>CM026897.1:78250921-78850921 GCA_015227895.2 Colaptes auratus | reverse complement strand
GATACTGCTCAGGAGCTAACCAAGAGTTAAAGCAGATTTAATGAATGCACCCAGAGAAGTGTACAGTTCCTACATCTTGAATCTGAGTAACATGTCAATTCCTTAGACAAGGCATAAACAAGTAAGTCACTCAAATAGGATCTGTTTATTAGAAACCTCCAGCATTATTTCTACAGCAGAGCAGACCAGACAGGATTACTAAAATTCATTCTTCAGATCTTCTGACCTGCTCTGAGATCTGTAATTGTTATATTTGTTAACATTTTAGCACCATTCTCCACACAAGATTAACAGTAACATTTTTTCATCTTCTTCCTTATTCATTATTATGCTTAAAAATAAGGATGAGGTATTGCATTTAAATAAACATATTTAAATAATTTCAACAGGAATCACCTGTTGAACTTGTTATGGCTCTGCAATGCTTTTCATCTTGTAGATTAAACCCTTATGGCTAGATTGAGGTTTTATCCTACCTTTCTTTGGGTAAACCTCTTAACTGACATCAGACATTGTTTCTCTCAATGCTTTACACATACTGGATACACAAACCTCAAAGCTGCAGAAGCACACACCCCTTCTCCCACCCCCCTGCCCATTTTGTAATAAACTAAAAACTGACTACCTTCCCACTAGATACACAGCTAATGCCACAAAGGTCAATGCCTCTATGTAACACAGGCTTAATTCTCGCAATATCTTTCTTGCACCTGGCCATGGTCACTGTGGTTTCTGTGCAGTACCCTTCAGTTTTGGCTATTGGGAGTGACATCAGATAATCTGCCTCATTCTCTGATTTCTCATTCTGTTTAAAACTAAAGCCCAAGTCTAGATTTCCAAGGCCTACATAGTTGGGCATGAGAGGTTAGAGGGGCTCAAATTGATGATAACAATATTCAGTCTCTGGGTTAGGATAGCAAACTTCTCCTACTGTTTCATGGAAGAGTATTTCTGTAAAACAGCTTCTAAATTCCATTTGTGCAGGAGAGCCAAACTAAACTGAGCAGTCTAATGGTAACTTGACTTCTTGTGAGATGGAGTTATTGTCTTGGGATCTTCCACGTGTATGATCTGGCTGTGTTTGAAGGTCTCCATGCACTGGAGAGAAATGAAAAAGTGAGTGCATCCAAATCTTCCCATTGTTTCCTGTGCAGCTTCTGTGAAACACATCTTCTCTAAAACAAGTCTACTGTGCTTTTGTCAGAGTTAGATTTTTTGGCAGGATAACTGTGCATTAAACTATAAATACAGCCTATAAAAAATAAAAAACCCCAACCAAACAAACAAAACATGTCCTTGTTGCTACTTTAGAAGAGTTCTGGGACCAGATTAGCCTGGATGAAGCATAAAAAGCAAACAATAAAGGTGAAAAGCCATTCAGTGCATGTAGGTAGCTAAATGGAATTCCACATGTGGTTATTCGACAGGGGGTTATGAATCATAAACCATGCTGACACTTTAAAAATGAGTGCTGTGCTGAAACAGACCATGCTATAATTTTAAATGACATAAATGGGGCTTAACCTTGTTTCTTTCTATCAATTTTGATTGATGATAACTTTTTAAAGAAGTATTTAATTGTTAGGAATGCATAGTGCTCTGTTTTTCAGAGTGCAGTGCTGATGAATAGTATGAATCACCTAATTGAACAGGGATGTGTGTCATTATATAAAAGAAAAAAACAGATTAGAAGTACCACCCAACTGCTAATGTATATTCTGACTTTGATTACAGTAAGTAGACTTGGGAATATTTTATTATTTAAAAAAATTGAAAATTTATATAGACAGTAATATTAGGGACATTAGTTAAAAACAAACAAACAAATAAACAAAACCCCAAAAAGAGGGACAAAAAACCCCATGCCAAACAACAGCAATAAAGAATAAAACAGGAAAAAAATATGCTTGCATCTACTGATCCACTGAAAATTTCCATTTCTTCTGGTATTTCTAGTATAAGAAAGAAGAAAATTATGCTCTTTTCTCAGCCACTAAAGAATCTGGTATTTCCATAACACCCACTAAGAAGAAGATGCTTGGAGAGCAAGTGATGTTTCCAGTACAAGCTCCAGACACTAAAGTAGAGGGTGGTTTAAAAAATGTGGTCTGTGGTCCTAAAGTGAAGATGGAGGCAATCAGTTGCATTATGTGCACAAACCACAAAGTTAGTGCTAAAGGCAGTGACAGTCTATTATCTTTTCCATAAATTCCTGCCTGATGATGATGTCAGAGCCATTTAAAATACTAAGCTGCTAATATGGAATAGAATAGAATAGAATAGAATAGAATAGAATAGAATAGAATAGAATAGAATAGAATAGAATAGAATAGAATAGAATAGAATAGAATAGGATAGGATAGGATAGGATAGGATAGGATAGGATAGGATAGACCAGGTTGGAAGAGACCTCCAAGATCACTGTGTCCAACCCATCATCCAACACCATCTAATCAACTAAACCATGGCACCAAGCACCCCATCAAGTCTCCTCCTAAACACCTCCAATGATGGTGACTCCACCACCGTCCCAGGCAGCACATTCCAATGGGCAATCCCTCTCTCTGTGTAGAATTTCTTCCTAACATCCAGTCTGAACCTCCCCTGGTGCAGCTTGAGACTGTGTCCTCTTGCTCTGGTGCTGGCTGCCTGGGAGAAGAGACCAGCCCCCATCTGTCTACAACCTCCCTCAGGTAGTTGTAGAGAGCAATAAGGTCTCCCCTGAGCCTCCTCCTCTCCAGGCTAATCAACCCCAGCTCCCTCAGCCTCTCTTCATAGGGCTTATTGTGTTCCAAACCCCTCATCAACTTTGTTGCCCTTCTCTGGACATGTTCCAGCAAGTCAACATCTTTCCTAAACTGAGGGGCCCAGAACTGGACACAGTACTCAAGGTGTGGTCATATCTCACAAAGTACTTTGAGTAGACATAAAACCCTTATAGGGGGGTGGGAAGGGCAAGTAAAGCTCTTTTCCTACCAGGTGAGCTTGCTGGCATTGGTGCAGGGGTTTAGCTTTGTCTGCCACCTCTTATCCAAGCATGACCTTACAGCTGTGCCGTTATCTGGTAGGAATACCACCAGTATCACCAAGATTAATGATTACCTCTTGTGAGATTTGCCCCTGCAGAGATCTCCCAGAGAGTTTCCACTATAAGCTTCAGGTGAACACAAACCTGGTTCAAAATAGATTGGGCTGCTGTAGACCACTTTTCTATTAATATCTCATCCATTGCTCCAGAACTATGGCCCCTCTTACTTCTCAGTAAGATATATTTACACGGTACTTATATGACGCAGCAAGTTCATAAAAAGCCACAGCTGCCAAGCTCCTCAGGTCTGCTCTGACATCAGACTATACTTGGGTATGCAGATAACTGTACACATACCATAAAGCAAAACTTACTTTAGAGTGTTTTACAGTTAATAAACAGGTGAGAACATACATACATTCTGGGCAAAACAACACACATAACTTGATTCGTACCTGCATAGATAACGAATCACCTACAAGAAACATTCAGAAAAGACATGAGCTGAAAGCAATAGTGAAAAATGCTTGTAGAAATTGGCAGAGTGTGCAGATTTGGGTTATGCTAGTATGAAGGCATTTGCAGTAAAACACTTGCATGGAAGCATTGATGGCCAGTTGTGCATGGGCTTTGTGCAGCCCTTGTAGGGCTCACTTTTTATGTTAGCTTGGCTTAGCTTTTAAATACCAGGATCTAACTTTCATGTTAATGATAAGCAGTTGCTTGTTTTAGAATGAGCCTGGGTAGATCAGTTAATTAAAAATAATAATAGATTTCCATCTGCTAATTAGGAAATTAATTAGTCACACAGGAAAGTGTCACTTTTTCATATGAGTGAGCTGACTTTAAATTGTCTTGGAGGGGACTGGCTTTCTGCCAGCACTAGTAAATACATGCACACATACAGAAAAAACAAACTCCGATTATTGATGAGTACTTTTCTTTTGACTAACAGGAGGTCTTTGTCCTCAATAAAATAATGAGCTGCAGCCACCTTATAAAAGTAATCTGTCCACTCTTTTGGCAGAGGAGATCTTGTGCAAGCTTCGAACAATCAGTGCTAAAAACCAAATGCATGAGAATACATTTCAGGGAAGGGAAAGCTAGTCCTTTGTTTATGTAAGATGTTGGTTTCATCTACTTAGTTCACTGGTGTAGCAAATAGCTGCATGAAACCACTGCTCTTTGGATGGTAAGTGAAACATTAAAATGGAAGACTGTTACTAACTTCCCACCTGTATTATTCTTAGAGCAAGATGAATGTAACAAAAGCATCAATGCCCTTAGAGCCTCCTTCCAGCAGTCTTCATTCTGCTTCAGCTCCCCAAACACCACATTCCTCACAGAATAATGAGAAAAATAAATACTGTGCTTGAAAATAAGTTTTAAAATGTGCCTGAAGATGTTTGAAGTCAGAAACAGCCTGTCTTAATATGTACAACTTTAGGTTGACCCTGGTTAATACCCTATTGAAGAACCAACACAAAAAGCCATTCTACCATAAAGGGAATAACTCTTGCCAGCTGTGAGGTGTGAAATGCCAAGTGCAGCTTGTATGTGACTGTAGGTGTGTTAATTATACATGTGTGGGAATGAAAATATGACGGTCATCGTGTTGAAGGTCCAGGAAAACAGTTGGTCTTGAGATGCCGAAGCTGAAATTATGTAAGATTTGCAAGGTCTGATTAGGGTAAGAGACAACCTTTAGAATTCAGCTAGGCCATAGAGGCTCACCACCAGAACAGGGGGGAACTCTGCCTCTAGAAGCACGTGACTGAACTGTGATGGTGTACACCTAAGTGAACACCAAACATACACATGTGGAAGTGAGCACCTCAGAGGAGCTGCTGCGCCTTGTCACAGCACCTGTGATCATGATCACTAGTGTAAAATGCTGCAACTCTGCCCCTGTGGACAGTAAACCTAACTTACCTACTTGAAACAAAGGAGGAGGAATAACATACCTAATAGAAACTGTAGAGGACAGAATGTACATAAGCAGAATGTAATTCTTTAGTCTAGGACTACAGATAAAAGTTATGGCTCATTTTCCATCTTCATGGAAAGTGTCAGGGCATGGTGATGTGGCCAGCATCTCCTGTACTACCACCTCTCATGCTGCAGAGTTATGTGGTGAGCACATAGCCAGGAGTGGATGGAAAGTAAATATGCAATTTGCCACACCTCATGAAATTTAAAGTGTATATGTTTAATAATGCAAAAATAGTCCTGGCTTTGGATGGCACATCAACCCAGACAGGCATCAAGACAGGTCTCTCTTAAGGTTTTCACAAATCTATTTAAAAGTCATGTTTCACAAATTTGAAGGGCATACAGAAAAGTACAATTATCACAATGTTTCCAACCATTATTAGAAGAGTGTTGCTTTTTCAAGCAAGTTTAAGAACATAATCTGTGAACAAGATTCAAAGAACCTCTATATCCCGTTGTTGCTGTAAGACAACCAAATGTTGATCTTACCAGCATTTTGATATCTGCTACTGGTGTATTCCTGTGCTTCAAAGGTGTGAACATACACTGTGAAAGCACCAGCCACTGCCACCTGTCCTTCGCTAATCCAATCATACTCTCTTGAGCAGTGGCAAGGGATTGCACATTATTTTAGTCACTAGAAAAATAACAGAAAACATTAGACATGGAATTTCAAGTAGAGGAGGAGCAAAGGATGTATCCTGTAAGTTTAATGAAAGAAAAGGAATGATGTCAAGCAAAGTAAAAGTAATAAAAGTTATAAAAGTTCAGATCATCATACCTATCACTGGAATGGCAGCAAGTGCTTCCTGTGCTGGTCAGCCAAAATGGCAAGATTACATGTCATCAGGGGTGAGGCCATACAACGTCAGCAGCCACGTGATGTGCAGAACCTCATTAGTCACCTGGGTAAAACCTGAGACAATAAGAATGCTACAGACAACAGGGTTGAGGACTCTTCCAACCATGGGCTGGCATGCCCAGCAGGGTTATCTGAAGCTACCCATCTATTTTGCTTACCAAGCAGGTACCTTATAGTGTATTTCTGAATAGGCAGCACCTCTGATGATAACCAAGTGAATCCAGATGTTTTTCTCTTTTTGCTGTAGAGCATTTCCATGCTTTCCTAGTAAAATTGTATCTCCTATCATGCACCACCTCTCCCCTATCTTTTCTGTGCTTCACAATAAAAGGACACTCAAACCAAATGTCTTCATTTCAATATGCTTCCAATACCTTTTGCTCAGTGTCCTGAAGGGTCAAACCCCAAAACATGCCCTAGCCCAGACAATGGGCTAAGCACCGGTGGTCTTTTCCAACCTGGCTGATTCTGTGAATGTGCTAACCTGGACAGTTCCCGGGGTCCAGATGGTCAAGGCAAATGTATAGCATGTGTGATTAACCATGTAAGCACCCATGAATGCACAAACCTGGACACTTCCTGGCATCGAGATAAACATGTAGCACGTGTAATTAACTTTGTGACACAGCTGTGAACTGTGTGTGCCCCTGTCCATATTTGGATATGCCCCATCCCATAGGTCCAGTTATCATGTTTCTGTGTTACGAAAGGGCATTAATTGTCTTGTGACAGTATTTAAACCAGCCAAGACAACTTGCCTTGTTATCACCAAGCAAGCAACATGAGCCAAATGCTGCCAGAGTTGCAGCTGAAGGGCCTGGCTTAGCAGACCAACTACACCCAGGACTTGCACCTGGACCAAGGCAGAGAGGGGAAAGCTCCAAGAGAACTGACTCCCAGAAGAGCCACAGAAAGACTACAGAGTGGTGATGGAGCGCACAAAAGAGAGAGAGGTCCCTAGCCCTCTCTGAGCTAAGGGCAACTCGAATCATAGTCACAGCATCTCAGAAGATACTGGACAGAAGAGCAAGTCGTGAGTACCTGATTATCTGTCACAGAATCCCATTTGCAGGAAAACTGCAGATCACAGCATCTTTATTTCCAGTTTGAATCACTTTATTGGAAATTCTTAGATCTCTGCTTGAATCATTTAACTGTCTTTATATGTGGAATGGGACCAGAGGGACCTCAACTGACTGGACAGATGGGCGGAGTCCAACATGATGGCATTCAACAAATCCAAGTGCCAGGTGCTGCACTTTGGCCACAACAACCCCATGCAGAGCTACAGGCTGGGGTTGGAGTGGCTGGAGAGCAGCCAAACAGAAAGGGACCTGGGGGTACTGATTGACAGTAGTCTGAACATGAGCCTGCAGTGTGCCCAGGCAGCCAAGAAGGCCAATGGTATCCTGGACTGCATCAGGAACAGTGTGGCCAGCAGGAGCAGGGAGGTCATTCTGCCCCTGTACACTGCACTGGTTAGGCCACATCTTGAGTCCTGTGTCCAGTTCTGGGCCCCTCAGTTTAGGAAGGATGTTGACTTGCTGGAATGTGTCCAGAGAAGGGCAACAAAGTTGGTGAGGGGTTCGGAACACAAGCCCTGTGAGGAAAGGCTGAGGGAGCTGGGGTTGCTTAGCCTGGAGAAGAGGAGACTCAGGGGTGACCTTATTGCTCTCTACAACTATCTGAAGGAGGTTGTAGCCAGGCAGAGGTTGGTCTCTTCTCCCAGCCAGCCAGTACCAGAACAAGAGGACACAGTCTCAGGCTGTGCCAGGGCAGGTTTAGGCTGGATGTTAGGAAGAAGTTCTACACAGAGAGAGTGATTGCCCATTGGAATCAGCTACCTGTGGAGGTGGTGGAGTCACCTTCATTGGAGGTGTTCAGGAGGAGACTTGATGGGGTGCTTGGTGCCATGGTTTAGCTGTTTAGGTGGGTTGGATTGGTTGATGGGTTGGACGCGATGATCTTGAAGGTCTCTTTCAACCTGGTGGATTGGATTGGATTGGACTGGATTGGATTGGATTGAAAACTGGCTTGACAACAGAGTTCAGTGGGTTGTCATCAGTGGCACAGAGTCAACTTGGAGGCCTGTGGCCAGTACTGGGTCCAGTTTTGTTCAATATTTTTATCACTGACAAGGATGAGGGCAGTGAGTGTTGCCTCAGCAAGTTTGCTGGTTATACAAAATTTGGGGGCGGGGGGGAGAGTGGCTGAAACACCTTCAGGCTGTGCAGCCATCCAGTGAGATCAGAACAGGGTGGAGAGCTAGGCGCAGGCAAACCTCATGAAGTTGAGTAAAGACATGTGCAGGGTCCTGCATCTGGGGAGGAATAAAAATGGGCACCAGTACAGGTTAGCATTTGCCCTGCTGGAAAGCAGCTCCACAGTGAAAGACCTTGGATTCCTAGCAGACAGCAAGTTCTCCATGGGACAGCAATGTGCCCTTGTGGCCAAGAGAGCCAATGGTATCCTCGGGTGCATCATGAAAAGTGTGTCCAGCAGGTCTAGGGAGGTTTTTCTCCCCCTCTGCTCTGCCCTGGTGAGACCACACCTGGAATACTGTATTCAGTCTTGGGCTCCTCAGTTCAAGAGAGACAAGGACCTGCTGGAGAGAACTCAATGGAGAGCCATGAGGATGATTTGGGGACTTGAGCATCTCCCCTATGAAGAGAGACTGAGAGTCCTGGGGCTGTTCAGTCTTGATAAGACTGAGAAGGGATCTCATCAATGTGTATAAATATCTGGGGGGTGCGTGTTAAGTGGAGGGGGCCAAGCTCTTGTCAGTGGTGCACACCAATAAGAGAAGAAACAATGTGTTGAAGCTTGAACATAGAAGATTTCACCTCAACATGAGGAGTGAGGGTGATAGAGCACTGGAACAGGCTGCCCAGAGATGTGGAGTTTCCTCCTCTGGAGATTTTCAAAACCTGGATGCATTCCTGTGCAGACTACCCTAAATGATCCTGCTTTTGGCAGGGAGTTGGATTCAATGATCTCTGGAGGTCCCTTCCAACCTCCAACACAAATGTGATACTGTGATACTGTGATACTGTGATGATCTGATGTTTGAAAGGTTGGAGCCTGAGAACCAGGGGAAATGTCCCTGGCTCCCATTCATGCACAGCCTTTCTGAGGCAGGGACTTTCCCCCCAGACACAGAACAACTTACTGCCTGAGCAACAGGTGCCAAACTAGAGTCTGTCTCTGTGCTCTTCCCCACGGGTCATTTATCAAGGGCTTCCAACTTGCCCCCAGAATGGAAGGAGATAGATGCATGTGCCTGTTGTGGACCACATTTTCAGGGTGCCACCATGTACCCATTGCAGAGTACATTTGCAGGGTGCCACCCACATCCAACAGCCTCACAGGCAAGGAATAAAAACCTCTGCTTGCATGATGGCTCCAAACAGCTGCTCTGCCTTTTGATGATGAGTGCTGGCACCCATCCCACCCAAAGACTCATATTGGCATCCCTGGAGCACTCAGCACACTGCTTGCGCAGCCCAAGCAAGACAAAGCACCCCAGCAGCTGCCTGCCATGTTGGCCAGCACACTTCTCTCAGTGCAGCAAGTTTCCAGCACACCACCTGCAGCTTAAGCTAATTGAGTCCTTAATAATGAAGGTGATTACTAGTGCATGTTCTCCTCTTTTGGGGAGGTCAGCATTGAGCAGTACTCCTTTAAGATTAACACATTTGAGAAAACCTCAGCTACAATGATCAGTGTTCCACAGCCAATGTGGCATCCTTGCCTGGCATCTTGACTCCTGGTAGGATTTCTGCTCCTTCCTGTTCCTTTAACATGGGTACACTTATGCCCTTACACAATAAAGGCAAAATTGAAAAATACAATAGAATAAAAAGAGTTTACAAATCATTGTTTTGTGCAGTTATGGTCTACCAATAAAAAATAAAAGACTATGTCATAACTGATATCCAGTATTTAGCATAATATTAGTAACACAGCATAATCCAAGTAATGCTATTATTACTATCAAGTGTGACTAATTATATATGCAAATATAGCTTTTCCAATCTCTAGAATACACTTAACTTCCTAAAATAGCCCTTTTATTTAAGATTGTACAATCTGAGTGCTGAACATGCAAGACAGAGTATGGCAGCTAAGAGCACTGATTGTCAGTGAAAATTGAATAATTTTTGCAGAGTTGTGGGTACGACAGAGTAGCTATTTTTCAGCTTGAGTCCCCAGACCATGTTTATGCAGTGCCTATGGGACTGAGTCCTCCTGGTTTAAGGTTTGTTACTGCCACCAAAATGTAAATACGAAGTCATTATGCTACACAAGCTCCTCAGGAACAACAGCATCAAGGGCCCCATTGCTTAAGGGCACACTGTACCAGCAGGCAGCAGCAGCAACACCAAAAATTATGTGCTTAGTGGTTAATCATTGACAGTGGGACTCATATCTTTTATTGTTCTTCTGCTTGCAGGGTCTATCAGGGCAGGCTAAAAAACTCCTGCTTGCCTTCACTCGCTTTGGGAGGTACAAAATGAGATCAACAGGAAAGAAAGGCTCAGCAGGTGTGAATTGAAACAGGGCTACTGAATCTAACACAAGTGCACCAGTTTATAGCAGCAGACTGATTCTCTCACTGCTTCACTGAATTTAGTCTTGCAGAGCCAGTGTTATTACCACTGTTGTTGAAATGTCTGATAAAAGAAAGAAAACAAGTGTGCTTATTTTTTAATACATGTATGTATTTCTAGAAAGTGAAACAGGAAGGAGTGGAAAAGAAAGACCTAACAGAACCTCCCAGTTTTCACATTCCCTTTGCCTTTTTCACTGATAACCCCTTTTTTCTTTTTTCTTTTTTTTAAATGTGACAATAATTTTATTATAGCTGCTACCACAACAGGTCCTTGGTATGTTGTATGTGCTGGGGAGCGGGAAAGTGATGAGTAAAAAAATTGCACGGCTGTGCATGATTGTGGACTGGAGCACATCATACTGCTGGATAGCTGCAGTGGGTTTGAAAGTGCCCTGCTTCTTTCCCGCTCCTCCAGACTCCTTCTACTCCTCCTGTTATTTTGGAGAAGCTTCAGGATTCTCCAAGTTCCTTGAAAAATTCTGCCTTAAAAGTAACTTCCACATAATATACGAAATTAAAACCTCCTCAACCATGTGCTAATGGGGGTAATTATTTCATTGGTGTGTAGTGGTAATTATTAATAACTTAAACTCCTTCACAACTCTGGCTGAGCTGAGCACTGGGTATGAACTCTTAGTTTTATTCAAAAGAGTTATTCACATGCTGTGGCTGAGTGAAAAATCAATTAGAGAGTTTTTTCCACCCCTCTGGTCATTTGTTTTTCAGTGCAGGTTAAAGTTTCCTTCCCCAAAAAGCACCACACACTGCTATCAGCTGGTTCAGCCATTAATGATAGCAGCAGCTGTCAGAAAGTTTTTTAATCCTTTGGATTTTAACCTTTTGTCAAAGGTATTCAGTGTAAATCAGTGTTATTGCTATTTAATAGAATAAATAGGAACCTGTTTTGCATATTTCATGTGCATAACATACCACATGTCATTTCCTTTTAGTGTAAGAAAACTGTTTTGTTGAATGGAAGGTAGCAAAAGGTTATCTTCTGTATGAGGATAAAGTTTATTCTTGAGATATGTCATGCTAACTCCCGTAATATTTATTTTCCTGGGCAAAAAGCACCCGGTTCACCAAAGGTGAACAGGATTGTGTAACTGAGCTATTGTCTCTTTGGCTATTTATTTTTCCACCAAGGATGAAGCTTCCAGATGTTTGAAGGACATGTGGCAGGATCAGGCACTACCCTTTTAATTGTTACTCTTTCTTAATTTTCTCCACAGTCCTGTGCAAACTAATAGGACTTATTTTCACTTAACATGTAGAAAAAATGAAGGACCACCTACGAATTTGCAGACTTTTTTGTGTTTGATGCACAAAGAAAAATAGTTGTAATTTCTCATGAAGCACTTTCCTTTTTCCATTCTTTACAAAATGATTATTACTAAGTTCAGTGCAGTGGCTCTAAAGGCAAAAGTCGGCAGCCATTGTGTACTTCATATTGTATACGCTCAGTAGGGCAATGCAGGCTGCATATAACACACTGAATGGGGGGAAATCTGGATGAAAAGGAGCATCCTCTTGTAACATAATGAAGAGCTATTGGCCTTTATGATGGCTTGGATGGGAGCACACTGCGGTGGGCTGGAGGGCCTAGTCCAGAGAGTGGTGGTGAATGGTGCCACATCCAGCTGGCGGCCAGTCACTAGTGGTGTGCCCCAAGGATCAGTGCTGGGCCCCATGCTCTTTAACATCTTTATTGATGATCTGGATGAGGGCATTGAGTCCATCATCAGTAAATTTGTGGACAACACCAAGCTGGGGGCAGGAGTTGATCTGCTGGAGGGTAGAGAGGCTTTGCAGAGGGACCTCGACAGGTTGGACAGATGGGCAGAATCCAATGGCATGAGATTTAACACAACCAAGTGCTGGGTTCTGCACATTGGCCACAGCGACCCCATGCAGTGCTACAGGCTGGGGTCAGAGTGGCTGGAGAGCGGCCAGGCAGAGAGGGACCTGGGGGTACTGGTTGACAGTAGTCTGAACAGCCAAGAAGGCCAATGGTATCCTGGCCTGCATCAGGAACAGTGTGGCCAGCAGGAGCAGGGAGGTCATTCTGTTCCTGTATACTGCACTGGTTAGGCCACATCTCGAGTACTGTGTCCAGTTCTGGGCCCCTCAGTTTAGGAAGGATGTTGACTTGCTGGAACATGTCCAGAGAAGGGTAACAAAGTTGGTGAGGGGTTTGGAACACAAGCCCTGTGAGGAAAGGCTGAGGGAGCTGGGGTTGCTTAGCCTGGAGAAGAGGAGACTGAGGGGTGACCTTATTGCTCTCTACAACTACCTGAAGGGAGGTTGTAGCCAGGCAGAGGCTGGTCTCTTCTCCCAGGCAGCCAGCACCAGAACAAGAGGACACAGTCTCAGGCTGCACCAGGGGAGGTTTAGGCTGGATGTTAGGAAGAAGTTCTACACAGAGTGATTGCCCATTGGAATCGGCTACCCATGGAGGTGGTGGAGTCACCATCATTGGAGGTGTTCAGGAGGAGACTTGATGGGGTGCTTGGTGCCATGGTTTAGTTGTTTAGGTGGGTTGGGTTGGTTGATAGGTTGGACGTGATGATCTTGAAGGTCTCGTCCAACCTGGTGTATTCCATTCCATTCCATTCCATTCCATTCCATTCCATTCCACTTCTGTTTTTTTTATGTTGTGGGCTTTCCTTGGTGCCACTGAGCTCATGTGCTCAAGACTACCTGTTCCTTAGCAGTGCTGTGTACCTGTAGGAGAATCTAAGCAAAACTTCCAGCCCCACTCTCACACAGGCAGCTTGCTCTCCAGAAAGAAAAAACTGTGGCTTTTTCTGCTTCTTTCCCCAAATTCTGCTACAACAAAGGAGCTGCACTGCCTTTTCTATAGCACTCAGGCAGGTCTGGACCATCCTCTGTGCTTTGGGCTGGACCTGGATATGAAGATTATTCATTCACCACTTCACAGATGATATGTGGCATTAGCCTCACATCCATTCCCTGTAGTTTTAATCTCCTCTTCAAGCTGTCAGATGAGCCAGCAGCAAGTGCCTCTTAGTTAGCATGCCCGCCCAGGACAAAACAAGCACATTTAAGCAGCAGCCAATTGCTTTTTGTTTCCATAATGCTGATTACAGCAGATACAGCCTGGTCTTCAGCAATGCTGAGGCCTCACTCATCCTGTATATCCTCCACCACTGACGTTGCCGTGACAAGTTTTCTCATCATCTGAAATAGCAGTTCAGCTACCCAGGATGTTACTGCAGTTTTGGGAGCCCCTCTCGCTTAAGTAGCTCCTAAACGCTGCCTCCAATTGATTAAGTCTTCAAGTGCTCACTTTGTGACAATTTTGGTCACACCCATCACTGTCCTGAAACATTCAGCACAGTGTGCCATCAAGCACAATGAGGACATACACATTTCTCTTGGGTCCAGAACCTTCCTCTCAAGATTCAGTAATGCTATCTTACAATGGCAGCAATACCAGTAAAGCCAGCATTTCTTTTCCTGGGAGAGCTGCAGTACGTCATGTCAGTGTCACCTCCAATGCCCCATTATGCAGAGGAAGGTCCTTACTAAATACCTGCAGCATGGTTCAAAAGCCTATAAAAAGTATGGATTTCAGTGAAATCCTATAGGACTTTTCTATACATGCAATTGCTGGTGTGCTTGAAATGCCTCAGTTCAGTCCCTAACCTGAGGAGAGATAACACCATAGAGCAGAATGTGTGGTAGCTTTATTTTTGGTGGCTTTAATCACCACAGCTTTACATATATTGAGTGGCACATAAAGATGATGCTCATAAGCAAGTACAATCCTCCAAGTCTGAGAATACCTTTGCCTCACTACACATCCTAATTGGGTGTTATTTAATGACAGTGATGTTTTGGTGGAAAAGGCCAGTGAATAACTGCACAGCTCAGAAAATTCTCACATCATAACACCAGTCCTTCAGCTTCTCTTTTCCCCATGCTGTACACTATTCTCCAGGGAGGAGAATGTTACAGCTTTACACCTCCTGTTTTCCTCCTGCTGTTCTCAAGAGTGAAACAGCCACCCTCTCACTTAATTAGACTTGGCTCCTGTGATGCTGACTATGTCACATTTTGTCAGAGAGTTTATAATTATTGACATTCATTTTATTAGAAAGAAATCTTTGAAACAAAATCAATGCATCACTCATGTTAGAAACAGTAAAGTTGGTTTGGAAAGCATGGTGGCTTTGTTTGCAGCCAAGACTTCTTTCCTGCTGTGAAAGCCCAGCTGGATGTGGCAGACTCTCAAAGGACTGGTCAGTGAGGAATTGGGAGGGAGAAAGGAATAAATCTCTGCATCATACAACATGAGATGGGGAATATTTCTCTTCCTTCATGTGGATTGCCTATCATCTCATTTCATGACACTACAGTGCAGGTGCTTGGCTTTTTACTTGGAAAGGTGAGGAGCTGTAAGAGCACAAATGACAGTGCTCTGCTTCAAGAGCGGCCTGTGGGCATGACACGTGAGAACAGCATTTCCTACTCTTTGTAGAATTCATTCCTGAATGTCACTTTATATTATAATTTAAAATTATATATTTCTGCTTGTCGCAGACATGAAAAAAACCTAGAAAATACAACCTGAATGTTGCTCTAAAGGTAAAAAACAAGATAGCATCTAAAAAGCATGTTAAATTTAATCTTCTGATTTTTTTTTTTTTAGATAATTATAGTATTCTGATGGCTTCTGTAATTTTTAAACTTCTGGGACCAGCAGTGTTCATCTGTATCAGTCACAACATTACACTACTGTTCATGCCTCTCCTTTTGAGCTTTGCTCAGCAGTCAGCTTCTGTGAAGATGCTCACATCAGAGCAGAAGGCTAGGCAACACAGTTCACATGCAGCCTCTGGCTCTGTTTGCACCTCTTCAGCACCAGGTGAGGAGAGATGTGGAAAGAAGAGAGAGGCTTGGCTCCTGGCAGAACTCACACTGTGTATTTTCACTCTGCAAAGGTGCTGCTGTCCAGGCCAGCATCCTCAGAGGTATTTCTGCTTTGGTTTCTTCTGGATTCCTGTGGTCAACAGCTGACAGTACTTTGAGGGCTGATGGGCTGTATTGCATGCCAGGGTCTCACTATACATTTTGGACTATGCTGTAGTATATACTTTGGGCTTGCCTGAGGCCAGCCATGAAAACTAACCCTGATAAGAAAAAAAGATGAGTCATCGTAGTAGCAGACTCTGTGCAGAGGAAAATGGAAGGCCTGACATGTAGACTGAACCCACTCCATAGGGACATCTGCTGTCTCCCTGGTGCCAAGGTAAATGACATCACAGGAGAACTTCCCATCCTTGTGAGGCCTTCAGATTATGACACGCTTATGGTCTTTCAGGTGGGTAGTGATGATGTAGCAATGAGAGGCTTACAATCAACTGAAAGAGATTTCAGGACATCAGGGGAACTGGCAAAGGGATCAGGAGCTCAGGTTGTGTTCTCCACCTGACCAGCAGTACCAAGCATATGAGGCCCTACACAAGCAGATAAAAGTGGCTTTTTGTTCACAGGCCCTGGTCCTCATGGGGAATTCCAATCACCATGACATCTGCCGGAGCGATGCCACAGTGAGGCACCAGCTATTCAGGATGTTCCTGAAATGCAAAGTTGACAACTTACTACTCCAAATGTTGGAGGAACCAACAAGAAAAGGTGCTATGCTGGACCTTGTTCTCACCAATAGGGAAAGACTGGTGACCAATATGAGGCTCAGGGACAGCCTTGGCTGAAGTGACCATGATGCACTGGAATTTAAGATCCTCAGGGCATTGAGGAGGATGTATTCCAAGCTTATGACCCTCGACTATAGGCATACAGATTTTGATCACTTCAGGGATCTGCTGGCCAGCGTATAGCAGGACAAAGCCCTAGAGGGAAGAGGGGCCCAGGACAGCTGGTCAGTGTTCAAGGATCACCTCCTCCATGCCCAGGAGAAAAGCATACCAAGGAAGAGCAAGGCAGGAAAGAATGATAGGACATCTGCCTGGATGAGCAAGGAGCTCCTAGATACACCGTCACACAAAAAGAAACTCTACAAGGAGTGGAAGAAAGGATGGCTAGAATGGGAGCATATAAGAAAGCTGCCTGAGCAGCTGGTTAGAAAAGGTAAAGCTCAGTTAGAATTAAGTCCAGCCAGGGAGATCAAGGGGAATAGAAAACGTTTCTGTAGGTACATTAATGGCAAAAGGAAGCCTAAGGAAGGTGTGGGGCCCCTCAGAAAGGAAATGGAGAACTGGTGACAAGTGATGTGGAGAAGGCTGAGGTTTCCAATGACTTCTTTACTTCAGTCGTCACTGTCAAGGGCTCCAGCCACAGTCTGGAAATCACAGAAGATAATGGCAGGGCCTGGAAGAAGGAACTGCCCATTGCAAGCAAAGATCAGATTTATGACCTTCTGAAGAACTTGTGAGTGTACAAGTCCATGGGACCCAATGGGATACACCCATGGGTACTGAGAGAATTGGCAGATGAGGTCATTAAACCCCTCTCTATTATATTCCAAAAGTCATGGCAGTCCGGGGAGGTCCACACTGACTGGAAAAGGGGAGACATAGCCCCCATTTTCAAAAAGGGAAGGAGGGATGACCGAAGGAACTATAGGCCGGTCAGTCTCACTTCTGTGCCCGGTAAGATCATGGACTTGGGGGTGTTAGTGGATGAGGAGCTCTATATGAGCCACCAGTGTACACCTGCAGCCCAGAAAGCCAACCATATCCTGGGTTGCACCAAGAGAAGTGTGGCCAGAAGGTTGAGAGAGGTGATTCTCCCCCTCTACACCGTTCTTGTGAGACCCCATCTGGAGTACTGTGTCCAGTTCTGGAGGCCCTATTACAAGGATATGGACATGATGGAGCCTGTCCAGAGAAGGGTCATGAGGATGATCAGAGGGCTGGAGCTCCTCTCCCATGAGGACGGGCTGATAGAGTTGGGATTGTTCAGTCTGGAGAGGAGAAGGATTCAAGGAGACCTTATTGTGGCCTTCCAATATCTGACGGGGGCCTACAAGAAAGCTGGTGAGGGACTTTTTAGGATGTTAGGTTGTGATAGGACTAGGGGGAATGGATCCAAGCTAGATGAGGGTAGATTTAGATTAGAAATTAAGAAGAAGTTCTTCATCATAATGGTGGCAAGAGACTGGAACAGGTTGCCCAGTGAGGTGGTAGAAGCCCCATACCTGGAAGTTTCTAAGGCCAGGCTGGATGTGGTTCTGGGAAACCTGACCTAGTGGAAAGTGTCCCTGCCCACTAGGGGATTGGAACTATACGATTGTTGAGGCCCCTTCCAGCCCTGACAATTTTGTGGTTCTGTGATATATGTGGTATACTGGGGAACTGGATAAATGATGACAGATGAGATCACCCTTAATTCAAGGCTCTTTGCTCTTTCTCCTGGCAGCAGAAGTAACAGAAAGGGCTGAAAGTTGACCAGAAGTGGCTGTAAATATTGAAAATGAGGGAACTCATCTGCAGCAGAGGTGAGGCCTTCTGCTGTATCTTTTAAAAGTGTTCTGGGACACAGGAAGCCATCCCCAGATCTTGAAACCACTCAAACTCTTGTCAGCCACCCCACACTGAACTTGGTGTTCTCAGAAATAAATTATCTCTTCACAGAAATAAATTATTTCATCACTTTTATTAGCAGGATCTTCTTGGTCATACCATTTCTTACGGATTATTGTTTTAAAAGTAGTCACTTTCCAGCTCCTGTCACTGAGCACCACACACCCAGGAGCAAACTTCATCCCAGCAAAAGCTGTTAAAGTGGATCTTCACAAAAGGTCTTTTTTTTAATCTAAGTCATACAGTGGCTAAGCCAAGCCATTTCTCTTGTTTAACAGACAACTGGTTTTGTTTAATTTCACATTTTGGTGCAGCTTTTAGGAGTCCTGGCTGTGCAGTGTCGACCTCTGTTTTATTCTTTGGCAAATAAAATAGAAACTAACCCAGAATAGCACAAAATCACTAACAAAACATTCCCCTGTCCCAGAATAATGGGATTCATGTAAAAGGGATTAAAAATGCAAAGTTTTATTCTATCTCCTTGTAAATTCCCCCATCTCAGTAGATGCACAGGATTTCTTCACACTGACAAGTGTAGCAAATACTTGCTTTAGCTTTCAAGTCGAGAGTCAAACTGTCATCATGTCACCAGGAGTCATTTTTCTGTAAGGCTGCAGCCTTCCTGCATGACTCTTCCCAGTCTGGATGACTGTGCACAGATGTGCATTACTCCAGCACCACTGCTAGGGGATACTGACTCTCATGCCACTGTGGGCAGTGCAATTTTTGTGCCTGTATAGATACTACATATATATTCAGATCTGTTTAGCCTTTTTTCCTGCTTTCTGCTTGGTAAGAGTGTATGCATATATGTGCATATGCATAGGTAGCTCTAGCTCTGTATGCTTCTCATCCAGTAGATGACATTAAAAAAAGGCTTTATATACCTTATATACTTCCTGTTCACTTGTGCTCTTAGTCAGCCTTTGAGTATTTGCTTAGCATTTTCTAAGTCTTTGCAAGTCATTAGTATTTTCCAAAAAATCAACAAATTACTGACTAACACAAAGTGAGTTGATAATAATAGCAACAAAGGTGGTTTAAATAGTCTTACAAAATTTCACCAGGTAACTTTTATGGAAAGTTATTTAGTTTGGATGAAAGGGCAGGGAAGACTTAGAAAAACTAGGTGAGTGCTTTACAAAGAGTTCTTCCGGTTTTAGGTTATTGTTTCTTTTTGTTTAGTAAATGTAGATGTGCTTTCCCCATTAATTTGTGCAGTTATTTTGAAAACCCAAACACATTTCATCATTTTTATCAAGGGTTAGGGCTGGGCCAGGGAGTAAAAGAGTGACAGATGTTACCTATTAACCCATGTCCCTTCCCAGAAGGGAAGTTATAAGGGAGAGAGACTTATGGATTTGAAAATAAAACTAAAACTATTTTTAATGACAATAACTACAAAAAAAGGAAATATATGGAGAACCAATATGGAACCCAAGCCCATTGGTGGCAATTATGTCACTGTCACTGTTGATGCTGTGGGCAAGCACTGGGGCAGTCCTTCAAAGGGAGGGGAATGTGTGAGCTGAAGGGTTCCAAGGTTCTGCCCTGGTCACAGAATGGGGAAAGCAAAATGCCCTTACAGGTGACAGAGGATTTCACTAACATGCTGAAGGTATCTTATTTATTTTCTTTTACATCAGTAATAGTTGGTGCGTGGTGTCAGTGTTTTCTCTGAAAGTCTGACACCTGCATGCTCCTTAAACCACAAGAGGATTTCATTGACGCTGGGAGATACTCCAGGATAGTAATCTGGCAGATTCAGACATACTTTGCAGTGGCAACACTTGCACTCCTAACAGGGACAAAGGTCAGTGTGAATCAAGCTATCATACAGAAAGGCCCTAGGAAAGCTTCCTAGCCAGATTTCCTGATGCATTCTTGCGCCTGATGTAGGAAGGTGGTCTGGGAGGGACTGACCAGCCACTTGGGCACGTCTCTTGTTTCAAAAAGGCATTAAGAGCCATTATTACCCCAAGGCTTATTGGGTAGTAATATCCTAGAAAATGCATTAGGAATCACTTTATAACTAGGCTTGGAAACTTTATCAGTTATACCACAGAAGAAATCCTAAAAAGGGTTATGGACCCTGCAGTAGTAGAAGACTGCAGGCTTGTGCTTGGACAGAGTTCCTGCATTGAGAAGCCTGTTTAAAGTCAGGACTGTTAACTACAATTCCCTCCCAGGAGGGTAGTTTGCTTCATGATTAACACCCAACACAGTGAAGTGGCACAGCTAGAGTTCTTTAAAAAGCAACATATGGTGTTTTCAAGCATTGTAGATGTTTCACTGCATATGTTTCCAACTCTGTTACCTCGTGACACTTCAGGACACCTCTTTGTACTGTTTATCACTGCTTTGATTGTCCCTTTGCACCTTTTTTTTTTTCAAATTTTAATTATTTGCAGTATTGATATGAGAAATTCAGGATACAAACATAGGTATTCATGTGAATACACCATTATGGAGGGTCCTTGTAATTGAGACTCCAAATTATGCAAAAGCTTTTTCATGACAAACTACTTTCCATCATATTGTACATTCTACTCATGAGCTGGAGACCCTTTGTGCAAAGCACTGAAGCCTTAGTTTTATGCCAACTCAATACTTTTGGACTACTTGGCATGTGTCCTTTAGAAAAACATGATTTTCATTTGTACAAGTACCCTTTAACATAAATAAGCATGTTTCAAAGATGAATAGAAAGATACATACATGTCACAGAGGATTGGTCACGGACTCCAATGTGATCATTGAAGACATTTATTTAGAGCATCTGGGGGCTTTATATATCTGCCCAAAGATCGGTGATGTAACACATAAAAGTTACAAAGACCAGAACTATATCAATTAGCTTATTCTAACATTGACATAATATATGGGTGAAGATATCACTCTTGCTGCTATATTAGAATAACAAACATGCATTCCTTTCACTAGTCTAAATTGTTTCTACTTTCTTAACTGCAAGGTCAAGACACAAACAGGACAGTTGCCTCTTGCAGACAGACACCAGAGAGGTTTCATCCTACAGTTTCAGGCCCCAAAATACAAATCTTCTTTGCTTTGTCTTATCTCCTAAAGGGAACTTAGCAACTGCTATTTCAAATCCCCAGCCATGCTGCCAGTTAGTATGGTGTACTTACTCAGGGAAAAACATTTGCCCTCTCTGCAAAAAGCACTGTGATATTTTCACTACAGTCTAATGATCCAGTCCCAGAACAGTCCTTGTGAGTCATCAGTTTCCATTTGCACAAATCTGGCGTTAATGAAATGAGAGAGAGGCAGATAATCTGTTTACATTCACAAGACTGATGCTGGAGTGAAATGCAGTGCTTCAGAGGGGTCTGCAGGAGGGCAAACTGTGCTAACCTGGACTGCTGAATGGAAATGGCCTCATCAAAGAAGCCAGACAGTTTTAATATTAGTTCTTTTCTCAAATATGTGTCCCATTTATTTCTAGAGTATATACTGAGGAAAAGGGAAGGAGGGATTTTTCTTGTGGTCTTCTTGAACCTACTTGTGATGGGTTTTATACCATAGCAGGGCAGGGACTAGTGAGTGGAACAGACTCAGTTTCCCAGGGGGAAAACGCCCTGCAGGGAGGGCAAAGCACTCGCAGGCCCTCCCCTGCCCTGTTCTCAGGATGGGCGTTAACCCATCACAGTGCTAAACTTTCAATCCTCTGAACATTTGAGGGAATAGTTTGTCATATAAACCAAACTAGATTCTACAACAGGAGTACTAATATTAATAGGTATCCTGTTCAAGGGATAATGAGAATTTTGGTGGTTTTGATAGTACATGGCCAAATCATAGAAAAGTGATTCATGCACAATGAGAAATCTGGAATGAAAAATGTAAATGCATGTAAGGCACCACTCTCAGCTGTAAGGTGGATGGTGCACCCTGGTTCAGCAGTGTCACCCAGCTCACAGCAGCAGCATGGCACCTTATATCCAAAAAAGCCCCAGCATCACCTTTGCCTCACCACTCTTATTTCATGCAGAGAATATTTCACAGAGAGGATCCAGAACTGAGGCATCCTTTTCCCAGAAATCTTTGGGCTGCTGAAACTGTCCTAGGATGGCCCTGCTACCAGCCATAGTGTACAGAGATCCTGAGTCTGATCTGCATTTCAATGAGGTAAGACCTAGCCCACAGTAAGTAGCAAGCAAAATTGTCCTGGCATAACTTTGACCCTGAATTTTGCAACATGCATCCTGGACATCAAACCTTAAAGCTTTCTTAGGAGAGCAAATCAAAACCAGGAGCCTCATGACCTTGGGAAAGTCAGGATAGTGACTAAGTTCTGACTGCTGTGGCATAGAATTAGCTGGGGTTCCTCCCCACCCTCCTGGGGTCTGACTGGACATTACTGCAACTATAGAGAAGTCTGGGTGGCTTTCTTCCCCTCTTCTCATGATTTTTAAATCTCTCAGGTTGAAATAAAGAAAGCAAAAACTGACAAATGAGCTAAACTGAAATGAAAAATAAAATGCAATCAGTCACTCAAGTCAAACATTAACTTCTACAACAACTGAAGAGTAAATCATAGCCAACTAAATAAAATGGAATCAAACACAGTAAGGTTGTCCTATTGCTAGTTCAAAGTCAAACTGACCTATAACTTTTGACACTTCAAAAACTCCATATGGGCCTTTTTAATTCATACTGCTGCCTTTCTTTCCAACCACCACTTTTGTTGAATTTTTAAAATACAGAAAAGGCATACCCCAGATTGATTAGTCACTGCAGTATATTTTGGGGGTTTTGTGTGTGATTAATGTCCATGTTTGCGGTGCTTTGTGGAACTGGCATTGACAGAATCTGCAATACATATTTGCACACATATTCATCCCATGCTATCTTTGCCTGGATGGTCTGGTTTATCACAGTACCACAGTATCACAGTATCGCCAAAGTTGGAAGAGACCTCGAGGATCATCGAGTCCAACCTGTCACCACAGACCCCATGACTAGACCATGGCACCAAGTGCCACATCCAATCCCCTCTTGAACACCTCCAGGGATGGTGACTCCACCACCTCCTTGGGCAGCCCATTCCAATGGTGAATCACTCTAAGGGTGAAGAACTTTCTCCTCACCTCAAGCCTAAATTTCCCCTGGTGCAGCTTGAGACCATGTCCCCTTGTTCTGGTGCTGGTTGCTAGGGAGAAGAGGCCAACCCCTTCCTGGCTACAACCACCCTTCAGGAAGTTGTAGAGAGCAATGAGGTCTCCCCTGAGCCTCCTCTTCTCCTGGCTAAACAACCCCAGCTCCCTCAGCCTCTCCTCATAGGGCTTGTGCTCAAGGCCTCTCACCAGCCTTGTTGCCCTTCTCTGGACACGTTCAAGTGTCTCAATGTCCTTCTTAAACTGAGGGGCCCAGAACTGGACACAGGACTCAAGGTGTGGCCTAACCAAAGCAGAGTACAGGGGCACAATGACCTCCCTGCTCCTGCTGGCCACACTATTCCTAATGCAGGCCAGGATGCTGTTGGCCCTCTTGGCCACCTGGGCACACTGCTGGCTCATGTTCAGGCGGCTGTCGATCAGCACCCCCAGGTCCCTCTCTGTTTGGTAGCTCTCCAGCCACTCCGACCCCAGCCTGTAGCTCTGCATGAGGTTGTTGAGGCCAAAGTGCAGCACCCAGTTTAGCACATTAAACATACAGTGTTTTACTGTAAAATTCAAGAGCTCTGTGGTACACAAGATACTGCAAGAGCCACCTTGTCAGTCTTCTAAATTTCTGGGTTTGGTGGTGGTGTTTGTTTTTTTCCCAGATAAGACCATCAGCCTTCTAATGTGTCCCAAGCCACACATGGCAAATTTCATGCTGTTACAGAAAAAGCCCTTTTTTGGATGGAAATATAGGAAAGCACGTACTTTAAGGCAAACACTCAATATGAACTCAAGATTTTCTCTTGTAGCAAGATCCTCATAGAAAAAATAAAAGCCAGATGATTTATTTTACTTTAATCTGATGTGAACCAATTCAGTAACTTTCATGTGTTTCCTGGTACTTGACCAAGGTTATTTTCTGTTCAGGCAAAGCTTTATGTCAGCTGTTTTCTTCACTCAGTAGATAAGTTTGCCAAACAATGTGATATGATCAAAGCAAGGTAAATTGGGCAATAGTGCTTATCAATGCACATTCTGTCTGATAAATATGTGTTTGTCCTTGTGTGACACTCATTTCTGCAAAGCTAAGTTTTGTGGCCTAATGGTACTTCATTCTCCCACCTCAAAGCCACAGGACTTTCTTCTGTCCTGCCTTTCACATGTAAATACACATATAAATAAGGAATGCATATGAGAGGCAGATAAAATCAGCAATCCAGTCAAGAGCATCTTCATTTAGACCAAATGGTGACCCTTGTTTTGGCTTCAGAGTAGGAAACTTAGAGTAGCAGGCCTGCAGGCTGTCTAGCTTACTCTGGAGCTGCCTTCTAGGAAGGATTAGCTGCATGTGTGTCCATCTTAAAACATAAATGCATCTATGGTTAACTAAATACCACATTCATAGCAGTGATAGCCAATAATGATAGTAACGCGAGATAAATAACAGACGCTGGAAGAAAAAATACAAAACTGGCTCTTCATGGAAAGGAACTGATATTGACAGAATGTGCAATGCGTATTTACATACACATCATCCCATGCTAACTTTGCCTGAATGGTCTATCTGAGCATATTAAATATATATATATTTTTACTGTAAAATTCAAGAGCTCTGTGGTACACAAGTTACTGCAAGAGCTACCTTGTGAGTCTCCTAAATCTCTCTCAGCCTTCTAATGTGTCCCAAGCCATACTCAGAAAAAGCCCTTCTCTGGGTGGAAACATAGGAAAGCACATACTTCAAGGCAAACACTCAATATGAACTCAAGATTTTCTCTTGTAGCAAGTCATCATGATTTCCTCATTAACTGAGGATGTTTCTTCTGTTAGAATATTAGCATTTATTCTCTTCCTTTTTCTACACAAAATAATTACATCTAGTGATGAGTAAATAAAGGGCCACCCTGGATAGGACCATGAAACATTCCTGATGGTGCTGTAAGCCTCTTCAAAACATATACAGGCTAGTCTGCAGGGCAGTACCTACCAACTTGCTTTCACAGGGAGTACCCATGAGGCTCTCAGAGGTAAGCTGTGTGGTGCCAGGCCTCTGCCAACTGCACCATCAAAACCTCTGGGCACAGCAAGCATTTACAGCTTTTACTACCATGACATTTCAGAACCTACAATTTCTTTCTACTTCTGTGACTTTTCCCCCAAGTGGGCAGTAATTTCCTAGTATTTACACTGGAAATAGCATTAAAGGTATATGGGAAACATAACCTGTACATCTTAACTCACCAGAAGGTCATCCTTCATTAACAAAGAAACATTTCACCACAGCCTGGAGCTGCACAGGTAGCTGTCACAGGCGTCATTGTGTCTGTAGCACTGTAAGCTTGCCTGTCTCTCTTTTCAAAGGTGCACCATCTGGAGAGATGCCAGCATTCAGCTCATAGCAAAGTTGCAAGACTCAAGTCTGAATGGAGTTACACTCTTAGCAATTGTTAATTAATTAGCAAGTACTTTCAGATTAATTTGAAAGTGGCTTCCTACTATGAACAGGACAGAATAGTATGCTGTTTAGGTCCAAATATAAACCTGAATCTCTTTCCCTCTCCGGATCGAGACAGAGGGAAAACTTCATCTATTTTTCTGTTGTCTTCTCTTATCCTAAGAAATGGGGTATCTACAGAATTTTTATGAAGAAAGCAAAATTTTATACTGAGAAAAAATAATATGCAAAATAAAAGAATAAATTACCATCACAATATCATTTGCATTAGCACGTGTGTTGCATTTCATACTGTTTTAAAAATAATCATCATTACTATCATTACTACTATTCAAATGAATGTTTTGCTAACACTTTCCATCTATTACTTATGTCTAAGGTTCTTTTGCAGTAAAGACAAGAAATGACCATTACTGAGTTCATAGAGTATTGGATTTGTATGTTATTGGATTGGTATGCTCTTTTGCACCCTGACATTTGAAGCAGCACTGGCATATCCCTGGCTATTGTTTCATCTATGCTGCATCTTCTTATGTAATTGTCAACTCTCTTTGTGGCTGCAGTTTATCCATTTCCCAGCTGACATTAAAGAAGCTCTAAAATAATCAGAGAGTAATGAGTTAGTGTGGCACTCCAGGGAGGTGCTGAAAGAACAGGGAAATGGAATATATGTCCAAAAGTTGAAACACTGATATTGTCTGGTCAAGGTGGAAGATAGTTGACACATTTGCAGCTTCCTAGGCCCTAGGCCAGTAGAAAAACTCATCTGAAGTGAATCATTATATGTTGACTGTGAATATCACTCAATCCAATAAACTAATGTAATCTTTAATTTTCCATAAATAATTTATATTTTAGTTAGGAAGGTTAGATTTAGCAGCTAACTTTTTGCTCTGTTGGCACTCAGGCTCTGAGCTTAAAGAAACAGCCAGAGGTGTTTCCTGTAGCAGTGGACAGACCCTGTGTAGAAGTTTCTTTTGATACAGAAATCCATTTCCCTCTGCCATTTCTTTTCAAAATTTGAACTGTTTCTTGTTGTTTCTGAGAAACAAGGCAGAAAATCTGTCCCCTCTTTTCCTATTTTTCCCAAGAGGAATAAGGAAAAAAAATCCAAAAACTTAATTCAGGCTTTCATAGGTCCTTTGGAACTCCTGAAAATTGCATAGTAACACGAGAAACAAGAATCCTTTTTGGTTCCATTATGACTCCCTGAAGTTTATCAGACCTTTTGTAACTGTTGGTGCAATAAGTGACTTGTTAGCCAGACAGCCAAGCCCTCACAGAAACTAAGTTAAAAAATTCTTTCCTGGTGTCAAAAAGAGAGGCTTGCTTCCCCTCTCCCCCCCAATAATTTTTTTTCCCCCAAAGAAGGGCTGGTGAAAGGAACACACTTCAGAGTGCAGAGTTTGTTCTGGGAATATCTGGTTTGTAGGAGAAGGGTTGTTTTCAGATAGCTTTGGAACAGCTATGTTTGGTCTCTGATTTAGAAAAGAATGTAAACATCTTGTAACTGAAGAGAGAAACTTGGCAGAATTTGGTTGGATGCATTAGAATATTGGTTTTCTATTTTAACCTATTGTACACATGCCAGTGGAAGATAACCAATTAAGATGTGACATGTGCCTTCTGGTAGAGTATATAACTTTGCTGTGTAATATAATAAACGTCTTCACCTGCTAACATCTTGGCTTGGAAGCTGTGCTCTAGGGTGATTAAACACCTACACCCATACTACAACACTAGTCTCTTGAAATTTCAGAGCTCCACTTCCCCTTGGGAAAATTGTAATTTTTGCAGATTAACTAACCTTTTTTTAAAGGACCTACATACTCAATATGCACAATCAATCCAGGCCTAGTTGAAATTATGGGATTTACCACTAACAATTAGAAGATGCATAGGATGCAGGGACCTGAGCTGGTGTAAGGTGAGAACTCCATTAATGTCTGTGGTGAAGGCACATTCTGCCCAGATACTAGATCTGGTCCCCGCATGTGGACAACTTTCCCCTCCTTCAGGAGGAAGACAAAAGCCAAGGCATTAGCCAGGCCAGCACGCACCCAGCGCATGCAGTGCTTGTGACAACACCAAGTATGGGCATAATTCCAGTTTCATGCTTTCTATAGGCTGAAGCCAGTTGT
The DNA here is from genome assembly GCA_015227895.2 of Colaptes auratus. Lineage (NCBI taxonomy): Eukaryota > Metazoa > Chordata > Aves > Piciformes > Picidae > Colaptes > Colaptes auratus. The sequence continues at coordinate 78,823,137 of CM026897.1, read as the reverse complement.
CTATGAGAGTGCCCATTGGTCAAACCCAGCCTCGAGGAATCTATAAGTATTACCCCTGTTGGTAAACAAGTTGCCCCCTCTTTCACTTTGTCTCTGTACTTGCTCGAGAGAGCAGCTCTCGAGTCACAGCCCCTGCCATTGAGCTTGTTGTTAGCTTCTATCATACATGCACACATACTGAAGCCTCTGCATCGTGAGAAGCACTCTGATCGTGAGGATCAACCCAGAGGGAGGACCTTCGCTGAGCCCGAGAAGCCAGCGTCGTCACAGCCAGTCGCACCGGCCGGGAGAGCCTACCATGCTACCGGAGGACTGGACCAGCCCCCGAGGGTAAGATCTGCCCAGTTGTCGGGGAGAAGGGACTTGCTAGAGACTATGTCCGCATATACCTAGCCCCGCCATAGCGGGAGAAGAGCCGCCACATGTGCCGCTCCAAGCCCTGTAACCGCAGGGAAGACTAAAGCATTGTTTGTGCCTATACTGCACCAAACCCGGGACTACCCCAAGTGTCCTGTTATTCCTTTGAGCCCAGTAACGGCTAAGCCGCATACAGCGCAGCCGCATTCTCTCTCCGAGGCTGTTTACCTCAGCCCCGAGACCCGTCGCCATGGGGCTGACCCCATAGCTATCGTCCGACCGGGAACCTCTGAGCCCGCCTATCGGCAACCGTCGCCCCGCCCTGCTGTGCGAGCCGACTCCCAGGGCCGACCCCACGGGCCGAACCCGACCAGGAACCAGTCCAGCGACAGTAGTCGGCCGGATCCCCACCTTGCTACAAACAACAGCTACAGAGTATCTTCCACGTGCTTTCCAGCCACTAGCACTCAGTTCAAAGTATCCGCGTGTAGCAGAGTCATCGCTGACACACAGAAAGATTGTAATATTGCTGTATATAGCCAGAAACCACCCACGTTCCACCGAGTCGTCATCTAGAGGCCAAGCGGCGGAACTGCACCCTTCATTATATAAAATATAGAAATAGTTTGTAGATAATTTAATTAAGTTCTAATCATAATACTAAGCCATTTATGGAATGTATTTCACAAACGTGCACTAGAACATGTATATAAGTTGTTGATTCATCAGTTATTAATTTGAGAATAAAATAATAATTTCATAATTCATATTTCATATTGATAAATTTAATAACCTCTTCACAACAATGTCTCCTTGGATTTTCCACACACTGCCCTTGGACTGCCCTTCGTGCCCTTTTCAGTCCTACTTCTTATGTTATTCAATGTTTCATCAAAGACTTGGTCAATATGTGTGCCTTCTCTCCTGGAGGAAATTTTACTATCCAAAGTTTTGCTACACTACGAATCCAACACAGAAAAAGCAACCTCTTCTTGGCAAAACTTGCAGTGCAGAACAGCTCTAACACTAGGGACTCCATCTTTGCTAGCATGTCTGCTCAGTGCTGCAGTGCAGACAAAAGCAAGAGAAAAAGCATGGAGCTAAAACCAGTGGTATTTGTTTTTCTCCTTGTTTTCCCAGTGTCATGGGTTGAGTTGAATCTGCTGATGTGTATTCAATACTATGCTGCCATCTCCATCTGGATGTATATATTTAACAGTCAAACAGCATATTTTCATTATATTAGGTGCTATTCAAATGATCCTTGAGTGTTCAGAAGAGTTTTACTGATAAGATGATGTCAGATCTTATTTACTGGGTGTTCTGGATTAACACAGCCTGCCCTAACAAACAAGCTCCCCACCCCACACAGACAGACAGCCCTTGGTGCCCAGCATGGGCAACAAAAGAAGTGTGGCCAGCAGGTCGAGAGAGGTGATTCTGCCACTCTGCTCTGCTCTGGTGAGACTTCATCTGGAATAATGTATCTAGCTCTGGAGTCCTCAACACAAGAAGGATCTGCTGGAATGGGTCCAGAGCAGGACGATAAAGATGATTAGAGAGCTGGAGCACTTCCTCTATGAAAACAAGCTGAGAGAGTTAGGGCTGTTTAGCCTGGAGATGAGAAGGCTCTGGCGACACCTTATAGAGGCATCTCAATATCTGAAGGGGACCTACAAGAAATCTGGGAAGGGACTGTTTAGAAGGGCTTGTAGTGATAGAACAAGGGGCAATGGTTTTAAATCAGAGCAGAGCAGATTAAGGTTGGACATTAGAAGGAAGATCTGTACAATGAGGGTAGTGAAATGCTGGAACAGGTTACCCAGAGACATGGTGGAGGCCCCATTGCTAGAGACATTCAAGGTCAAACTTGATGGAGCCCTGAACAACCTGATCTAATTAAATATGTCCCTGCTCATTGCAGGGCAGTTGGACAAGATGACCATTCAGTGTTCCTTCCAAGCCAATACACTTTAGGATTCTGTATGAGGGTTTAATTATTTTGGAGAAAAATGTTTCCCAGAAGAACAAAATTTAAAATGCACCAGGTGGTAAAATAAAAGACAAATCCTTTTCTGTTAAAGGGATCAATTATCTATATACAGAAGATGCCATTTGCAGGAGAAGTTACATGATGCAGAGGACAACAATGGCGTCCTTTGCTGTAAACATCCATAAACTCTCTTAATTCATCCATAAGGGCATACCTGGCAAGCATGTGTACTTATCAGACCATTCATCAGCTTTGGCTACTATTTTGGACCTTACACTGAGATGGCCATGTGTCTCCTGGTGGACACCACTCCAAGAACAGATTTGCACCACAACCCTGACACTGCAGCCCTTCAGCAGGCTCTGGGGTCAAATTCTGGATTTGTGCCCATGTGAGCTTCCAGACAACTATCAGCACTCTGCTGCATGGTGGGCATGAAACTTGGAGCAGACATCATAGTGCCACATCACTTCCTTCTAGATGTCACGGAAGAATAATTAATTGTGTTATTACTTTTATTTAAGAAAAATTTCTGGAACATATTTAATATATTGATAAAAGCCAAGAAAATGGCAATGCCTGCAAGACTAATGAAACAGGTGCCTTGGAAAGGAGAAATTAATGTTCCTCTTTATTATTTACACCATACTAGTTAAGGTTCTATGTTCTTACTTCTGTACAGACAGAACTTGTATTTAGAGATCAAACTTTTGCCAGTATCAGATAGAGGCTTGCACATTTCCAGATTGCACATAAAACTGTCGTAAAATGAAAATGCAATCTATTAATCTAACTCATTATTAGATTATTTCATTAATTGCAGTATAAATATCACTTATTTTCCAAAAGAGACCTAAGATTTTTTCCAGCTTTAATTTTGTTAGCTATTTTTTAATGTTAGATTGTATTTTATTCAGAATATAAATTCTGTTATGCTTTGTCTGGTAATAATGTAGGCAACTATGAAGACGAGTAGTTAAGCTCCCTAATTCCATATGCACCAGATGTGTTTACACTCTGGTTTATGGCTATGTCATTAATATCTTTGGAGTGCACAAAAAAATACACAAAATATGCAATACTGATCCATCTCTGGTTTTTGGACAACTGGCTTTTCAAATTAATTTCATTAAAATGTAATATTAAACACTTTAAACCGATTTTTTTTTCAGTTATATCCACTATAAGTAGTGGTACAAACATTGGGAAAGTTATCAGTATCACTATAACTAGTATTTATAATCAGGGAAAATTCTATTTCTGTTTAAATGGGGAGCATGTGGCTTTGAAACAAAAGAACTTAAGTTGGTTGTACTCTCCATCATGCATGTTTGGGCAGAAATTACATTGATGATCTGGTCCCAGATTAGCCCTTCAAAAGAAAAGCCTTGTGCATGACAATAGGCCCAAACCCACTATATTTCTATATTTGCTAAGGACATAAAATATTTAAGAAACATAATTTAATCTTCATACACTCTTAGTGTGGAACATTGTATCTGAGACTCCATGGTCATTATCCCTGCTTTGCAAGTAAATAGTTCTTTTTCAAATCCAAAGTTTTACTTCCAAATAGCTCTTAGTCACTGTAATAAAAGGCATATGTTTTACTTCCAGTAGCAGGTCTGTTCTATATAGCAGTTTAATACGCTGAAATGTACATGAGTAAAATGGACACATAGGTTTGTAAACACAAATATTACTTCTGTTGCCTAAATGCATGCACAAATACTGTGGGAAGGACACATTCTAAAACTAGATAAATACCAAGCATTTGGTCCAAATACTTGACAAAAAAGTCAGATTTACACTCTGTCCATTTTTTGAGTGCTTTGTGCCTGCCTGCTTCTACAATCTGATACAGAATCCGAATATTCAGGGTATACATTTCTGGGCACCCAGCTGTCATGTCACCACACCAGGTGTGTGCATTGTTGCACAAGCCAGGACAGCATGGAGGGTCTGCATAGACAGAGTTCATGCCTCCCAGTCAGTATACTCAGCAGATGGTGTACATACGTGCACACAGACAGAGTAACAATGTCCTCAGGACTGGAGCATGAGAGAAAATAATTATAGGAAACAGGTAAGTGCAATAGTTTTTCATGAGCCCTGACAGCAGGTGCCATCTCAGTGGCTTCCCACAGAAGGCTTTCCACACATAAGGAGGAATACTTAGACCATTTTGTGCTACAAGTGTTGTTGCATAAGGCAGTTACAACATAGGTCTGGGGTTTGCTCATTCAGCATAATTTTGTATTGCATTTACTTCTAGACACTATCTTTCATGCAACATCTTTTTGTTGAGCTGGAGATGAACTCAGAATTGTGCACTGAGAAGTATGTCCTGATTCACTAACAAGCACACTAAAGTGTGCTATGAAACCTTCAAATTTTTGATGTTATGAATAAAAAGCATTCAGAAGAACTTGGTGTTTTGAATTAATATTAGTTCTTGTGAACTAAGTCTTGGAAGCTGCACTGGGGTTACATGAGCTGTTCTTTACTCTAATTGCTGATCATGGATCAAGCAGTTACCTTTCTTTTTTTTTTCCCTTGCTCCTCTGGCATCTTTACAAAGAGGAGATTAATCTTGCTGACACACCATGGACAGCAATATAAGGAAAGCACTTCAGTATTTTACAATAGAGTTAAGATAAAGGTGACAAATAAGAAATTATAGCTAAGGTTATTTTCAACAGTCTTTAGAACCAGAATATATCTATGTATTGGCAGGTTCCTGCAGAGTGTTAGGATTGTTAACAAATGCCTCCAGCACAAAGATCATGTTAAAGCCATGCACCTCTCTACAGCAGAACTTCTTCAAGTATGGGAACCTTACAAATCACCTTACATCAGCATTGTCAGAGAGTCAGTGTGCCTAATCACATGCTCATTTGCCACAAGGAGTCATCCTTGGATCCTAGAAATGGTGCACTTATTCGAGTGCTCAGTGTATTGCTGTGATAAAAAAATACCAGTTGACAAACACAAAACCCCAAAAGGTCAGCAGAGGTCTAATTGAAAAATGGAGTATTCCCCTTATGCACAGCACGGATCAGACAACTCATATTACCCTGTCACAAAACATAATTATCCTCAGTGCTTCTGGATGCAATTGGGATACTAAAGGTTCTCAGTTGGTGGCATGCCTTCAGAGTCTGACTTGCAGGAACGGCCAGGACTCAGAATTGGCTCTCCCTAAAAGAAAGCATAATTAATAGGAGATAGTTCTTGACAGGCATCAGAAATAGAAAGATGGAAGAGAGAGAGAGCATTACCAGCCCTTATGGAGTTGTCCAATAAAACAAAACATGACAGTGGAAAAAATAAATATTAACTTAGCTTGGAAATTGAGAAAATTGCCTAAGAAGTTGTGTCAGAGTATACAACAGTTTGCTTAATGCTGCTTGTTGTGCAGTGAAATTGTTTCCAAGGAATGTTTCCTAGCTCTGTCATGTACCAACCTTGAATGTGCTACCAAATTGGTATTGTATACTTGAGGTTTAATACCTCTCTCAGGGAGCCAAACTGCATTTTGTTTTGCTTGGCTTGTACCAAATATTTGTTTATTTATAGGGCACTGACAGTGTGCGTTTGTCACTTTCCAGACATCTACCTTTTGATAAGGTAAAAGCTCTGGTACCCCTATCCTGTGGGGTACCGAAGTGATTGGCCAGTCAGAAGGCAAGGAGAATGGCAGGGGCAAAAGTGCTTTAAGCAATCTTTTATGCTGCCTCAGCTCTAAGGCTTATTCATCTAAGTGGAGCTCAGAGGTGTCCTGATGCAGGAAGTGGATGGTGCCTAGTACAAGCAAAAGCGGAAAGTTGTGGAGGGCATTGTCACTAGTACTACAGAACAGCTTACACCATCACACATCTGTTTGGCATCTGACTTTGTGACCATACTACTTTCACCAGGATTTAAACTGCCTGTCCATGCACATACTTACCTAAAATGATATGATTATTCTAGGCTGTATACTGATTATATTTGCAAATTCCCCTTCCCACCTGTTTGCAATATTCTGGAACTATGCAGTATACTGTGCTACATAGTCTCCCCCAACCTACCAGAGGGCTCTCTAACATACAGGCAGGCCTCCAAGCTTCCTCACACCTCTCATCCTCCAAAAGTATGGCAGGCTTCTCACATGTGTGACCAGGAGCATTACCTAAACTTGAACACCTCACTAAGGGCTTCCTGTGTTTCCTATCAATTGCCTGACAGGATGCTATACATGGTCTGCATATGTTTTCATGTTTTGGTTTTTTTCTACCACAATTATATACTTTACAAGTGACATTACATACTTTACATGGCTAATAGCAGAACAAATACAAATGCAAAAGTGACAATTTATTTGATCTCATGTGCTGCAAAGGGAATGGTTAACTGAATGCTGACATACAATTCTCAACACTGTCATTCTTGGGGTGCACGGTAATGACACAGTGCTATCCACACAAGCTCCCCAAGTGCCACACACCAGAGCACATGTTCCAGTGCAGGGATGAGTGATGCCTTTGTGACTTGCCTCAGGTCCCCCCCAGGCAGCTGTGCTGGAGTGAAATTCTCTGAATCCTTGTCACTGTTCCAGGTCCACTATGTTGCTATGCCTCCATAGTGAGCTGCTCTGCTCCAGACATCTCCAGCACTTAATATACTTTCTGCCACACTATGTGTGTAAAAATGTTCTTCATCTATGTGCAAGGGACTGTGTTTCATACATCTTGATAGGCTATTCATTTCCACTGAAAATAACAGATTGATATTTTGCTGAACTGCCAAGAGGCAGGGACTAATCAAAAGTGTTATGTTTTCATATTTTACTTTGAAAGGGACAAAAATCTGATATCCTAAGAAATGCAAAAATCCAAGTAGGGAAGAACAAAAAAAATGTAAGGACATAATCTAATTATTGATACCAGTCTAACTCGTGGATACTTATTCAACCCCTGTTAGAACAACTCTTCCCTGACATTGAAGGTTTCCAACAGAAAAATAATACTAATGTTCCTCAGATTAATTTTAACTTTTGACTTATTTCAAACCTTTTCTAATTTCTGCCTACCAAAGATAAATCAATAATGGCCATGCTGATGCTTATAAAGAAGTTATGCAGTAATAGCAATCAAAAAAAAAGTCACTTCATGATTTCGTTGGACAAATAAAAGAGAAATTGGTGCTGCAAGTATGTACTGGGCAGCTGCAAGTAATCTACATAGCCTATTTTTCAGGTTCCTCTCACAGTCTCAGATGACTGTAACTATGCTGGGAACTACAAGATGGTGTCTTGGAGGGCCATAACATATTGCTACAGGCACAGTTTTGTAGGGTTGATATGCAGATTGCCGTACCAGTCCCTGCATACACAACTAGTAGTCTCTTCTTGTCCTGTTGTCTCATCTGTTTCTGCTTCTAAAGTTTTTCCACTGGGGCTCTTCTGGCTCTAAGTACTGTTTTTAAAATACAGGAAAATGAAAAATTAAGACAATAGTATAAAAAAATATATTTAAAGCCTTCTGAGATCTCTATTTCCTCTCACACTGCTTGTGAATACTACTTCTGTGGTATTTGTGGTTGAGACTGGAGCACAAGAAGTCCAAAAACCTGAAGATGCTGCAGTGTTGCACACCAGAAAAATCAGAAAAATCAAAACCTTAGCAAAAAGCATCATTATACATAAATGGGTTTTGTGTCTGCTTGTTCACCCTGCAAGATTTCTGCTAACTTCACTGAGGAAAATGTTCAGACAGGACAGAAAAGAGGAGTACTTACCACAGCTTCATACAACTTCGAGACTGTATACCTCATATGAGAGATGCCAAGAGAGATCAAGAGAAGATCACTGTGTTGAGGGCCTTCACCATATAATTTCTTCTAAAATAGTACCAAGAGCCTATTTAACACTCACAGTAATGTATGTCATCTTTTGCTTACTTGACTTAACACTGGCACAGAGAGGTATACATATTCACAGGTGCTGCTGCCATGTTTTGCAGTAAACTAGTCTGAGGTCAACTACAAAGATTTTTTTAACCAGTGGTCAGTTAGTCTTGCATCTTTCAGCCATCCAGGAAAGTGAAAATTGTGACTGTGGTTAACATATGTGTATAGCTGTACTGATTGTGCAGTTACAGTCCCAAGTGACACACATTGCCAGTTAAGTGCTTAAGCATAAGGACTCACAGTAACTACAAATAAAAAATGCTGAAGTCCAACATTTTAAGATGTAGCTTTTTTAATTCTAATTAAAAAGTTAATTCTAATTATTAATTTAATCACTTAACTCTCATAGCTACCATATCAACTTGTAGGGACTAGAACTGCGAAAAATAAAAGTAATCATAAAAATTTAGAGATTTAATGTATCCATTATGCAATCAGTGCTGCATTTCCAGTTCTAGCAGGCTATAGACATTTGACAGACCAAATTATTCTCTTTGTTGTGTATGGCAGTTTTCCTTTTGTGCAAAAATATCCTTGCACTTGCTCCCACTGCAGGTCAGCTTTGCCTGCCAGCCAGCCATTTTCCTCATGCACATAGAAACTCCTCTCTTTTCTGCAGGGCACACTTCCCTAGAGAACCTTCAATATGTTGATAGTGTATTTGCATTGATCTGCCTCTGACTTATCTGATTTTTTTTTTTGAGAGATGCTGATAGGGTCTTTATGTGACAGAAGAAAAATTCCTGACAGTGTGAAGTAGGCAGCTTTTTGCAGAAGCCATAGAAAAGACCATGAAAGGGCATAGGGAAATTCCTACTTGCACGCATTAATAACCAGTTACAGAAAAGTAGCACAGGAGTTAATAAATTAAAAACTCATGATGAAAAAGAAGTGGCAGAGACAGCTGCTGAATAAGGTCTTGAAGCCCCAGCATGACTGATATTGTCAGTAGTGTGACTTACGCAATGTGCCAGCTTCAAAGGCAAGCAGCTGTTAAAGTTGTTGATTGAATATACAAATGTGTGACAGGAAGAGTATCCAACTTTTTGCTGTGTAAGGTTTGGCCAAGCCTAAAACTTTCTGTAATTCTGTCAGAGCACATTTCTGTCTTTTGCTTGCCAGCTCTAAGAAGGAAAGTGTTTTTGAAGACTGGGACATGAACTTAGGACTATTACCCTCATCACATTCAGAATGCTATTAAGAAAATCATTGAGCCTTAAGCAACACATTAATAAACGTGCATTTCACTGGCATGCCTGCCATCTCATTGTGGGGTTTTTTGTTTCAAGTACACTTGTGGAAAACATTTTCTTCCTCCTTTTATAACAGGAAAGGGAGATGAACCAGGAGAGAATTACAGAAGAGCCAATAATGGGAAATGAAGCACAAATACATGAGGAAATTCTAAAGAATAAAAATAAAATTAAAAATAAAGAATTCAGTAGAAGAAAAAAAAAAGGGGGATACAAATTATCAAGAGACCAGATTCAACTGTCATTTACACAGTTATAAATCACAGAATAACAGAATGTTAGCTGTTGGAAGTGACCTCCAGATATTGAGTCCAACCAGCCTGCCATAGCAAGTCACACAGGAATTCATTCAGGTGGGTTTTGAAAGCCTCCAGAAAAGGAGACTCCACAACCTCTCTGGGCATCCTCTTCCAGTGCTCTGTCCTACTCACCATAAAGATGTGTCATCTCGTGTTGTGGTGGAACCTCCTGTGTTCTAGCTTGCACCTGTTGTTCCTTGTCCTATCACAGGGCACTACTGAAAAGAGACCATCACCTTCATGTTGACACCCACCCCGCAGATATTTAAAGACATTGATAAGATCCCCTTTCAGTCTTCTCAGGACAAAACAGTCACTTATCTCAGTCTTTCATAGAAGAGATGTTCAAGTCCCATATCATCCTTGTAGCTCTCTAGTGTACTCTCTCCAGCAGATCCCTGTCTCTTATGAACGGGGAATCCAAAACTGGACAACACTATTCCAGGAGTGGTTTCATCAGGGCAGAGTAGAGGGAGGAAGAGAACCTTCCTAGACCTGCTGGAAAAGCTTTTCTTAATCTACCTGAGGATACCGTTAGCCCTCTTGGCCACAAGGGCACATTGCACTCCTATGTATAACTTGCCTTTTCCATGGAGCAGCTTTCCAGGTTGACTGTACTGTTGCCTGCTGCTATTCCTCCCCAGCTGCAGGACTCTGCACTTGTCAGGATAATTAACACTAAAATGATGAGGTTCTGTTCATTTGAGACCCTTGGATTTATCACATGGATTTATCCAGGCTTTATCATTTCCCTTATTCACACTTTTAGTGTGAAATCTATATTTCAATCAGGGTTTGAAGAAAGATTTATTTTGTAGAAAGATACAGGCTCACAGAAAGGAAAGGAAGTTATAGTTTACATAACTTAGTTTACATATTTCTGTGGACATAATGAACACAGGTATTCTTTTTAATTCTTACTATCTATATTCTCCTACAAACTCCTGACTCCAGACCTCTTTCTAAACCTTGTGATTTGGTTTCTTTAAAGATGCCTTCTAGACAACACAAAATATGAAAGCAAGCTACTGTTTGCTGTCAACACAGCAAATCCTTTCCATCTAAAGCATGGTGAGGGGGGTAGGTGCTTATCTGGGGAACAGAAAATGCATCTTCCATGCTGCCCCTGCCTAGAGCTCCTCCCCTTCTAGGGCAAGTTCAGCACTGGCAAGCAAAGGTACTGGGGAACACCAACATTGGGCAGTGGCTGTAGAACAACAGACCTTTATGTATCCAGGCCATCAGCTCTGCTAGCAATCCAACACAGATCTCACAGGGAAAAGTGATGACCACTGTCTGTCTTCATCAAATGAAGGGCAGCTGATGGTGCCAGTATGAGGCTGTATTAGGTCATCCTCTAAAGAGAGACAGAGGCAATCAAAGGGCTGAATGCAGGTTATGTGCTGTTGGTTTCTATAAAGAAAGAAAATACAAAAGCTATGCCTTTGGTAACTATCAGGTGCTTCTGAGATGACACCTGGTGGACAAAAACTAAAGAGAACAGCCTGAATTCACAGTGCAGGGCTGTACCATCCCTGCTTACATACTGCACTTAGTGCTGATGTACCTAGCAGGTGCCCTGTGTAATTTGCTTATCCACCCCAGAATGCATTATTACAGCACCCCAGAATGAGCATCCATGCATCTGTAATCACATGGTTTTGCTTTTTTGTCAGCTGCTTCCATTTTGTTCTCATATTCTGGCTGATGCCCAGAGTTGGTTTAATTCTGAGTTGTGAGTCTGAGGCTAGAGTGGAGACACTGTTTTCAGAAACAGAAGTACAGGAGAAGCCCACGTTGTTAGCAGCAACTGGGTGCTTTTACAATCTAGGATAACTTGCCAATGCGATGAATAGTGGATAGTTGTACCTGTAGGATTAAAGGCTTTGATTTCTTCATTCATTAATTTATTCTTTCTCTTTTAACCTACTTCTAGTTTGCTTCCTTAACACTGGCTGTCTTTTCTGCTTTCTTGTTGAAAGAAATGAGACAGCAGAGATAAGACAGCAATGCAAAAAAACTCCAAAACCACTCTGAAGAGAAATATCCACCTAGCAAGAGTTTCTTCTTGTTGATCTTATGGGGATATTTAAGATGGGTTGTTTCCCAAGAATCTCATGTACAGGAGTGTAACATTACTGTGCAGTTCTTTTTCTCTCTTCGGCTTGAAGGATTTCAGGAAAATGGGAGATACAAAACCAATACTGTACCAGAGAAGGTCTCTTCCATAAAGATAAGTGGCTGTGAGCAATTCTTAGGTTGCTGGCATTGCACCTTCCAACAGGCATTTTGTTTTTCTGGACTTTTTTATTCTATGTATACCCACTTCCTTTACATTTTAACAGCTTCTCAGTGTATTTCCATGATTCACGTTTGTTCAAAATCTTGAAAACGTTTATGAAGCAAGACACATGAAAGTCAGGGATTAGCTAACTTCAAGTATGAAACTAAGATGAGAAAGAGTGTGGGAGAGGTTAGGATGCAATTTACTCTATGTAATTATCTAGCTCATTTCTTCTGGATCTAGATTATCTGTTTACAAAGACACAGAGAACACACAAGAATTGTGGCATTGTATTTGGTCTGGCTAGGACAGAATTCCCCCCCTACAGTCCATGTGGTGCTGTGCTCTGTGTTTATAGCTGGAAAGATGTTGGTACTACTTGCAGTAGGTTGAGGAGGGCGATTCTCCCACCATGAACAAAAATGAGACTCAGACAAACAGACTGCAGAAGTGGTGGAAAGTTTAAATGGAAAAGCAGTGAAAATTTCACAGAGAACCACAAGCACAGTGACAAAAGAGAGATCCCAAAAGCATACCCAAAAGCATCCCATCCTCACCTGAGGGTACACCCAAGACCCCCAGGGCTCTTTCTTCCCCTGCACCAGCCTTGGGCCGAGCCAGGCCCAAGAGAGGCTGTGAGGCGGCTCACCCCATTACCAGGTAGTGGTGAGGGAAAAAAGAGAGAGTGCAGGGCTCCTCCTCGTATAAGGGAGCAGGGCATTATGGGATGACATACCTGGTTTCCTGTGCCCACCCACTGGGCTGGACCCTTTTGGGACACTGCAGGTGTGGCTTGTGCAGTAGCATCGGGGGGGGTACCCAGCCTGAACCATCACATTACTCCAGTGTTTCAGGTATTGATTACTGCTCATGAAGCATCAGGGCTGTCTCTAGAAAGTACCCACCCCAAAAGGCCAGTGACATGGGAGTGTACAAGAGGTTTGGAAGGGACACAGCAGGGACAGATGACCCAAACTGACTAAATGAATATTCCATATCATATAGAATAGAATAAGAAAGACTAGACTAGACTAGACTAGACTAGACCAGGTTGGAAGAGACCTCCAAGATCACCATGTCCAACTCATCATCCAACACCATATAATCAACTAAACCATGGCACCAAGCACCCCATCAAGTCTCCTCCTGAACACCTCCAATGATAGTGACTCCACCACCTCCCCAGGCAGCACATTCCAATGGGCAATCACTCTCTCTGTGTAGAATTTCTTCCTAACATCCAGTCTGAACCTCCCCTGGTGCAGCTTGAGACTGTGTCCTCTTGCTCTGGTGCTGGTTGCCTGGGAGAAGAGACCAGACCCCGCCTGTCTACAATCTCCCTTCAGGTAGTTGTAGACAGCAATAAGGTCTCCCTTGAGCCTCCTCTTCTCCAGGCTAAGCAACTCCAGCTCCCTCAGCCTCTCTTCATAGGGCTTGTGCTTCAAACCCCTCACCAGCTTTTTTGCCCTTCTCTGGACACATTCCAGCAAGTCAACATCTTTCCTAAACTGAGTGGCCCAGTACTCTAGGTGTGGCCTAATCAGTGTGGTGTACAGTGGGAGAATGACTTCCCTGCTCCTGCTGGCCACACTGTTCCTGATAGAGGCCAGGATGCCATTGGCCTTCTTGGCCACCTGGGCACACAGCTGGCTCATGCTCAGCCTACTGTCAACCAGCATCATTCACCAACTCTCTGGGCTCAGCCCTCCAGCCAGTTCCTAACCCAACACAGTGTGCTCCTGTCCAAGCCACAAGCTGACAGCTTGGCCAGGAGTTTGCTGTGGGGAACAGAGTCAAAGGCCTTGCTGAAGTCCAGGTAGACTATATCCACAGCCTTCCCCACATCCACCAGGTGGGTCACCTGATCATAGAAGATCAGGTTGGTCAGGCAGGACCTGCCCTTCCTAAATCCATGCTTACTGGGCCTGATCCCTTGGCCATCCTGTAAGTGCTAACTGATTGCACTCAGGATAACCTGTTCCATAATCTTGCCTGGCACTGAGGTCAGGCTGAGAGGCCTGTAATTCACTGGCTCATCCAACTGGCCCTTCTTGTGGATAGGCATCATATGATGCCATGCTCAGCAGTAAAAGCTAAGAGAAAGGAGAAAGAAAGGGGCAACATATTCATTATTAAGGTGTTTGTCTTCTAAAGCACCTGGCACATGTACTAGGGCCACACTTCCAGGAATTAACTGGACATCACCTGCTGGTGGGAAGCACAGAATAAATCCTTTTGCTTTCTTTTACTTCTGAGAGTGGTCTTTGCTTTTATTAATTAAACTGCCTTTACATTGATCCATGAGGTTTTCATCTTATTTTCTTCCCCTGGCCTGCTGAGGAGTGATAGAGTGCTAGATACCTGGAATCCGCCACTATGGGCATATGATGGCTAAGACAAGTCCTGGTCCATACTGTCCAACTCTGGCCCAGCTGAAAGGCAGAGTTCATCTTTATACCAGCCCCATAAATTGATGCCTGACACCTTTTTGGTTCTTAAAGCTAGAACTAGCCCACTCTGCTCCTTTAACAGAGATACCTTTGCAATTAGTTTTTAGACATCTCTGCAAAGTCCTCAGGATTTTGAGTAACACACAATCAAAGCATATGGCAAACAATAATACAGATTGACCATTGAGAAACTGGTGAACTACTGACCAGTCTGAATTACACTATGGCCAGAATCACCGTGATACAATGCTTGCTGAAAACAACTGTTTGTGAAGCAATTACTGACCAGCTATTAGTTTCTTTATCCTAGTAACAGAAACTGTGGAAGGGCTGATGAGTCACCAAAGGAAAGCAAATACAGGAAAATTCTGTAAGACACATTTATATTAAAGAACACACTAAAACACTGCTGTGGAGAGAATATTTTTACAAGCCATTTCAGGTAGAGATTGTTCTGTGAGAACAATCCTTCTTAATTTATGCTGATGACTATTTTCAGGTTTTGAAATGTTCCCCTTTACTTGTTAATTCTTATTCAGCAAACACTAAGAAATAAAATCTAAATGCAGTTATAAAAGAATAAAAATGTATCAGGAAAGTGATTTTAAAAACATAATTAGGCAATAAAATGTCTTCAGTTTAGGCCATTTGGTAAGCATCCGTGAACAGTGTTGTGTTCTGCAGCTGGGAAAACACTAGTGCATAAAATCTCTTTATCTGGCAAAGCCACTGCATGAATACATTATTTCTATGCTGCAGAAATGTTAATTGGCAACTTATTAAAAGATTGATTGGTGTATGTGAGTGAAGAACAAGATCTTGAGAGTCCCAGAAATATACTGAATAATGTAAAGCTATTTCATTTTCTGTCAGAATAAGATTATATTCTGGTCTTCCTGAATTAAGTATTAAATACAAAACCTTAAATCCCAACATAAAGGAAACCAGAACCTCTAACAGCCATGATCTGTGAGTTCAGGGGAAGAGAAAAAAAAATAGAAGAAAAAAAAGTTAAATCATACGTGCAAAATGGTTAAATCATTGTCAAACTACAACCGCATACGACTCTTCCCATGTAACATCACCCACCATGAGAACTACAGAACACAGTGCTACCCAACAACAAGTACTACTTGTTTCTGTACATTTGGTAGGTCCCAGTACAAAGCACTCCTAAAGAGCCCGCAGGTCGGGCCAGTGCTGTCCATCAGATCTTCTGCACGGCGCTCTGACGGGCCACCAGGTTTTGATCCCCAGCCTACGACTTCAGGAAAACTCATAGGGCTCAAACAGCACTGAAGAAAGCTTGAGGAATACTTGGAAAGGCTTGGGACCTTTTGAGGTCGTTGTCTTCTCTAAATGCTCATCACCTCGACTGCACAGCCGCCGGGTTCCCACGGCTGCGGGCACTGTGGATGGAGCCTTCTCCCTCGAAGACGGTGGCACCTCGCATATACATACAGTGGCTCGAATACGCACAAACCTCGCCTCCCTCATGTCTAAAACTCGGGATTTTGGGAGGCTCGAACCACCGGGGCGCGACGGGAGGTACGGCGCAGGCCACCCCTCAGCGCGCTGCCGGCGGGGCGGAGCGGGACCGCCACAGGGGCCGCCCCCAACATGGCTGCGCTAGCCATGGCTGCTGTAGCGGCGGCCGTCGGGCCGCAACAGGTAAAGGCCGCGGCGTGGAGCTGCCGTCTGTCCCTTCGGCCTTTCCCGCTGGCCACGGTATACCCGTCTCTGCGGTACTGCCGAGGAGTTCCAGCTGTATACAAGGTGTAGGGATAAATGTTAAAAAGAAACCTATAGAGAGCAGTGTGGGGTTGCCGGGCAGGCCTCAAAACGGTAACTGAGAAACCTGAACAGGTGGTTTCTTAGTCTGCATTCCTAGCAGTGGTGATGTTATGGATATTCAGGGTTCCTGTGAATAAGGGTTTACAATTTGCATGGGTTATTAATCAGATTTCAGAAGCTAAAGTAGTGTTTTTCTTGAAGTAGATGAAATGGAGACGATCTGTCCAGTATAGTGTGCCCATAGGCAGGCAGGTAGTTAGTGTGACTCCTTAAACACTGACTGCCATGAGAGGCAAGGCAGTTGCCTTAAGTATTGTAGTGTGGTGAGCAGCCTCCGTTAAAGCAAGCCGATACTGCTTTTCATTTTTCTGCTGAGTAATTCTTCATACACAGTCATCAGATTGCCATCACTCGTCACTCCAGCTTTATACCTTTGTGACTTTAAATTAGTTGAATTGCACCACTGTAGAACTGAAGTAATGCCATTACTGTGTGCTGGCATGTTGTCTGCTTAAGAGTAGACAATGAGCATTTGAAAAATAAATAACTGTTTTTGAATAATACTTGATTTTGTTACGTACAGAATGACAGCTGTTCCAGTACTGCAGGTGCTGGTCGACACACTCACAACTGGAAGATGAAAGCTGAACAAGATACGAAAGTTGAATCCATAAGAACTGCAGAAAAACTAAGATCTCAGTAAGTTAAACACTTCATCATAAGGATATTTTCATGCTATTTTAGAGATAACTCAAGGTTCAAGGTAAGAATTTATGGTAATGAAACCTTTAGGTTAAGACTGCCTTTTCAGGGGCTCATTCAGAGATTATTGTGTTGTTAGAGTAGTTCAGAATAGGCTCATGAGCTGCAAAATGCCCTCTTGTTCTAATTACCATTTGGACTTTGGTCAGTCATCTTCTTTATTAAATTATTACTACCACTAGATGGAAAAAAGAGAATGTGCATGTGGATTAACTGAATTCTCAGTTTTCCTGCTCAGCTGTGCTTACCTAAGGCATACCCACAAAAGCAGATTTGCAGCAATATTACAACAGCTTCATCTGAGAAGGTTGAAAGCATTTCATCTGGAATTTTTCTAGGAAAATAGAAAATGGGAGTGATTTTCCAAATCATACAAGTGTTTTAAGTGCTTCATCATATCTTGGGTAACTGCTTTACAATTGTGCTGACAGCTGAAAGAACAGGGAGGTTTCTTCTTGAATGTAAAAGCATTGAAAGGAAGAGGTGATGTATCCAGCCAGCTAAAGCAGAGGTTTGTAGTTATGAGTCTTGAATGAACAGTGACATTTGTTCTAAGTGAATCAGTTTTTCCATGGTTATTCTGGATCCTGGGTTGTGACTCAAGAAATGACTGCTGGGTAAGTTTCCAATTAACTTAAAACAAGACAGCACATTGTCCTGTAGCTGTTGTGTTTGAAGGCTTCTAGTGTACTGTGTGGAGAGATTCAGTACTTGAGTCTAGTCTATAAATTCCAGTGGATGGCAAAGCGTTTAAGCTCTGAGCCATAAGTGCACTGTGTAGGGGTTTAAACCCTGTAACAAAACAGTCTGATGAAGAACCAACCTGCTACTGAGAGACAGAGTTTCTTGGGTTGTCAATAGTGTTAATGTTGGGAATCATATGTCTATGATTCTATATGGTACCAGTATCACACTGTTCCGATCTCTAATGTGGTGTCATCAAGCTGCACAGATGTGCCCAGGACTGTGGTATCTGCAGTATTGTATATTCTGTTCTGAAGGTCAAACTATTGCACTGCCAGCAAAACACATCCCATGCTGATTTTATACTCTAAAGTTTTCATTCTTAGTAAGAAAGCAAAAGACACCTATAGCTCTCTGTACTATACATAAAGCATAGTCGGTAAGTAATGTAGCAGCTTTAATATCTTAATTTACTTAAAGCTAGTGAATTTGAGTTTCCTGTTAACAGAAGTACTTCACCAGTGTTAAGGCTGAAAGAATGTACTTGCTTTGCCTGTGCTGGGGCTCCACCTATGTGTGCAACTGCCCTAATACAGCCTGGCTCTGTCCCGGCACTTCCCCGTGAGTATTGTCATAAGACTCCCTGATAGTAAGCACACCAGTAACTTTCCAGGCCGTTTTGTGAAACCCTGCCTGTCAGAAAGGTAATTTTCTCGTAAACTTCTTTCTCTTGTTCAGGTTCTTACATTACTTTGGTATGTAATCTTATAACTGCAGAAAAAATCCTCCTTGAAAACTGCTGTAAGAACAAACCAGTTATTTGTGTGAAATCTACAGCACAGCTTCAGCCAGATACTAACCTTGGAAAATCTTGGAGCATTGCTAAATATTTTTGTGTTACTTAGTGTGGCAACCTTTTTTCCAGGCTTGCAAATACTGAAAAAGGCAAAAATGGACATGTTTACAAAAGGAAGAGCAGTATCAGGGCAGAATGCAGCATACTAGAGGAACTGGAACATAGCATGACTGTCAGTAGGGAAGCTGAAAGTAAGTAGTGTTTTATCTGGTTTTGTTTGGTTTTTATATTGTTTGCTTTAAATAGTTTGAGTCAAGTTCAGGTGGAAGGTAGATGCTGATGAAAGCATAGTGTTTCACCATGTGTCCTGCTTGTAAGGAATTCTTCCACAATTCACTTGCAAAATTCAGAAGCATACATTTACATTTTAAGCCTTCTGTGTTATTAATGGTTTTCTTTCAATCTTGAATGTAGGAGATGCTACCCAAAATAACTGATGAAAAGTCACTGATTTAGAAACATGGAAGCAATTTTGTGTGTGCATTGCAAAATCTAATGTAGTCCAGCTAAGGTACAATAAATATATACTTACCACAGTATAAGCTTTCATATACTGATTTCTGCCCTTAAGTAAATTTTTTAACAGTTTCATGTTTGGATTTTTTAGATTAATTTATATTGAATACTCAATGACTAAACAGTGCTTTGAGATGGTACACATTCTGTCCTAAAATACCTGTTCCACTTATGAAATAATTAAATACTTAAGGGAAAAATGTGACTTCCTCATCACAGTACTGAGATTAATTAAAATAAAATAAATCATGCTCTGCCTTCTGATGTGGAAGAACAAAGTAAAATAAATTGAGGAAGGAAAAGGACACTTAAAAGACAACTACAAATACAGTGACCTTACAAATTTCTGTGTGTTCTGATGCACATCTTTTAATTAAGGAAACTTACCATATCCTTTACATCTTGCAGCCTTTAAAAAATGTAAATACTTTTGAGGAATGACTCAACAAAATTAAAAAATTTTCCAGGCATAAGAAAGGAGCGTGGAAGTATAGATACAGATACTGTTGTGAGATGAAGAAGGGGACAAAGATGTGAGGTGTAAAGCACTACATGTGAGATGTGAAGGAATGTTAGAGTATGATCTTTCAGGGTGTGTACAAGAACCCCCAAACTTCTCATTTACCATGTTCAAGACTTTCAGCATGATCTGTGTGCTTTCACGCTTTCTGTGTTCTCAGGAGGAACCAGCAGGGTCATGTCTTAGCTATTTTATGTTTAGTTCCTGGACTCTCTATCCCTTCCTTAAACCAAAACTTGTAGAAGATACAGCTCCTTAGTACCTCAGCTGTATCCAGAACTTCCTCCTCATCAATACTGTGTTTATGGGTTCCCTAGTTTATTTTGGACACTTCATTGATATTGTACTGAATTGAAACCACAAAGAAACTGTTAGAACTATCAGCACCTTATTTTGTTTGACAGAAGTTAAGATCCTGCAGCAGCTCTCAAAAATACGAAATAATGTGAAGAAACTTCAGCAACAATTACAAAATGTGAAGCCTACAGCAGAAGGTCAGTTGTGATGACATTTAAAAACATTTTGCTCCATAGACATGTTCCTTGCATAGCTGGGCTTGTGATTCTTCTGCAAACCTTGTATACTTCTTCTTCACTCCTGCTTTTCCAGGAATATGGGAAGAATGCAGAAAGTTAGGAAAAGGTGAAAGATTGTGCAGTCCTGTGTGGAAATAGATAAACGATCTCTGTCTTAGAAGTGATGTAAAATAAAAGTTAATATTCTAGTGCTCTATAGCTCCCTTTTATCTGGTAATAAATTACAGAGTAGGGTCCTCAAAGAACTAATTTCTAGATATGCACGTACCTTGAGGTGTAAATTGGAATATCCTGGGGGAAATGCTGAAACAACTCAGAATAACTTTTCGCAAATAGGCACTGGAAGAACCATTCTCCTGTGATGTTCTACTACCTTGCATAGAACTCAGGTTGAAGCCCTCCTACAGGCTGAGGGCTTTCTGATGCTAGATAAAATGCCTCTCATTTACTTTATTTGTTATCTGTTCCGTAAAAAAAAAGTGTTACATTCTAAGCTGTCAGCAAAGATACCAAGAACTAACCAGGCATGAAAGCTGAACTAAAATAGATGTAACTGGATGCTGTAATTGTACTAACATAGATTACTGATTTTTTAAAGCCACATTAGTTAAACTGTTGGTCCAATGTGCACCCATAGAGGTGCTGTGCTTGTTTAAAACAGATTCTAAAACTTCTTTCCTACCATTGTAAAACAGATGTTCCCTAGACAGCTGTCTTACTGTCTTTCTCCATAGCAGGACTACAGCATTCTGCGTGTACACGATGAAGTCTTATTTTGATATTTCTTTGGCAGCTTTGGGAAAGTATTGACCTGTAGGTTCAATAGGATTGCTACAGCCTGCTGTAAACCAGACTTGAGTGTGCCTCTTAAGTTACTAAGTGCATTGTTATGAAAAAACAAAATGGAAAATCTTTAGAATAAGGCTGTCTCATTCTGTGAATCACCTAGAAGTTACACAGAACAAGGCTTGTTTAGTGGAAATAAACATTTTTACTGGGATTTGCATCCAGTTAGGTAAATCACTCTGAAATCACACCTTTTGAATAAATGATTCTGCCTTTTAAGGCTGTTTGCTCTTTTTGTACACAGAAATAAAAGTGTCCCTGAAGTCTCTGGATAGTGCTGAATAGCTAGTAAATATCATAGACTTCTAAGTGATATACTCTTTTCTTTTGCCTTTTAGTTGTTGACAACCTCAAGGAAATGATGGAAGAAGTTGAAAATGCAATCAATGCTTTTAAAGAAGAACACAGGCAAATGTATGTTTATACTTGCTTCAGCTAGAAGAAAAAGTGCTTTCATAAGACACAGTGAAAACTGCATTAATCAAGTAAACTGTTCTATTGATTAACCCTTTGCTAGTGATTCTCATGGTATGTAAATCAAAACTTAAACTATCAGTGTTAGAACCTTGATACATAGCCTTTTAGAGGCTGTTTATATAGCTGTTCCAGTGATCCAATATATGAATGATTTGCCTGTGAAAAGGCTTTTCAGAGAAAGGCTGCAGAAGAGAGTAGCTTATAGGGTTTTTGTTGTTGCTGTTAAGTGGGTGGGGTTTTCCCCTTCTCTCTACTGTTGTCAGGAGGGGATTGAGTTGTTTGCCATAAATGTGTGCTTTGACTAAATGGGTAACTTAATTGTGGTTGTGTAGTGCTTTGTTATGGAATCATTGCAACTGTGCTGTCATCTGTGGTTAGCATTTTAGTTCATCATCTTTGAAGAACTGCTTTAGTGTGGCATTGAACAAATCCAAAAATAATTTTCTTTCAATGTACAATGAATACTGGATTTTTTCCCTTACATTTAGTTGTTTGTCTTTTCTTTCCAGATATGAACAGCTTTTGAAGGAGGAAAAATCTACCATTAATGAGCTCAGTGTCTTTGAGAGAAAAATGGAACTGTGGGCCTTAGGCAACTCAAGAACAGAAAAAGTTTTGAAATTACCATCAGCCAGGGTCTCAGTTGATAAAACACAGGAAGATCATCTACTTGAAGAAGTAGCGGAGTTTGGAAAATTTCTTCAGCAAACAGGAGGGCAACAGGGAGGCTGGGATGATTATGATCATCAAATTTTTCTGAAAGTGTGGACAAAACACAAAGGGAAGCTATCTTACATGGATGAAGCTCTTGAGTATCTCTGTGGAAAAACAAAAGAAGATATTGAACAGCATGACAAGTGGTATCAAGAATTTCTAACTTTACACAAAAGAAAGAAAGAGGTAAAGTAACCCCTCTAGGGCTTTTTTAGCTTTAAGAAAAAGCACTAAATTTTAAAATGCATGCATTTCTTATTTTTGTATTTGCCTCTCTGGTGATAGTGTTAGGTGGGTATCTATTTACCGTTCATGGCATGTGACTAAGACTTTCATGTCCTCAATTTGCCAGAACTATGCGTCTTTAAGAATTATCAATAAGCACAGACCTAAGAACACACTGAAGTGTGCTGCGCATTGCCAAAGTGTATTATAAATGCTTTTGATTGCAGTGGTCCCCCAGGTTAACTGCCAGTCCCAGAGCAGTAAGTACTCCTCTCTGAAATTAAAGTTCTAGTTAAACCTGTCCTGAAAAATGTCTGTCCAGTCTTAGAGGCATTATACCTGTGCCATACTGACATAGACAATTATGATTCCTTCAAGAACTATCCATCTGCATAATAAAATACATATTGTCATAAAAACTGAATAGTAAGATACTGGGTGGAATTGTTAATTTGAAGAAAAAGAATGTAAGACCTGAAATATGTTTGCATTAAAAAGCATACTACACCAACATTCACAATGACCCAATGTTAACATGGATACAATAAATTAAAGCAGACATATGTACTTCCTGTCTGCAGTTTCTGTCCTTAGAGCATGTTTTTATCAGACTGAATCGACAGGAAGGTATAAAATTTTCATGAAAACTTTGGGGTTTTTTTCTGCTGTTCTCTTGCAGTCAATTTGGAAGTGGAGAGAAAAAGAGCAGCAAGGAAAAGATGGAAACTTTAGGGGAAAAGAGAAATCCGAGAAAATGTTCAAGGAACTATGGCTGCAGCACAAAGACACAAAGAAGCAAAAAGAAGAAGAAAGAAAAAGACAGACAGCAGTAACTGAAGCATTGAACAAAAAGAAAGCAATAGCATTTGCAATAGAACAAGAATCACAGCTCAAACTAGAAGAAGAGAAGGAGAGAAACCAACAAAAAGAATGCCAGCGCCATATGAAGTTGCTGTTGGAAAGGTATACATTGCAGAAGAAAGAAAAGGAGAAACTTGAAAAGCTTGAAAAGGAGAAGGGAGAAGATGAAAAGGAGAAAATGAAGAGAACTGATGCAGAAAAAATTACCAAGTTTCAAGAGCGTGTGCGTAATTACATCTTCATTTGTGTGTCGTCGTTTTAAATTTGCCTACTTACTCCTACAATATAAATTCTTTTAAAAAAACAAGTTTCATTCATATATAGCTATTCTTGATTCACTATGAATAAGAGCATCTGTGACATACAACAAACAGTAAGAAACTTTATTTCACATAAAGATACTCTTCTTCCTCAATATATTAAATTCAAGTCTGTATTTCTACGTAGAGCAATTGTTTTATTTATGTCAATTCAGAAATATTTTGGGCAAGCAGCTTGGGTTGCCTTGCTCTCCATGCTATAGAAAGCATCAGAAGACCTGATTGTTGTAGGCAGATCTGAAATACAAAGACATGTTTAAATGTCCTTCAGGTGTCAGTAGCTGTAAGGTCAAGTTAGATCCCACATCAGTGTAAATCTCATTAATGCAGAATTGCTATTATTAGCAGCTATTGCACATTTATTTTTATAAACAGTTTGAACTACTACAATCAGATTTCAATGAAAACTCTGTAATTATAATTTGTGCAGGACAAGCTATTGCAAGTAGCTACGTAGTGTTACTCTGTACTGTGACAATTTCAAAACAACAATTAACTGTGAAAAGGTTACATACACATTTTCATAAAATTTATTTTTAAATAAAAGGTTGTTTTTCCATTCATTGCATGTTTCAGCATCTCCATAAGCTGGAACTAAGGATTCTACAGAAACAAGCCAAAGAATTACAGAAACTGGAAAAGGAAAAAAGGCTGGCGAAGTTAAGAGAGAAGGTAGTTTACCTTTTTATTTTTTGTTTTAATCTGAGGAGTGTGCAGCTTGGTTGTTTAAACCTTTTTTCCTCACTGATCTAAAGAGCAATTATTTTTACTTCTCTAAATAGCTGATAAAGGAAGCATAAACAGTCATGCTGGATTCTTAAGAGTTTGACATTTCAAATGATTGTAAAGTTTAATGACCGCAAGCAGTTGCTGCCCTTAGTAGTGACTCCACATTTCTGCTATCTCCTCTGATAGTGTGGATGGGCAAGTCTCTCTCTGGCTAGCTAGCTACGTTTTATTTACTCTGCGTATATTAATAAGATGCAGACCTAATGAATGCACTTGACCAATTTGTTTATTTGTTTCACTTTGAGGACGAGATTCAGGTAACCAGAGACCCATCCAGGTTGTACAAATTTACCAAGGGCTGGGAGGAATGCACGAAAGAGAGAGCACCAACAGCTTCAGAATGGCTTTTACATATCCCTCATAGGTAAGCAGGAGACTTATGGACGTGTAGCCTGACAAAAAATACATTTACATATAAGCTGTTTGTGCTTTTTGATTGTAGAGCTATTCCAGCCTGGAGACAAGGATTATAGATGAGCAGATGCCCGTCCCTGCGCAGGATGAGGACTTCCTTGTCTGGGAAGCGGACAGCAGTTCTCAAGAGCTGTCACAAAAGTTGCTCGGCACAATGGCGTGTGTTACCCCTGTCTTTTTCGAGTGTCGGGATTTGAAACACCATCTGTTAGGCTAGCGGGGTTTGCGTGGCGACATGTATTTCCGCTCGTATTAAAAGCTCATTTAACTGCACCCTGCAGCAATGAAACAACGCGCGCAACACTTGCCCAACACCCACCGTCCCCGGCGCGGGGCCGGTGGCGTCACTACAGAGGGGAGGGGGCGGCGGCGGCGCGCTTAATGATGCAGTGCGTGTGCGCCGCGCTCAGGCGGGTGCAAGATGGCGGCGGAGGCGTCGTGCTCGGTGGAGCCGGAGCGGCTGGAGTTCTTGCGGGACCGGCATGTGCGCTTCTTCCAGCACTGTCTCCATATCGTGCCCGAGCGCTACTCGTCGCTGGAGACCAGCAGGTAGCGGCTTAGGCTGCTCTTGAGGGCAGGCCGGACTCTTGCCCGCTTTCGAGCCTTCGCGACCGTCGGGCCCAGCCGCCCTCTTGCTGTCGGCTGGGTTTTGTCGCGTCCCCGACTTCCTGGGCCGTGCGGTGGGAAAGATGGGCAGACCCAGTTGCCATTCGCCCGGCACTGGGAGACAGCGGCTTTTTCCTCTCCGGCTGGTGGTCCTCTCCTTCTGGGAGAGCTGCCCAGCTTCCCGAGGCTATGCAGGGCACGCAGTGGTCACCGGAACAGGCGAATATATAGGTGGCCGAAAGGAAAGCGCACCTTGTACATCTGCGTACCAGAACATAGCTCTCAAAAGATACGAATTGATGCTAGGGTTTAGTCTGGTCACTTAAACTCCCGGGGGGAGGGCTTGATGAGCCTTTTAATTTATTTTCAGGGGCCCCTTTTAATCCACTTGGGAAGCCGATTTTAAAATACTTAGGCCTTTTGCAGCTCGAAGTCGGCCTACAGGAGCCTCTTCTATTGTTATAGAAGTTATTTAGTGCTTTGTTAATGTAAAGGTTAAAGTGCTTCTGAAATACACTCCTCACTTTGAATTAGAGGAACACTGTTAATGACTTCTGAATGCACTTATTCCAGATTCATAAAAGTCTTCACACAAGGTGCTCAGTTATATCTATTTTGATTGTCAAACTAATTTGATTGTGAGCAGCACGTGTGAAAACTTGGAGACATGGAGAAGGTTCACCAAAAAATCCGTCAGGTGTTTTTCACTTCATAATCTCCTGCAAGTCATGCTGTGAAGAATGCTTAGTGGCTCTGATCAAGTCTTCCTGCTAACTCAAGGTTTTTTTAAGTCGAGAGTACAAACAATTGGTAAAAATGTGTGAGGACTAGTATGGATAGTATTATACTCTGTCCAGTATAGTGCATAAATTTATATTCAAAAGAAAGGTAGGAATTTTTATTTCAGAGATATAAATAATTTATTCCTTAAGAACCAGCTGATGTTTCAGTGTACTTAGTTATTTTAAATGAAAGCAGAGGAGGTCTGGGTGTGCTCTTAATGGAAATTAAGGTTACAGAATAGTAACACAAAGGTCTAACCTTAGCCACATTGACTTGAGAAAGAAAGGGTAACAAAGTGCGGTTCAGCCTGGAGAATGGGAAATCTGATCACAGCCTTCCATTTCTGAAACACTATTTGCAGAATATATTGTACGTAATGCTTGTGCAACACTGAGGAAGTACTTATGAAAATCAGAACTGTCAGTTTGAAACTTGTTTCAGGATGCTTTAATTTTTGGCTAATTAGGACCGTCTAAGCCTTCAGTTAGAATAAAAATCATGGTAATCTAAAGCATTTTTCAAAGTAATGAAATTTTTACTCAGGTTTTTTGTTTCTTTTATATTGGTTTTTAGATCAGCGTTCTGCAGATGTGCATAGATGTTTTCTAATGTTCTGTGTGGGGGACTGAACTATAAATGCATCATCCCCAGTTTGATCTTGCATGTAGTAAATTTGCCTTTTTTCACAAGTTCAGGATTACCAACTTCAGCAAGCCTTCTGATGGTGCTGGTGCAGAAAGAAATACCCGTTTATTCTTACTTCCCTTGTTCCTGAATTTGTGTGAATTAACCCCCGGTGGAATAATTCAGTTGAGCTTCCTCATTTAAAGAGACTTTATATTTTTTTCTTAATTAAAATATTCTTGAGTTGGTTTTTGGCTCATTGCACCACAGCAGAAACAACTGTATTTGTTGTCATCAGGCAGGGTAGTAGAGGGTGAAATTCTCCACACATTGTAGACCAATTCTAACCTGCCTTGTAGTTTATCAAACAATAAGGGAGTGGGTAGAACAATAAAGAACTTTGATTTTATGTTCTTAATTTATTGGCTCAAAGCCCTCATAATTGTTTATAGTTATTGCATGCAGCATCAGCAACAGTTGGTTTTGATAGTGTTTCATACATACTGATGGTCAGTACTGTGATGTGTTGTGGGGTAATGCAACTCTCCTAATCTCTGAAGCCTTCTATATTATGGTACTTCACAGTGTTCTTTGTAGCACACTTACTCAGTTTCTTGGATAGGTAATTTAAAATGCTTTGTGAATTGGGGAGGTTTGGGCTGGAGCTTAGGAAGAAGTTCTACACAGAGAGAGGTTTAGACTGGAGCTTAGGAAGAAGTTCTACACAGAGAGTGTGATTGCCCATTGGAATGGGCTGCCCGAGGAGGTGGTGGAGTCACCATCACTGGAGGTGTTCAGGAGGAGACTTGATAGGGTGCTTGGTTGCATGGTTTAGTTGATTAGGTGGTGTTGGATGATAGGTTGGACACGATGATCTTGAAGGTCTTCCAACCTGGTTTATTCTATTCTGCTGAGAAATTGCAGACTTTGTCAATGCTCTGAACCCTGTCATCAGAAATTTCTTTACTTGCATGTCTTGGAGAGGAGCTTAAGTGGAATGATACCTGTTTTGTAAGCTTTCAGAGATCAGTTAACATATATTTCAGCTGTCAAGCTTTGATGCTTAAATTAACATACATGCAATAACTACGATGGTAGAAGGCAGGAGAAAAAGATACAGTGACAGTAATGCCAAACTTTGGGCTTGCCTTACAAAGGCAGTTGTGTGAGCCAACACAGATGGGATTCAGGAATGGCCACAAAGCCACAGCTGAAATGCAGAAAGTAAGTTTGTTACCTTGTGATCTGAGGGATCTCTGAAGCAGCACCTGGGCAGAGGCACCCAAACAGGGACACAGGCACTGCAGAGCTTGGTCTGTGCTAGAGAGGGAGACTTTGAACCTGCTGCTTTTGCCTGGGTATCAGGGATTTTTGCAGGCATTGTTTTCCACTTCGATCTTTCTGACAGCAGGGCCTGTAACAAGCCTGTTACCTAAGGACGGATGTTTTACTTGTTAAGCACACAAGGCTAATGATGAGTATGTGTTTTTTGATGCCTCAGCAGCAAGTCATAGGTGTTACAATCTTCACGCCTTTTTTCTGTTACTGTACCACAATTGCCCTTTATGAACATCACTGTGTATAAACCTTTTATAGTTCAAATTAACTGTCAGCTAAGGTACTGCCATGACTTGGTTAGTTTTAGAACACACATGTTAATTTTTGTGAGGCAGGATAGCATGTGGAATAAGAATGCAATATACAGGTGGCTGTATCAGGACCTATGTCAAGTGGGGTCAGGTGGTTTTGCCTATCTTAATGTGAATTCCACAACACCAGTACCAGTCATGCTGGTACTATTAACACTGTAAAGCAACTCTTAAACTGAAACCTGACTTAATTGAATGTAAAAGGTAGTTTAACAGGTCAGGTTATCTGCTACATGTATTTTGCAGTATAGATGAGATTTAGAGATACACCCTTGTTTTGGAGCTAATTTGTAGCAGTTTGTGGAACCGAGGCTGGCATGTTCTTTGTGTGTTATTGGAATTAAGTAACACTATGAAATTGTCTTTAAACATTGTCAAACATTGCATTTGTGAAAATCATAAATACACATTTTTTCAAGGAAATTTACTGTAGCTGAACAGTAAATTCCTTTGGGTTTTATAAAAGTAATGGTTTTGCTTGAAGTAGTAGGATATTGAGTCAGATACTGGATTATTCAGATCTCACTGGGGGCAAAAGTTAGCATTAACCTTGAAGCTTAAAAGTTACTCCTGTTTCACACAGGTATTTCGTGCAAAACATACTCTTTTTTCCTATACTTAAACATTGTAATAGTAAAAAGACATATTCTAGAATTCAGTGATTACAGTGTTTAGTCTTTCTGCCACAACTACTTGCCATAATGGAGCTTTATGCTCCATGTTTGTGTTGTGGTGTTGTTTTTTTTTTTACATTTTGTTTCAAAGGATCATAATGCTGCATGGAGAGGTGTTACAGACTAAAACTTTTTTAGTTTCTTAGAGTGGTAGGAAAAGCAATGCAAAAGCTGAGTTTCAAAGTAAAAAAAGAAAAGTGCAAAATAATATCAGCTAAACAAACCACTGTTATTCAGCTGAGTCATGGCCACTGCCTCTACTATGTAATCCTAGATGATGCTAGTTTTGAAGCAGAAGTTAAAGGTGCCATTAACGGCACCTGGCTTTCCTTAGCATGATGCTAAACTATAGTTTCTGCCTGTGTAGCAGCTGTTTCATGCTCCATCTTACCTAGTGAAAAGAGAACAAGAATTTCTAGAAAGATATTCAGATGCAAGTGGGATGGCAAAATACACATCCAGCTAATCTTAATCTGAGCCAGTACCATTACTTGAACATTTTCTCTCATAGCATACCGTCTTGGTTTCCTAACTCAGTGCCATTGATTTGGTGCTCTATCAGAGCAAATAATGCAATACTTGAGGGCCATGATGTGAGCTAGGTGACTGCAGTGGTTTAAGATAAAAAAACTCAAAAAAGGAGTCAATAGATATGTGTACACATTTATGGAAGAAAACAATATGGATGAAAGGCATTGTGTGCTATCTGTTTGTGTGCTACCAGTCATGTATTGGATAGATGGATTTGATGTGCTTTATTTTAGATTAAATAAGTTAGTCATCTAGGCTCCTTTATGCAAAAGGACAAGAAATTATTACTTCCACATTGTAATTTATCCTCTGTGCCTATTTACACCTTGATTGGCTACAAAGGAAGCCCTGCTGTTTGGCATCTAACTTCCAGTCATCTGAAATTTGGTTTGGGGCACAGTGAGAGGCAGCTTACTAGTTGTACCTGAGGATTACCTTTTACTTGTTGCATATTTAGGGCATTGCTGTTTAAAAAATCATCACAGAGTACTCCAGATGCTCCATACACAGATGCTCCATATGTTAATAATCCACCTTACTTTGTGGTGTTGTTTTTTTTCACATAGGTGTTTAGATTAGTGTCTGAATTGGAATATCATTACTATATAGAAGGAGGAGTGGCTTATATGAAAATCCTTGTAGAGATAAAGAAATGTTTATAGTACAAAGAACTTTGTTCAGTAGATAAATTCTATACTTTCTGAGCTAGGCTCTGTGTTGCACCACTATTAAAGACTGGGAATTCATAGATATTTGTTTCTTAAACCATTTGTTAATTTCCCCATGATATTTATGGTGGGAAGTGTAAGTCTTATCTTTTTCTTTTAGGTTGACAATTGCATTTTTCGCACTCTCTGGTCTGGATATGTTGGATTCCTTAGATGTGGTGAACAAAGATGATATAATAGAATGGATTTATTCCCTGCAGGTCCTTCCCACAGAAGACAGTGAGTGAGTTTTTATTTTTTTTAATTGATACTAACATCTTTACTTTTGCCTTTCAACTGGTGCATAGTGGATGGCTCTTGGCTTCTATAAAATATAAAGTTGATCTTCCAGAAGTGCTGTCCTCCTAATTTCAGGTAGTGATGTTGAGTAAATTCTAATAAAGCTAGAAGTAGCAATTAGTTCAGCTTCTTTCCATATGCAAGGTGAAGCTATGAAATTGACTTGAAGATAAGACAGTATGAAATAGCATACTAAAGTTGTATCTTTAAGCATCTGAGAGGAATGTCTCACCTAGTTCTAAAAAAAAAAAAAAGACATATGC
Organism: Colaptes auratus; assembly: GCA_015227895.2. Taxonomy (NCBI): domain Eukaryota; kingdom Metazoa; phylum Chordata; class Aves; order Piciformes; family Picidae; genus Colaptes; species Colaptes auratus. The sequence goes on along the minus strand of CM026897.1, from coordinate 78,792,098 downwards.
TATGTAAGTAATACAATTCTAATAGTGATTATATTGGCTTCTGTTACAGCTATGCCAGGAGCTTTGATTACTGTAGTAATGTGGGGTTGGTGTTCAATCACCCTAAAGGCACTACAAGCACAACTTCCAGGCCAAGATGTTACCAGGCAAAGATGTTCATTATGTTACACAGTATATATACTGTTATTTACTGTTACATACACAGTTATATACTGTTTTAGAAAGCATGTGTCACGTCTTAATTGGTTATTTTCTACTGGTGCGCTGTAATTAAGGCATATGATAGGTTAAAATAACAAAACAATATTTCAACACATCTAACCAAATTCTGCCAAGTCTTTCTCTTTGGTTACAAGATACTTGCATTCTTTTCTAAGTCAAAGATTAAACATGGCCTTCTCTAACTCAAGCAAAGGCAAATCTTCCCCTCTATTTCCCTCTTTCTTTCTCTCAGTTACTGATATGGTGTATATCCCTAAATCAAGGGCAAAACACAGCCGTTCCAAAGCTATCTGAAAACAAGCCTTCTCCTACTTATTCCCCTTTTTCTAATAAAACTACACTTTTGATCAACCTTGCTAACATTCTTTGCATGCATAAAAGCAAGCAAGGTAATATTAACAATATTACAAAAGCAATCAAGAAAATCAATAATCCAATTTTGATAAGAGATTGTATCCAGCCTGGTAACTACACATCCCATCAAAGTCTTCACATGCATGTCTATGGAAAAGTAACAAGAAATCTACAATGGCCCTCTTCTGTAATGTAGCATGTCTAACAGACACAGCTAAATAATTTAATAGTTCTGACATGAGATCTCTTTGTTTTATCAACTCCCTTTGTTGGACTCCAAGAGCTATACCAATTAGCTCATTCAAACACAACTGGCATGGTATATGGGTAAAGATAACAAGACTTCCAACTACACTAAAATTACAAGCATACATTCCTTTCCACTCATCTGTCAAGGTCAAGACACAAACAGGACAGTTGCTTCTTTCAGGCAGAAAGGTTTCTCTTATAGGAGAACTTACATCTTGCTAGCTTTTCCCTTTTTTTATGAATAAGACTTGATTAAGCATACCAGTTCTAGCCTGAACACATTGTATGCAGGGATTAAGATACAAGGACCTACAAATACAGCAAACCCAATCTTCAGCATTGTCTTTTACAATTTGCTTCAAAGGCATGAATGTTACACCTTTGCCTTTTTTCTAAGATGGTCAGAAATCATAGAAATGTTTAGTGTCAGCAATCCTTAATGCGTGAGGGTAGGGCTGCCTAGGCTCTATCTCCACAGATAAGGAAAATACCTGCAGGCTGACAGCGAGAGTGAAAAGACTCCTTCAATGGTTCAGAGATGACATTCTGAATATTCTGCCCAATGTAAAACTAAACATAACACAATAATCCATTTCTACTCATCCTAACATACTGATCTCTTGATGCTCTGTTTTTGCTAAGGAAAGGTATTGAGTCCTATTGTTCCTACCTTTGGCCTAATGTTGTTTTTTCTTTCAAATTTCTCTCAACTAAAGCCTCCAGAGTTTTTTATATAAATAAATTGTGTTTATTGTGTGTATTTATATAAATAAATTGTGTTAAACCACATAACATGAGAATTTGAGAACATAACATGCTTTAACTAGTCTTTCTTTTGACAGAAGACCTGAATTCCCCCCCCCCTTTTTTTTAATAACCTCAAATGGAAATGTCTTGTGTTATAATTCACTTTGACCTTCCTTTTAACCATTTAACATTATTACTTAACTATGACAGACCGGTGAGTTACCATATAAATCCACGTGAACATATTCCCTAATCACGCAACAATTATGCAATCATGATATTCAATCCTAATTCAAATGTTTTCTGGTGACATTCTTATGCAATCAGGCTCTGATTCTTTTGATGTCAGATTATCATGACAGTCATTGTGATCAGTGTTAGGTCTGCTGATTTTCACTTTCATGGGCACTGCTGTTTTATCCCATCCTCTTGATTCTTGTGCTGTCTTCTGCTAAGATGATTGCAGTACTGACTTGCAAAATTGATGTCTGCAGCTCATGACATGGGTTGACTTTTTCTTGCTGGTATCACTAAAGCCTGTAGATGATAAAATGTGTATCCCTTTCCTGGACTTTTTCTTTTCCTAGGCTAAAGCTCTATGTGATGTATCCAAAATTCCCCTTTCTCTAATCCTTCTCCTACAGATTACAGGTGTGGTTATTTGCGACAGCTTTAGGAAAATGGCAGGTGTAAGAGTAAGGTGCTGAAGAGCTAAATAATTCCCGTTTTAAAACGAAAAATCTGTTCATTAGATCTGTGAAAGTTAAATTTACCTAAGGTTTTTAGGAGTGCTGCTGCTGCATCTCGGCTGTCTTCTGCTTCGAAGGTGCCTAGCAGATCCAAGCCAGACTGGGAGCACACAGGCAGTGTCCCTTTCCTGGTAACTTGCAGAAGTCAGGGAGCTGCTATTCCTCTGGGCCAGTTGGTATTAACAGTTCTTCCTGTAGCAGCACCGGTGAATGGCTAGGAGCAGTAGAGGGGATGGAAGGGACAGAGATGTGAGTGAGGCTCTGCTTCTTGATAACTGGATGTACTGGCATGTTTTGCTGGTGTGGGGATAGCTCCTGGCTAATCTCTAGAGAAAAAGTAATTCCAAGTGGTCATCTGTAAAATCGCAAGCATATACTTTGTTAGATGATTGGAGAAACAAAGCTGTATTCCCTTATAATATCTAGTCTAATTCTATACTATAAATCTTTATTTTATAAAATAAAAGCTTTTATGAAGTATATGTAAGGCAAGATTGATGCTTGATTTTTACAGCAATATAAAGATCCCTTTTCTTACTCTGGAGACTTAAACGATCAAACCCACTCCAAGTATGAGTTCTAATGGATTTGTTTTTTCTTGTGTTGTGTTCCAGGACTGTTAATAAAAAGATCAGAGATTTGGATTACACAGCTACTTCCACAATATTTATAATCATCAGAAGGTTCCTCACCCATGGCACTAGAATTTTTTTCCAGGCTATACATGACCTTTTTTTTAAGAGTTGCTCACTTTCTTGTTTTTATTCTAGTCTTCAGGAGGCTATTTTGAAAGAACAGTGAAGTTTGCAAGAAGAGAGACTAGGTTTGGCATTATTTGCTTTTAATAGCATGGAGTAATTCTTGGGGGAGAGGAGCTCTCTAACTAGCCGTGGTTTGGAATACTCCCTGGGGAGGGCATTATAAACCCCTGTATACAAATACGGAGGCTAACATCCAGTACACAGCTGAGATGTACTTCTTTTTCTAGTTACTATACCATCATAAAACTATTGGAGAGTAGTTTTGGGGAGGGTACTTTTGTCAGTGCATTCTGTGCTTTTAAGTGCTGAATTTCTCCTTTCCACCAGAAGAAGCAACTTATGTTCAGTCTTGTATTTTCTTACTGCATTGTAAAAACTCAGTTCTCAACACTCTTCTGCTTTTGGTGATAACATCATCTGGTCACTTGACCTGTGAAACTTCAGCATCAGCTTTATTTTTCACTTCACCAATGAACAATATGTGGATCATACTAACAGCAGCAAGTCAGATACTAGATGACTAAATGTACAGAAAGGAATCTGTATCCTCCTGTAATGCCTACTTCCAGTAAACTGTATTGACTTTCTGGGTCTTAATCCTCTGTGTGCAACATTTAATTAGTATTCCATCAGTAGAGCTCTGACTCCCTCTTTTGGCTTGTGTGAAGATATAGCTAAACTCTGGTAAGCTGCAGCGGGGAAGTGTTTTAGTTTCCAAATGCTTGTGCATCCGTAGTTAGAACAGTTGGTGGCTTGAGGCAGCAGAATCTGTCCAGATAAAAATTTAAAAAAAAAACAAACACTTTTCTTTTAAAGAGCTGTTCTACTGCAGTTTATTTTACAATGCATACTGGTAGATCTCTCACTCTGTGGAAAATTGTTTTTAAATTTAAACACTGCTTTATGATGTAGTTTCTTAAATCATGAATTCCACTGATCTTGCCTTAGGTAACTGTTTATACTTCATATAAGCTTTCATTAATTTTGGCTCTGTGACTGCAAATCTGTATAAAATGTACTTTTTAAATTAGAATATATTTTTTACAGAACCTTGGTTGAATTTTGATTGCATCACTGATTGAATTCTTAAAAATGAGCACAATAGAATTCCTGTAATTCTTAGCAGAAAAATAGAATTCTCTGCTGTTCATGTTTGTCCTTCAGTGGTTCCATGTCTGTAGCACTTCAGCTGATCCTTATTTAAAGTGCTTGTTTAAGATGACAAACTCAACTAATTGTGAGAGTGAATGAATTCCTCCTTCGCTTTGTTTGTGCCCGCAGCATTTATGTCACCTGCCAAATGGCTTGTATCCCTGAATCTTCTCCCCCTTTTTTCCATTTTCCCACCCTCCTACAGGATGAGGAGGTGAGTAGGTGGTGTGTGATTACGTAGCTGCTGGTTAGGGTCAATCCACTACAACAGGTCATTGCATTAAAATAAAACACCCCAATGTTTGCCTGTGTCAGAGCCCAGGATTCTTGGTGGAATTACTTGACAAAATTAACTTTTGCCTCCACTTCCTGGTGCCTCAAGAAGGACTTGCTCTGGCACAACTCAGAGTGCCTCAAGAAGGACTTGCTCTGGCACAACTCAGAAGTTAAAACAGTCAAATGGTTTAATTGTTCTCAAGTAACAGATGCAAGAGATTTGGGATTGCTGGTGATAAATGCACTGACTGCAAGATGATCTCTGGATGATATTTGACAGAGTTGGAGGTTCACACCTTTGCTGTAGCTCTAATCTAATATAAATGTTAGCAAACGTGATCTCAGGATTAATAACCTTAAGTAACATCTGACACTGTTGGAGATTCACAGTTTTGCTGTAGCTCTAATGGTAATGCAGCAAAAGTTGAACTATATGTTAAAGGTGCAGTTATCACCAAAAAGATGTCCCTGTCGTGAGTGAAGGAAAAGGAACACAGCCCACTTATCATCCTCATCTCTGTCTTCTCCTGTGGTCACTGCTGCAGGTGGTGGTGATTGTACTGGCCAATGTTGTGCCCCACCTCACTGATGCTGGTACCAGTGTCAGCAGCAAATGTGCTCCCTGATGTCAGAGGCAGCAAATCAAGATGTCCATCTCATGGGGTTTATACCTCAGTTCAGGTTGTCCCTGCCTTCCAGGTGACATTCAGCATGATTAGGAGGAGCCTTAAGTAACATAGTGGATTTTTCCTCATTAGTATGTGGAGGGGAGTCAACTTTAATATTAAGATTGCAGTTAATTAGATACCCTGGCTCTTAAAAGCTACTTTGAGCCTTGCTTCATCAGTTTAGCCAAAACAGGGCCATCTTAACTTCAAAGTCTCCCTCTTTCAGCTCTGCAGCAGGCCAGCTTTGCAGGTCTTCATTGAGCAAACACCTTCTGATTGTAAATGACCTTGATCTCAAAGCATGGTAAATCAGCTTGCTTTCCTGTCCCAAAACCAGTTGGGTGGTTTCATGACACAGCATATTACAGAATCTGGTAGGAAATTCAGAATTTGATGGGTTAGAATACTTCTTAAGTCTCACAATCTACTGTGTGAGTTTTAGCTAATGAGTTTGTAGTTGCTGATATATATGTCTGCCTAATAAAAACTTCAGTTTGGAGATTTGTAGCCTTTGAAATTTTTATGGGAAACCAAGGCTCATGAATGTGAAGTAATGAAATTTGTGTTGTTACTCAGCAAGATCAAAATAATATATTCAGTGAGCCTAATTTGAATACACTACACGAAGGTAAAGATTAAGGTCTGTCAGGATAGACTGTATTCTTCTGTGGGTTTAATGTAACTGCAGTGCAAACAAATGATGTTTTAAAAGTGCAGGTGTTTTAGAGACTGTTTTGGTGGCACTTTCATTAGGAGAGAATGGAATATCATGCATGCTAGCTGATCCTCACTGAAAAAACAATCATCCTTAGCTGAATCTTTGGTCTCATTGCTGTCTTCTGCTTATTTGAAGAGCCATTGTTTTTTATAACTCTTGCAAAATAGTATGACTTTATATTCCTGTGGTGGGTTGAAGTTTCCCACCAGCAGTAACTTTGCCAGACCAACTCAGTTAGAAGCAGATGAAGCTGCATTTACAAGCAAAATCTACACTCCACAATGGAATGCAATGAATATGTACAAGATACACAGTATTTACGATATTATACAGAGGATAAGGACCAGGGGAAGCTACTAGCTTCTCCCTCCCTGCCTCAAAGAAGCAGAGAAGTTAGACTTAGCCAAGGCCAGCCAAAAGCATGTTATCTCTTCTGAGCAAAGCAAAAACATCTGAGATCAGAAGAGAGAAAGGGAAGAATTATTTTGGTACAGCTCCTCTTATTCTAGATATTTACCCAATGAATTTGTTTAGAATAATCCTTTGTTTTCCTCCATTTATTTATATTTTTCTACTTTTCTGCTCAAAATCTGTAACTGAATTTTAAAGGCACAGCCTAAAGCCACCATAATTCCATAGATTTTAGCTGTCATTACTTTTTCTTCATTTATAGTAAGTGTTCTGCTTAGTCTCATGGCTAATACTTGGTTTTGTTTTTTGGGTTCACAGAACTCTTTGCTGTGTTTCCTTCTGAAGGAAGTTGAAATCTTGAAGGAAAAAACCCAACAAACAATTTTTTTTTTTTAATCTCTTTTCATTTTGAGGAAGGTGATGCTGAGCAGCATCACCTGAGCAGAAATTACATGCATTTAGACCATGAGATCCTTTTTAGTATGTTAGTGAGATTGGAAAAGGGTTGAAAGAATCCTGTTTCAACTGGTTATTCTTCTGCTTCTTGTCATGTCAGAGCTTTATTGTGTTTTTCCCTCAAAATAGCTCCTAAACCTTTGTGGTCCTCCTGGAGGACTCCACTCTGTGGTTTTTAAAAAGACACCCATCTCAAGACATGATACTGTCTTAAGGTGCAGCTCTTAGCAGTGTGAGAAAAATGTATACAGGTATCTTGCAGGTCACATGTAAAACAAGTTCAGCACTTTTGAGAGAGTGAGTCTAGAGCTCTGTACTGAAGTACTCTAATTGCAGGCAGTGGAGAAACGCTTTTTGGCTGTATTCATCCACCATCCTTCCCCATAGCAATACTGGCATTTGTTTGACCCTGCTCAAGAGATGTTTCACCTTATTGAAGTTACAGAAAAGCTAACATGATTACTTTTGTGTTTCACTGGTGAGCTATTGGTTGTTGCTTTGGAGTGCTTGGGAGTGCTAATGCTAGGCTAGTAAAGGAGAGGGAAGAATATTGTACTTTAACAGTTGTATGTTTCAATAACTTTGGTATAGGAAGAAATGGCACCAAAAAGAGAACTGAGACACATTTCCTCTGTGGATCTGACTGTGCCCCCCCCCCCCCCCCCCCCCCCCCCCAAATCATGCATAGCAGGCTGAAAACTGTCACACTACATCAGAGAACTACAATTTCCTGGTTTCAAAGTCAAAATTTAGATTTGTAATAATACTTTCTTCTTTACCTGTATCAGTACTGAAAAAATGGTTGTCATTAATTGGTTTTCATGTAATTGTTATATATATGATCATGAGATATGAATCTCCTCCCAACAATCTTAAATGGCTACATTTAAAATACTTTTTTGGTTGTAGGATGGACTTCCATTTTTAGAGAATGGAACCTTGCATTTCATGGCACATTCTGGTTCTTTGATTTTTAAGAATAATGGTTGATATTTTGTGTTTTCCCCTAAGAAAATTAGGTAAGAATTTTCATGCTTTTATGTGAATGTACTGGCTGTGTCAGCCTATGTTAAAGCTGCAACTTTTTAATTAACACTAATAATACATGTAAACTTGCTTCTGTACTTGGCAAAATGAGAAAAGCTTTGGAATCAGGAATGTATAGGTAACCTGAAGGGGAAGAAGTAGTGGTGAAAGTTATCAGTCTTCCTAGACAAGACAAATCATGAGACACAAATAGCAAAACCATCCAATTTGTAACAAAAGAGCTCCCAGCATAATCACCTGGGGAGCTCAAATATATGTCTGAAGGACTTACTGGGCACACAAGTAATATGGTATTCTTCACAGGAAGGTGTCAGCTCTTAGGTAAGAAGACTCCATGTTTACATCAACTACTGAATGTTAGGGTTTGAAAGGGGCCTTGAAAGATCATCTAGTCCAACCCCCCCTACCAGAGCAGGATCACCTAGAGGTCACACAGGAATGCATCCAGGTGGGTTTTGAATGTCTCCAGAGAGGGAGACTCCACTCTTCGCTATGCAGCCTGTTCCAGCATTGTCACGCTCTCAGTGAAGATTTTTCCTTATGTTTACACAGAACCCCCTGTGCTCCAGCTTGCACCTGTTGCCTCTTGTCCTATCATTAGACATCACTGAGAAGAGCCTGTCTCTGTCCTCCTGATATTTGCCCTTCATATTTATAAATGTTAATGAGGTCACCCCTCAGTCTCCTCCAAGCTAAAGAGGCTTTCCTCATAAGTGACATGTTCCACTCCCTTAAGTATCTTTGTGGCTCTGTGCTGGACTCTTACAAGCAGTTCCCTGTCTTTCCTGAACTGAGGGACCCAGAACTGGACACAGTGTTCCAGATGCAGCCTCACCAGGGCAACGTAGTAGGGGAGGAGAGCCTCTGTTAACCTACTAACCACACGCCTTCTAATATACCCCAGTATGCCATCAGCCTTCTTGGCCATGTTGCTGGCACATGGTCATCCTGTTGTCTACCAGCACTCTCAGATCCTTTTCCTCAGAGCTGCTCCACAACTTACATTGGTCCATGGGGTTGTTCTTTCCCAGATGGAAAACTCTACACTTGTTTTTATGTCATTAAATTTCTCCTTTCCCAACTCACCAGCCTGTCTAGGACCTGCTGAATGGCAGCACAGCCTTCAGGTGTCAGCCATTCCTTCCAGTTTTGTCATCAGCAAACATGCTGATGTTCCCTCATCCATTTTGTTGATGAATGTATTGAATAGTTCTGGTCCCAGTACTGACCTGTGAGGGACTTCACTAGATACAGGTCTCCAACTGGACTCTACCCCATTGACCACAACTGTTTGACTTCTTTCATTCAGCCAGATTACAATCCACCTCGCTATCCAATCGTCCAGCGGACACATCCTCATTTTAGCTGCAAGGATGCTGTGGGGAACTGTGTCAGATGCTTTCCTGACATCAAGATATACCACATCCACTGCACTACCCACCTGGTTATGTCTCCATAAAGGGGTTAATAGGTTGGTTAAACATGACTTTCCCGTGGTAAAACCATGCTAACTGTTCCCAATGACCTTCTTATCCTTTATCTGTAGACACAGCACTGAGTATAAGTTGATCCATTACCTTTCCAGGGATGGAGGTGAGGCTGACCAGTTTGTATTTTCCCACATCCACCTTTTTGCCCTTTTTGAAGACTGGAGTGACATTTGCCTTCATCCATCCTTAGGCACCTGTCCTGTTCTCTGCGGCTTACCAAAGATGGAGGGTGGTTTAGCAGTGACTTCTGCCAGCTCCTTGAGCACCTGTGGATTCATCCCATCAGGACCTATGGATTTATGGATGTCCAGGTTGCTTAATTGCTCTCTAGCCCAGTCCTCATCAACCAAGACAAGCTTCTCCTTTATCCTGATTTGCTCTGGGGCTTCTGAGGACAGTCTCCAGCTGTATAGGCAGAGACAAAGAAGGCAGCTTTCTTTTTATCCTTTGTCACCAGAGTACCCACCTCATTCAGCAGTGGGCCTGGATTGTCTCTAGTGTTAGTGTTGTCTACAATGTATTTGAAGAAGTGCTTTCTGTTGTCCTTGACCTCTTTTGGCAAGGTTGAATTCCACTGACAATTGCTTGAAAAGGCAGATGTTGGCCCTGCTGAAGTCCAGGGTTGTGATCTGGCTTGGTATTCTGTTCCTACTGCACAAGATCCTGAACTCTACCATCTCACAGCTGCTGCAGCCAAGGCTGCCCTCAACCTTCACTTTTTCAACCACACTCTCCTTGTAGTGTGAGATCTAGCAGCACTCCTCTCCTCACTGGCTCATCCACCATTTGCATCAAGGAACCTCCTGGGCTGTGAATGGCTGGTTGAGTAGGCCTTCCAGGACATATCTGGGTAGTTACAATCCCCATGAGAAAGAAGGCCTGTAATTGTGAGGCTATCAGCTGCCCATAGAAGGCCTCATTAGCTTCCTTATCCTAATCAGGTTGCATGTAATAGGCACTCACAACAGTATCACTCATACTAGCCTGCCACTTAATTCACTTCCACAGATTCTCAACTTGACCCTCATCTGCCCCTGAACAGAACTCAATATATTCTAGTTGCTCTCATGTATAGAGCAACTCCACTTCCTGGCCTTGTTGACCTGCCTTTCCTGAAAAGGGTACAGCCATTTGTGACCACATTATGTGAGCTGTTCCACCATGTCTCTGTAATCACCACCAGAACTTAACCCCTTGACCACACGCTGATTTCTAACTCCACTTGGTTATTTCCTGTGCTGTGCGCATTGGTGTACAGACATTGTGGGGCACAAGCCGAGTACATAGATTCCACCCTAGCTGGGTCGGAGGCCTTCTGATCTTCATGAATACTGAAACACTGCCCCAGTAGTGCAAACCAAGCTACAGTGCCATCCCCCCTGGAATCTGGTTTGAAGCTCTATGAATGAGCCCTGATAATTCTTGTCCTGGGACCCTCTTTCCTGCTGTGAGACAAGCATTTCCCCCTTATGAACCTCACGCCTGGTGCCTTAGAAAACCAGCCATGACCAAAGAACCCAAAGCCCTGCCTGTAGTACCAGTCTTGGAGCCCAGTAGTTACAGACTGGATCTTTCTATGCCATCCTGTGTCATCATCACCTGCAAGCCTTGACTGTTCCTTGCATCAGAAATGGGAACATCTGCCAGAGAGCACCCAGGGTCAAGGGAACTCTATCCTGTCCTGGTCAGGTGTAAGATAGAAGCCAAATGAAAGGGATGAGTGGAAACAAGTTTGTGGCCATGGCACAATTTTCTTCAGTTGTCAAACATAAAAAGTTTGCAATAGGCCTGCAGTGATAAATTAAGCTTTTATTACTTTTTCACTCTCTTAATTTCTTTCAGAAACTCCTTAAAGACTTGTTCCAGAGGGGGAAAAGGATGCTGGGGCAGGAATTGGCAGGGCTCATTGACAAGGCTTTAAACTAGATTTGAAGGGGGAAGGGGTTAATAGTCTCCTGGTGGCCTGTGACAAACAGAGGGGCAGCTCACCAGAGGCAGTGGGATGGAGAGCTGGTAAGGGCTCTCATCTTGCTGCCCTGAGGCAAGACACAAATGACACACCAGGACACCCTGTGGAAACCAAGGGGAATTGGCACAAGAGGACAAGAGGGCCAGCCCAGCTGAAGTGCTTCTATGCAAATGCACACAGCTTGGGCAACAAACAGGATGAATTAAGGGCCACCGTGCTGCTGGGAGGCCATGACATAGTGGGCATTACTGAAACTTGGTGGGATGATTCCCATGACTGGAATGTAGGGATAGACAGGTATAAGCTCTTTAGGAAGGTGTAGTGGGTTGAGGCAGCCCCCCTCCCCACCGTGGGCAAAAATAACAACTCAGACAAACGGATTGCAAAAGCGATGGAAAGTTTAAATGAAAAAGCAGTGAATGTTTACAGAGAGCCAGAAGCAGTGACAAAAGAAAATCCCAAAACATACCCAGAAAGATCCCATCCCCACCTGGGGGTACATCCAAGACCCCCAGGCTCCTTCTTCCCCCCTCCCCACTGCTAGCTAGTCTCAGCTGGCCAGATCTGAGACTGCCCATCCCCCCGTGGCCTTGGGCCTAGCCAGGCTCATGGCCGGGAGACAACATCTCCCCCAGTTACCGGGCGCCAGCGAGGAAGACAAAGGAGATGCCAGACCTCGCACTAGATCTTATAGTGGTGGTGCAGAGAATTATGGTAGAAATACCTAGTTTCCTGTGTCCACCCACTGGGCTGGACCTCTGGACACAGGAAGCACCTCATGTAGCAGAGGGCACCCAGCCCAAACTGCAACATGCCACCCCTTATTTCCTACTATAATCTCTGCACCCCAAACATACCATCAAATCAGAAATCTTCTGATGACATGTCCAGCGAAGTCCTTATCTTCATCTGGGCGTCCACCCAAACAGTCTCTCATTCAAGCTCAAGCATCAGTTCATTCCAGTTCTTCTTCTCTCATCTAATGGAACCTCCCAGCGATGCAGAGTTCACTCTTCTGCAGTGCAAGTTCTTCATGGATCTGTTGGACATGCTGGTCACCTGGAAAAGCCTCACAACTCCTCACCCCTTTATTTCCATCTCTATTTACTCAGCGGCATATTTCCACCCCTGGGGCAAGCCAGTCAGAACAATCAGGTTCTAACTACTTCTCCACCCCTCCAGGAAAATAGCACGCTGAGCCTTCCACAACCCTGCACGGACCTATCCCAAGCCCAGTGCTGGCCGCTTCCAGCCGCGGCCCGAGGCTCTACAGATGGATGTCACAGTACACCGCCCTCCCGCTGGGCGTTCGCGTACCAAGGCGTGACAGCATCAGACTACACAACCCTCCCCCAAAAGAGGGAGGGGCTGCACCATAACCTACTGAGAAGAATGGAGGTAGTGCCAGGTGCTTGGCGCCATTTTTCGGAACTCGTCCGAAAGATCGGGAAGAGACTAGGACCGGCCTCGTTACAGACCGAGCGCCCGGCCGGGGCCGGGGCCGCTGCCGCCACAGCCCTAGTGGACCGCCGGAGGCCGCCGTCGCCACTCAGAGCGCACGGCAGAGCCCACCGCCGCCGCAGCCCGAGTATACAGCAGGGCTCCGGCCACTTCTATCGCCGCGGTACAGAATCAAAATCACCTCCACCCCTCGGGGCATTCAAACAGCTCCCCCAGCGAAAGCCATAAACGTGTTCTCAGAGCCCTTAAAAACGGCTTTCCAACTGGGGTCCCCGTTCGCCCTCCTGAGTTTCGGGAGCTGGGCTCGCCCGCTCGCCACGGCTGGCTCTATCCCCGCAGCCAGAACGGACCTGACTTTGATCTGCTCGCCGCTGCCCCTCCCCTGCTTCACTCCCCGCCGCTTCTACCGCTCCGCAGAGAATGAATGTGGAGGAAGGGCAGGTCCCGCGTTCTTAAGCGGTACCCCAATTCCGATGGTCAAGAACCACCCCTGCATAAAACAGCAGGAGGGGGCTCCGTGCCACCGGCCACGCACCAGCTGTCCCCCTGCAATACACAAGAATTCACACAATCGCCTGAGCAACAAAACTTGAGCCCCAACTTCTAAAACCCAAACCGACGCCCAGAACTAAATTTAAACTCTCCGTCTTCTGCAATCCGATCTGCAGAGTGACCACAATAACAAACTCCTACTCCTGGCTGACTCGCCAGGAATGCAAAGGGGTTGAGGGCAGACCCCCTCCCTACCGTAACCATCCTCTGCTACCAATAATGTAGTGGGTTGAGGCAGCCCCCCTCCCCACCGTGGGCAAAAATAACAACTCAGACAAACGGATTGCAAAAGTGATGGAAAGTTTAAATGAAAAAGCAGTGAATGTTTACAGAGAGCCAGAAGCACAGTGACAAAAGAAAATCCCAAAACATACCCAGAAAGATCCCATCCCCACCTGGGGGTACATCCAAGATCCCCAGGGCGCCTTCTTCCCCCCCTCCCCACTGCTAGGCTAGTCTCAGCTGGCCAGATCTGAGACTGCCCATCCCCCTGTGGCCTTGGGCCTAGCCAGGCTCATGGCCGGGAGACAACATCTCCCCCAGTTACCGGGTGACGGCGAGGAAGAAAGAGCAGGTGCCAGACCTCGCACTAGATCTTATAGTGGTGGTGCAGAGAATTATGGTAGAAATACCTAGCTTCCTGTGTCCACCCACTGGGCTGGACCTCTGGACACAGGAAGCACCTCATGTAGCAGAGGGCACCCAGCCCAAACTAAAACAGAAGGATAGGCAGGGAAGGAGAGGAGGAGGTGTTGCCCTCAATGTCAATAACCAGCTGGAATCAGCAGAGCTCCACCTGGGGAGGGATGATGAGATGGTTGACAGTGTATGGGTTAGAATTAAAGGCAAGACAGGGGAAGGAGATATTACTGTGGGGGTCTCCTACAGGCCACCTGACCAGCAGAACCAAGCAGATGAGGCCCTCCACAGGCAAATAGAAGCTGCTTCCAGGTCACAAGCCCTGGTCCTCATGGGTGATTTCAACCACCCTGACATCTGCTGGAGGAACAACACAGCAAGGCACCAGCAATCCAGGATGTTCCTGAACTGCATAGAAGACAAATTCCTCCTCCAAATGGTAGAGGAACCAAGAAGAAAAGGTGCTTTGCTGGACCTTGTTCTCACCAACAGGGAAGGGCTGGTAACCAATGTGAGGCTCAGAGACAGCCTTGGCTGCAGTGATCATGAAGCAGTTGAATATAATATCCTCAGGGCAATCAGGAGGACCTATTCTAAGCTTATGACCCTAGACTTTAGGCGTGCAGACTTCGATCGCTTCAGGAATCTGCTAGCCAAAGTGTCGTGGGATGAAGCCCTGGAGGGAAGAGGCACCCAGGACAGCTGGTCAGTATTCAAGGACCACCTCCTCTGTGTCCAGGAGCTATGTATACCAACAAAGAGAAAAGCAGGGAAGAATGCTAGGAGGCCTGCCTGGATGAACAAGGTGCTCCTGGACACACTATTACTTAAAAAGAAACTCTACAGGAAGTAGAGGGAAGGACAGCTAGAACAGGGGGGTATATAAGGAAGCTGCCCGAGCAGCACGAGGCCTGGTTAGGAAAGCCAAAGCAGAGTTCGAATTGAATCTAGCCAGGGAGGTTAAAGGGAGCACTAAGAACTTCTACAGGTATATTAATGGCAAGAAGAAGAGTAGAGAAGGTGTGGGCCCCCTCAGAAAGGAAAGTGGTGAATTGGTCACAAGTGATGTGGAAAAGGCTGAGGTACTCAATAACTTCTTTACCTCAGTCTTCACTGCAAGGGCCTCCAGCCACACTCCTGGTGTCATGGAAGACGATGCCAGGGACGGGGGAGGAAGAACTGCCCATCATAAGTGAAGCTCAGGTTCGTGATCACGTGAAGAACCTGAAAGTGTTCAAGTCCATGGGACCTGACAGGATACACCCACAGGTGCTGAGAGAACTGGCAGATGAGGTTGCTAAGCCCCTCTCTATTATATTCCAAAAGTCATGGCAGACTGGGGAAGTCCCCACAGACTGGAAAAGGGGAAACATTGCTCCCATCTGCAAAAAGGGTAAGAAGGAGGAACCAGGGAACTACAGGCCAGTCAGTCTCACCTCTGTGCCCGGAAAGATCATGGAGCAGATCCTCCTGGAGGCACTACTGACTCAGAAGAGTAGTGAAGAGGTGATTGGGAGCAGTCAGCATGGCTTTGCCAAGGGCAAATCCTGCCTGACAAACCTGGTGGCCTTCTCTGAACAGGTGACAACATTAATAGATGAGGGGCGAGCAACTGGTGTCGTTTACCTGGACCTGAGCAAAGCCTTTGACACTGTCCCACACCACATCCTGGTCTCCAAACTGGTGACACATGGGTTTGATGGATCGACCACTAGATGGATAAAGAACTGGCTTGATGGCTGCACCCAAAGAGTGGCTGTCAACGGGTCCATGTCCCAGTGGAGGCCAGTGACAAGCGGAGTCCCACAGGGATCGGTCCTGGGACCAGGCCTGTTCAACACCTTTGTGGGTGACATGGACAGTGACATTGAGTGCAGCCTCAGCAAGTTTGCTGATGACACCAAGCTGTGTGGTGCAGCAGACAGGCTGGAGGGAATGGATGCCATCCAGAGGGACCTTGAGAGGCTGGAGAGGTGGGCACAAGCCAACCTCATGAGCTTCAACAAGACCAAGTGCAGGGTCCTGCATCTGGGTCGAGGCAATCCCAGGCATAAATGCAGGCCGGGCAGTGACTGGCTGGAAAGCAGCCCTGAGGAGAGAGACTTGGGGGTGCTGGTGGACAAGAAGCTCAACATGAGCTCTCAATGTACACTTGCAGCCCAGAAGCCAATCAGATCCTGGGCTGCATCAGGAGAAGTGTGGCCAGCAGGTCAAGGGAGGTGATTCTTCCCTTTTACTCAGCTCTGGTAAGACCCCACCTGGAGTACTGTGTCCAGTTCTGGAGCCCCTATACAGAAGGGATCCGGAGGTGCTGGAATGTTTCCAGAGAAAGGCCACAAGGATGATCAGAGGGCTGGAGCACCTCTCCTATGAGGACAGACTGAAGGAGTTGGGGCTGCTCAGTCTGGAGAAGAGAAGGCTCTGAGGTGACCTCATTGTGGCCTTCCAGTATCTGAAGGGGGCCTACAAGAAGGCAGGGGAGGGACTTCTCAGGCTATCAGGTAGTGATAGGACTAGGGGGAATGGAATGAAGCTGGAGGTGGGGAGATTCAGGCTGGATGTGAGGAGGTTCTTCACCATGAGAGTGGTGAAGCCCTGGAATGGGTTATCCAGGGAGGTGGTTGAGGCCCCGTTCCTGGAAGTGTTTAAGCCCAGGCTGGATGAGGCTCTGGCCAGCCTGATCTAGTGTGGGGTGTCCCTGCCCATGGCAGGGGGGTTGGAACTAGATGATCCTTGTGGTCCCTTCCAACCCTGACTGAAACTATGAAAGATGCTTAACTGACAGCAAACACTAGGTGGTACCATTTCATAACTGCCACTACTCTTGATGCTTCAGTGGACTTTGCTGAAGCTGATCTGGGCACTTCAGCATTTTTTTTTTTTTCACAAAGGGATGTAACCTATGATCATATCCTTAGGGTGTGTTTAATTTCTATTTCTGATAGGCTGTTTGTGGTTCAGGAAAATATAAGAGTTTGAATAGCACTACTGAGCTTTTACAAGTGTTTTGCAAGAAAATAGTGAAAACTGCTTCATAGAAAGTGAGGTGATATATGTAAACTGAAACACAGTGGATTTTCCCTGGTTTCTATTTGGTTTTGAACTTGTGTGTTCACAGGAAGGTAAAAAAAATAAATAAAAAATGAGACATGATGTCAGTGTGCCAAGAGTCATTGGTTAGAACTGAGTTGTTTTCACTTCCTGTTTCAACACTTCCTTCGCCAGCTCAGCATTCTTTTATAATTCAGGAAGTGTAGATAGAAATGCAGAAATTCACTGGTAATACTGAAAGTCTAGGAAGCATCTATTGCCTTGCTATAAATGACAAAGTTTTTCTTTTGTTTGGAAGAGGGGGTAAAATTCCTTTTAAAGCTTATGCAGTAATAAGAGCAGTGAAGATTAATGCTGCTGTTCTCTTTCCGCTCGGAACCAGTGTGTAAAATCCATGATGGGACATCAGAAGTCACTGACATGAAGATTAAAGTTAGATATTTATTTATTATCAGTGATAGCAATATAGTTAAAAATCCAGCATTTTAAAATTACCAATACTGCTTTTTAGTTGGTAGTAGTTTAGTACAAGAAAAGTTCAAAAATGTTGCACAAAATTGAACTGCTAAAGGGAATAATAGATCCTGATTTCATTCATGTACTTGCTTTTTAATCTCTGTTTCGTCCACTCAGAAGTAAAAGTGACCCACTGATAGCACACTTTGCTTGGGTTTCATGCTGCCATTTATGCTTTGATAATTAATTACAAACCTTGATAATTAGTTACAAGATGGGGATCAGTCTCCTAATTGTAGCATTTTTTTGTTTGCAGCAGGCCAAACCAGCTGTGTGCTAGTACTCTAGCAATGGTTTTCTGGCCGAAGGGCTTCCATATCAGTGCCATTCCAAAGTGAACCTGATAGCTTACTGAAGCACTTAAGACATGGATTCATTTTGATTGTAAATAGGCCAAATTAATGTTTATTATTTTTTCCCCACAATGTTACCTAGGAGATTGGTATTTAAGAATTAGGAATTTCAGTTCTACTGATTCATTCACATTGTGTCATTTTTCAAATTGTGATGCTTTTTGTGCAGTGTTCTTAAGGACCATTGTCTGTAAGACTAGTATTTATTGTGCTTTCCAGAACTTGTTGCAACATGAAATGCAAGTCCAACTCTAGGGTCTAAGAAACAAATACTTTGCTGGCAAGGTTTAGAATCATAGAATCAATAAGGTTGGAAAAGACCTCAGAGATCATCAAATCCAACCTGTCACCCAACACCTCATAACTACTAAACCATGGCACCAAGTACTACATCCAATCCCTTCTTGAACAGCTCCAGGGACAGTGACTCCACCACCTTTCCAGGCAGCCCATTCCAATGGCTAACGACTCTTTCTGTGAAGAACTTTCTCCTCACCTCCAGCCTTCGATTACAATAAAATTTGAGTTATATGCTGATTTTTGTCTACAAAGACAGATACTCTTTCTATTTTATCTTTTTGAGTGTGAGTCTAAAAAGCAGTTTTTAATACAGGCTGAAAAGACCTTCACAACACCTGTAAAGTCATTAAAAGGTTCCTTTGATTGAAAGGTAGAGGAAGTAGAGAATTACAGGTGATTCACTCAATGTAAATTAGATGCAAAGGGTTATCTGGTAGAGAAACTTCCATACTGTAACCATTTTGTCAAACTAATAAAAGCTTCTATTTCAAATGGTGCATGCATGTAGAATATATTTAGCATTAGAAAGCTAATGTGCTGATAAATGACACCAGAATTGGTAGACCACATTGCTGTATGAGGTTTTTTGAACTTCAGCTTTAAAACAATTTTTGTTTGGTTAGGCTAGTACAATTTTCTCTAATTTTCCTGAGGATTTTTAGATTAAAGGCTAAAGAACTGATGAAATGGGGAGAGAATATAAGAACATCCATGTCCAAGGAACTACAGCACATTCTAGGCTTTTACTTTCAGAGGCTGAGGAGTAAAGTAATTGAGTTTTTGCCATGCAGAAGCACGTTTGAGCCCTGCAAAAGCTATGCTGCATGTTTCTGTATGCTTTATGATCAGATACTGTGACACATTTAAAATAAATTATACTGAAACATTGCAGTTATCAAACATTTCTGATAGTGTTCTTGTACCTGTATTTTGGGTGAGATAAAAATATCTTCAGTTAAAAATTTACTTTTTAACAGTTTTAACTATTTCATACTAACAATATTGAATTAGATGAGTGCTAGCTTAAAACGGCACTGCAGTTTACTTCTCACTATATGTTGCAAAGTATCTTACAACAGTTCTGCTTGAGAACAGATGGTATTGCCAGGCAGGAATCCAGAGAAGAAAAGTCTGTCAACCCTGGGCAATCTTCCAGAGGAGTAATGTCTGGAATTTTTGGTTGGGGTTTTTGTGAGCATGAGAGACAATTCTGTGCTGATACAGGCACTGTATTTCCACTGAATTAAAAAAAAAATCTATTGCCTTTTTACTACAGAAGGATTACGTTTCCTTGTGGTTTTCTTGTGGTGTTTGTTTTTGTTTTGTTGTTTGGGTTGGGTTTTTTTTTTTGGTTCCCCCCACCCTGTGGTATTTGTTTTTTAATAGAGTGGTAACAAACTGAGGTTGGGAATATAGGGAAAGGCACAGACAAACTCTAGTAATACTGTGAATATCATTAAATTGGTAAGTCTTGATCCTGACTAGAGAATAACATTTTTAAATGAGTATTTCAGCAAGGCAAGTTGAGGTTTTATTTTTTCTCTTCCAGGATCAAACTTGAATCACTGTGGATTCAGAGGCTCTTCGTATTTAGGGATGCCATTCAATCCCTCCACGGTAAGTTAAGTCTGTGTGTGTGTGTAAAATTTTCAAGAAGACAGGAAATGATCTTGTGTCTTATTCTGATACTAGCTGCATAAATATGGAATATCTGAAAGGCAGTGTGTTTTGCACTGTTAATACAATGAAATGTTTGCAGAGCTTTTAAGAAACATGCTAAAATTCTACCGTTTTAGTTTCCAGAGCAGTGAAGAAATCGGCCTGCAAGTTGGGCTTTGTCTTAGTGCATTCTCCCCTTTCTCTGTTACTGGAAACTTCTAACTTAAGAGCTATCACCTGGTAGAAAAGGGCAGAGTAACTCTGTATTAGTGGTGTAGTACATGCTGTTTATCATTATTCCTCTTCCTGTAGTGAAACATGCATATCTGTTTGTATCTAATATGCACTCAGAGGCAAAGCTCTGCTCATCACCCTTGTTTTTTTTTTGTGACAGCAAGAGAGGATGCTTTGAAGGCTGTGGAACTGAGTTTCAAGAGAGTTAAACTTGTATACCAAAAGGAGGTGCCCTCAATACTTGAGAGAAAGGAGGTTAGCAGAAGTTGATAAAGATGGTACATAAAGTCTGATACAGTTGCAAGAGGGAGGTAGAGACCAGTGAGCAGAAAGGACTGTGGAAGAGGTACAGTAGTTCTGTTCTGTGTTTAAGAAGAGTCAAATCTCAGTAAACAGTGGTCCAGCTTCAAGGTCCCTCTGGAGAGCCCTTTTACTCTCTAATGGATGAATATCTGCCCCCAGCTTGGTGTCATCTGCAAATTTACTAATGTTGGACTCAATCCCCCTCATCTGGATCATCAGTAAAGGTACTGAATAGGATTGGGCCCAGTACTGATCCCTGGGGGACACCACTAGTGACTGGCTGCCAGCTGGATGTGGCACCATTTACCACCCCTCTCTGAGCTCGGCCCTCCAAACAGTTCCTAACCCAGCACAGAGTGCTCCTGTCCAAGCCACGAGCTGACAGCTTGGCCAGAAGTTTGCTGTGGGGGATGGTGTCAAAGGCCTTGCTGAAGTCCATGTAGACTACATCCACTGCCTTCCCCACATCCACCAGGTGGGTCACCTGATCATAGAGGGAGATCAGGTTGGTCATGCAGGACCTGTCCTTCCTAAGTCCATGCTGGCTAGGCCTGATCCCTTGGCCACCCTGCAGGTGCACTGTGATTGCCTCTAAGATGACCTGCTCCATAATCTTTCCTTGCACTGAGGTCAGTCTGACAGGCTTTTAGTTTGCAGGTTCCTCCATCCAGCCCTTCTTGTGGATGGGCATCACATTAGCCAATTTCCAGTCATCTGGGACCTCTCTGGTGAGCCTGGACTGCCAGCTCTCTCAGTACCCTAGGATGGATCCCATCTGGTCCCATGGACTTATGCTTATCCAAGTGGCTCAGCAAGTCCCTAAACACTTCCTCATGGATTTCAGGGGGATTATACTGCTCCCTGACCCCATCTACCAGTTCAGGAGGCCAGTTATTCTGAAGTCCTCCTGTTTTACTGTTGAAAATGGAGGCAAGTAAGTTATGTAGAACCTCAGCCTTTTCTTCATCTTGAGTTACAGTGTTTCCCTCCAGGTCCAATAAAGAGTGGAGGTTCTTCTTGCCCCTCTTTTTAGCATTAATATATTTATAAAAATGCTTATTATAATTTCATTGCTTATTATGCAAAGGCAACAGGGGAGGCGAAGAGGGCCAGGATGGATTCCCCATGCTTCTCCTTACAGGGACCTGTATCCATTCCCTGCTGTTCTGGGGTCACCTCCCTCAACTGGGGGCGGGAGAGGGTCTGTAAAGCTCCCACGTATCTAACTCACTTTCGCATTCCCTTATAGTCCTGAGTCTTGATACTTCATCCTTTAGTTCAGCCACCAGTTTGAGAAGGTAATTCACTTGGTCCCATCTCACAAGGGTATCACAGTATCACTAAGGTTGGAAGAGACCTCGAAGATGGAGTCCAACCTGTCACCACAGACCCCATGACTAGACCATGGCACCAAGTGCTACGTCCAATCCCCTCTTGAACACCTCCAGGGATGGTGACTCTACCACCTCCCTGGGCAGCCCATTCCAATGGCAAATGACTCTCTCGGTGAAGAACTTTCTCCTCACCTTGAGCCTAAACTTCCCCTGGTGCAGCTTGAGACTGTCCTCTTGTTCTGGTGCTGGTTGCTAGAGAGAAGAGGCCAACCCCTTCCTGGCTACAACCACCCTTCAGGTAGTTGTACAATACAATACGCCAGGTTGAAAGAGACCTTCAAGATCATCGCGTCCAACCCATCAACCAATCCAACCCACCTAAACAACTAAACCATGGCACCAAGCACCCCATCAAGTCTCCTCCTGAACACCTCCAATGATGGTGACTCCACCACCTCCATGGGTAGCTGATTCCAATGGGCAATCACTCTCTCTGTATAGAGCTTCTTCCTAACATCCAGCCTAAACCTCCCCTGGTGCAGCCTGAGACTGTGTCCTCTTGCTCTGGTACTGGCTGCCTGGGAGAAGAGACCAACCTCTGCCTGGCTACAACCTCCCTTCAGGTAGTTGTAGAGACCAATAAGGTCAGCCCTGAGTCTCTTCTTCTCCAGGCTAAGCAACCCCAGCTCCCTCAGCCTTTCCTCATAGGGCTTGTGTTGCAAACCCCTCACCAACTTCGTTGCCCTTCTCTGGACACGTTCCAGCAAGTCAACATCCTTCCTAAACTGAGGGGCCCAGAACTGGACACATATTCAAGGTGCGGCCTAACCAGTGCAATGTACAGGGGCAGAATGACTTCCCTGCTCCTGCTGGCCATACTGTTCCTGATGCAGGCCAGGATGCTATTGGCCTTCTTGTCTGCCTGGGCACACTGCAGGCTCATGTTCATCCTACCATCAACCAGTACCCCCAGATCCCTCTCTGCCTGGCCACTCTCCAACCACTCTGACCCCAGCCCGTAGCACTAGATGGGGTTTCTGTAGCTAACGTGCAGAACCCGGCACTTGGATGTGTTAAATCTCATGCCATTGGATTCTGCCCATCTGTCCAGCCTGTCGAGGTCCCTCTGCAAAGCCTCTCTACCCTCCAGCAGATCAACTCCTGCCCCCAGCTTGGTGTTGTCCGCAAATGTACTGATGATGGACTCAATGCCCTCATGCAGATCATCAATAAAGATGTTAAAGAGCATGGGGCCTTGATCCTTGGGGCACACCACTAGTGACTGGCTGCCAGCTGGATGTGGCACCATTCACCACCACTCTCTGGGCTCAGCCCTCCAGCCAGTTCCTAACCCAACGCAGTGTGCTCCTGTCCAAGCCATGGGCTGATAGCTTGGCCAGGAGTTTGCTGTGGGGGATGGTGTCAAAGGCCTTGCAGAGGTCTAGGTAGACCACATCCACAGGCGTCCCCACATCCACCAGGTGGGTCACCTGATCATAGAAGGAGATCAGGTAGATTGTAGAGAGCAATCAGGTCACCCCTGAGCCTCCTCTTCTCCAGGCTAAACAGACCCAGCTTCCTCAGCCTCTCCTCACAGGGCTTGTGCTCATGGCCTCTCACCAGCCTTGTTGCCCTTCTCTGGACATGTTCAAGTGTCTCGATGTCCTTCTTAAACTGAGGGGTCCAGAACTGGACACAATTCTCAAGGTGTGGCCTAACCAGTGCAGAGTACAGGGGCACAATGACCTCCCTGCACCTGCTGGCCACACTATTCCTGTTGCAGGCCAGGATGCCATTGGCCTTTTTGGCCACCTGGGCACACTGCTGGCTCATGTTTAGGCAGCTGTCAACCAGCACCCCCAGGTCCCTCTCTGTTTGGCAGCTCCTTCACCCTCCATTCCATGTGCTTGATGCCTTAGAAAATTTCCTGAACATCCACAGATATTTGTGTTCAAATAGTTTTCATAAATATGGCTTTACAAAGCAAGTTGGACTATCCTAGTGTGGTAGGGTGAGAAAGTTCTCCCCCACACACAAAGAAACCACAGCTAACTCAGTCGGAAAAGCAAATGAAATAAGCTGTATTTACAAGAGGAAAATGGAATGCAACGAATATGTACACAAATATACAGTATGTACAATATACACAGAAATATACAGCAATGAACGTAATACAGAAGTGCTTTTTCCGTCCAGCCGGCCAGGGAGATTCCCTGAACCCCCCTCTCTCCTTCCCTACCTCCCTTTTTTCCCAAAAAGGGTTAGAGAGAGAGAGAAAGGCAATTATGGAGAAAAATTCTGTTAGCTCAAAGCGTGTGCAAGAATTACTTTTCTTATCTGGTTAGCTTTGTTAATTCAAGGTCGCTTCTATCCGGCAAGCTGTTGCTTCAGAGGGAGAAACAGGCCCACACAAACAGAGGGAAAAGTACAGACTGAACTCAGACTGAACTGACAGAATTTAAACTTAAAGGTGCATTCTACCAATCTACCAATGAAATTAGTTTAGACTATCTTGTTTTCATTTAAATATCAAAAACATTCAGCCAGAGTATCCAGGCAGCTGTGCCTTTCTTAAAGGCACAGCCTAAACCAGTCACACCTAGGGAGAATATCCTATTACTATCCTTGCTTAGTGAATGTAGTCTTTCTCTGGAAGTGGTTTTAGGTTGTTTTCAAATGTGTGGTGAGTTGAAGTTTCCCCCAGCATTAACTTTTAGCCAGACTAACTGAGTTAGAAGCAAATGAAGCTGTATTTACAAGCAAAAGCTACACTCTACAATGGAATGCAATAAATAAATGAATGCAGTTTAAGAAGGACATTGAGACACTTGAACATGTCCAGAGAAGGGCAACGAGGCTGGTGAGAAGCCTCACACACAAGCCCTATGAGGAGAGGCTGAGGGAGCTGGGTCTGTTTAGCCTGGAGAAGAGGAGGCTCAGGGGAGACCTTATTGGTGTCTACAACTACCTGAAGGGTGGTTGTAGCCAAGAGGGGGTTGGTCTCTTCTTTCAAGCAACCAGCACCAGAACAAGAGGACAGGGTCTCAAGCTGTGCCAGGGGAAGTTTAGCCTTGAGGTGAGGAGAAAGTTCTTCACTGAGAGAGTCGTTCACCATTGGAATGGGCTGCCCAGGGTGGTGGTGGAGTCACCATCCCTGGAGGTGTTCAAGAGGGGATTGGACGTAGATTTCTTGTAAGTCCAAGGTCAGCACCGGCAAAGAACAGAAGAGAAAAGGCAGCACTGACTGAACTCAGACTGAGTTCTTAAAGCCACATTTCTACTGATCTACCAATGAAATTCATTTAGAATTATCTTTGTTTTCCTTTCTCACACCTAAACATTTCAGCTAGAGACTTCTCTAGCTGTCCTTTTCTTAAAGGCACAGCTTAAAACTGTCACATCCTGATACTAGTCTTGATTTGTAGATGAACTGCCTATAAAAGTGTATAAACAGCAGTGGTGAACATCTATGGTTGATTCACAGGCTCCTGCATTTTCAATGTATTTGTCAGATGATCAGAGGCAACTTCAGCACTTCCCTGTTCTAGGTTATTCCAAGTAGAAAGAAATTGTGTTCCTTTCATTCCAGTTTAATTTCAGGTATACAGATGTTTGAAAACTTAGTTTTCTTTGTAGCTGCTGATGGGAACTGCTGGGAAATTTTGTAAGCAGATGGTCCTAATACTAGATAATATTTCTGGATATTTTTCAGCCAATAGTGTGTATTTTGTTTAACAAAATGTGAGAAGTTTGAGTCCTAAAATAGAATTATATAATTGCTTAGGTTGGAAAAGACCTTTGTGTTCACTGAGTCCAACCATTAACGTAGCACTGCCTAGTCCACTACTAAGCTATGTCTTAGCGCCACATCTCTGTCTTTTAAGCACCTCCAGGAGTGGTAATTAAACCACCTCCTTGGGGGGTATTTCAGTGTTGATAACCTTTTTGGTGATGAAATTTTTCCTAATGTCCAATCTAAACCTTCCTTGGTGCAACTTGAGGACATTTCCTCTTACCCTATCACTTGTTATTTTGGAGGAGAGAGACCAACCCCTACTTTGCCTACAACCTTCCAGGAAGTTGCAGACAGCAAGTTTTCCCCTCAGCCTGTTCTTCTCCAGGCTGAATACCCACAATTCCCTCAGGTGCTGCTCATAAAATGTGTTCTACAGACCCTTCACCAGCTTTGCTGGCCTTTTTTGGATATGCTGCAGCAACTCAACAACTTTGTGGCAGTGAGTGGTCCAGAACTGAACACAATATTGGAGATGCAGCCTCACCAGTGCTGAGCACTTACCTACTCCTGCTATCCACACTGTTTGATACAGGCAAGGCTGCTGGTGGTATTCTTGGCCACCTGACCACACTGCTGCTTCATGTTCATGTGTCTGTTAGTCAACAGCCTCAAGTAATTTTCTGCTGGGTAGCTTTCCAGCCACTCTTCCCTAAGCCTGTAGCATTGCAGGGGATGGTTGTGACCTAAGTGCAGTACCCAGGACTTGACTGTGCTGAATCTCATATAATTAGCCCCAGCCCATCAATCCAGCCTTTCCAGGTCCCTCTGCAGAGCCTTCCTACCCTCAAGCTGATCAGCAGTCCCACCCAATTTAGTGTCACCTGCAAAGTTGCAGATGGTGCACTTGAGCCACTTCATCCAGGTCACTAATAAACATGTTAAAGAGAACTGAGCCCTGGGAAACACTTCACTTGTAAGCTTTTGTCAACTGAAATTAACTCCATTCATGTTGATTCTTTGGGCCTGGCCATCCAGCCAGATTTTTTCACCTGGTGAAGCATCCACCTATCCAAACCATAAGCAGCCATTTTCTCCAGGGGGATGCTGTGAGAGGCAGTGTCGAATGCTTTAGCCTAAGTATACAGTGTTCACAGTCTTTTCCTTGTCTACCAAGTGGGTCACCTTGTCATAGGAGGAGATCAGGCCAGTCAAGTGGGACCTGTCTTTCATAAACCTGTGCTGACAGGGCCTGATTGCCTGATTGTCCTGTATGTTCCATATAATGGTACTCAAGATAATTTGCTTAAGGATCTTCCCTGGTATTGAGGTCAGATTGATAGGCCTTCCATTTCCCAGATCCTCCTTCCAGCCTGTCTTGTGGATTGGCCTCACACTGCCTAACTTCCAGTGAACTGGGACCTCCCTAGTTAGCCAGAGCTGCTGGTAAGTGATGGAATGTGATCCAGTCAATGCTTTGACCAGTTCGCAGTTGCCAACAAGTCTAAGTGGCCAGATGGGCTCCACCCAAGGCTACTAAGTGCTGCAGTAGGTCCTCAGTCATTTACCTTGGATTCTGGGGGGCTTTATTCTGTTCCCTGTCTGTCTTTCATCTTAGGGGGCTGACTACCTGAAGAAAAACTTGTCTTTACTGTTAAAGAACAAGTCAAAGAAGGCATTAAGTATCTCAGCCTTTTCCTCAACAACTGATTCAGATTTGCCTTTTTGAGAACAAAGAGTGGCTTTGCCTGAAGGGATTAAACTGAATACTTTCTGTGTCAGGGCAAATTTGTATCACTGTATATCTGAATTTTTGGAGCAGAATTTTACATTTTAGGTAAGTTCACAGGGGTTAAGCTGCTTGTAGTAAAAATTTGAAGAAGGAATTCTGAAGTGGAAGTTTTTAGTTCTGTTATATTTTAAAATTCCTAAAATTGGTCTGGTTGTTGTTTTTGAGGTTAGAGCCTGTCATCCACTCAAGTTAGAAAAACAAGTTTCTTTACTGCAGTAGCTTGCTAGGCTTTCATGGAACAGCTGTCCTCCATCTGTGGGGGTGCCCCGTGGAGAAGTCTATTTGGGACTGATGTACGTCCTACAAGAAGAGGCTGAGAGAGCTGTGGATGTTTAGCCTGGAGAAGAGAAGGCTCAGAGGGGTTTCATAAATTACATACACCTGCAGGGAGAGTGCAAAGAGCACAGAACCAGACTCTTATCAGTGTGATTTAGTTTTATATCAGATTGATAGGCTGGAAATGTGATAAAATACGAATATGATTTATTAAATATAAAAAATTATTTTTTGAGACAATTTGATTCAGGTTCATTTGCCCAGTTGATGATAGGTTAATTGCACATGATAGGAGGCTAATAAACAGTAGAATAAGAGTCTAGAAAAATCAGAACTTGGAATATGGAGGAACAAACTGGAAATTTCGTACACAGGCGAAACAAGCAGCCATAGTGCCTTGGGTGGTGAGATGGACCACCTCGAGTTCACAACGGAGCTAACCAACAGGTAAACAAGCTATGAACCTTAGAAATAACCATGTAAGTTAGCACAAATTACTCACGAACCACCAAGCTGTTAACTACCAAAACTTTTGCTGAATTAAGAGATGTTCTGAGTTTGTATTTATAGTCCAAAAGGGCAGTATCCAAAATTAGAGGAAGTGACAGACAGACTTGCTGCTGTGGTGGAGATCTAGGCACTATGCTGCTAGGACAAAATCTAATTGCCCTGAAGGCAGGAGCAAGTAGGTGCTTGTCATTGCCCTGAATCCCATTAACAACTTGGGTGTTGGGGGGGGAAGAAAAGAGAGAGGAAAAGAACAACGAGCATGCAAGCATATGGCTTTCACCATCTTCTCATATAAATTCCCTTTTTGAAAACTGAGGGGCCCAATGGCACGTTAGCTGTTCAAATCCTGACAATCAGTTCAAAATGTTTTCTGCACACGCCTTCTCTCATAGCCTCTGACACGTGCAGTTGCCTCTCTGAAACATGAGGTTTGGGGTCCAGCTTCCACCCCCTTCAGGCAGCTTTAATGGTGCCTGCCTATTGGCTCCTCGACCTGAAACCTGGACCCTGCAAAATGGGGAGGGAGTAGAAAGGGTGATGGCTCAAACAGATTTAGCTGGTTTGCTAATGCTTATTCCAGGACACAGTGATGCCCAGTGACAGGACTGGGGGAAATGGTCATGCAGCAGAGCACAGGAGGCTTCCTATGAACATCAGGAAATGCTATTTTTCATGGTAAGGGTGACCAAGCGCTGGCATGGGTTACTTAGATGTTGGAGTCTCCATCCTTGTAGATGTTGAAGAGTCATCTAACCATGACCACAGGCACTTGTCTCTTGGTGATCCCATTAGCTCAGATGATATCCAGAAGTCTCTGCTGTCTTTCACAACTCTGTGTATGATTGGGTGATGTGCAGAACAAGAGATGAAGTCACTGTCAGCAGTAGTT
Source organism: Colaptes auratus (assembly GCA_015227895.2). Lineage (NCBI taxonomy): Eukaryota > Metazoa > Chordata > Aves > Piciformes > Picidae > Colaptes > Colaptes auratus. Next base: position 78,763,227 of record CM026897.1, on the reverse strand, counting down.
GTGAGAGCTGTTGAGATTAGCACTGCCTTACCAACAGAATCCAGGGCTAGAAATGCAGGAGAGGAGGTCCAACTTGCTCCCTTGTTCCTGTGCTCTATTTCCGTAGAGCTTTTTCAGTGCTGCTGCTGCTGCCACTTTCACCTTGTTTTCTGCCTCCCTTTCCCAACTGTTTTTAATTCCCTGGGGTGAAATCAATCCCTTGCAGTCTAGTGAGTAATAAGTATATTTCTCTTAGTTTCCTAATAGAAGCAAAGCTTTTTGGCTTTGGACATAAGCATAAGTTGCCTGAAAAATACCAGTTATATATAACATGATCTTAAACTTGGACTTAACTGGTATTTGCATGTATTTCTAGGATTAACTGCAAAATAATGTTAGTAAAATGATTTAAAAACTTGCTTATCTCTGCTACTCAGTATTGAAATAGCTTTTATCCTGTTTAAAATAGTTGTTCTCCAGTTTCTCCAAATGGAACCATCCCAAGTATTCAAAATCATCTTGTGACAGGGTTTCTGTTTTCATGAGGTACCACGGCCCAGGATGTGCTTATAAAATATTAGAAAGAAAAATGGTGATGTAAGAACAGTTGCATCAATCCCTTGCACATTATTGTGACTTGTATTACGTGACTGGTCAGCATTTAGCTCTCATTTTAGCTCCTCAGTTAACACTATCACTTCAACCTGCCTGATATCTGCTGGGATCTCAACACAGCAGAGAGGAGGCAGTCTAGGAGGTTCTTAGACTGCATGGAGGACAGCTTCTTATCCCAGGGGCTGTGTGAATCTACCAGGGGTAAGGCTATGCTTGACCTCCTCTTCACCAATAGGGAAGGGCTGGTGGGTGATGTGGTGGTCGGAGGGTGTTTAGGGGCCAGTGACCACGAGACAATTGAATTTTCAGTATTCAGCCAAGCTGAGACCTCTACTCTGGACTTCAGGAGTGCAGACTTCAGGTTTCTCAAGGAACTAACTCAGAAGGTTCCTTGGGATACAGCCCTTAAAAACAAAGGGGTCCAGGAGAGCTGGAGCTGCTTCAAAGAAGAACTCTTGAAGGTGCAGGAACAGGCTGTGCCAGTGTGCCAGAAGATGAGCCGCCGGGGCAGACAGCCAGCCTGGATGGGTAATGAACTTTTAATAGAAGTAAGGGGAAAAAAGAGGGTGTATCATCTTTGGAAGAAAGGGGAGGCAACCCATGGAATGTTTAAGGATGTTGCTAGGACATGTAGGAAGAAAATTAGGGAGGCAAAAGCCCATTTGGAGCTTAGACTGGCCTCTGCTGTGAAGGACAACAAAAAGTCCTTCTATAAATACATGAATAGCAAGAAGAAGGGCAAGGGCAACCTCCACTCCTTGGTTGACACGGAGGGGAATGTTGTAACAAAGGATGAGGAAAAGGCAGAGGTACTTAACACCTTCTTTGCCTCAATTTTTACTAGCATGGCAGAACATCTTCCAGACAGCTGGTCTGCAGAACTGGCAGAAGGAGCCAGGGAGCAGCGTAGTTTCTCACTATTCCAGGAGGCAGTTAGAGATCTTACCAGCCACTTGGACCCCCACAAGTCCATGGGACCGGATGGGATCCATCCTAGGGTGCTGAGAGAGCTGGCAGATGAGCTGTCCAAGCCACTCTCCATCATTTTTCAACAGTCCTGGCTCAGTGGAGAGGTCCCAGAAGACTGGAAGCTGGCCAACGTGGTGCCCATCCACAAGAAGGGCCGGTTGGACGAGCCAGGGAATTATAGGCCTGTCAGCCGACCTCAGTGCCAGGCAAGATTATGGAACAGGTCATCTTGAGTGCAATCACACAGCACTTCCAGGATGGCCAAGGGATCAGGCCCAGCCGGCATGGATTTAAGAAGGGCAGGTCCTGCCTGACCAACCTGATCTCCTTCTATGATCAGGTGACCCACCTGGTTGATGTGGGGAGGCCTGTGGATGTGGTCTACCTAGACCTCTGCAAGGCCTTTGACACCGTCCCCCACAGCAAACTCCTGGCCAAGCTATCAGCCCATGGCTTGGACAGGAGCACACTGCGTTGGGTTAGGAACTGGCTGGAGGGCTGAGCCCAGAGAGTGGTGGTGAATGGTGCCACATCCAGCTGGCAGCCAGTCACTAGTGGTGTGCCCCAAGGATCAAGGCCCCATGCTCTTTAACATCTTTATTGATGATCTGCATGAGGGCATTGAGTCCATCATCAGTACATTTGCGGACGACACCAAGCTGGGGGCAGGAGTTGATCTGCTGGAGGGTAGAGAGGCTTTGCAGAGGGACCTCGACAGGCTGGACAGATGGGCAGAATCCAACGGCATGAGATTTAACACATCCAAGTGCCGGGTTCTGCACATTGGCCGCAACAACCCCATGCAGTGCTACAGGCTGGGGTCAGAGTGGTTGGAGAGTGGCCAGGCTGAGAGGGACCTGGGGGTGCTGGTTGATTGTAGTCTGAACATGAGCCTGCAGTGTGCCCAGGCAGACAAGAGGGCCAATAGCATCCTGGCCTGCATCAGGAACAGTATGGCCAGCAGGAGCAGGGAGGTCATTCTGCCCCTGTACACTGCACTGGTTAGGCCACACCTTGAGTCCTGTGTCCAGTTCTGGGCCCCTCAGTTTAGGAAGGATGTTGACTTGCTGGAACGTGTCCAGAGAAGGGCAACGAAGTTGGTGAGGGGTTTGCAACACAAGCCCTATGAGGAGAGGCTGAGGGAGCTGGGGTTGCTTAGCCTGGAGAAGAGGAGACTCAGGGCTGACCTTATTGGTCTCTACAACTACCTGAAGGGAGGTTGTAGCCAGGCAGAGGTTGGTCTCTTCTCCCAGGCAGCCAGTACCAGAACAAGAGGACACAATCTCAGGCTGCACCAGGGGAGGTTTAGGCTGGATGTTAGGAAGAAGCTCTGTACAGAGAGAGTGATTGCCCGTTGGAATCAGCTACCTGTGGAGGTGGTGTAGTCACCTTCTTTGGAGGTGTTCAGGAGGAGACTTGATGGGGTGCTTGGTGCCATGGTCTAGTTGTTTAGGTGGGTTGGATTGGTTGATGGGTTGGACGCGATGATCTTGAAGGTCTCTTTCAACCTGGTGTATTGTATTGTATTATTTGGTATGTAGATGGATTGTTTAAGCACAGATTATTGTTTAAGAATAGAGATGAAAATGCATGAGAAGCTAATTTGGTGTTGCTTTAATTGAAAAATTACTTGTAATCCCTCACACTGCTTTCTGCTTGAAGATCATTAGATTTTACAGTCCCTGTTGAAAGGACCCCTAGAAGTTTGGCCGTTTAGCAGTGCTTATCCAGTTGCCAGGAAGCTAATGCCCAGTGGTATGCCAGGATAAACTTAAGTACAGTTGAGGGCATCCTATCTTTTTGTTCTACACTCACATAAAAACTGCTCCTGGCAGAGGTATTTTTCCATAGCTTCCTTCTGACTGTTTACAAGGGTAGCAGAACTGTGCAGTAGCATAGATCCATTAGAAAATCTGAGCTGGATGCCTTCAGTTTAACCGTTACAAGAGAAAAGATCCTATTTATTTGTTCTATTGCTTACCTCTGAATATTTTTTTTTAATGAATGCTTAACTGTAAGATAAGGTCTTAAGATGTTTCAATATTTTTAATTTTCCCTCCTTTTTCTAGGGTCCAGGTATACCTCATCCCTACGATAGCGGGCACATAGCAATGACTTACACAGGTCTATCATGTCTGGTTATTCTTGGAGATGATTTAAGTCGAGTAAATAAGGATGCCTTACTGGCAGGACTGAGAGCTCTCCAGCTTGAGGATGGAAGGTAAAAAATATCTTGTGTTCTGAAGTTTGTGTGGAACCAATATGTGGAATGAAATATCAGAAACATGATTTTTATGAAAGGAGCTATGACTCATTATCAGTCATAGAAAAATCTCCATCATTTTTGCCAAATCATGGCATACTGGAAAGGTACCTGAGGACTGGAGGAGATACAAGGTCACTGTAGTGTTCAAAAAGGGCAAGAAAGAGGTTGCAGGGTACTATCAACCAGTCGGCCTCACCTCCATCTTTGGAAAAATGATGGAGCAGCTCATTCTGGAGGGCATCTCAAGGTACTTGAAAGAGAAGAAGGTTATCATGAGTAGTTAGCACAGATTTACCAGGGGAAATCATTCTTGACTAATCTGATCGAATTCTGCGATGCCATAACTGAATGGGTACATTCAGGGAAACCAGTGGATGTAGTCTACCTTGACCTTAGCAAGGCCTTTGACACCATCTCCTATGACATCCTAGTGAGCAAGCTCAGGAAGTGTGGGATGGAAAAGCAGGCAGTGAGGTGGATTAGGAACTGGTTACAAGATAGAGTTCAAAGAATGGTGATCCATGGTGCCAGGTCCAGCTGGAGAGCTGTAACTAGTGGAGTTCCCCAGGGACCAGTGCTGAGTCTGGTCCTGTTCAGCATCTTCAGCAGTGACATTGAGGGAACAGAGTGCTCAGCAAGTTTGCTAACACCAAACTGTGAGGCTTGGCTGATGCAGCTGAAGGCTGTGCAGCCATCAAGCAAGACTTGAACAGACTGGAGAGCTGGGCACAGAGGAACCAACAAGGTTCAACAAGGACAAGTTGCAGAGTCCTGCATGTGGGGAGGAATAATGTATAACGACCCTTTTGGTGAAGAAGTTTTTCATAATGTCCAATTTAAACCTCTCTTGGTACAACTTGAGGCCATTTCCTCTCACTGTATCTCTTGTTACTTGGGCAAAAAGACTGACACCAACTTCACTACAATCTACTTTCAGATAGTTGTTGACTGATAAGGTCTCCCCTCAGCCTTCTTTTCTCCAGACTAACCAACACAATTCCCTGCTCCACGAGTCTTGTTCTTTTGACCCTTCATCAGCTTGTTGCCCTTCTTTGCTTATGCTCTTGTACCTCAATATCCTTGTTGTAGTGAGGGGTCCCAAACTGAGCAGAGCACTGAAGGTGTGATCTCATCAATGCTGAGTACAAGGGACAGTCAGTTATCTAGTGGAGGAGCTATTTTTGTTACAAGGATCTGAATCACAGCATTCATCTTCATTTTAAGAGTCTCTGAGATAACAACTTCAAAATATTCAGTTTGGAAAAAGAAATCAAAAAACAAAATTGGAGGTAATTTTCACCATTTGTATTAGAAAGTTGAGTTGATCTGGTGAAGTTAATGCTGGGGGGAACTTCAACCCACCACAAAAGGGTAGTAATAACAATTATATTTATATAACTGATTCTTAAAGTCAGGAAAGAAAGCCTTGTGAAGCTGTTAAGATTTCTAGGAAGGCAAAGAACTCTTCCCAAAAGAGTCAGTGTTGAAATGGTAACTCATATGTTGGTAGAATCTGAGATGAGTGAAAGACTCTAAGCATTAATATCTTTGAATAAGTAAAGACCATTACGTGACTGGAAATAAAGTGTCTCAGGGCCTTAAATGTTAATAGATTTATTCAAAAAACAAAATCTAACATATCTTTGGGTTATATTTACATGAACACTTTTGAAAGAAAAAATTATAACAAACAGTTGAAGGAATTGCATATTTTCTGATGTAAAAGGCTATACGGTGTATCGTGACAGAATTGCTTCTTTCAGCTTCTGTGCAGTGCTGGAAGGAAGTGAGAATGATATGCGGTTTGTGTACTGTGCTTCCTGCATCTGCTACATGCTTGATAACTGGGCTGGCATGAACATGAAAAAAGCTATAGACTACATTAGAAGAAGTATGGTGAGTATTCACAAAGTGTTATTCTTCACTATGTTTTAAAGTTACTAGCTTTGTCTCTTAACTGTAACTAGAAATCTCTCTGTCCAAACTGAAATATTATGGTCATTTCTTTATTTCCTGTTCCTATTTTAGCGAGTTGAAAAGGAAAAATTACTTTTTTTCTTGCATTTGTGTTTTCATGATAATACATGTACCAGCAAGGTAGTTCTTTTCTTTGTTTGCTCACTGTGAATTACATATGATCTTGTCTTTTAAAACTCTCTTTTATTAAAACTGGGGCCTGACGTTCTCGTAGAAAAGTGTATAAAAAGTGCATCTATAAAATTCTCACATTTCAATGAGCTGTAATCCTACTCTTTACATACAGAAGCAAATAAAAAGCTAATCATTAACATCAGCTCAAACTTAGAATAGAATTAACTAGGTTGGAAAAGACCTTTGAGATCATCAAGTGCGACCTATCACCCAGCACTATCTGATCAACTAAACCATGGCACCAAGCACCCCATCCAGTCTCTTCCTAAACACCTCCACTAATGGTGACTCCACCACCTCCCTGGGCAGCCCATTCCAATGACCAATCACACTTTCTGTGAAAAAACTTCTTCCCAACATCCAGCCTAAACCTCCCCTGGTGCATCTTGAGACTGTGTCCTTCTTCTGGTTGCCTGGGAGAAGAGACCTACTTAAGTGTTTCCAGTCATAAACTCCATATATTTGTGATGAAGGGAGATTTTTAGTATATAAAATTGTCTGTGCAAACTACCTTACTTGGTTGGAGCTAGAGTTTTGAGGGGTTTTGTGACCAGTTGAGGCTATGCCTTTAAGAAAGAGACAGTTGCTGAACACTCTGGCTGAGTGTTTTTGATATTTAAACAAAAACAAGATAGTCTAAACTAATTTCATTGGTAGATTGTAGAATGCAATTTTAAGTTTGGGTTCTGTCAGTTCAGTCTGTGCTTCTCTGTCCTGTGGGCTGGACGGCTTCTCTCTTTCTGAAGCAGGAGTGACCTTGGTTAACAAAGCTAACCAGATAAGAAAAACTAATTCTTGCATTCGCTTTGAGCTAACAGAATTTTTCTTCCTTAATTGCCTTTCTCTCTCTCTCTAACCCTTTTTGGGAAAAAGGGGAGGTAGGGAGGGAGAGAAGGGGGTTCAGGGAACCCCCCTGGCCGGCTGGAGGGAAAAGGTTTTTCTGCATTACGTTCATTGCTGTGTATTTCTGTATATATATTGTAAATATTGTATATTTGTGTACATATTCATTGCATTCCATTTATGCCTGTAAATATAGCTTTCATCTGCTTTTCCGACTGAGCTAGCTATGGTTTCTTTCTTTGTGTGTGGGGGGGGAACTTTCTCACCCCACCACAGGTTTGTTCACAGTATTTAGTTTGTTAAGTTGAGTTTCATATTCCAAGATTAAAATATGTTTTTCAGAGAAGCTGAGTAAGCTTAAAAATACAGTTCCTTAAATATAAGTAAGCATACATAGTAAACTTTGTGGACCATGAAAGACCTAAACCATCATAAATTTGGTAGTTGCTGAAAGCAGTGAGGTTATAAAATTAAGAAACATGCGCTTCAGACCAAGTTGGTTTTCAGTATGTGTTTATTTTTAGGGGGTGGTTGGATGAATAAGCATTGTACTGTCCATCACAAGAAGCTTCCTGTCATACTGCCATAATCCTGAACTGACTGAGGTGGTGAAGGAGAGAGATGAGTTATGCAAGCATAGAAGCCAGTCTCTTCATGGTAGCACCTTTTATCTCTCTTTTTTTTACCCTTCTTTTTTTTTTTTTCTTTTTTTATTTTTTCTTCCTCAGTCTGCTTTGATCTTTCCCTTTCTCACCACTGGTCCTTTGCCTAGGCATCCCATAAGATGTGCACACTCCTGCATTCCCCGGAAAACATTGTGTAAGTGTAATACAATCCCAGCATTTTCTTCCCCTGTATGCCATAAGACCACTTGTACCCCAGTAGTTCATAGCCCACCTTAGTTAGCATGGGTTTCCACAGTGAGGAAATCCCTCCTTCACCCAGGGACAATGATCTATCTGTTCTCCTTTCAGTCTGGGGGATTCAGGACGTTTACTTTTCACTGATTAGGTTAGGAGGACTCTTCCTCATCTGATCCTTTCTGGACTTTTGTGTCTGCTGAGATTAGCCTTTAATCAGATCAGATACTTAGCAGAGATACAGTAGGAGAATCAATTACTAAGGAAAGAATAGAGAGGAAAACCAAAGGGCAAAAGTCTTCATTGTAGTGTTCTATACATCACATCATCTGTTAGCTAGCATTTTGTACACTTGAATGCAGCTTTGGTCCCAAAAGATACGGTAGATCTAGGATGGGTACAAAAAAATTAGAGTTGAATTGTCAAACATAGGAACCAGATTGTATAGAACTATTTAATATACTAGGGCTCCTAATTCTGGAAATTAGAGTGTGACAGAAGTATGTAAAGTGATAGGTAGCACTGAAAATGTGAAGTGGGCAGGAAGCAATTCTTTAAGATGACTAGAGAGCATCATATGAGGCCATTGGTAGGTCAGGCAAGTGGAGATTTTTTTAAAGTCTGGAGCTTTGAAATGGCACTGGAGATTCACTGTTTATAGTGATCTTGAACCAATCTTATAGTTTAGTTCTAGAGTCTTACCATTAATTCTTGACCTACAATTGCTAATGTTGCAATTGGGAAAATTTACTACACTTTTAAAAACAAACAAACAAACAACCACCAAACAAACCTGAAGCCTGAACAGAACACTACTTCTTGGAATGACTTATAGTAATATTTGAGTTGACCAGTGAAATATAACTGGAATCTGAGCATGGCTGAAGTCCAGAAGACGCTGTGGCTTATCACAAAGACTGTCCGGGCCAGCTCTGAACTTAGAGATCATATCATCAGTGTTCTGCAGTCAGGAGTTACCTTAGTATGGTGTATTCTTTGTCCAGATTTACTGCAAATTAGTAGATGACTATATATTGTGTTCAGTAGAACTTGTTTTTAAAAGTATTGGTATACTGTTAATTCACTGTAGAGTTGATATGGCCACGTTTACTTGTCTTTGAGGGGTTCTATGGGGGTGCACTGCTTGGTCAAACCACTATTTCAATACATTAACTTGGTTGCAAAGTGTCTGGCACGTGGAGGTCAATACACACAATCTGTGCATTCTCCTTGGTCACATCATGGAGTTGAATGTGTCTGAAGGTATCTTATATGTTCAGGGAATAGGCCTTTGTGAAAATAATTTCACAGTGATGGCTGTTCTTTCCATTCATCTCTTGATATATATTACAGTTCAATTACCTAGCACATGAACAAAGTATTTCTTAAAAGTGTGTTTCTTAAATAAAATGAACATGAAATGTAATATCCAAGAATGTTAACCTGATTTCTCCTGTTAAGATGTTGTAGATGTTGGCAAACACACACACTTGTATTATAACTTGAAGTAAATTCTGTATGAGTTTTCATCTGTAATTTCTTGTCACTAACTATATAGTTAATATTGCTATAGATTTTCTTGCAAATGCTTATTCCTGTTTTGCTATGGTTACCTCATTCTGATACATCCATTACAAAACAAAAGATTGCCTTGGCTCAGTAGTAAACTGCTGTATGAGGTGTGGGGTTTTTTTACTCTTTCATGTCATCATTTGCACACAGATGAAGCAAGTGATAGCTGAACCTTTTCCAGTTATTCAAACTCCAAACATGAAGTGCAGCTAATCTGGATGAAGAGTAACATGTCTGGTTAAACACAGTAATCTTTGTAATAAACTTATGGGGTTTTTAGCTTGTTCTTGGAATATATTCTCTTTAACCATGCAGTGTCAGAACTGTGATAGATATAATTCAGTATAGCAGAAGGAGGGGGGTTTGTGTAGTTAGGCATGTCAAGAACAGAAGAAGATTGGAATGTGAAACAATGGCATTGCCTTGTTCATAAGGATAACTGTTAGAAAGTATTGAATCTTCATACAGAACATACAGTCCTCTTGTTAACACTTGACTAAAATGTATACAATAGTGATCACAAAAATAATTCCAGATCAGTTTCATTGTCAGTAAAATAGGTTCCAATCATGTAGTTTTTATTAGTGCCAAAAAACAACAGACAGTAAGATGCTGACATTTTGGATTATTTCCACAGACTCTAAACAACTGGTTATTGCAGTATTGCTTGATTTGCCATAAGTTGTTTTTAAAGTAGAGATATCACAAGAAGCACTTAGTATCTGCTGCTTCTAGTACAGTGGCATCCTCTTGAAATGCAGGTACATGAGTCTGATACATTAAGATGGTTGTGAGGCTTTTGGACTGAAAGAAAGATTGTACCCAACTGGATTTACCCATTTCCTGAGGATAGTATGTAATTATGCAGTTCTCATGTTCTAGTAACCCAGAGTTCCTTTTGCATATGATTTTGCAACTGTCTTCTGTAAAGAAATAGGCACTGGTCAGCAAAGGTCAGATATTGTCTATTAAAATGACAAGCTAATTGTACAGCCTGACAAAGTACACTGGGATGCACAATTAACAGCTGTTCTCCAGAGATGTTTACTTTGTCATAAATGAAGCAAACCACCCTCTCTTACAGTTGCAGTTCATTAGCTTTGCCAGCATAGCTTTGCTAATCGGCCTGCCTTTGCCTAGCACATTTACATTGCACTCTCAAAGACAGTACAAGGAGTTTACACTGTTTTAACATTCAGGTGTTTGTAAGTTTTACTTTAAATTGCCTGGTACAGACTTCAGAAGGTCAGCTTGCTGCTTGAAGGGTACATATTAAATGTTAGTAATTGAAATTGCTGCAGCTTGCAGCAATAATTCAAACTGAGGAATGTAGTTTTAATATAGTTTTTCTGCTTCCATTTAATTGTTTTCCTCTCAGTGTCAGCTTTTAAAAGATCTACATTTAGGGCATTCCTAAAGACCTGTTAGCTCTTACAGCCATTTCTTCTTAGGACTGGAGGAGTTACTAGTGGTCTGTCAAGGTGACGTATATCTACTGGAGAAAATATCAGATATTCCTAGTCAGACCATGACCATGGAGAGGAAAAAACAATAAAATTGCTTTCTAACTATTTGTGTAATTAAAATTTAAAAGCTAAACTTTCTTTTTGTCTGCTAAACAGTTTTGTATTTGTCCAGTGATTATTTAAGTGTTCTATAAGTTCATGTAAAATAAATATTTTTCCATTTTTATGGGTAAGGAAATGTGATCTCCTTTCTTATTATGCAAAATGATTTAATAATGTTTTTAGGGAAGAAAGACTTTTATATATACAGTGTCATCTAGGTACTGTAACAACGTAGATTGCTCATAATAAACCTGTACTATAATATTCTTAGTGCTTTGTTCATCGGGCTCAAGTTTCTCCTTTCACTTAACGTGATGTTTCAGCATTGTTAAGGTATTTTTTAGCAGTAGGATACATAACATGTACTCCAATAACATGCTTTCTTGTAACTTCTGATTTCCTTCCCTCCTACTCCCCTTGTCTTCACTTCAAAGCCTGATGTTCTTGCTACTTAGTAAAGAAGATGCTCTTGTACTTGAGTACTGTGTACATAGTTGTACCTCGGAATTTACCTTTTGTATGCTAACTAGATTTTGGCATTAGAGACAGATATAATTTATCCTTTTATTTATTTGGATTTGTTTAATTAAATAGTCTTTTTTTTTCTCTTTTTAGAAAGAGAAAATAATTGGAGTGTCTTTGGTTTTATTAAATTGTTGTCTGTGTCAAATGGTTTCCCTTCTTGGCAAAGACATGTTTATGCATTTTCAGACACTTAACATACATTCCCAGCGAAATCGAACACCATTGAAGTCATAAAAGCTGCTTGCATTGAAACAAGGCTTGCATTTTAACTCCTTTGTGCCAAGAGCTTTTTTTGAGGTGTAGATTCAGAATTTCATCAGGTTCAACTGTGATTGTGGTCTGATGATTTTGCCTGTAAAGTGAAAGTCTGTGAAAGTCCTGTGGTAAAGTAACTGGTTTGTGGTTTGTTTGTTTTTTGTTTTTGTTTTTTTCAGTCTTATGATAATGGCCTGGCCCAAGGATCTGGACTGGAATCTCATGGTAAGAATATTAAAATGTTCTGCACCTGTTTTTAAGACTGAGATTGAAAGTTCTGTAAGAGGTGTACTGTATGTCATTCCTTTCCTTCTCTGATTTTAAGGAAGTAGGATGAGGAGAACCAAATCCAAAACATGCTTCAGTGTTGTCTGTGTTCTTTTCATAGTCCCATCTTAATACCAGACCAGGTGGACTCTTGATATATCGATTCCATTATTCTGACCTTATGAATGTTATGTTGAAAAATGTTGGCTGTATTTCTCATACCTTGTTGACAGAACAAACATTTTCCCTATATGCTAGTGCTACCCTGGATTTACCTGCGAGAGATTTTGTGCAATACACCAAGTAATCTCCAATTTCAGCAGCTGTTGGTAAAACCTTAGAAACGTTTTTTTCTGACAGATTACAGCATCCATCAGGGGCTCAAATTTTGAAGCAGCAATTAATTTTCATAAACAGTTGGTAGTTGTGAAGACCGAAGTTCTCAAGATATTCTTAAGGAAAATGTTTCTGTACTGTGTATTTCAAGTAGTGTACTACTTGTGACAGAGAAACTATTGACTTTTACATGAGTGATACTAAATCTATCAAACATTTACTACCTTTTCCTTACTATTGAGCTTTGAAATTATTCCATCTGTGTTCATCCTTCAGGATGGAAAAAGCTGAAAAACTTAAATTACCCTGCTACATATTAAAAAATAATAATTAACTAAGTTACTTTTTCATGGTAGTGATTGTAGATATCATTACTTTTCAGCATCCTTCTGCTGTATTTCAGCATCAGGATAAAGGAACCTTTGAGATCCAGAATAGTGTAAAGAACTTTGAGCCCCAAGTCTGTATCAGCATCTGGCTTATGGTCATTCCCAGGCTGTAGTTTTATCATATCAGCTAATAGAATGAATTTCCATTCGCTTTAAAAGGTGATTCTCATGATGCACAGACCATAAGTTTGTCTTCTGATTCTAAATTTCACTGTGCAACAAAAAATATTTCCTTGGAAGGGTAACTTGTGTTTACTACAGCCATGTGAGTCCAGTATTTTTTTCATTGTATTAACCTTTTCTTCACCCCACCTCCCCCCACCTTATTTTCTTGTCTTTCTGCTCATTAGACACTTATGTCTGTTGATATCCTCTGCAGGGCTGTGTCTGAAACTCTTTGGCATCTCTGCTTCATTCTGCTGGCATCCCAATAGCTTTCATTTTGAAGTTGCGTATGAAGACACTTCCACATTGCAATTTACTTATTTCTGGACACTGTTATACAAATTGTGCAGCACTGAGAGACAATCAGCTTTTAAGAAATTAAATTTGGTTGGTTTGTGCAAGAATTGGGTTGAAGTTTCTTTTCCCCTTTGACATACATGCCAGATAAAACTGGTTTTATTTATTTGGTGTTGAAGCTTAATAGTTTCATATGTTTAAAAATCCATTGATTTCATTATTACTATTCTAGTTCAAATTGTGACTGACATCAAATGTAGGTATCCAAACAATGCAAAACCAACTTTCTTCTCAGGTGGCTCTACGTTTTGTGGTATTGCATCACTGTGTTTGATGGGTAAGCTGGAAGAAGCATTTTCAGAAAAAGAACTGGACAGAATAAGAAGATGGTGTATTATGAGACAACAGAATGGCTACCATGGACGACCCAACAAACCTGTAGACACTTGCTATTCCTTTTGGGTGGGAGCAACATTGAAGGTAGTGTACAGAACAGGTGCAGGATAGTTATTTACTTGTTTTGATTTCATTAAGCATCATATAATTTCTTTACTTGAAAGAGTTACATCTTTGGCACAAGAGCGTGAGTATACACAGCTCGCTGTTTGAAAAAAATGCAGTGTATGAATGCTTACTAGGTTAGTGCTCTTATTATTTCTTATCTCATAAATAAGCATACTATGTTAGTATTAAAAAAATACACTGAAATTTAGTGTTTTACTGTAATGGTCTAATTTCTTTTCAGCTCTTGAATATATTCCAGTATACAAACTTTGAGAAAAACCGGAATTATATCCTTTCAACTCAAGATCGCCTTGTTGGTGGATTTGCCAAGTGGCCAGATAGTCATCCAGGTAAGTTTACATTCTGAGCTAGAATATATATTTCAGCAGCTGGGTGTCTGAGGGGCATGAGGCAATTTTTCTCCTCAGTCTTTCAAACACTGGAAAAAAGCCACAACAAAAACAAAACCACCACATAACCTCAACTTTTAAAATATGGTACTTTCAAGATTGAAGTGGAAATAGGAAGGTACAGTCTTCCCTTATTCAGCTGAAGAGCATGTGAGCTTTCTTCATATTATTGCTAGAAGAGTATCACTGTTCAGAGCTGGAGAAGCCTTTCTGTAACAGCCTTAACTATTCTAATTAAAGGGAATATTGTGCAGTTGGGTATCTTAAGTATCAAGTAAAACATTTTGAAACATTTCTTTTCTTACTAAAGGAATCCTTTAAAGTTATTCAGAAGCCATTGTATATAAAAACAGTCAAAATACCTTGCTGAATATCATGATTTACATATTGGAGATACATATAGCAATTATGTATAGTACATATCTGAAACTTAATTATCCTTTTGGAAGTGAATGAAGTAGTGAAAAACCTGAAAGACACTAATCTTTTTAATTCCAAATAATTATTCTAGAATTCAGTGAAGCTATTGCAAAGTTGTGCAAATAAAGCTTGTGCTGCAAGTGTTTCCTGGTGGCATTTTGTACACAGAAGTAAACAATCTGTAAACTGGCCAACTAAGATAAAAATTCAGTCATAATAAAGGGTAAGTCTGTACAGACTTCCTTTCATCATTTCATTTTGAACAAGAATTGAGAATTTTTCAAGGTGGACCCACGCTGAGACAGTGCTCCTGTAACTCCCCTGAAAATCAGGCTAGTGTACCTGAGAAATGTATCTGTATTTACTTTGCATTATAGATCAGTCAGTATCACCTGGAGGAAGTATTTCTGAGTTTCTTGACAAACCATGTATTTACAGATCTAGGTATAAAACCCCAGCCATCTGGAAAGTTCCTTAGCCTATCTTTCAGCATAGCTGTGATTGTTTGAGGTAAGATTTGAGAATGGCAAGTTAATAAAGCTGTTTTCTTTTGAGTTGTACCATGTTCCAGCCTGATCACTGCTTTAAAGCAAGCTTTTGCTGTCTCTCTTGAATTGTTGTGATAGGTGGACGTACTGCAACATTCTTTCCTCAGACAGATGGTGACATACGTATCTATGCATGTTTTGAAGGAAAGAGTAAAAAGAGAAGGCAGTTAATGTGAAGAGTGACTATAAATGCAGCATTGCAAAGATTGTTGCTGTGGAACTGTTATTTCATTGTTCTAACTGTGCAGCTGAGTTTCCTATAAACTTAGTTTGATATCCGAAAAGCAATCTGTCTTTTGATAGTTGTGTATCTCCATAAAAAAGGTGTCACACTTGACTAACATGAAGCATCTGTGGAGCTTGATTGTTCTCAAACCTGCTGCTGTTGGTTAAGTGTACACAGTCCTCTTGACTTCAGGATAAATACAAAATATGAAGGTAATGAGTGCTACCGGTGTAATAAGTTCTGTTGAGGCTGAATATGGACAGAAGTTACTCACTTTCCTTGAAGCCTTTAGCATTTGTAAAGCTGAGAACAGTGGCCTTAACTTGATTTTGCTTGCAAAAGTCAAATATTCCAGAGAAGGCTTACACAGTAATAATATGCCCTTTTTTCAAAGATTCTAAGGTAAATTCAGAATTTTAATTTCTATAGCTCCTACTTTATAAAAGTTCTGTTTAAATTTGGATAGTCAACCTGGTTTTGCTGTGCAATAATGTTTTTAGGAAGACAATTAGAAGAAAGTACAGAAAACAGTCAATTGCTTGTGCTAATCTGTATACTGCACGGACTTCCAAAGCTGCAAGTAGCTTTTCACAACTGACGATTCATGAGCCAACAGTATGTTCTTGCAGCCCAGGGGGCCAGTCATATCCTGGGCTGCATCAAAATTAACATGGCCAGCAAATTGAGAGAGGTCATTCTGCCACTTTGCTCTGGTGATATCCCACTTGGAGCATTGTGTCCAGTGCCGGGGTCCTCAATGGAAGAAAGACACAGACCTGCTGGAGAGGCTCTGGAGGTGGGTCACAAAGATGACTGTGCATCTGGAACACCTTTCCTACATGCATAGGCTGAGGGAGCTGGGTTTTTTCAGCCTGGAGAAGAGAAGGCTCTGGGGAAACCTAATATTGGCCTTCCAGAACCTGAAGAGGGCCTACAAGAATGCTGGAGAGGGACTACTTACAAAGGCCTATAGTGATAGGGTGTTTTAGATGGGCCATTAGGAGGAAGTTCTTTACTGTGAGGGTGATGAAACACTGAAACAGGTTGCCCAGGGAGGTAGTCGAGGCCCCATCCCTGGGGATATTCAAGGTTAGGCTCAATGAGATTCTGAGCCGCCTGATGAGGAGGATTTGCCTGCTAATTGCAGGGAGGATGGACTAGATGACCTTTGGAGGTCCCTTCCAACCCAAACATTCTAGGATTCCAAGTAATCCGGAAAAGAAATAAGTCATGTTTGGGGAAAAAAAAAACGGTTTGTGGACAAAATATTTCCAGATGCCCAAATTCTTTTGGTGGTTGGCCTGGGATCTCAGAAGTAAAGTATTGGGCAAAAACTGTTCAAAACTGGAGTAGAGATTGTCAACTGCCAGTTCACACTGATGGTTTTGGGCAGAAATTGCTTGCTTCTGTCAAAAGTCAACGTAAAATGTAACACCTCTGTTTTACTTGGATGTAATTATTCAGGGGTGTTGGTATCTGAGAATACTTTGCCACAACAGCCTGATAAAATTTTCCTTTTTCTGCCTTTCTTTCAGATGCTTTGCACACCTACTTTGGGATTTGTGGATTGTCATTAATGGGAGAACCTGGTATTTGCAAAGTTGATCCTGCCCTGAATGTGAGCACAAGAACCTCAGTGCGCCTTCACCACCTTCATCAGATCTGGAGAACAAGGACTCTAAGCCAAGATCAGACAACACAGGCCTCTCTACATGACTGATTTAGACTTGAATTTTGTTCTGGTAGCATAATGGTAGCCCAAGGTTAAAAGCCATGTATAACCAATGTGCTCTTTTAAGTGCTGGAGTCTTACAATCAGATCTGTGTTGCTGACATCACTTCTGTAGGGAGTTGCCTTCAGCAGATTATTCTGCATCATGAAAAAAGGAGTGAAAAATGGAGATATTTTGATTATGTAGAAATTTGTCACTGCGAACTGTAAATGGCTTTTCCAATGGCTTTACTTCTGAGAACCCCCTTGAGGCATTTAGACATTTTTGGTTTGTTTTGTTTTTTTCCTTCAATTCGTGCATACTGTGTAAAAATATATAATGGAAGTATTTTCAGAATCTGTTTACATATCATACAGTATAGCACAGAATCTTGGAGTTCTTTATTATCTGTTTGACATATTTTTGGGTACAGTATCTCCCATATTGTCTCAGTTAAAAGTTAACTTTTTGTCTACTTTCAGATTCCATGAACTTTGTTAATAAATTAAAATAAAATAAAACTATTTTGTTCAAGATACTGAACTTCCAAAGTTGCATTGCTTTGCTTATCAGGTTTCACAATTCTTCTAAGTAGCTCCTCTACACAGAGGCAGTGGATTGCTAGCCAAAATTTTCATCTGAAATGCACCTCATGTAAAATGTGTGGTGTGTCGATGTATGGCTGTAAGACATATTCCTGCTTCTGAAGGCAAGCATTTGCAATATGTGAAATTTGTACAACTGCACTTCTTTTTTTACCCATTCCCTTTTGGCATGAAAAAAATCTGAGTTTCTTAACTGTTCTGTGTAAAAGATGAAACACTGAGCAACAGTTGTTTTCTGTTAGATGATGAATGTTCTCAGCTTATTTAGTAGTTGCACCTTCCTTTTGTATGCTTGAAATGTTACTCAATCAAGGCAAATAACTTTGCATCTGTTGCTTTTGTGGCAGACCAGTCTGTGCATTTCAGGTAACACAGGGTAAAACCAGGTTCTCTTTCTGCTTCCCACTTATTAAGGCACATTTGTTTTTCTAAAGGTCTTAAAAGCACAGATAACTGAAGACCTCTCAAGCGACATTAAACACACCGTTTACCACTGCCAGCCCAAAGTGCCAGGATATAGACCCATTCAGTCAGCAAAAAGAGCTTCAGGAATGACCATGGTTCTGGTTTTTGCAATGCAGTGGAAGCTAAAAGGGTGTATCACAGTCAGAGATCTGGTGGGGCATCTTCAGGTTACCAGAACAATCCCAGTGACCAAACCTGTAGCAGCCTTTCTACTTAAATTGGTTTTATTTCTATAAGCAGATTAATTTCCATCGTGGCATTGGAAACAACATTGGTGGTGGTGGTCTGCGTGAAAAAAGCAGAGGAGCATGGGACAGGCCTTGGAAGTAATGTGTGGGATAGACATTTCCCCTTGCAGGGGGCAAGGCTATGTAGCTGGATGAACTGCAAGTCTGGAATGGAAGCAAAGAAACTGTAGGGCTAGTATTGGGGAGGGGAAATGAGGTGCTTGAGTAGATGCAGAGTAAGAATATTAAAACTGGGAGATGAAGATGGAGGCAAGAGAAAATATGGGAATATGGAGTAAGCATAGAACCAAAATGGTGGAAAGGCTTTGAGCTGCCTAGGATGAGTGTATGGATTAGGGAGCAAGAGTAAGAGGGAGGTACTGACTCAAACAACATGAGAGAGTGAAGTGAGGAAGAGAGATGACTGGAAATTCAACTGCAAATGAAATAGGCAGAGGAAGTACTAGGCTGGGGGTGTCCTACAGCAGTTCCTGTGAGAATCCATTTTCTTGGAGGGGCTTAATGGGATGCTGGTTAGTGAAGTCTTGAGATTACCCTGAACAAAAGATTCTCAGGTCATGGGAGTCTACCTAGCTGAGAATCCATTTAAAAACAACTTGATGTAAAAATAATTCTAAATAGCACAGTATTTACTTTCCCTTGACCTACGATGGTGGCCACAAGTTAACATGGTAGAGTCGGGTAGGAGTTTGGGATTCTGTTCTGCTGTGTCCAGTTATGGAGCACCCAGCACAAGGACATGGACTTGCCCCAGAGGAGGGCCACAAAGGGCTGGAGCATCTCTCCTATGAAGACAGGCTGAGAGAGTTTGGGCTGTTGTAAAGGACCAGAAATCATTATGTATGTGGCTCAACATTGTTGGGAGAATCGTTTGGGATATGGGGAGCTTGGGCACTTTCCCCACTGTGGTCAACCAAGGGGCTTTGGGGGCCTGGAAGGCTCCCTGGTGGGACTTTAGAACCCTAGGGACTGTGTGGTGGCAGAGAAGACAGTGACACAGTTGCATCAGGCATGTGCTGCACTGTCCAGTCAGGGTGGGTGGCTACTGTTAGCAACAGTGTGAAACTATAGAGGGTGTCACAGTAGGGTGGGCTATAGGAACTGCTGGGGAACTGCTTGAGAACTGCTTGGTTGCTATCTGCTTGGGGACTGGGGGGGGGAGGGGGGCGAAGGGGGGGAGGTAGTCACTGCTTGCCTTGAGGAGCTGCTGCTACAGGAAAGCCATTTTGTGAGGGAGCCGCATGCAAAGAATCAGTGGCTGAGACTTCAGGGCTAGAGACTGGGACTGTCAAGAGCAGCTGTGCTCCCTGCCTGCTGCGGAGAGAGAAAGCTGCTGTCCTGCCTGACCCCGCTCACCGCCCACTCCCATTAATCCCAGTGTTTGTTCTGATGCCAGCAAAATGTATATACCTTCACCCCACACTGGGACTCTATGTTAATTGGTTTGAAATCTTTAATCTTTGTAAGTTGGCAAAAATCTGTGCTAATAACCAACTTTGCATGCATGAGATGCAGAACTAAGGCACCGGTTGGTGCCAAGCAAACAAACGGTGAACACCAAATGTTCCTGCATAGCAGACATTTTTATTCTGATTGTGTAGTTAATGCTGGATTGCACTACTGCTCCCATTTTTCTTCTGACTAGAAAGGTGTTTACTGATAAATCAATGGACAATAATTTAACAGATAAGTTTATAACTAAAATCAGTTTTTAAATGGAGACCTTTAAAGGCAGCTAACAGTTAAACTGTGAAACTTAAATGTAGCCAGAGAATGCAAACCACCTGTAATTCTTCCCTATTAACCACAGTTTTCCATTGCTGAGGCTGAACTTAAATAAGAAATTAATAAACTAAATGGCTTTGCCACATGCTTGAGGATTCAAAACATCTTGGCTAACATGGCTCATGTTATGTTCAATTAGACAAGCACTAGGTGAAGAAGAAAATCTCATTATATGAAATTATTATTAAATTGCTCCTCTAAATAATCACTGAGTGGTTACAGCATGCCATAGATTTACACTTTTAGCCCACCACTTTAAAGCTTTTGTCTTCCTGGTCTCTATTTGATTAGTTTCTGAATGTAAAGAAGGGAAAATTCTATTATTCCTTGTGATCTGTAGCTCTTCTGGGATGGGTTTTGTTGCAAGCCAGTCAGTTGTTCTGGATAAACAACTGCCCACACTGCATCTTCTCAAGGCTGCAGAAAATATGATCATGTCCAAAGGTTCTTTGGCTGAACTCAACAAACACATCAAACTCCTGCACTACCTCTTTATTTCCAAGGCACAAGCAAAGTGCTTTATCTGATAAGTGCATTGTGAGGACATGCTTTAAAATGCCTATCTGTAGACGCGGGCTCTATACTTGAGAAAGGGACTAGACTGAATTAGCTATTGTTGCTGGATGCTGAGCAGATCTCCCAAGCCAGGGATATCAAGGGGATCAGCAAAAGTTTCTGTAAGTACACTACCAGCAAAGGGAAGGCTAAGGAAGGTGTGGGCCCCCTCAGAGAGGAAATGGGAGAACCGGTGACAAGTAATGTGGAGAAGGCCAAGGTTCTCAACAAGTTGTTTATCTCCTTCTTCAGTGGCAAGGGTCCAACCACGCTCCTGAAATCACATAAGATAATGGCAGGGGCTGGAAGAAGGAACTGCCCATTGTAAGCAAAGATCAGGTACATGACCGTCTGAAGAAGTTGAAAGTGTACGAGTCCATGGGACCTGATGGGATACACCCATGGGTATCGAGAGAATTGGCAGATGAGGTCACTAATCCACTCTGTATTATATTCCAAAAGTCATGACAGTCTGTGGAGGTCCCCACTGACTGGAAAAGTGGAAATATAGCCCCCATTTTCAAGAAGGGAAAGAAGTATGATCCAGGGAACTATGAACCAGCCAGTCTCACTTCTGTATCTGGTAAGATCATGGAGCAGATCCTTCTGGAGGCACTTCTGACAGGGAAGAATAGCAAAGAGGTGATTGGGTACAATCAGCATGGCTTCACCAAGGGCAAATTGTGCCTGACATGCCTGTTGGCCTTCTATGACAAGGCCTTCAATAGAGAAGGGCAGAGCAGTTATGTTGTTTATTTGGACCTGAGCAAAGCCTTTGACACTGTCCCACATGACATCCTCATCTGCAAGCTGGTAAAATATGGGCTGGATGGATGGACCATTCAGTGGATAAAGAACTGGCTTGGTGACCACACCCAAAGAGTGCCTGTCAAGGGGTCCATGTCCATGTGGAGGCCAGTGACAAGTGAAGTCCCTCAAAGATAAGTACTGGGACTGGTCTTGTCTAACATCTTCACCAGTGACATCAACAGTGGCATAGAGTGCACCCTCAGCAAGTTCACTGATGACACCAAGCTGTGTGGTGCAGCAGACAGGCTGGAGGGAAGGGATGGCATCCAGAGGCACCTTGACAGGCTGGAGAGGTGGGCACAAGCCAACCTCATGTGGTTCGACAAGACCAAGCATAGAGTCCTGCATCTGGGTTGGGGCAATCCCATGCACTGATACAGGCTGGGCAGTGACTGACTTGAGAGAAGCCCTGAAGAAAAGGACTTGGGGGTGCTGGTGGATGAGAAGCTCAACATGAGCCATCAGTGTGCACTTGCTTCCCAGAATGCCAATCATATCCTGGGTTGCATCAGGAGAAGTGTGGCCAGCAGGTTGAGAGAGGTGATTTTCCCCCTCTACACTGCTCTTGTGAGACCTCCACCTGGTGTACTGTGTCCAGTTCTAGAGCCCCTATTACAAGAAAGATATGAACATGCTTGAATATGTCCAGAGAAGGGTCACAAGGATGATCAGAGGGCTGGAGCACCTCTCTTATGAGGACAGGCTGAGAGAGGTGGGGTTGTTCAGTTTAGAGAAGAGAAGACTCCGAGGTGACCTCATTGTGGCCTTCCAGTATCTGAAAGGGGCTTACAAGAAGGCTGGTGAGGGACTTTTTAGGATGTCAGGAAGTGATAGGACCAGGGGGAATGGATCCAAGCTAGAGGAGAGTAGATTTAGATTAGAAGTTAGGAAGAAGTTTTTCATCATAGTGGTGGTGAGAGACTGGAATAGGTTGCCCAGGGAAGAGGTAGAAGCCCCATCCCTGGAAGTTTCTAAGGCCAGGCTGGATGTGACTTCAGGCAACCTGATCCAGTGTGAGGTGTCCCTGCCCATGGCAGGAGGGTTGGAACTGGATGATCCTTGGGGTTTCTTCCAACCCTGACAATTCTGTGATTCTGTGATCACCAGGAAGAAAATAGTCCTACCTCTCAATAAAACAGAGAAGTTCATCAAGGAAGAGAAAACTGTGTGTGGAAAATCTGCACTCACACACCTTTAGAATTTCAAAGTGTGTATGGTGTGGGAAATGTTTGTAGTAAAGAAAGATTAGATTAAAATTAGATTGCCAGATTAGATTGTTTATGTTAAACTCAAAAATTAAAGGAGGGAGATACCCAAGTGGAAGCATGGATTTTGATCATTTTAATCAAAGATAAATTGTGTGAGGAGGATGACTTACACATTAGTTGTAAGATAACCAGAGCTGGCTACCTTGTGCAGCAGTTAAACCAGCCATCTAGCATGCTCACAGGCTAAGAGAGCACAGAGGCCTTTATGAAAATGTTTCTGTAAGAGCTATTCCCTATGTGTCTATCCAGATCTCTCCCAATGTCCCCTTTGCTACAAGCTCATGTGAAAATGACAGAATAGGAGTCAAAACACATCTTTCAGCTGTTCATCATCTTCCTGAGCGCTTGTGGGAAGGCAGTGGTGCTCACACTGCCTAGTGAGCTAAATATGGAGGACTGCTGTTGCAACTGCATGTTGCCTTTGGATAATTTAAAGGTCTCCCCAAGTGCAGAGCTGCATTTATTTGCTGTTATCCTGTCCAGGAGTCTTCATTCAGCAACCTTCTTTAAATTATGACCATGCCTTACTAAAATAGTCTCACTTTAACAAATTACATTTTAATCATGAACCAAACCTTTGTGCTGCTTATTATACCAGTAAATACTCTTTCAACTTCAAATTCATTGTAGAGGAACATCACGCCAAAATGCCTCTGTGTAAACCTACTGCCCAAGGAGCTGTCACTGGGAATGCTCTTTTACATTACTTTAGACTAAACATTTCTGGGAATGAGGCAGGGACAGGTGTTCCTGTTTTAGGCCAGTTTGGAGGACTCAAGGTCTTAAGGACCTTTCTGGACTATTTTTTATGGTTCTTTATTTCATTTTTCAATCTCCCTCCTCCCCAGCCTATAAATTCTTAAAATAAGGAGAGTTTTTCTACTGGGATTTCTTCATGTAGTGCTGATATCCTGGGAATGGGGAGGATTTTTCTATAAATAGCACTTAAGAGGAAATTGGAAGCTTAGAAGGAATGGTCATGTTTGCACTCTAGTCTGTATGCTTTACAGATCACCTGTCCTTGAGTAGTGCTGGCTGAAACAGTTTCTGAAATACACAGCTCTCTGCTGAGGCCAAGGACAGGATTTTGCTAGAGATATGTCTAAATGAAGATTATCAACACAACCACAGAGCTCTTCTGTGTTTTTATATGTAGGTCTCTATATAATTCCCAGTGTATGGCCAGAGCGCATCTTACAGAGTGGTGATAACTTATGACCTCTGTGATTTCCCAGTTGCTATGGATATCTTCCTATGTGGGTCATACTACCACCAAAATTTTCTGATGGCTCCATGCCTTGACATTTATTTTCAGTGTAAACAAACTGCAATGTCAAGCAACTTCCTTCTGCAGAGTGAGGATCCACTGGTAAGAGTAAGGACTGTAGGAGAGGGCATCTAAAGAAGAGGTGTAAATCATGTTAACAAGGTGAGCTTAGGCCATATGTCAAGTCCTGTCCCCTTCCCCTCTGCCACCCCAGGCTTATCCTCATCTTTATTAGAAAGAGATATGAAGGAACAGCAGAGGCACATGCTTTCCACTCTTCTAGAGATGCATACTCTCTCTGCTGAGCAATGTTCCTGAGTGGTCCTAACTCTGCATCTCCCTTATCATTTGGTTGCAGCCATTCTGGACTGTTGCAGGTTTTCTCACCTCCTGTGACTCAAAATGGTGGTTCATCAGCAGAACAGGGAAGCTTCACAGGTCCTTGCACAAAGCAAATACAGTCATCCTGCTTTTGGCTGCCGCAGAAGCCTGCGTAAACACACAAATCAGATCACAGGGAGGGCAATTCTTTTTTTAAGCTGAAGACTCTGCAGGCTATGAAGAGCAACAGTTCCCACAATGTCCCTTCTGTATAAGGAAATTAAAGTCTGCAGCAGCTGTTGGTCTGTAGCCAGTCTGGACTCCCAAACCTTCTCTGGCTTCCCAGCCTACTCTAGCTACCCATGGACTACTCTTGCCACTAAAGCAAGCCAAGCCTTCCAGTGCTTTATGATGCTAGCCAGATTTGGAGCACAGAAGAAAGTAAAGTAAGTCTGTGATGATGGGACCAAATGGTCCCAATACAAGTCCTGGTATGTCAGGCATGATCCCCCTCCCTTCTGCAGGGATCCAGGGAAATGCAGGAAAAAGACAAAAGAACCCAGGCACCAGAAACTCAGGTAAACAAAGGGATATGTTCTCCCTTTATGGTAAAAGAGCATGTGCACTAGCCATCCTTCTCCTAGACTAGGCCTATGTCTTTGCCTTCTATGATCATGGCCTGACAGAATTCCATTTTATTGGTTAACTGTTCTGCTTGCTTCAGTTGCCATATTGACCAAATTGAATCTCAGGCAAGTGATAAATACAGGCCAAGTTGTATTCACCTTGATCTGCTAGAGAAGCCACAAGCTTTGCCTTGCAAGACTGAGAAGCCAAGCCTTGCCCTGCAACTCAGAGAAGCCAAGCCTGCTTCCCTTGCAACTCAAATCTGTGCCATGCCTCAGTTTACCCAGAAAGACTCAGGTGCCTTTTGCAGTAACACATCATAAAAGCCCAGGAGCAGATAGAACTGTCTTGCCAGGCAGAAGGGACAAAGTGAGGGTGAGCCAAGCCCCTGAGCATCGTGCCCTGTAGCAGTAACTTGCTTCCAACCTAAGCACCTGCTTTGCAAAACCAGACCTCGTTGTGAAGACATTGAAACAGGCAATTTGTCTATGAGCCTGAATGCCCAGGACAGCCTGTGAAGTCCTGGGAAGAAGCTTCAAGGACCACCTGCTCATGTGCTGAGGCCAGACCAGCCATTGAGGCAGCATGGTGTCACTGCCAGCAACCAGCACCAATCTCTTGCCATGCAAGGTGTTCAAGAACATCTCAAAAGCCTTACCAGCTAACTTACAGCAGAAGCACCCCTCTACTTGGGTGGAACTCATTGTGATTAATTAATTAATCTTGCCTCTTTGTTACGGTTCTATCTATCTGACTCGCCGTTTTGGCAAGGTTCTTCTCGAGCCTCCCCTATTGATCAAGTGTCATATTTCACCAGAGATTCTCTTTCCCAGTTTTTTTTCTGGTTTGCTTAAAATTGTTTAAATTGTTAAATATTGCCTAAATATCATACATTCCCATTGTAAATATAGATTGCAGATGTACATTGAATCTATTAGCAACTTTCCAGCAATTTCTGGTATTACTAGTTATTAATATTTTTATTATTATCATATTTACTTTATTAATTTTTCATAAATCATAATAATAACAAAGCCTTTTTTTCTCTTTCAAAAATAAACACTCGAGCATCAGTCACTCCATTGAAGGTCTGTTACACTGCAAACACTAGCAAAGGAAGATTTAGACAATTCAAAGATATTTTGTCTTGCAGGCTGAGACAGCTTTAGCCTACACATTTATGCTCATCTACTAGTGTCAGTCAAGAGCAGATTATTACTGAATGCTTTAAACTAATGGTTAAAAAAATGTAAAATTCACCAGGCTAAAGTATCCTTTTGCCATCACAATTTATTTGGTACATCCATACAATACAATACAATACAATACACCAGGTTGAAAGAGACCTCCAAGCTCTATATGAAAACAGTAAAAAGGTAACAAATGATGCAGTATTCCCTGTCAGTAGGAGAAAGGTTTGTCTTGTTCATAACCAGTTTGAAATCCTTGGTTGGCAAGTTATTTTGGGAGGATGCTGGGACAAGTCACCCTTAGCAGACCAATATGCTCTTTCATGGCAGGGCAAAGCAAAGTCAATGAATTATGGCTGAAGAAAATCTGTAGCACTCAAGCTGATGCATCAGGAAGCCCAAGGAGAGCTGCTGAAGTTATTGAGAGGCCTGTAGAAATTAAAGGAATTAAAAGAAACTTGCATGGAAATGCAGGGAGATTTATTTTTCTAGAAACTCTGTAAGAGTGCATAAATACCTGTTTGTCCATGGTATGACTCCTATCACCAGGGACCATGCTTCTGCATATCACCCATGTGATCACAGGATCATAGAGTCACAGATGATTTTGGCTGGAAGCGACCTTAAATGTGATCTAGTTCTAATCTCCTTAATCATGGGAAGGAATGTAGAATCACAGAATGTGCTGGATTGGAAGGGATTATTAAAGGTCATCTAGTTCAACTGCCCTGCAGTAAGCAGAGACAACCCCAATGCAACCAGGTTGCTCAGAACCCCATCAAACCTGACCTTGAATGTCTGCAGGGACAGGGCCTTCATCACCTCCGTAGACAACCTGTTCCAGTGTTTCACCACCCTTCTTCTTAACATCCAATCTAAACCATGTCCCTTTTATCTTAGGAGACCCAAAGCTGGATGCAGTACTCCAGCTGGGGTCTCACCAGAGCAGAGTAGAGGGGGAGAATCACCTCCTACAGCCTTCAGGCCATGCTTCTTTTGATGCATATTACAGTTGGTCTTCTGGGCTGCAAATGCACATTGCCAAGTCATGTTTTGCTTCTTGTCAATGAACACCCCCAGCTCCTCTGCTGGGCTGCTCTTAATCCATTAGTCACTCAGTCTCTATTTGTGCTTGACCCAGGTGCCAGACCTTATACTTGTTGAAATTCATGAGTTTCACTTAGGTACACCTCTCAAGCCTGTTAGGGTGCATCTGAATAGCATTCTGCACCTTCATCATGTCGACCACACCACACAGCATGGCTCCATCAGCAACTTTCTAATCATACTGTCCACATCTCTGGCAATGATGTTAAATAGTACTGGTCTCTATACCAACCCTAAGGAATGCTGCTCATCACTGGTCTCATCCACTTGGACACCGAGCCATTAATCACAACTCTTGGAATGTGACAGTGCAGCAAATCCATTCAATCAATTTCTCTCCAATTTAGAGACAAAGATGCCATGCAGGACAGTATCAGATTCTCTGCATGAGTCCAGATAAATGATAACAGTCTCACTTTTCTTAACCCTCTATCTTGTAAGCCCATCTTAGATGGCCACCAAATTTGTCAGGCATGATTTGCCCTTAGTAAATCATCTCCTTATTTTCCACATGCCTTCTCAGAGGGTCTGCTCTATAATCTTGCTGGGCACAGAGGTGAGACTGACAGGCTTGTAGTTCCCCACATCTTCCTTTTCACACTTTTAAAAAATGACTATTTTGTTTCCCCTTTTCCAGTTAGTGGGAACTTCACTGGCCTGCCACTACTTCTCAAATATGAAGAACAGTGGTTTAGCAGCTTTATCCACCAGTTCCCACAAGACCCATGGGTGCATCTCATCAAGTCCCATGACTTGTGTACATTCATGTTCCTTACATGGTCTCAAACCTAATCTCCTACAGTGGGCAGTTCTTCATTCTCCGTGCCTTTGCCTTCTGCAACTTTGGCATTGTGGCTGGAACACTTGCTAATGAAGACAGAAGTAAAAATGTTGTTGAATACCTCAGCCTTCTCCACATACAGGTAATGAAGTTTTCTGTTTCCTTCTGGAGACAGCCCACATTTTTACTAGTTTTTCTTTTATTACTGACACACCTACAGAAGCAGTAGGTACACAGCCTGTCTCACACTGCAACACACGTGAGAAACCAGCCAAAATCATGATCTGGGGGTTTTGGCCCCAAACAGAGATGGCTACCCTTGGCATCTATCTCACATTCAGGACAAACTACTGCTCCTGGTCCTCTCTGTGTCCCACACAATGGGACCACAAGCAGGAACATCACGGTGCTTCACCCCTGCTTTTTGTTAACACTAGAAGGAATAATTTGCTTTAATATCACTTCACTTCAGACAAACTTCCCTGAGTGACATTTTGGCCTCTTGTTCTGTGCTGCACATCCCTCTATCCCTCTATACATAAATCAACTCTAAGACAGCAGTTCTGAGGGGTCACCAGTGTCTTTGTCAGTCTTCAGAGGTGGAAGCAGATGTAGGGATAGTGTGGGTATTATAGCATCAAAACATCTGCCTGAGGGCTGGTGTGAAAAGCAGGTTATTGGTGTTAAGGGTCTGAAGAGGTCTCAAAGGACATTCAAGTAAAGGGACAGTACAATGCCAAGATGGTCAGCACTGGTCTAGCTCATGCAGAGCAGCACTGTGGAGCCTGCACCACCCTCACTGTGCAAATTCAACCCACTGGGAGCTTAATCCACTTTCACTAGAGATAAAAAAAACGTATTAACCTCCAGGTAAATGCAGAGGAAGAATTTAATTGCAGGAACACAGGGCATGCCAATTTAAAAAAAGGGAAGCTAACTCAAATCTCATCCTGGTGGTGTTAAATTGAAAGAAAAGTGACAGAGCCCAGCTGACACATTTACACCTTCAAGGCATAAATTGAGCAAGATTTGTTAAGGTGCATAATGCTCTCTCAACGCATCTGAGTCTGAAAAGGTTTTGTGTCTGTGCTGCCTTCTTCAGAGCCTTTCCTGTTGCAGACCTATCCCTTTCTGCAAAACACACAAAATGACTAAAATGTACATTTGCCGCAGTCACTTGCAGACCTCGGCATCTCAGCATCTTCTTTCCCTTATCTGCATATCTCTGGTTTCTTCATTAGACATGGTATTTTAAGTAAATGAATAGAATCACTAAGTTCATAGACTTGAGCCTGCTGTGATTTGGTCAATTAATATTTGTTAAAACTCTAGATACCCAAAATTCTTTATATTGTCAAACTTGATTAACTGCAGTTGTAGCAACAAAATGGCAATTACATTATATATTTATGGTATGCATCATTACATACTTTAACTGATTCCTTATAAATATCTAATAACATACTCAATACATCAAATATTTATAGCAGTCTACATACTTAACCCATATTTTTTAAATTAGCTTCCTCCCAGGGGTGTGTGATATTGTACTAGTGTCACATGAGACAGGCTAGGAAGAAAGCATACATAAAGATAATTCACCTTTTAATTTTGTTACTTTTGCCTTTGCCAGAGAACCTACAGCCAGCAAAGAGAGAAATAACTGCTACAGGCTAAGGATGAAACACTTTCTCCTCACCATTAGCAATGGATAATGTTGCAATAACCACAGATAAGTAACATGTGGTGGTTTGAGCCTTAACTGGAAGTTAAGAGCTCAGGTGGGGGGCAAGGCTAAGAATCTCTCCCCCACTCCCCCCCTCCTCCCTCCCAACAGAGAGGGGAGAAAAGGAAAGAGCAAATCCACCAAATAATAATTTGGAGTCGGCTTGGAAGTAGAGAGGCAAAGAGTTGTCTTTAAGCAATATATATATATATATAACAATAACAGGAAAAAGGTTCACAAGGGCAAGGAACAAGGATGGATGGGAGGGGGACAAAAACAAGAGAATAATACAAAACCAGCCTTTCTCTGAGGAAGCGTGGAGGCAGCAGGTCCGACCACGTGGCAGAGGAGCAGGAGGGTAGCTGCAGTAGCTCTCGTCCAGCAGAGGCAGAAGCCAGAAAAGCCAGGCCAACAGCTATGAGGTCCTGCTTTTTATACCCTAGCTGGGCAGGGAGGGGGGAGTGGAACAGACTCAGCTTCCCAGGTGAAAAAATGCCCTGCAGGGAGTGAAAAGTACCTGCAAGCCCTCCACCCTGCTTTGTTCTTTTGTTCCCAGAAAAGGGTGTTAACCCACCATATAACAGAACTGCATCAGTATTTCATGTTGATTGCTGCTGTTTGTTTGGTGTATTTACTGTTACATGTTTAGTGACCTTTTTGGGTTTGCCAATTAGGAAAAAAGTATATACAAATAAATAAAACCCTGTTTCAGTCTGTGGTGACAGGGAGTAAAAACTCGATCACTAAGGAAGACTAGGGACATTAAGGAGACCAAAAAAAAATATTAAAATTCTCCAACAGAAAGTGAAAAGGTGAATTGACAGCTTTTGGTAGCTGGTGCTACCAAAAGAATTTTGGGTTTTTTTATCTTGGGGGACTTTCTATGGCACCAGATCAACTGGCAACACATAGAGTACATCTGTCCCAGAGGAGGGGCAAGATCATAGCATATGAGAATGGTCTATCCCCCAAAAAGAAAAAGGTTCTAGGAAGGTAGTTGGCAGGTCTCATCGACAGGGCTTTAAACTAGATTCAAAGGGGCAAGGGGCTGAAACCAGACTGCCCAGACAGGAGTGTGGGGGTGGTAAGCTGGAGTCAGAGGTAAAATCAGCATCCCAGTTAAAGTGCATGTGCACTATTGCACAAAGTATGGGCAACAAACAAGAGGAGCTGGAAGCCTTGTTGCAGCAGGAAAGTTATGATGTAGTTGCCATCACAGTGACGTGGTGGCATGACTCACATGACTGGAGTGCTGCAATTTGCTAGAGGCTCTTCAGGAGAGACAGGCGAGGAAGAAGGGGTGGAGGGGTGGCCCTGTACATCAGGGAGGCACTAGATGCCATTGTGCTGGAGATCAGGATCGATTGGGTTGAGTGCTTGTGGATGAAATTTAGAGGGAAGACCAACAAGACAGACATTCTGGTTGGAGTCTATTATAGACCACCCAACCAGGATGAAGAAGTTG
Organism: Colaptes auratus; assembly: GCA_015227895.2. Taxonomy (NCBI): domain Eukaryota; kingdom Metazoa; phylum Chordata; class Aves; order Piciformes; family Picidae; genus Colaptes; species Colaptes auratus. Next base: position 78,732,130 of record CM026897.1, on the reverse strand, counting down.
ATGAATTATTCTATAGGCAGCTAGAGGCTGTCTCAAGATCCCCAGACCTTGTTCTTACGTGTGATTTTAACCTGCCTGTTATGTACTGGGAAGTCAACACAGCAGAGACGAGGCAGTCTAGGAGGTTCTTAGAGTGCATGGAGGACAGCTTCTTATCCCAGATGCTGCATGAGCCTACCAGGGGCTCTGCTTGACCTCCTCTTTACCAACAGGGAAGGGCTGGTGGGTGATGTGGTGGTCGGAGGGTGTTTAGGCACCAGTGACCACGAGATAATTGAATTTTCAGTACTCAGTCAAGCTAAGAGGGGCAGCAACAAAACCTCCACTCTGGACTTCTGGAGGGTGGACTTCAGGATACTCAAGGAACTAACTCAGAAGGTTCCTTGGGAAACAGCTCTTAAAACCAAAGGGGTCCAGGAGAGCTGGACCTACTTCAAGGAAGAAATCTTGAAGGCACAGGAGCAGGCTGTGCCAGTGTGCTGGAACATGAGCCACCGGGGCAGACGGCCAGCCTGTATGGGCAACGAACTTCTAAATGAACTAAGGGAAAAAAGAGGTTGTATCATCTTTGGAAGAAAGGTGAGGCAACCCATGGAATGTTTAAGGATGTTGCTAGGTCATGCAGGAAAAAAATTAGGGAGGTAAAGCACATTTAGAGCTTAGACTGGCCACTGCTGTGAAGGACAAAAAAAAAATCCTTCTATAAATATATTAATAGCATGAGGAAGGTCAAGGATAACCTCCACTCCTTGGTGGACACAGAGGGGAACACAGTAACAAAAGATGAGGAAAAGGCAGTGGTGCTTAACACCTTCTTTGCCTCAAATTTTAATAGCAGAACAGATTGTCTTCCAGGCAGCTGGCCTCCTGAGCTGGCAGATGGAGGCAGGGAGCAGTATGGTTCCCCTATGATTGAGGAGGAAGTAGTTAGAGATCTCCTTAGCCACTTGGATCCCCACAAGTCCATGGGACCAGATGGGATATCGCAGTAGAATGCCGGGCAGCACCCACAGCGATGAGGGTGGAATTCAAGCAGGGAGGTAGGGAGCGCCCAGGTCAAAAGCTGCTACCTGCAGCAGCAAGCCCATGAGACTGACGACTGCCTTCATGGCAGCTCACATTCCTGCTCTCCCCTTGGAGTGGCTGCAGGGGATTGGTTAATCGACCCCCTCTTCTTACTGGCTGGTGATACTTATTAGGGTAGCACAGCTGACCCTTATCTCATCTATTGGAGCTACTTGTTAAGCCATCAACAGGTGGCTCCCATTTCATCTCTCCTTGCAGTTTCTCATCTTCAATCATTCAGTCCAGGGAACACAGTCCCCCACAATGGGATCCATCCTAGGGTGCTGAGAGAGCTGGCAGATGAGCTGTCCAAGCCACTCTCCATCATTTTTCAACAGTCCTGGCTCACTGGAGAGGTCCCAGATGACTGGAAGCTGGCCATTGTGGTGCCCATCCACAAGAAGGGCTGGTTGGAGGAGCCAGGGATTTACAGACCTGTTAGCCTGACCTCAGTGCCAGGCAAGATTATGGAAGAGGTCGTCTTGAGTGCAATCACACAGCACTTACAGGATGGCCAAGGGATCAGGCCCAGCCGGCATGGATTTAAGAAGGGCAGGTCCTGCCTGACCAACCTGATCTCTGTCTATGATGTGGGGCAGGATGTGGATGTAGTCTACCTGGACTTCAGCAAGGCTTTTGGCATCATCCCCCCACAGCAAACTCCTGGCCAAGCTGTCAGCCTGTGGCTTGGACTGGAGCACTCTGCACTCAGTTAGGAACTGGCTGGAGTGCTGAGCCCAGAGAATGATGGTGAATGATGCCACAGGCACAACTGAAGTACACTTTGGTCTGCTTGATCCTGTTTGTCATACCTTTCCAGCCATCTCATGTGTTTCATGGATTTTTTTTTCCTGCTAGTGACAGTTCCCTTTTACATCACTTTCAGTGTAAGGAAGGAGTTTATGTAAAATTCATAAACTATTCAAGTGAATTCTCCTTAGCATTAGTCAAGCTCAATGCAGGACTTTGAACACAGTCAAGAGGATAAAAGCAGGTCACGGTCCTTACCAGAGGTACACACATTTGGATATGTGTTCAAGTGGTGCTTTTTTTCATTTTTTCAAATATTTGTTCAAATGCAGAATTTAACACTTCAGGTAGTTCATGATGAATATTGGCACAGTTTTCCACCACCTTTCATGTCGTCTTTCTTGTATCTCCATTGCTTTGGCATTGCAATTGTCAGTGACATAAGATGGAAGTACGTCTACACAGATCCATTTCCCCCATGCATACTCCATATTGAATTATTTGTGTTGTATCTTCCTGTAGTGCCACTTGAAAGAGGTTTCAAGCACTCTTTAAGCAGATCTCCTCAGGTAATGGTAGACAACAAGTTCAAGTGTGGTGTACAGGAGCACAGTGGAGGAGACCCTCACCCCTATCATAGTGCTACACAGCTGGCAAAGTTGCCTCCCTCAGTGGATTCCCTGTATAGCAGAAACAGGAAAATACCTCACCATCCTAAGGGAGCAGAAGGAAAGGGGCATTTGAGCAGATTTTAATGCTCAGTTTTATTTCAGAAATATGAAAGTAAAATCTGGACCTGTCAGTGCTGTCCTAGGAAAATTGACTTATTCCATAGGAAACACAAATTACCTTTTTATTCTAATTTCTATACCAGTATGCCAAGATAGAGCCCTGTGCTGCATGTCATTTCAGGATTGAGCCAATTTTCCACAAATACAGAGTGATACAAATTAGTTTAGATCAGCTGATAATCTGGCCTGGGATCCTTGATTTTTGGGAGGCCTGCTTCAAGCTGAAGTGAAAGCAAGCAAATAAAATTTTTCTACTCATTCATCTGAACATAATATGACATGTAATGAGATTGATATTTTTATGGTAAATGAAAGTTTTAATTAATTTTTTGACATCCTGGTTCCACAAAAAGCAACCAACCTGAGAGACAAAACAAAAGGAGGAAAAGTATGAAAAGCAATTGTGTATCTGCAATTTATGTGGAACAGGTCATAGAATCACAGAATGCCCTGGATTGTAAGGGACCTTTAAAGGTCATCTAGTCTAACATCCCTGACATAAGTAGAGACAACCCCAATTAGATCAGGTTGCTCAGAGCCCCATCAAGCCTGACCTAGAATGTTGTGATGGTTTAACCTACCCACATCAAACAAAAACTCAGCTGAAGCCAGGCAGAGAAGGAAATGACAAGCTGTATTTTACAAGCAATAATGGAATGCAATGAATATGTACAAAAATATACAGTATTTACAATATTATACAAGTATTTACAAAAGCAAACAGCACAGAAATCCTCCTTGGGCAGAAGGATTCCACCTCGCCTCCCCCCCAACCTCTCCCTCCCTTTTCCCCTCTAGTTAATTAGAAGAAAAGTGAAGAGGAGAAATGTTAGAGGGATTTTTAGTTAGCCAAAGTGCTGTTAAGAATTTAGTATTGCTTATCTCAGGGTTGTTAGATGATAAGAATCCTCTTTCCAGCCTTGCAGACATGCATGCCAGCAGAGAGAGAATGGAATAAGAAAAGAATGCAAGATTGTACAACTACAACCCACTCATCTAACAATTAAACTCATTTAGAACAATCTTTGTTTTCCTTTTTACACCAACTGTAGCTCCTAGCTTTAAGGTACAGCACAAACTGTCAGAAATGCCTCCAGGGATGGGGCCTCCCACACCTCCCTGGGCAACTGGTTCCAGTAATACTCCCCCCTCATAGTAAAGAACTTCCTCCTAATGTCTAATTGAAACCTACCCTTCTCTATTTTAAAACTATTGTCTCTTGTCCTAGTGCTACAGGCCTTTTCAAATAGCTCTTCCTCAGCTTTCTTGTAGGCACTCTTCAGAAGGCTCCTATAAGGTCCATCTGAAGCTTACTCTTCTCCAGGCTGAGCAGACCCAGCTTCCTCAGCCTGGACTAGTAGCAGAGGTGTTCCAGCCCTCTGATCATTTTTGTGGCCCTCTGGATCATCTCCATCAGGTCCATGTCTTTCTTGGGCTGAGGGCCCCAGACCTGGACTCAGTACTCCACATAAGATCTCACCATACCAGAGTGGCAGAATCACCTCTTTCAAACTGCTGTCCATGCTTCTTTTGATGCTGCCCAGGATATGTTTGTCCTTCTGTGCTGCCAAGTGCATATGGCTGACTCATGTTCAGCTTTTTGTCCACCAGTACCCCCAAGTCTTTCTCTGTAGTGCTGCTCCCCATCACATCATTCCCCAGATGGTATTGATAATGAGGATTGTCCCAACCCAGGTGCAGGAACTTGCAGTTGGCCTTGTTGAACCTCATGAGGTGATCCTGGGTCTACTTCACTAGTTTGTCCAGGTCTCTAGATGACATCTCGTCCCTCTGGAGTATTGACCATGCCACTCAGTCTGGTAGCATCTGCAAACTTGCTGAGGGTGTATTCAATCCTACGCTCTATGTCACTGATGAAGATATTAAACAGTACTGGTCCCAGTATGGACCTCTGATGAAGATGCTCCCAGCTATTTCTGATGTACACTCTAACTCAGTAATTTTGTATAAAACACAACAACCAGTTACCAAGAGTGATGAAAGGCCCTGGGCCACCAGCTGCCACACAAAGGTTCTCCATCTGTCTCTGGCCATCCAAGCACACATTTCCCTCTCAGTATGCAGCCACTCAAGACAAAGACTAGCATAAACTATCTTCCTTCTGAAAGGATGTAAATGGGAGTCCTCAGAATGGCTTGATATCTGCTGCAGAGAATAGTCCCAAATTCCTAGCTAGTCTGGATCTCTGCCTAGGCTTGTAGAGCTCTGCAGAAATACACCCTTTTGCAGGGCTGATGGCAGAGAACACTGTCATACAGATCCAGGATAGTCCAAGCAAAAGCTACTTGGGAGGGTGCCATTGCCAAAGCTGCGAAATCAATAGAAAAGCCGTTTGTGGCATCCTCCTTCTTGCCTATCACTGGCAGCCACCCAAACTTGGACTGCTAATAAACCTAAGGCTGAAACTAAACCACTGTAAGAAAAGAGCATGAAAAAACCATCAGCTTCTTCCATCTTCTCCCATATCCTTCTTGCCCTGGTTGACTTCCTGATGTAAGCTACATTTACATCTCTTTACATTCATTGAGCACTCTCTTCAGAACCACAGCACTCCTCTGCTCTGAATCCATAATTGGTGTGTTGATCAATTTATGGAAGGAGGGCATGAGAAGGTGATGGGAGGGCAACCAGGAGCCATCATCTGTCTCAAGCCTTTGAATTTCAGCCCAGACTGGCTGTAGCCTACAATGTGTTGCACAAAGCAAAGCAAAGAAAATAAAAGAAATCACACTGGTGCAAAAAAGAAATCATGACAGTAGCCAGAAATTCAGAGAGCATCATTCAAAATACCAGTGTGATACATGGCTGAAGAGCACAAGACACAGGAACCAATTTGGAGCAGGCACATAGTGGGTCCATCAGTCCAGTCCCTTGTCTCACAGACTTTGGGACATGGTTGTTTGGGGTCTTTTTACATGAACATGACAAAGCTACAGTGAGATTCAGGTGAAGACATGTCTCCAGCTGAAAGGGTTCCAGTGAAGTAAACTGCTGTCTTTTGTCTTCTTCCACTGTGGAGCAGAAAGGGTTGCAATTTCCTTGGCTTTTCACAAAGCCTGTCATTACTGAGCAGTTAGGTCAAAGGTATATTTGCTGCTCCATGCTGGTTATCATTTGGAGATTCATACTGATAACATAACACAAACTTCCTTGATTCAGGAGTGCCACTGCTGCTGAGGCTGCAAACATCATCATGGTGCGCTGTCAATGACTACTGAACTTGAGCAGCCTGGGAGAACTGAAGCACTCCCTCAGGCAGTTTCTTGACCCAGCCTTGGCGATCACTGCTCTCTGACAGCGCTTAACACTGACCCAAAGAAAGTACAGCAGCAAAAATTTCCTACATGAATGCCATTTGGTGAGCTGGAATTAGATCAGAGAAGCAAAATATCTCATATTGAGTTAAATTATGTATGAAAGACCTTTCAGTTGCATGGGTGAAGAGAGCTGACTGTCCCCTGCACTGCTGCCCATTGTTTATTCTTGGGCTGTTTACACAGAAGTGATACATGGAATGCTGAAAGCCTGTCTATATCCCAATAATGAGCTATTTGAGTAATGAGTCATCTGATATATATAATTGTACAGTATCTAGTAACAGAAAAGTCTGGTAGCTATTCATGAGTCCCATTTCCTGGGAAAGAAAGGGTATATTGTTTCAGAAAGTAACCTGTAGAGAGAATCTGGGATAACATTACTACCGTATCAGTATGCTTAGGAAATAACAGCCTCTAAGGGGATACGCTATACTGTTATTAAACACCCTTTGGTATGTTTTCACCACACAGAGGTGATGTGCTCCATGGGCTACCTGATAGCTGCAGCATAAATGTGACTTGTCCTCTTCCACCTCTCAGTTTGGGAGAGAGCTGGTGAAAGAGGAGTACACGAGCTGTTCACCCATCTGTCTCTCTCCCCCAGGGTCTTGGAGGTGGCTGGGACCTTCAGGTTTGGGGCAGTTTGAGGCCAGAGGAAGAAGGAATGAGCCAGCTGCTGGCTGAAGTCACCCTTGGTGCCTCCACTAGAGGCAAGCTATTGCAGCAGCATGGAGTGGAGACAGGCATGGAGCAGGAGCGTGATGTCTACAAGGTCACAAACACCATTATCCAGCCATTCTGTTGGGGCCCCTTGCCCACTGTGTCCTGGTGGTGTTTTGCAGTGTCTCTTGTTATAAATGGACCACACAAGAAAATTTCCACGTTTCTTGTGAGAGTTGTTTATTAAAAAAGAAGTGAGCAAGCAGCAGGGAAAAATAAAGGGAAACAGCGCGCCGGGCCGCATAGACTTCCCCCCACAGATACCTTCAGTCTCTGCCAAAAAGCAATTTACAAATCCTAACTTTTCTTTATATAGCTACACCATCTCCATATGCATGCTTATGCTTAATAGAAGGCAGGGATGTGATTATGAGTTCTAGCAACTTCTTGGGCTTCTTGAGCATGCATCTTCTTTGTGGTAGGGGTCACAGATGAGGCAGGGGAGGTCTTTCTCCTGTGTTCTTTGCAGAACCACATCTTCTCACACAAGTACAGCTGCAGCACAGGACTTATCTGAGGTAAACATTCTGTGGTTCCTGAGAAAGTTGGCATGAGGTTCCTGTCTGAAGCCAAAACAATCTGAGCATTTACCCTCTGTTCTCAAAACAAACCAACTGCCACTACCGCCCCAAATACAGCATTCTGCAACACAAATCACAAACCACTATGGTATTTATAACAGACCCGCATTTTCTTTTTGGTACCATTGATTTGTGTTATTGCTTCCAGATTCTCCAGATTTTTCTTAATTAGATCATAAATGGATTCTTCTGTCCTAATCACTTCAAATTACAACCATCTATTTGCAACTTATTAATACCAAACAACAATTACAGAAATTGATATAGACCAGTGTTACAATTATTCCAACAAGCCAATTTACATTTGATAATCAAGAAGTTAAAGTTTTTGAACCTACAGGAAACATCACTCAAGAAAACCTAATTACATAACTACAATAGCTTACATTTATGACCACGCACACTCTCAGCACATAAGAAATGTAAAGCTAACCCATTTCGAGTGAATAGTTGTCAAGCTTTTGTCACACCTATGTTTACATTCATTATAATCTATCAAAAGACATAGCAGAAAATCATAGTGCAGCAGGAAAAATTTACCATCACTTTTCTAAGTTTTAGTAGGCCTAATTACTAATTAACCTGTTTACCATTACTAATGTTGGAGGAGAATTTATCCACACCTGGGGACATGGTCTTAGATTTTGATTTGACTCCTTATACAAAAATAGGGTTAGAATCAAGATTAGGCTCCACCCAGTATATGTTAACTCTGCCTTCTCAGCCTACTGGGTTGCAACCAGCAGCCAGGTACGGTATCTTCTTGGCAGCAGTTACATTCTTCAGGGACCCTCCAGATCCCTTTCAGATTTTAGATTCCAGTTAGAGTCTCTTCCCAGCAGTCAGGATAAAATACTCCTCAATTTTAACAAATACCATTTCTTACAACCTTTCTTACAACAATCTAACAATCTAAAACAACAATCTAAAATATTTACAAGTTACCCATCCCCAATGACATCAAGTCCCAGGATGTTTCATACACAGAATGAAATGGGGGCTTTCCTTGATGTTTTCCTGTGATGCAGATTTGATGTCACACAATGTCAGATGTTTCAAAAGGTGGGTTTGTCTCGCAAGCTCCCGAGCCTTCAGACTGCAGTGTTACAGGTGTTACATTTATATGAGTACTTATCTGATCTGCCAGCACTAACTGCAGACCATCTGCATAAGTAGTGTGGAATTCATGCTGAAGGAGGTTTTACTTTTTCTGCACAGTCAGGTTCAGAAGCCCATTTCTGAAGTGGTCCATTTGCTCACAAAACATGTGTCCACCCTTGTTCTGCAGTACGGACAGCTGTATCTGTTGTTAACAAAAACAAGAAAAGATCCTTCCCAGAGAGAAATTAGTGACTCTCCTTTCCAAGTTTTTATTAACACTTTACCCCCAGCTTTAATTTTATATATCAGGAATCCCCAAGGTGGGATCTGAGATAAGAACAAAATTTTAAAAGTTACTTTCTGAGCCTCCTCTACTAATAAGGCTGCTGCTACTAAAGCTTATAAACAAATTGGCCCTCACCTACTTACAGGATCTAATAACTTGGAACAATGCCCTACAGGGTTTTTAGTTCCAGCCTAGTCCTGGGTAAACACCCCATATGCTGTTTGGTTAGATATACATACAAAAAGATCAAATGGTTTGTCATGTCAGGCAAATTTAAAACAGAGCATCAACCAACATTCTTTTTTATTTTATCCAATCACTCATCATCTTCTGGAGTCCATTTAATATTATTATTGAGGGCTAATTTCTCATATAAGAATTTTACCTTTTCTTACCTCTCTATCCATGATCAACAGTACCCCAGAAATCCGAGCAGCTGCCTGATTTCTGACCTTCCCTTACATCAGTTACCAACATTCTAGCTTTTTCCTTCTGTTTTCTCTTCTTCCCTCCTTACAAACACCTTCTGAGCTTCATGTAGTAATTCCTCTAAACCTCTGTCTTGCCAATCCTCCATCTTTTCCCACTTCTTTCTAATATCTGCCCATGATTTTGCCACAAATTGCATCCTGAGAAGTATCACTCCAGCTGCAGAATTGGGATCTATTCCAGAATACATCTGCAAGCTTCTCTTTAATCTTACCGTCCATTCTGTAGGAAGCTTCCTCTGATGCTTACTAGAGGCTTTATCAAAATTTCTGGGCACAGCTTCTTTAATTCCTTCTATTATTATAGTCTTCAGGTCTCCCATATTCTGTCTCCCTAGAAGCTGTTGATGGTCCCACTGAGGATCTTGATTAGGCCATTTTTGGTCTCCTGGTGGACCCCCTGATTCTGCCTCTCCTATATTCTCATGCCAGCCTGTCTGATCATGGTTCTTTCCTCTGCAGTGAATAGGATACTCAAAATAGACTGCATCTCTTTTTAGGTATATATACAGGGACCCAAAAATTGGTCAAGCCTTTCAGCTACACCTAGGAGATCATCTAACAGGGTGCCCATCTCTTGAAACCGCAGACATCTGATGTGCTGAGGGGGACAGTGACAAATCTTATTCCTCCCCGATGCCCCCCCATAGGCACTTCCCTAAGTGGATGTAAACCTATATTACCTCCTTCTTGGTCATTCCTAACACTGCTTCCTTGAGGTGGTGATTGAGCAGGGAGGGGGGCTGTCAGTTGCTGAGGACCACCGTTCAGGTTCTGGTAAGATGGTGGCAAGTTATCCAAAGACTCCCATTTCTCTTTTTCCTTGTCTTTGTCCTTATTCTCAGTTGTTAGCATAAATACGGGAAGAGGGGTAGGGCATGAAGCCCTAATCCAGACAGCAGCATATTCACCTTCTTCCCTACTAAAACACTTTTTAGAATTCACATGGTGGTTCAAAGCTTGGCAAATCCAATCATCAAAAGATCCAAGTATGGGCCAAAACATGTAAGGTCTTAATGTTTTTTTTTGCCATACTTGCATACAGTAGTAAACAATTTTTTCATTTGATTTTCCCTTTCTCGACTCATCATCATCCCTATACTGTAACATGATCCCTAACGCGCTCTCTGGGGGACTGGGAGGGAGTTCTGGTGACTTACTTTTCTTTTGTCCCATTCTCCTGATCACTAATCACTGACCGGGGATCAAAACCGAGCCGCGGCCGTGAGAGCGCCGGCTCCGAGCGGCGGCAGTTGGAAGAGCCAGCTCCCAGCCACTAGACGCTAAACCACCAAGATCTCCTGGGTACCACAATACAAATGCTACGTTCTTCTGCAGCGACGGTCCTGCACCCTGCGAACGACCGACCCCTCACTGTGCCGATACCTTGCAAAGTCAAACCGCAGGAAAAAAACCTCACACGCCGCAGCCCAGGTCCCCCGCTCTCCTGCGGAAGCCCAAGACCACGGGAAAAACAAACAAACAAAACCCAACTCCCGAACCAAGTCCCTCAAACCGAGGTCCCCCCCTGGAAACCAGGATGTCAAACCCGCGAGCGTAACCGCGCCACGGGCCCCCAGAGTTCAAGCTCCCCAATTAACCGACCGCAGGATACTAAAAACTCCCGAACCGGGTCCCCCACCCCCGGAACGCCGGAAACCGGGACACCAGACCCGCGAACGCCACCGCGACGCGGGCCTTCCACGGCCCAGGCCCCTCGAGAGACTGAACCGCAGGATACCAAAAACTCCCGAACCAGGTCCCTCACCACCGGGACACCGGACACCGGGAAGCAGCGCTGGTCGCCCGATCCCTACGGACGACCAGTCTCCACAGCCCCTAAACTGTAGAAACAACGCTGCCCCTCACAGCCCGAATTCTCCAGGGCTGTGGAAATAGCCTGACTACCACCCAGAATCCTGGAATCCCCACCCACAGAGAAATTCCGGGATCCTGTAGCCAGGACCCCCTACCCAGGCAAAACTCACCAAACGGCCTGGATCCTATGCATAGGGCCTCACAGGGGTCACACTACCAATTGGACTATGACAATAAAGAGGAAAAAGAAGGAAAAGGGAAAAGGGAAAAAAAAATCCCTTGCTTGCTCATACTTATAACATCTCTTCTGGTAACTGTCCCTCTTATCTGATGTGAACCTTTCAGCAGGCCCTAGGGGCTGCTTTTCTCCATCAACACAGGGGCCTTCCTTGAGTTGCTGGTTCCAGTTCTGCCACAGCTGTATACAGATACAGTATATCCATCTCATCTCATGTGGCAGAATCAGGCCTCAAATGCTGGAAAAGAGATGGTAGGAAGTTTTCTTCCTCTTTGAGTTACCCCATAGACATGGCACCAGCCAAGTGCAAACATATGAAACAATACATGCAATTATATACATTACATTAGTAGGCACTCTGGCCATTTCACAGAATCACAGAAACATTCAGGTTGGAAAAGACCCTCAGGATCATCAAGTCCAGCTGATAATCCTACTTGATAAACTTCACCCCTAAACCATATCCCCAAGCACCACATCCAAATGACCTGTTGGCATCCAGGGTTGGTGACTCAGCCAGCTCCCTGGGCAGCTCATTTCAATGCCTGACTACTCTTTCTGTGAATTTGTTTTTCCTAATGTCCAGTCTAAACCTACCCGGTTGTAGCTTGAGGCCATTCCTTCTTGTTCTATCACTAATTACCTGTGAGAAGAGACCAGCACCAGCCTCTCTACAACATCCTTTCAGGTAGCTGTAGAGAGCAATGAGATGTCCCTTCAGTCTCCTCTTTTCCAAACTAAACAGCCCCAGCTCCCTCAGTTGTTCCTCATAAGATCTATTCTCCAGGGCCCTCACCAGCTTTATTGCCCTCCTCTGCACTTGCTCCAGCATTTGTTGAGACACAATTTTTCATCTAAACAAAGCTTGGAATTTAAGAAAACTAGATGGAGCCTGGGGACAAGGGCATCATACTTTACCGCACCATGCATCCTGCTTTAAGCTACACTTTCAGGTCTCATTGGAATGTAGCATGTCCACCTTGGGTGCTAACCTGGGCTGATCTGCAGTGCAATAGCCCTGTGCCACGGATTCAGTAAGAACAGGAGTGATTTAAACAGCAGCACTCAGGTTTGTCAAGACCACAAGTAGGTATGACTTGCTTTAACACAACCCTTATGACCACAGCATCGCTGCAGAGACGGTGCTTCTGGGCACCTTGACGAGCCCTGCCCACCTACCCGCGCTGCTGCTGTGGTGCGAGGTTTTCACGGTCAACTGTCGGTCCCTTGAGCTACCTCCACCGCGGGGGGTGGGGTTGAGTGGGAGCGGAGGCGGGCAGAACATCTCTCGCACGACGGCGGCTCCCCCGCGGATAGCGGCGCGGAGCCTGGGGCTTTGCGACGGGGGTGGCGGGGCAGCTACTCCACCTGGAGCGTGGGGCCATGGCAGCGGCTGCGGACGGCAGCCGCTTCGGCTACATCTTGGACCTGCTGAAGCGAGACAAGGTAGGGGCGGCGCAGCCGTGGACTCGCCTGAGCGGGGGTCCCCGGCGGCAGCGTGCCGCCGCGGCGGCTTCGTCGGGCACGCCGGGCAGGCGTGGGGAAGCTGCAGAGCCAGGAACGACGTGCCGCTGGGCAGGCTTCTGGAGGGTAGGGTCGGTTCCTTCCTTAAATATTTGCGGCGGGGGCTGGAACTTAACTCAATGGTAGAGCTGGTGTACTTCGGAGACTCGCCTAACATTTTGCCTCATGCTCCCGAGGCTGTGGGATGGGGATTTAAAAAAAAAAAAAGGGCAAAAGAAGAGAAAAGCGACTGTCACCCAGCCTGGCACAGTTAAGTATCTGATGTTTTTTGCTGCACTAAGTGTGGGAGTTTGTCCTCCGTGGATGTGGTGCACCTATGTCAGCCTGTTAACACGGGCCTTTTTCAGTTATCCACAGCTGGACAGCCTGTGGGCACAGCTGGATTAAAAAGTGATGCCCCCAGGAAATGGCTCAGAGTTTGCAAATATTTTGAGGGAAACTAGCACGTGTTTTCCTCATATAAGGGAGGGGGGGATTCAGACTTCTTGTATTTGTGAACTGCTTACATATGAATACAGGAATGCCTTATCTGCCATCGCTATGATGACTCTACTATGGTGTGTTTAAAAAAACTCCACAAAGTAGTCATGGTATTTTTATACCTGAAAATAAGTGTGTCAAACATTGGTGTTAATGGAAAGATTGTTTATTCTGAACACATCCTGAAGACTTCCCAGTTCATCTCCAGAGATGCCCACTCTTCCTTCTCTTTCCAATTCTTGATTTTCACTTCTAAAAGGTATGGATAAACCTTTAGAGTGGGTGACAGAGGAGTTTCTTGGGTGAATTTCTGCTTCTCCTTGTCTGGGAATATCTATGCCTAGGCCTCCAAAGGAAAATACAGATAGCAAAATTCTTTCTTCTGACCATTTTACACAATACACAACATCTTAAAGAGTTTCAGGCAAGAAAACCCTCTTGCCAGTGATTTCACTGTAGGAGGGTGCTACATCTGCTGTTCTCTTAACAGTTAAACAGGCTGTGTTGATAGTTTCAGTCAGCAGCACTCTGCAAGAGCATATGGTTTGGTAGACAGTGAGTTAGCACAGTAAGTGTGAAATATGCTTGTTAATTATAAACAGTGCCGTTGTTTATACATAGAGAGCTTTGCATGCCAAGTCTGATCCTCAGAGTCGTTTGTTGTACTTAAGTAAGGGAGAAGAGTATCAGTTGTGTGACCTTCACACACTTTCCATAGTGGTGATCACTACCTGAGACTCCCTAAGGGCCAGGTCTGAGACTTCTTGTTCTCCATATTTTCCTTCTGCATGTCTTTACTTCCAGAGTGGGGCTTTAGATTATAGCCCCTTTGTAATCTGGTGATGTTATCCATCAGCTTGGAGCTATTCTGCTAGGATAGACCAGCTGTTTTCTCAGGTGCCAGCACAAGGATTCTTCTGCATGCTAAACTGTGTTTGCTTAGGGGATGAGTATTGCTGCTTACAGGTCCCAGCATTCCTATTTTCCCTTTCCTATTCTCACACCTTAATAAAGCTTTTGCAAGAAATTATGAGAGCTTAACATGCTCTGAATTAACTGCTAAGAACCTGGATGTCACTGAACAAAAATTGCTAGAGAAACAAGACATGATAACAATGCTTTACACTGGCACCACTCCCACTGTGTAGGGTCCCAACAGGTGCCATACATCAGCTCTGAGACCCTGGGCCCCTGATCTCTTTTGGCATCCATGCTGGTTTTCCACTTGGCTTGCAGCCTCTGCCAGGCCTCTCAAACAGGGCAAATCATTACATATTGCTTTTCCTGGGGGGAATGTCACTTCAAAAACCTGTGATCTCTTAGTGATCTGTGCTAATTATTCTCCTGTGACTGGTTCACACACACAACTTGCACATTGTACCTGGAACAGGCAGATGCATGTGTAAAACTTTTAGCCCAGACAAGACAGTCCTTGTGTAATCCATATATCCACAACATCTGTTCAGGCTCACTGCTGTACTCTGAGAAATTCTGGGCCTCTGGGGCACCTGTCACAAATGTCACAGCAGTATCTGAGCACTCCAGAATACCCTGTGAGATAGATCAACAATTAATTTCATTTTGTATCAGAGGCATTGAGGCAGAAGGATATTGTATTACCTTCTTCCAGGACTCTGAAATCCCAGTTCAAATCATAACAAAGTTGGACACTTACCTGCCTCAAAACAAAATAGTATTCCAGAAGTGTTTTCAGGGTTGGCTATTTTGTTTCATCGGTTGTTTTTTTTTTGGGGGGTATGCTGTTGTTGTTATTGGGCTTTTTCCTCCCTCCCTCTGTTCTTCACCATCTGTAAGTTTGCTTTTTCAGCAAACACGTGAGCACCATTACAATTAACGACTATTGGCTTACTTGCATACATGCACACTTTCTTCATTGGAATGCCTCCGCTTTTCTTGTAGTGTTAACTTCAAAGTACTTTCAGATTCTGTAAAAAAATAGTTGTATTTTTTTGGGTAACTGATACCAATACTTGTCATCCACTTAGTAGAACCATTTTCCATTGTTTTCCTGTACATCAAATGTAATTGATAAACCATATGAAGTGATGTGAATTCCAGAGAGAGGCTAGCAACACTGGCACTGTACTTTGTACTAATTCTTTATTTCATTGAAATAAGGATTGTTGGAGAATGGCTTAAATCTAAGGGACATGACTCTGTGGAACAGCTACTTGAGCAGAATGTGTAGGCCTTACTCCATCTTGTTGTTTACTGCTCATAGTTAGCTGACTTGCTGAAGCAGCAAGGTCACTATGGCCTCGTAGCTGTTCTCGCAGCTATGTGTTTGTAAGATAACTGGATGGGAAAGGGAGAGCTAGGTAAGATAATTGGATGGAAAAGGAAAAGCTAGTGAGAAGGGAGTTTTCTGGGAATGTACACAGAGCCTTTGATATTGTACACAGACCTAATTGCAGGTGGGCTGGATATTATAATGTTGCCTTCAGTCAGAGACCAATAGAATAGTGACGCTTGTGCATATTTAGCTGAGATGCTACATAAGCTGTGTATCCGGGCAATAAAGTTGAAGCGTGCTTATCAATCACATTGATTGCTGCTGTCTTCCCTCGCCGCTCTCTGATAAAGGATCTTTGAATCAAACTCCTCATTCTCTCAGCTTTTTCCCCCCTCCTCACTTGTTTGCTTTGTTTTACCATCTGTTCTTACCAACTTACTTGTGATTGTTTATGTGATTCATAAGGAACAGCTTTAAAATAATTTCTCCAGTGCAAGCATTTAGAGAAAAGACACTGCTAAAAGCAATCCAGTGGGATTATGAAAAGTGGGAATATGAAAAGTATGTAAAAATAATTTCAAGTCCTTTACAAATTCTGCATGCTCTCTCTTCTAGACCCTGCAGATGAAACTGATTTCTGTCCCTTCTGCCTGGTTTCATATATTGACTGATGTACTTTTCTCTTGTGATAGCATTTCAGCTTTTTTCCAGGTAAGAGTAAGAGATAGAGCTATACATGTGTACAAAAACCAAGAAGAACTGGAGAGAAGAAATACAGCAAAGCTTACTAGCAGCTGTGGAGGTGGACAAGTTGTTCTGGGCTACCTGATGCAGCTGGACTAGAGCTCTTCTCATATCTCAGAGTAATGCTTACATATTTCTTGGCTTATGTATAGCAAAGTGCTCAAATGGGGTTTGGGCCCCTTTGAGGAGAATAGCCCTTTATTTTAATAGCAAATTTCATTCAATTTACAGAATATCCAGAAGTATGCTAGAAAATGTCAATATTGTGGGAAGTCACTTGTGTTGAAAGAGCATGTAAAGATAACTTGGAGTTCAATTGCAGGTAACAGATTAAGTTAGGTACTGCAGAGAAATCTGACTTTGAATCCTATCAGCTAAGAGTTAAGATCCAGTTTGGTTGCCTTCACAACTCTTAATGTGCATTAGTTAGCTGGCTTAGTCAACCTATGTGATAAAAGTGTGTTTCTACATCTTAGACATGTCTTCACCAATCCAGCAGAGTGTTCTCTGAAGCACCTGCAAGAGCATGTGATGTGATATGGCAAGGTCAAGCCGCCAGCCTTGCCCTCCATGACAAGGGTAGCTTTAATCCAAACTAAAGGAAAGAAGGCAGCGGGACAGAATACAAACTCCCCATGCGCTATATGTGTATTCTCTTTTTCTTTTGTGCTGTATCTTTATCATGCCAGAAAATGAGTCTGTGGTTGGGCTTCCTGATAAGTTTTTGGGATTGTTTTTGTTTCTTTGCTTGGATTTTTGTTTGTTTTGTTTGTTATTTTTTTTAAATATAAATCTTTTACATTCCAAATCCTTTTGAAAATAATGGCTGCAAACTCTTCAGAAAGGATAGACAAGGAAAGAGAGGCCCTCGCTGTCAGGGAGTGTTGGTCTTGTGGGGGACTGTGGCTTTCCTGACATCTGCTGTAAATACAATAGAGCAGAGAGGCAGAGGCAGTAGTCCCAGAGGTTCCTAGCGTGTGGAGGATAACACAGCTGGTGATGGAGCCAGCTAGGGCAGATTCCCTGTTGGACCTGCTGTTTTCAGAGGACATTTGAGTGTTGTAATGGGTGGGGGCTATCTTGGGCACAGCAATTGTGAAATGACAGATCTCCATTGTTGGAGAAGTAAAGAGACTTCCTGCAGGTAGACATTGTTCTGTTTTGGAGATTGGCAGTCCTGAAGGGCCAAGTCCAGGAAGGCTGAACACTCTTCATGAGGGAAGCCTTAAGGGTTCAGGCAAAGGCCCTCCCCAAGTTCTGAAATACCAGACTGTAGGCAAGAAATCCAGCCTGGCTGAACAGAAAGATCTGGTTGACATCCATTTTTAAAAAAGGAAACTTTAGATGTCTTTGAAAGAAAGGGCAGGCCACTCTGGAGGACTACAAAGCTGTTATGAGGCTATGCATAGAGAAAACCAGAGGGGCCAAAGCCCAACTGCAAATTAATCTGGCTTCATCTGTTAAAGGGGACAAGAAACATTTCTACAAGTATATTAGCAACAAAAAGAGGACTAAGGGGACTCTCTGTCCTTTAGTGGATGCAGGGGTGGACATATGAGGAAAAAGCTGAGATACTTAATACATTCTTTGCCTCAGTTTTTAGGAGGAGGACTAGTTGTTTGCCAGATAATAATCTCTCTGAGCTAGAAGATAGGGATGGGGAGCAGAATGAAGCCCCCACAGGATAAGAGGAGATGGTTAGTGACCTGCTACATCATTTACACATACACAAGGTAGGCGTACTGAGAGAACTGCTGGAAATGCTCCCCAAGACACTTCCCATCATTTACCAGCAAGTCCTGGCTAACCATGGAAGTGCCAGCTGACTAGAGATTGGCAAATGTGAAGCTTATCCATGAGAAGAGCTGGAAGGAGGATACAGGGACCTACAGACCTGTCTGTCTGGTCTCAGTGCTGGGGAAGGTCATGGAGCAGATCATCTTAAGTGCCATTATGCAGCATGTGTGCTGTATCTAAGTGATCAGGACCAGTCAGCATGGGCTCATGAAGGTCCTGCTTGAAAAACCTGATCTTCTATGACAAGAAGACCTGGTTAGTGGATGAGGGAAAGGTTGTAGATGTTGCTTACCTGGACTTTAATAAAGCCTTTGACACTCTCTCCCACAGCATCCTCCTGGAGAAACTAGATGGGTAGATTCTTTGCTGGGTAAAAAACTGTCTGGATGATCAGGCCCAGAGAGTTGTGGTGAATGGAAGTAAATTCATCTGGTGATGGCTGGTCACTGGTGATGTTTTCCAGGGTTCAGTACTGGGGACAGTTATGTTTCATATCTTTGTCAGTGATATAGACAAGGGCACTAAGTGCACCCTCAGTAAGTTTGCAGATGACACTAAGCTAGGAGGGAGAGTTGAGGTGCTTGAGGGTAGGAAGGCTCTAGAGAGGGACCTGCGCAGGCTGGATTGATGGGCTGAAGCAAACTGTATGAGATTCAAAAAGGCCAAGTGTTGTGTCTTGCACTTTGGTGACAATAATGCCATGCAGTATTACAGGCCTGGGGGAGAGTGGCTGGAAAGCTGCATGGCAGAGAAAGACTTGGGGGTCTGAGCCAACAGTGAGCCCAGGTGGCCAGGAAGGCCAACAGCACCCTGGCTGGCATCAGGAGCAGTGTGACCAGCAGCACCAGGGCAGTAATTGTCACCCTGTATGTAGCACTGGTGAGGCTGCACCTCTAAGCTTGTGTTCACTTTTGGGGCTTTCCTACAAGAAAGACACTGAAGTGCTGTAGCATATCCAGAGAAGGGCAAGAAAGCTGGTAAAGGGTCTGGAGAACAAGTCTCATGAGGAGCAGGTGAGGGAACTAGAATTGTTTAGTCTGAAGGGAAGGAGGCTCAGGGGAGACTGTGCTCTCTACAACTGAAAGGAGGTTGTAATAAAGTGAAGTTGGTCACTTCTCCCTAGTAAAAAGTGGCAGTATGAGAGAAAATGGCCTCAAGTTGCATCAGGGAGGTTTAGGTTAAATATTAGAAGAAACATTTCCACTGAAAGGGTTATCAAATCCTGGAATGGGCTCCACAGGGAGGTGTTTGTATCTGCATCCTTGGAGATGTTTGAAAGACACAGAGATGTGGTGCTGAGAGTAATGGTTTAGTAGCATACTTGGCAGAGTTAGATAGTGGTTGGACTCAATGATCTTAAAGGGTTTTTCCACCCAGAATGATTCTATGGATCTATAACCATTATATTTCCTGTTTTCAAAACAGTAAAGAATGTATTTCCAGGTATGATTATTCCTAGTTCAGAGCTGGAGGATATTTTGATTTGAGTGTTGGGTATAGATTATTGGTTGGACTTGTTGATGTCTGAGGTCTTTTCCAACTTAGTTGACTCTGTGATTCTGTGTGATGCTGTATTTTGATTTGAGTGTCATGTATTTTGAGAAAGCTTTTCCATTATATTCCTTTCATTTACTTGGCAAGCATTTACAATGTATAAAGCAGAGTCCTCTGTATGGACTGTTGTCTACAGCTGCTCTTTGGATTCCCTTGAGACTTCTACTTTGCAGGTATCTTGGGCATGAAGCAGAGTACCATACTGTGGTGAAGGCACATTCTGCCCAGATACTAGATCTGGTCCCCGCATGTGGACAACTTTCCCCTCCTTCAGAAGGAAGACAAAAGCCAAGGCATTAGCCAGGCCAGCACGCACCCAGCGCATGCAGTGCTTGTGACAACACCAAGTACGGGCATAATTCCAGTTTCATGCTTTCTATAGGCTGAAGCCAGTTGTCTATGAGAGTGCCCATTGGTCAAACCCAGCCTCGAGGAATCTATAAGTATTACCCCTGTTGGTAAACAAGTTGTCCCCTCTTTCACTTTGTCTCTGTACTTGCTCGAGAGAGCAGCTCTCGAGTCACAGCCCCTGCCATTGAGCTTGTTGTTAGCTTCTATCATACATGCACGCGTACTGAAGCCTCTGCATCGTGAGAAGCACTTTGATCGTAAGGATCATCCCAGAGGGAGGACCTTCGCTGAGCCCAAGAAGCCAGCGTCGCCACAGCCAGTCTTACCGACCGGGAGAGCCTGCCGTGCTACCGGAGACTGGACTAGCCCCCGGGGGTAAGATCTGCCCAGTTGTCGGGGAGAAGGGACTTGCTAGAAACTAAATCCGCATATACCTAGCCCCGCCATAGCGGGAGAAGAGCCGCCACGTGTGCCGCTCCAAGACCTGTAACCGCAGGGAAGACTAAAGCATTGTTCGTGCCTATACTGCACCAAACCCGGGACTACCCCGATTGTCCCACTCTTCCTTTGAGCCCAGTAACGGCTAAGCCGCAGCTCGGCGCAGCCGCATTCTCTCTCCAAGGCTGTTTACCTCAGCCCCGAGACCCGTCGCCACGGGGCCGACCCCATAGCTATTGTTATCCGACCGGGAACCTCTGAGCCCGCCTACCGGCAATCGTCGCCCCGCCCTGCTGTGCGAGCCGACTCCCAGGGCCGACCCCACGGGCCGAACCCGACCAGGAACCAGTCCAGCGGCAGTAGTTGGCCGGATCCCCACCTTGCTACAAACAACAGCTACAGAGTATCTTCCACGTGCTTTCCACCCACTAGCACTCAGTTCAAAGTATCCGCGTGTAACAGAGTCATCGCTGACGCACAGAAAGATTGTAATATTGCTGTATATAGCCAGAAGCCGCCCATGTTCCGCCGAGTCGTCATCTAGAGGCCAAGCGGCGGAACTGCACCCTTCATTATATAAAATATAGAAATAGTTTGTAGATAGTTTAATTAAGTTCTAATCATAATACTAAGCCATTTATGGAATGTATTTCACGAACGTGTACTAGAACATGTATATAAGTTGTTGATACATCGGTTATTAATAATCGGATAATTAACAAAAATAATAATTTCATAATTCATATTTCATATTATAAATTTAATAACCTCTTCACAAAACATACACATGCCAGCAAGTGAAAAAATGAAGATGTACTGAGCTAACTTAGCACACTTTGATATGTGCTAGCTACAAATCCTATCCAAAGCTGATTGCAATCCCAGTTTGATGAGTGTAGTCTTTACTGGCTCAGTGCTCTGCATAGCAGTGGTTTATGTGACCGTCTAAACTTGTTCAGTTCTGATAATCAGATTATGGGAACTGCTAGGAAACTCACCCAGCCATGAGGGTTATAGTCTGTAACACATCTCTGCAGAGCAGATAAACAAACAGAATCAAAGGATTAGGGACTGATACTTCTAGTTTTATGACAAGAGATCCTCGAGTAATCATTATTTTTGTTTTGAAACACCCAAGGTCTATAGGCCTTTGCTGGTTGTTCAGGGTGATATAACTGAAGGGTAACCATCAAGAAGACAAAGATGAGCCTGTTTTCCTGAGCAAAAATAGATGTATTTACCTCAGGCAGCATAAATTTCTTCCACATTGCTGAGTGAACAATATCTCTTTCGGCTCACAATACTGAGAAAATCCTGAAGAAAATCTTCAAGGTTTAATTTCACAGAGGCAAGTAGAGAAGCAAATTGCATCACTGACAGAGGATGTGAGGAAGGTTAAAAGGTCATTGCATCTACCCATCCTGGCAGAAAATACATATGTTGCATAAGGAAAAAATTGTCTCACCTGTAGCTCAGTTCCCAAGACAGTCATGTTAGCTTAGGAATGAATTTCACTCTTCATCCTGCATATCTCCACTGTGGATGCATTGCAAGTCTAGTGCAAGACAGGCAGAAGCAATTTAGTCAGAGGAGTGCTGACCAGCTGGAAACTGGCTCAGGTGTGAGCCATGGTTTCAAAAGGAGCACAAAATAATAATTCAAGTGAGTGTTTGGGGGACTGCTGCACAGCAATGATTAAAAAGCACATTTAACCTGAGGTTGGAGGGAAAATGGGATGACAATTCCCACCCACTCTCTCTTGTGCTGCTGTTCTGGGGATGCAAGGCAGGCCAGCAATACCTGGTCAGACACTGCCTTCTGAAGGGGCAGAAGCAAATTCTGAAGGATTTGTTAAACCATCTTGTCTCTTTCCAAGTAATACTTAATGTAAAAGGAGTCCTTCCTTAGCAGAACAAGTGTCAAATTGATGCACACATGGCTGGAAGCAAAGCAGAAGGGTAAGTCTGACTTCTGCAGCCACGCTTATCTGACTAATCCCTTCCGTGAAGGCTAAAGACCTGAGTCTCTTCTGACAGTGGTCTGTGCTCTTACCTTTTTAACATACCAGTGATTCCTGACTGTTGTTTTAACCTCCCAGTACTTTAAAGCAAATGCGAATTTTAACATTGCAAATGCGAATTTTAACATTGCAAATGTGAATTTTAACATTGCAAATGCAATGGTCTTGGCTGTGGAAGGATCAAAAGGATAGTGAAAATGTGTGAGTACAGAAAAGGGGCCTTTGGCCCTTTGGAAGCATTGGAGGACTTTTTCATCCATGCAACATCTTAATGTATGTGTGTTGGTGGGGCAGGGATAATTAAAATCCTGCTTTAAAGTACCCTGAGCAAACCCACAAGCAAGCTAACATATTAGTGAACAAAGAGTCACTCATAAGTCCTGGAGGTAACAGTAGTTGTCACTGTAGTCCATCTGAAAGCTTTGGGAAGACAGGAGGAAAGTGTGTGCTCCAGGTTTGTCCATGCTAGCAAAAACTACTCCTCCTGGCACCTACACCTCTGGCATAAAGTATAGAATGATTTTCTTTACTGTACCATCAAAGACAATATTTCTTCATACTGTTTCAAAGTTGGAAGCAGAGCCAAAAGGTCTTTGCTCTTGTCTGCAGCTGATAGCTCATTTGGCCCTGGATCAAGCACATCTAGTATCAACCACATCTAGTATCAACAGGGGGTAGTGTAGACAGCTAACATAGACAACATCCATTAAAGCCTGGAAATCTAGAGATAGTAGAAGTAGTTAAAGGTACCTTCAAATAATTACCCAAAATGGTTGAAAGGCTGACAACTGATGCCCTTACCAACTGTTCTCACTTCCTCCTTTAATTAAGTGATATATTTAAGTTAGAATATACATAATGTGCATTACTGGCATTATCAGAATAATTTCAAGCATGGTACTCTGTATTTTTATGAGAGTGGTTTCCAAAGTAAATGTGAAATAGCATCTTTGTAGTATTGGACAGGAAAAAAACCACATCTCTTTCTTCATTTTTGAGTGTAGTTTTCCATTCGAATTTCATGTCCTGGCCACTGAAGTTCAGGTGTAAATAATAACCAAACAACAAACAAGATATTTCAAGCATGTTTATTTTATTGACTTATACAAAAGGCAGTTGTGGGGGGAAAAAGAAACTTCTTATCCTGATGTTAGTCTTCTGAATAGGCAAGTAGGTAAAATTTAGGGTTTCTCAAAGCAACAGTATTTCAGTAGCCCAGGCTCCATTTGTTTCAATGAAAGAACCCTTTTTCTGTTGTGTGACATATAGACATGCTATGCTCTCACTGAGTTTCCTAACTAGTGATTTTCTGACCTTAGCCTACTGCTGTGTTAACTACAGACAGCCTTGTGTCTGCAATGGCTGCACTTGCAGCCTTGCCAGAATCTGAAGAAGCTGGAGATTTAAAAGTATTTCTGTTTAGCTGGTGGTGAAAAGCGTATTTGAAGCACCTTTCCCTAAAGAAACACGCTGGGGAGGGTAGGAGGTGCAGACATGCACAACCACTTCCCCGCCGCTTGTTCATCCAAGCTGCCACGAAAGCCGCCTGCTGCGTGCCTGCTACGCCCCTAAACCACCCCGCTCAGCGTGTCGCGATGTTGCGGTCCCCGGGGACCAACATACACCTGTATGGTATCCGCTACCGCCAAGGCCAGGGCGCTGAGCGGGGCACACTGAGGGCTCACAGTTACTGGCCATGGAGACGTTCCCAGTGCCGCATGGCAAAAGAGAATGCAACAATAAGGGAACAAGGGAATGCAACAAGGGAATGCAACAAGGGAAAGCGCCGTCGCAACTCCGCGACGTGCGCGGGGCGGCGGCTGGACAGCTCCGGCGGGACCGGCGCCGCGCTGCCCCCTGCCGGACCCGCCGTCCGCTCCTCTGCGGGCGTGGCCACCCCCGTTCCGCGTCGCCGGTGCCCGATGCCGCGCCCGCTCGCCATTTTGCGCTGGGCGCCGCGGCTGGCCCCGCCCGTAGGGCAGCACACCCCCCTTCCTTGTCCTCCCCTCCTTGCCCTGCCTGGCGACGCCCCGCCGGGCTGGAAGTCGCTGCCGCGGGGATGGATGCCGTTCAGCTGGAGAGCCCGGTGAGCCGGCGGGGAGTCGGGGGCGCACGGCCACTGGGTCAGGGTTTCTCGTCCCCTCCGCTGTTGCGCCTTGGGCTGCTGGGGGGAAGCGGTGGGTTGTGTGTGTGTGGGGGGGGTGTCCGCCCACAGCGCTATCCTGGCAGGGGCTGGGAGCGGCGCCGGCGGTATCTCCGCGGTGCTGTGGCGACAGGCAGGGCTCGTACGCGGCTCTGCAGAAGAGGTTCGGCAAACGGGTCTCGGTGCGCGCAGAGGGAAACACTCTCGGAGGCACATAAATGAACTTGGTCTAATTTCGTGGCGCGCAGAGCGGTGGAAACCCCGAAGGGAGTGAGCGGACACTGGCCAGCCGGTGTCTGAGGGCCATGGGTACCCGGTGTCTGCGCCCTCAACTTGATGCCCGGCTGGGGTTTCGCTCACCGTGGGCTTCCACAGCAGTCACGCCGGCTCGGAGCGCAGTGCCAGATGGCTGCGGGTCACTAAGTGACTGAGGAGAAGCGTGCATTCACCCTCTGTTCTTTGTGCAGCAGATAAATAAATAAACACCGTTGCCGACTCGAACTGTTAGTCTTAGGAAGTGAAAGCAGTGTCAACCCTTAAATGTGAATTACAGGGCAGGAAAGTCTGTTGTTTAACTAGTATGACTTTTTTTCTTTTTCTCTCTCTCCACCCCCCCCTCCCCCCCGCCAATTTCTTGAAAAGCGAGCGAGCATGCAGAGTCAAATGTATGGATCCCTATTGTTCAGAAGTATGGTTGCTTTCGTTTCCCTGAGCCCTTGAATGGAATTAAGACTACTCCCCTCCATCCCTCCCCTGCAATGCAGACATGACCTAAAGATGAACTGAGATTGCCTAGTGGCAGTGTTCACTTCAGTTGAAAGAAATGTTTTAGTGCTTTCATAAATGTTAACTGAGATCTGTTTGCAGTGTTAACCAGAGGAGTGCTTTGAAGCATCTAAAACTGCAACAATTATACTACAGTTCTGGGGTTTGGTGACAGACATGCAGCTGTGTGGTTAAGTCCTGGAGGCTTGCATTTTCTGTGCTCACACTTGTTTCTCCCTCTTTCTGTTATGAAGGTTACCATTAAGGGTATTGAAAGAGAACTCATCTGCCCAGCATGCAAGGAATTATTTACTCATCCACTGATCCTTCCTTGCCAGCACAATGTCTGTCACAAATGTGTGAAAGAAATACTCTTTGCATTTGAAGACTCCTTTGCTGATGGAGGCTCTGAATCTTCTAATCAGAGTAGTCCTCGAATTAGAATCTCTGCTTCTAGCATGGACAGAATTGACAGAATTAGCAGATCAGGTACGTGTCAGAATTTCTGCATTTTCTTGAATTTTTCTGTTAAACAAACTTGAGCTGGATGGAATCTGTATTGGTAAAAATGTCTTCCCAGTACTCCTGACATGGTTGAAGAGATGACTTAGGGATAGTGCAAGCCGTCTACATTCTCTGTCAAGGTAATATTTTTAAGGGTAATGCATTTTTTTACTTCATATATTATAGATTTGTCTTTGTGGCATCCTGTAAATCTTTGCAACTATTGAACCACTGCTTGTTTATTCCTGCATTTCAGTTACACTGAGTTTCAATAACATCCTGTTCAACAGTGTCAACATGTAGATTTCAGCAATTTTATTGCCTATAGTACTACTTAGGCAGTTCTCATGTGTTTTGGCCAGCTTAAATTCAGTAGTTCCAACTTCCTTCTGAGACTCTTCAGAACTTGAAAATATTAGTTTTCCCCTACCTGTTTCAATAGATTTCCAATAAATAGTTTTTGATAGATGATAGTTGTTGCATGGTTGCAAAATTGAAGGAGAGATGACTTTAAGAAGACTGTGTCAACTGTCTCAGTGTGATCTACTCGAAGTTTTAAGGAATGCTTCACTGTAGGGCTCCTTATGCTCTTTGTAAATTCACACTAGAAAGATTCTTATAGTTGTCTGTGTAATCCATGGATGAGCTGATGTGCTTTTACACAGATTCGTTGAAAGTACTTGGTGCATGCTATACATATTGAAAGAAATCCTGTCTACCCTGTGCTCAGAGGAATCAGAACTCCCTTGGAAACCTGACATTGATTTACTAGTAGATTTAAAGAGTTCAGATAGCAGTGGTGCCATCATTGCTGACTACTTTTCTCACAACTTCTAGTGCTACTTCTTCATGATGGCCTTAAAGACAGGGATAGAATGGCCTGTTCTTGGTACTCCTGCCTACCCTGAGATACATGCGTCAAGTTGTTGCAGGAATTGTAATCTTTAAATCCACAGTAAGCCTCCACCCTCCCAGAAAACTGATGGGAAGTTAGGCATGTTATCTCCTCATTTGATCTGCTAGTAACAGGGCTATAAGTGCTTTCCTAAAAACTTCATACCTCTTTGAGTGAGATAAGGTTGAAACCTGGAAATAATGGTCTTCCTCCTCTTTCCCCAAAGAGCACTGGGCAGATGCACATCTCAGGAGAATCATCATCTCACAGAGTTCAATTTGCAAAATGAAAGAACTATGAAATGAGAGCTTCAAAGAATACATTTGGGCATTCAGGTTATGCTGTTTTCTCTTCTGATGTTACAGGCATTACAGTTTCATGCAACGTGGGGTATGAGATTTGCTCTCAGACATTTGGTACCACTATTTATTTATAGCTTGCAACTCACATTTGTACAGTATTGGCCTTGCATCCAAAATACCCATACTGTGCATTACCTTGGTTAATGGTTTTGTGATCCTTAGGGGAATTTGTAATAAAACAGCTTCATAAGACAGAAAACTTGCAAGAAACCATCTTGAAGTGGGGTCTCACATGAGTAACAAACAAACAAAAGAATTCACTAGAGTTTCTGTTTAAGCTTGTGCAGGGTATGTCATTGTCCAGACATTTTTGAAGATTGAAAATGACACCTTCCACTGTGTGCTTTTTCTTTTTTTCCCTTAAGGAATCCTGATAGCTCCATAAGAATTATCATCTATTTTAAATTATTTTGGCATTTAGATTCTTGAGAGGCCAGAAGGAACTGATACACATTCAGTTTTTATTGTGCACAGAGAACTTGCATTTACAAATACAATCTATCTTATTGTAAAAGAGGCTGAAACTGGTAGAACTCTATTTTTCAGTTGAAATGGAGTGCATGTTCTTAAAATCTAATGCACTGGTTTAAAATCCACACTGTTTATGTTCTGCATAAAGCAACTTTTTAATAAACTGTGTTGCATGTAAAATAAAGGGTATTTCTTGTTGCTAATCTGATTTCTCTAATGTTAATGTAATTAAAATAATAAGAGTAAAGCATGTAATGTGATTATATTGATGTTTGTGCAACACTGAGGGATGATGCAGAAATTGAGTGTTTCAACTAGCTCTTCCTGAGTCACCTACCAAATCTCTTCTTTCTCCTTTTCTCTGTTCTGCTTAAATACTACAGTTGTTTCATATACTAAGAAAGTAAACATTTTTGCCTTTCAGCCCTGCAGTAGTTTAACAGCTACAGGAGGGAAGATAGTTGATGCTTTTCATGTGAACCATTGAAAATCAATGGTATATTTAATTTTTTTTGGTTTCTAAACAGCTTTCTGTTCATTGTTCACAGCCTCACAGAGGAGGTCTTTTGGGTGGAGAGGTAGAGATACTTCACTTCTTGTATTGGCTAGAGGTAGTCTAGCATTTAGATCTTGAGTTAAATATTGTTGATTAGCTTTTTGTCAGTGGTCAAGTCCACAAAATGAGTTTTTGCAGTGAGCAAAGATGCAGCAAAGGACTTCTATAAAGCAAGCTTTTCATTCTGTTTAATGCTGACTTAAAGGTCAACTGGACTGGCATTCAGTTAAGGGCTGGATTATATTTATTTTTCTTATGCATATGTGTGACTGAACACATGTTGATGGGTTCATTCTCTCATCCCTTTAAAACAAAACCCAAACAATCAACCCCTCCACCCCCAACTTTTTAGTTTCTATGAGTTTACATGCTCAAGTGGTCTTACTGGTACTGCAGTGTAATTATTGGATTGATCTGTGTTACAATTTGAGATCATGGTTGGCCATCACTTTTAAATGGAAAGTAATACCCATTTTTCATTGCATCTGAGCCTGCTTAATTGGATAAAGAAGCAACTGACATTTGCACCATGTTAATCTGAGTAGGCAGTTCTGGATCTGGCAGTTTTGCACATGAATGTATGAAGAAAACGATTTTAAATGGATACACTTGTAATGTTTGGCATGCTTAATGACACAGTGAGGTTGAAGTGCCTCTTTAATTACATATTATTTCCAAAACTGAGCTAATCAAAGCATCTCAGACACTACATGGGCTTGTTAATGTGAGGGCTTTTTTCTTGTTTGTTTTTTTAAATATGATACTCTGTCAGTAATGGGGGAAAAAAATTCAAAGATCTGTGTTGCCATAATATTGACAGGCACGTGAGTAATTCATAGAAATATTGTGTCAAGACAGACACAAACTGAACACAAATCTGAATTTCACACTTAGTGAAGGACAAAGCCACTAATTGGAGGGAGAATTTTAAATTGCTTCACTTGAAGACTGAAAATGTCATAAAACAAAGATACCATAGGACGCCATCAGAGCTGCTGGAAAGCTCTTTTTGCACAAAAAACATTTATTTGGGGAAAATTCAAGTATTAGAATATGGCATTTTGGCAGCTACTGACTGCTCTCACTGGTTTTCCTGTTTTCCTGGTTTCCCATTCTTTCTAAAAATCCATCCAAAAGCATTATCTGAGAGTGGGGGGAAGTGACAATATAATTTTTTAAAAAAATATATATATATGCATATATATATATATATATATAAAATAAATATATATAAAATTTAATGAGAATCCAGTTGACTTTTAAAATCCTTATTTTTTAAAACTCTCACGCATTTAAATTCCATATCTTCCATAACCACAGAATTCTGGTGATACTGTTTACTTGGAAAACATGATTTTATCTTTAAGATGTCTTATCCCTTTGCAAACCACCAGCTGAAGATTTGGGCTTTTCATAATTTTAAGTATTGTGCCTCTCCTAGAGGAGGGGATATTTAAATGTCTTTAAAAGACACACTTAAGATTACTCTGTGACTTGAGTCTTTGCAATCTGTATCCTGATATTTGTGAGTCTGGAGTCTGAGAATGAGCATATGTTTTGCTGGTATTTTAGTTACTGTTTAAGCTATTCATTGCAAGTAGAGCAGTCTATTTACAGATTACAGTGGGAAGTTTCTTGTGATAACTTCTAATATTTCACAAAAGCCATACTTCTTTGTTCTAAACCAGATTGGCAAAGTGTGGAAGAGAATATGAGGAGGACATAAGGTTCTCTGATCTGTACATATAATAAAACTCCAAAATCCATGTGTTTTGCTGATGCGTCTGCATGGGGGGGGGGGGGGGGGGTGTGTGTGTGGATGAGTAAAATTAAGTTTTAGCAAACTGGACACAAGATCAATAGGAAATAAAATATGAGTGGAGAAATGCTGTAAGTATAAAGCAGGCTAATTCTTACTGCTTGTTAATATTTTAAAACTTGCTATGCAAAAAGAGACTGTTTCCATAGCTTAGCTATTGAAGTGGCAGAGTATGGCAAGCAATCTTCCAGTGTTTAAAATGGGGAAACCCCCACAACCTTAGGCTCTTAGAGTGCTGTCAGTTGAAAGGGATGAGACATCTGAAGGTTCATAGAACTTCTTTGATACTGAATTGCTTTCTGTAAGCAGTGTGTCACCAGTCTTCACAGAGCAGCCTCATGATGACAGCTGCATTTCAGTCCACCACTGGCAGAATGAAAGGCCTCCATTGGGATGCAGATCAGCTCACCTTTGAGTTAAACAAACACTCTTTCCATACATGAGCTCCTTGGGCCAGAGTTCAGAAGCATGCCACTGGATATGAATTTCAAATCATAATTTTAAACTTGACCACTGCACCACGTTTGTTTGTTTTTTAGTTTTTCTGTCTTATTATCTTGCTCTTTTATTGCTTGCTCTCTGCTGTAGCATATAGCTAATAGGCAGTCCATGTGTGTGCAACACTCTATTGTTTTCATAGTTTTAGCAAATAAAATACTCCAGGCCTTTCTGTAGCTATTGACTGCATGGCACTGCATGTGAAATCACCTTTTTACTTTGTCCATTGTAGAAGTCTGTGTAGATGATCTCCCTTTATTCCTGTGTGCAGTGCTAGCTTGGAGCATACATTGCAGAAAAACAGTTCACGTTTCACTGCTGTTGTGCATTGCATGTGTGTGTTGCTGTGTATGCCAAGTTACAGGTACTGCAGGCCATGCAGTTTGGGTAATGAATTCATGTCAAGTAAGTACTGAACAACAATAAAATCTATGGTTCCCTTAGCCATAGTTGTGTACCAGTGCCTTGTGTCACCTGTACTGTTCTGTAAATGCAGTGCTGCTGACTAGTTGTTCTGCTCAGAACATCAAGAAAGACATGAGACTGGCTGAGTCTGAGACTGTCAGATTATACACATTTGTTCATTCTCTGTTTCTTGCTTCTTACGTGATGGTCATATATGACCACTATAGGGCACATTTCCACATTTTTTAAAGGGGCATGATCGTTATGGCAGTGTTGGTATGCTTTTATTAAGAGACTGGAATGGGCATAGTAGGAAAGGGGGGTTTGTGTTGTTGGAAGAGGCAGCCACAAGGCAGTAACGCAAAGCAAATGTCTTTTAGATACCATCAAAGGACACTTCAGAAAGAAACATAGTACCAACATTTATGATGAGAAGATCCTGACTAAATACAAATGAGAACAAATTTTCCCTTTCTGAAGAAGAACCAATTTCAACATTAAGAATTCAGTTTTAAGTCATGTCTCCATTTACAGATTTGTTACTTTTACAGTCATGTCTCCATTTACAGATTTGTTACTTATACCATCGTGTGTCCTCTCAAAGGCATCATGAAACCATGCTTCAGCTACAGAAAATATTTTTTTGTTTCTTTGTAAGGGAAAGCAGAGAAGATAATGAGTAAACACTGCCTTAGCCTGCTTCAGAGACAGATAAAGAACTTTTTGATAGTTGTGCCCAGTGGGTGAGTGAGTAAGATATGCGGATGCCTTCTGTGTTTGATAGCCTTGAGAGTGTTACCCTGTAAGTAGCTTTTGGGTTTGTGTAAGCTATCCCCTTGAACAGGTTCCAAAGGCTCCTTAGGCTTGTGGCTCTACCTAAGCCTTTGATCACTTTATTTTGGAGAGGAGGGAAAATTTACACATAGCTGTCTTCTATAAGTACAACTTCTTGAAATGAAAGGAGACAGATGCATCCTGTATGACCACGCAGGTCTGTGGTTCCCCAATTCAGAACAGACATAACAACCATCTGGGCATCCCCTTTGGTCTGTGGTGCTTAGAAGCCCTCCTTTATCAAGGCCATTTAGCAAGGACCAAGTCAGCCTCCACGCATTTTGTCTAAATGATTTGGCTGTGATTTTGTTTTCCTGTTTTTTTTTTTGGTGTTTGGGTTTTGGGTTTTTTTTTTTGTTTGGGTTTTTTGGTGGTTTTGTTTTTTGTTGTTTTTTTTTGGTGTCCCCAACAATGGAATGAATCAGATATGGCTGATTCAGCCAAAGCAAACTTCAGGGAGCTGGAAGCTGGCTGTATTTTTCTAGGAATATCTAGTCTCGTTCTGGGAATAAGTATCTTTCAATTAAATTTATTATAAAGCTCTTGCTTTGTGGTCAGTTAGGTAGCCTAAAACCGTCTGGTTTCCAGAAGGTTTTCTGTTAATGTTGAATATCTGCAGCTTGAGTGCATACAAAAATACATGAAGAAGATGGGATTGGACCGGATAAACACATCTTAGCATGGAATTAAATTTTAAAGTAGTGGTTTCTAATGTCCCCTGGATTCAGACATTCTACTACCTTGTCACAGTAAATGTATTCTCTTTGGCTTGTTAGACTGCATATGAATAGATATTGTACTGTTTATGCTCCTCCTAAATCAGGATTTGGTGTCTACACAGGCAGAAAACGCAATTCACTGACTCCTAGATCAACTCTGTTTCCTTGCCCGGGTTGCCAAAGGGATATTGATCTTGGAGAACGTGGCATCAATGGCTTATTTCGCAACTTCACTTTGGAAACCATTGTGGAAAGATACAGACAAGCAGCCAGGGCAGCCATTGCTATTATGTGTGATTTCTGCAAACCTCCACCTCAGGAGTCCACAAAGAGCTGCATGGACTGCAGTGCGAGCTTTTGCAATGAGTGTTTCAAAATACACCATCCTTGGGGAACTGTGAAAGCCCAGCATGAATATGTAGGACCAACCAGCAACTTCAGACCCAAGGTAAGCACAGTGTCTTACAGGAATTTGGGTTTGAGCATTCACATACAGCTTCAGACTTATCTGTGTAATAGTAATTGCTTTTAGGACCATTGTTGCTGTACTTACTGGTAATGTTCCTTACTAAGTGAAGCATAAGGTTTTGTTTCTGTTGCTGCTGAAGTGGCTGCTGTTGAAGAGAACCCTAAAAATAAGGATTTTTTTTTACTTTTGGGAAAAACTTTGTGGTGTTTGTGATTTAAGTCTTATCTTTTTGGAAGACTTAATAGTCTTGAATATCTAGAATGGCAGTGCTTTTCTCTAATAGTTGGGTAGAGGAAGATGCCTGTGTGCAGTGAAAATCCCAGCTCCAACCCAGATAAACTGCCATGCCTTCCCCCTGCCTTGAGGAAGGTTCCCTTTGGATATTTTGTGCCTGAACTGAGCATCTTCTTTTTCTCCTTTTTCACATGTAGCAATAGCAAAAGGTCTCCATTGTTATTACACATTGTTATTTATGTAGCTATAGGAGACGAGAAAAATGTAATTACAAGTTTTCTACTTCAGACACTGCTGCTGCTGCTGCTTTCACACAAAACAGAATGATTGCAAAGTGCAGAACATGGTATCATCATAAAGAATTTAAGTTAAATAATGGGAGGAATTGTCACAGTCAATCTCTCTAACAAGGCACTGCAATAGGTCTTAGTGTCCCAGCATCTGCAGCATGCCTGTGGCTTATAACCTCACTGGAGGTCCCACAGATAGTGGAAATGCTGATGTTCAAGGAGTCCTCCTTAATGTTGATTGAAGTAAAGCTGGAGAGCTGTAACTAGTGGAGTCCCTGAAGGGATCAGTGCTTGTTCCGGTGCTGTTCAACATCTTCATCAATGACAATGATGTCTGCTCAGCCATCCAGTGAGGCTTGGACAGATTGGAGAGCTGGGCACAGAGGAACCAAGGACAAGTGCAGAGTCCTGCATCTGGGGAGGAATAATAAACTGCACCAGTACAGACTGGGAGGTGATCTGCTGGAGAGTAGTTTTGTGGTGAGGGACCTGGGAGTCCTAGTCGATAACAAGTTATCCATGGGACAGCAACGTGCCCCTAGGGGCCAAGAAGGCCAATGGGATCCTGGGGTGTATTAAGAAAAGTGTGTCCAGCAGATTGAGGGAGGTTCTCCTCCCCCCTCTATTCTGTCCTGGTGAGATCTCATCTTGAGTACTGTGTTCAGTTTTGGGCTCCCTGGTTTAGGAGGGACAGGGATCAGCTGGAGAGGGTCCAGTGGGGGGCTACAGGGATGATTAGGGGACTGGAGCATGTGCTTTATGAGGAGAAGCTGAGGGACCTGAGGCTTCTTAGGCTGGAAAAGAGAAG
Source organism: Colaptes auratus (assembly GCA_015227895.2). NCBI lineage: Eukaryota > Metazoa > Chordata > Aves > Piciformes > Picidae > Colaptes > Colaptes auratus. The sequence goes on along the minus strand of CM026897.1, from coordinate 78,698,020 downwards.
ACTGAAAGGGGATTTAATAAATGTTTATAATTATCTGAGGTCTGGGTGTCAAGAGGGAGGGGACAGGCTCTTCTCACTTGCTCCCTGTGATAGGACAAGGAGCAATGGGTGTAAGCAGCAGCACAGGAAGTTCCACCTCAACATAAGGAGAAACTTCTTCACTGTAAGGATCACAGAGCACTGGAACAGGCTACGCAGAGAGGTTGTGGAGCCTCCTTCTCTGGAGACTTTCAAGACCTATCTGGATGTGTTCCTGTGTGACCTGAGCTAGATTGCATGGTCCAACTCTGGCAGGGGTTGGACTCAATGATCTCTTTGGGTCCCTTCCAACCCCTGACATCCTGTGATTCTGTGAAGTAGATTTAATAAATCTGTAATGTATAAGAAGCACTCAACCAGTGGTGTACCTTTTTTCTGAGACTACTAAAATTCAAGCCTCAGAAGTTAGTGAGCTAGCAGATACTAAATATCCAGATGTCCCCGTAGTTCCATTTTCCCTGTGTCTTAACACATTCATTCCAGTTAAGAGCAAGCATCCACTTGGTGTGCTTTAAATTGCACTGGGACACAGTGCCTTTGTGAAATGTCCCTATGTGGGATAAGCAAGTAAAATAAAAGTTTGCATGCTGTGTTCCATTGCTTGATCTAAATTGCTGTACAGCTCCCTGAAACCTCATTGCTGCAACACTGCTACTGAAAAGTAGTAAAAGCATCTTGTGATCCTTGTATTCTCTTAGGAGTACCATATATTGTTGTAGTACATACACCCTGAATTTGTTGAAGCAGAAGAAAAAAGGGAAAAGTGGTTTACACCATCCTGACCTTGACGTGTGTGGGATTTAACATTTTAAAATTACATGCATGAAGACTGTTCAAAAAAGAAAACAAAACAGAGCAAAACAAAACAAAACAAACCAAAAGAAAAAGCAAAGAGAAGACTAGAGTTTAGTTAAATCAGCTATGGATACATCTGCTTTGTAGAAATACTTTTCAACAACAGTAAACTGATCTTTATTGTGCCTCAAAAGAGGACTCTTTGGGCTTAGTATAAAGAAAGAAAAGAGCATTTTTCATTCCACTGTAGTGAACTGAATGCATGAAGTGTTTGCTGGTCTCCTAAGAAGTATTTCTGGTCACTAGCGTGTGTGCTGGGCATGAGAGAAGCACATACTGGTCTGATTGCTCTCAAATTGAGAGAGCTAGACAAGGCAATCTGCTGACCTCTTCTGTCTCTAATTTGCAGGATGTAATTCATGCTTATACAAGGAGATGAATAAAAATTTGTGGTTTCTGTTAGGTGTGACAATACACTGCTGTGGAAAAATTACTTCCACGGACTACCTGCATGAAGGCATTTTTTTGGAGCTATCTGCTTGCACAGGTGGATTTCCAGAAAAATTATCCTGTGGCATCCTTTTTTTTTTAATAAAAAATATAAGTTAGAGAGCTAGAGACCTCATTGTATATGCTGCTTATTGACAGCCTTATTTACCAACGTGCTGGTACAACTGCTGTCTGTGCTTTTCACCACAGTCTAAGATAATATTTAAGGATTGAGAGCTGGTTTCAGAGATGACCTATGGTTTTAGTCTAGTGTGTCTGTGCTACTCACAATTTTCTATTTTTGTGCCTTTTCCTGATGTTTGTTTTGTACATTGTGTATTAAAAGATTATATTTTTAAAGCCCACCTGTTTGTGCTTCTGTCTTGTTTTCTCCTTGATGTGAAACTGAGACTCTTTCTTGAGCTCTTTGGTAACATGGAGTAGACAGACCCAAATATTGTCTGGAATGCTGTGGAAAAGGCAAAACTTTATTTTGAACACCTCATCCTCCATTTGGATGACTGTGTTTTTTGCTTGAGTTTTGAGCTTGAGTTTTGACTTTTTTTGTCCTCTTTGAGTAGTTATTTCAGCATGTTCAGTTTTTGAAAGATGTTTTGAAAGATAGTGAATGCCAACTTTTTTGCAGTGCTAAGACAATACCAGAATTAGTGCTTACTGTGAGCAATTTGCAATTAGAGTCAGACAGAAAAACTGAAACACTGGAGCCTTCTGTCTTTAAAATGACTGTGACTGGTGGCGGTGGCCACATTTCATTTGTTGCTCTGAAAGCAGTGGTTATGCAGCTCATGAAAGCCTACCTTAGACTTAATCATTATAGTACTATGTCAAGTCTTGCTTTAAGAAGTAGTTCATAGCTGTTTCACAGCTGGTGGGGACACAGTTAAATTTGACAAGGTGTGTCTCTTGTATAGTATGTTTACAACTCTGAGTGTAGGCATCTTGCATCCTGCAAACAACTTCAGGAATTAGCAAAATGGTTGATTGCAGTATGGAGGCTATGTGATGACTACACAGATGCGTGTTTACTCACTGTAAACCTTGTGAAAGTGTGTGTGTTCTTCTGCTGGCTTTCACTGCCATGGACAAATATAAAAGATGGAAGATAAATTGAATATAAAAAGTCCATTGATTAAACCAGACACTGCTGTGGGATGAGCAAGTGTTGCAATGGTTTGTTGGTCTGTTCAGTTTTGGGAAATACACCTGCATTTGTTCTGCTGTCCTTTGTGTTTTTTGTCTTCCCCCCCCAGATTTTGATGTGTCCAGAACATGAAATGGAGAGGGTAAACATGTACTGTGAAATCTGCAGAAGGCCTGTTTGTCATCTTTGTAAGCTGGGTGGATGTCATGCAAACCACAGAGTAACAACAATGAGCACTGCCTACAAAACCCTTAAGGTACTAAGCAAATACTGTTGGGCATGTCCTTAAGAAGGGGAAGAGTGCTGAGCTACTGGTATAAGGGTAAACTTCCTCTGGCAGGAAGCCAGGACATGTGTTTAGAGGACAGTGAACTAGTCATGAGGCATGCTGTTGTGCAACATCTGTTAATATATATATATTAGTGTGACGTGGTGCATGTCTGAGCAACTGAAGTATATTTTCTATGAGGCTTGAAACATAACCCCGGAAAAATGCTTCCACTTTATTTTAGCCTACTGTACAGCAGTATTGAACAGTGGAGAAGGATTAAGCAGCTAATACTTTACAATCTAGCTTTTTAAAGACAGCTGTCTGTGTGGCTTTGGCTAGCTGATACTTTGTAAGGTATCCTGAAAAAATTGGATCTGATATGTCCTAAGGAGTTTGTGGAGACTGTCTATGGAGACATTAAAAACCTGTCTGAATGTATTCCTGTGAGATTTATTCCAGGTGATCCTGCTCTAGCAGAGGGTTGGTACTTGAGGATCTTCAGAGGTCTATTCCAACCTCTACCATGCTGTGATTCTGTGATCTGTTGGGACCTTGTGTGTTTCTGAAATTGCATTGCTGTTAATTCTCTAAACATAGTATCACAGGGAAGACTTGAAAGCATTATGGTGTTATTAAAAAATGATTGCTGCTATCTCTTCTGCCTTTTCTTCTTTTCTTGCTCACAGAAAAGAAAAAAGAATTAAAAAAAAAAAAAAAAAAAAAAAGGACCAGCCTGCCTTGTACTATTTGGCCCTTTGGCCTCCTTGCCTGTTTGCAAGGCTTTTGTGCAGACACTAGTAACTTCATGGTTTGAACCACTCTTTTTTTTTTTTAGCAAATTGTACTACAAATGAGATAATAACTAACAAGGTTTTTCTTTCAGTTTTACTACCACCCTGAATCCTTGTGTATCTACCCTAAGAGAAGGTGATTTCTTGAGTGGTGTGGTGGGGTGAGAAAGTTCCCTCCCCACACACAAAGAAAGAAACCACAGCTAGCTCAGTCGGAAAAGCAGATGAAAGCTATATTTACAGGCAGAAATGGAATGCAATGAATATGTACACAAATATACAATATTTACAATATATACAGAAATACACAGCAATGAACATAATGCAGAAAAGCCTTTTCCCTCCAGCCAGCCAGGGGGGTTCCCTGAACACCCCCCTCTCTCCCTCCCTACCTCCCCTTTTTTCCCAAAAAGGGTTAGAGAGAGAGAGAAAGGCAATTAAGGAGGAAAAATTCTGTTAGCTCAAAAGCAAATATAAGAATTAGTTTTCTTATCTGGTTAGCTTTGTTAACCAAGGTCACTCCTGCTTCAGAAAGAGAGAAGCCGTCCAGCCCACAGGACAGAGAAGCACAGACTGCACCCAGCCTGAACCCAGACCAGACTGAACTAACAGAACCCAAACTTAAAATTGCATTCTACAATCTACCAATTAAATTAGTTTAGACTATCTTGTTTTTGTTTAAATATAAAAAACATTCAGCCAGAGTGTTCAGCAACTGTCTCTTCCTTAAAGGCATAGCCTAAACCGGTCACAAGTGGGGAAAAATAAGCCAGATGAAGCTGTCAGCTCTGGTCCTTAGAGGCTGTGCCTGTAGTCATGCTTACAGCAGTGGCCTGATGCCCATGTGCAGTCATTGCAGGTCACTGGCTATTTTCCACAGGGCTGCTGCTCGTAACTGTTGTCCCTTTAACTAGATGAGCTGAATGCCAACTTAATGTTCTGTTTTAACAGGAGAAACTTACAAAAGATATTGAGTACCTCATCAGTAAGGAGAGCCAGGTGAAAGCTCACATCACACAGCTGAATCTGCTGCTGAAAGAAACAGAGGTGTGTGACCTGTGGGTTGTCTGGGGATGGAGGAACACAGAATGGACTTGAACTGTTTTCAGTTAGGTGTTTTATTTTATTATTTTTTTTTAGTTAACCAGTAAAACAGTTTCTGAACAGTTTGTCTTAGTCTTAAATCACACATGCTTAAGTCCTAATGCAGACAGTGTAGAAAATTCGGGCAACATACACAGGGAAGTAATTTTGAGTGCTGCTGTAAATTTAATTGAAGTAAGACTTATTGGATACCTTAACCAAAGATAGGTGGGCTAGCTTTGCAGCTCTTGTGTATTAGTAGTGCAGCACACAAATGAGTAAATTCACTGTCTGCTTAATGTAAGGATGTTGCAGTGAAGTCAGTATTAAAGGCAAAATCTCCCTGCAGGGGAGACTGCTGTAAGTTCATATGCAAGATGAAAAATATGATAACATAAATTTGCAGCAGCTGCCAGCCTTGCCTGTACCTTGACATGGACTGTCTCTGTGCTTTGTAGTTCCTTTTATCCCATGGCACTACAGTTCTGAGGGCTTATATGAGAAGCTGGGCTGAACCCCCAGTTCAAGGTGATTGGGGAAGGTGGAAGAGCATCTTGGGTATGATGACTTCAGAGACTGAACAGCTTCTACAGTACTTTTCCAAGAGCTGTTCAGACAGATGCTGTGCATAACTTCAGACTTAATCAGAGGACTACAATCCTGCTCAGTTTGGGTGCAGTACTGATCAGATTTTCAGTGATGAAGAGCACAATGAAGCTCAAATCAAATGGATGACTAGAATGCTGTGATATCTTGAGCAACCTTTAGTATGTTTCTGTACTCAGTCACAGTGTTGTGGAAGCTGTCTAAAATGTCTCTTGTTCCCTGCTAGTGCAACAGTGAAAGAGCTAAAGAAGAAGCATCTCAGAGTTTTGAGAAATTATTTCATGTCCTGGAAGAGAAGAAATCTGCATCTCTTAGAGCAATTGAAGCGTCTAAGAATTTAAGAATGGAAAAATTGCAGTCACAAGCAGAAGAATATCAAGGGCTCCTGGAAAATAATGGCCTCGTGGGATATGCTCAAGAAGTGCTTAAAGAGACAGATCCATCTTGCTTTGTTCAAACAGCAAAGCAACTTCATGTCAGGTATCTTAATTATCTTGTGTTTAATGTATAGATAGTGTGCCAAGATGTCCAGTCAGTCACATTCTCTTGACATTTATTAATAAAGTTCAGAAGATGCTACTTTGTATTGCAGGGCCTCAGGAGATGGTGCCTGACTGTTCAGTAGAAATTACTGTGTTGCAGAGAAGAGGGGCTCTGTCCTGTGACAATGCTTAGCTTTGGCTGCTGTGGAAGGGTAGCCTATCTGGTGCACTGAACATCTCTTTATTCAGAGATTGTGTTGGGTGTTTGTGAGTTAATCTTACAGCTCTCTCTCTCTCTCTGGTCTTTAAACTCTTTGATGTTAATAGTTGCTCTCCGTTAGCACTTCACATTTTTTTTTTTGCTCTTTGAACATAATTCCCCAAATTGTTAATCTGTCAACTGGAAGATTGCCTGTTTGTTATCTTTACAGGGATGTACAAAAGGCCTCTAAACTTTGCATTTGAAATCTGTCTAGAAAGACAGAAATTTCTGGGAGACATCAGTAACTACATGAAAGCAACTTTTTGAAAAGCAAAACTAATGTTTTTAATTTAAGGAATACACACATGTGAATTCCCTTTTCTCTCTTCTGCCATCTCTTTACCTCTGTGCTTTCAGAGTCCAAAAAGCTACAGAATCTTTAAAGAGCTTCAGGCCAGCAGCTGAAACTACTTTTGAAGACTTTGTGGTGGACATAGCCAAACAAGAAGAGATCCTTAGTGACTTGTCCTTCCATTCCAATGGTAAATTACAAGAGCACTGGGTCTTTCTTGGCTTATGGTTGTAAGTGCTTCTCAGGAAAGAGGCAAAGTTTATGCAGGACTGCAGATGCAGAGCTCAGTCTTGTGACTTGCATTGTCCCTTCTGTCTCCATAATCTGCAAGACATTTCCTTGCAGCAATGATAAAGAAGCTAAGATGCCATTGCATTCAGTACACTGGCTTAAAAAATACTGTAGTTAAGCAATACTAGGTCTTCCTAGAAGCTTTTAGTGCATGACAGGAAAAAATATGTTTTTATATTTCTTTTTTTTAGCTGCAAGCAAAAATAAAAGCAGAAAATAATGGATTTCAGTGTACGAACAAGCCCATTCTCATCTGCACTCTTTAACTCAGTCAGATTTTACATGCACTCACACTCTCACACACATATGCACAGTGCCATAGCCACTCATCCAAAGGTTTGCATGGTTAATTCTAAACCAACATTCATCTAAATTTGAACTTTTTTCTTTCCTAAATTTCTGGCATTCTAGGTGTAGAAATACCAGAAATCAATGAAGAGCAGAGCAGAATGTACAACAAAGCTCTGATCAGTTGGGAATGCCCTGGGAAGAGAGACTCAGCTGATATCTATATTCTTGAGTATCATAAGCTTAATAGAGAGGAAGAAAACGTGACATGGCAGGAGATTGAAGTTTGCAACAAGAGTAAAGTAATACCTGATCTCGATGATGACAGCACCTATGCCTTTAGAGTTCGAGCGTATAAAGGGTCTACCTGTAGCCCTTGGAGCCGAGAAGTTATTTTGCGTACACCCCCAGCTCCAGGTATTGGCTTTTCTTATGTCTATAAAGTGCTGAAATTGTGTCTGTTAGCAGTAAGAGCTGTGGGCAGTTTCCAGGGGCTCCTAGACATCTACTGTGCTGTTACTGGTTGCATAAATGTTCAGATGCACTATTAACAAACAGGTTAAGTAGGCAGCATACTAAGACTGTGTTAGCTTGTGTGGTATTTCTGGTAGCCTTTAAATGTGAGAAATTCTAATGTCACTGTGACTTGAAATGTAGTTTATAAGCACATAAAGCCAAATACTCAACTAAGAAGATTTGGTTTTGGTTTTGATTTGTGGTTTTTTTTTTTTTTTTTTTTTTTTTTTTTCAGTTTTCAGTTTTCTTTTTGATGACAAATGTGGATACAACAGTGAACATCTCCTGCTGAATCCAAGAAGAACCTCTGTGGAAAGTAGGGCTGGATTTCCTCTACTGCTGGGATCGGATCGTATGCAGGTTGGATGCTACACAACCCTGGATTACATCATTGGTGACACTGGGATTGCCAAAGGGAAGCACTTCTGGGCTTTTCATGTGGAAGCTTATTCATACCTGGTGAAAGTGGGAGTAGTGTCTAGCAACAAGATACAGAAATTGTTCCATAATACCCACGATGTGGCCAGCCCAAGGTAAATTGCAGACTCTTGTTTAAAACATGTTTTATGCAAGGAGATGACTTTAAAAAAGAATAATAATTAAGAACAAGTCTGTTAGTGCACAAGGTGAAGCTAACCTGTGGACAGTAGCTTGAAAGATCAAGTGTAAGTAGGTTGTCCTGTTCATCCCCTTGTAGAAAGATGTTCTAATTATCCAGAATCCTATTTTCTTTCTTTTTGGGAAAAAATCAAGTTTCTATAGATTCTAAGATATGTCTATTAAAGCAAGAAAGAAAGGAGGAAAAAAAAAACAAACACATTAGCTGCAATATTGAAGCAATCTTTGATTGTCAGTAGTGAGATTATCTTAATTCCCTTAGCATACTAGGTTCAGAGGTACAATGTTCAGTGTGCTTACCAGTGTATCTTTGCTGAGGCTTGTGTCACAGTGAATTTCAAGTCGCTGGCTTATTACAGGCTATATGCTTCTATATAGTAGTAGAGTGCTACTAAGCACAAGCCAAAGTACAGAGGACATAACAGCAAAAAACTTTCCAGCTCTCAATTACAGTTGCATACAAGTAAGGGTGAATGGTCAAGGAAATGCAGGCCGAGAGGCTATCTCTTGGTGACTAGTGTCAAGAGGGAGGCGACAGGCTCTTCTCCATTGCACCCTGTGATAGGACAAGGGGCAATGGATATAAACTACAGCACAGCAGGTTCCACCTCAACATGAGGAGGAACTTCTTCACTGTGGGGGTCACAGAGCACTAGAACAGACTGCCTAGAGAGGTTGTGGAGTCTCCTTCTCTGGAGACTTTCAAGACCCATATGGATGTGTTCCTGTGTGACCTGTGTAGATTCTGTGGTCCTGCTCTGGCAGGGGAGTTGGACTTGATGATCTTTGAAGGTCCCTTTCAACCCCTAACATTCTGTGATCCTGTGATCCTGTGACAGCTTTGTCAGGAATCTAACACATGTTTTGGCTTTTTCCTGTATAACATATTGAAAAGTACAAAAATGCCAGAGCTGCATAAAGGCAGATGGAGCCTTTCTATAAAGTGAGAAATTAGATCTTAATTTCCTTATTTCTTCTTCCTACCCACACAAATAACTCGAAGACTTTAGCTGATGTGTATCCAAACTCCCTTCGAACACCCCAAAACCACAAACCTAGCTAGGAATTGTCTGCACAGAATAACCTGTGTTTCTCCAGTCTGTCATCATCTGGAGACAGAAGTAGGGGGAAAAGCATGTAGACTGAACAAATCTGGCTACAGACTTTCCTCAGTAACCAGCTGTGAAACAAGGGTTCAGGGAAGCCTCCAGGCAGAGTGCTTTTAAACAAAACAAAATAAAACCAACTCCCCAAAACTCAATTCACTGCTTTTTATGTTGTGAATTTTAAACACAAAATAATACAGCAGAGACATGGAAAACTCACAGGACAGCAGTAAAGTTAAATGTATTTATTGGTGGTGTTTAATATGTAAATAAAGTTAAATGTATCTTGTCTGTAACGATTAGTCATATTCACTTCTGAAGTTACCTAGTATAATATACTTGTATGTTCATTAATGACTGTCTAGCATGAGTACTTCTGTGGTCTCATCCTCATTAGTGTTCAGCGTTTATTAATTGTTTGAAATGGCCCAAGTGAGTGTTCTCCACCTACTAAATGCATCTTCCCTCCTGACTTAATTGTATTTTTACCCCACCAGGTTTTGCATCTTACAAAAATGTTTCCATCAGTACACATCACTGATCCCACTTCAGAATTTGACAAAAGCAAATGGTTGTTTTTCTGTTCTAGGTATGAGCAAGACAGTGGTCATGACAGCGGAAGTGAAGATGCCTTTTTTGACTCATCACAGCCTCTCACACTGGTCACTTTAGGCATGAAGAAGTTCTTTATGCCCACAACACCTGCTGCCCCCAAGGACCCAGCGAGCAGAATCCTTCCCCTTCCGTCATGTGTGGGCATCTGCCTTGACTGTGACAAAGGCAGGGTGGGGTTTTATGATGCAGGCCGTATGAAATGCCTTTATGAGTGTGACGTGGACTGCTCTGGTATAATGTACCCAGCATTTGCCTTAATGGGTGGCGCAGCAGTTCATCTTGAGGAGGCTGTGACAGCTAAGTATGAAGAGTACCATGATGATATGTAGTGCAGTAATCTCTTCCTGTTGCTGTTTTGAGATGTAAAATGAGAGCAGAAGAATTCTACCTTAGTTTTCAGTTCTGATTAATCACATTCTGCCTTCATGTTGTTCACAAGTTACTGGCCCATGCTTTTTGTAAACAAATGGTCCAGATAATTCCTACACCAGTGAGAAATGTTCTTCCAGAAACTCTCCTGCCTTTCTTGTCATGCTGTTCTCCACAGACTTTTTTCCCAGGGTGAAGAAGGGAAGAAGTTTGACTAGCAACCAAAATTATTCTTCAGGGGTAGATATCTGCCTTTTATTGTAACTTAAATGCTTACATTGTCAGTTTTGCATTTAGTGAAGTCAAATATGACAGCATGTGATTGCCATTCTCATCGAGTCATAGAACAGCTTAGGTTGGAAGACAGGTCAGACATCATCTACTCCAACACCCCTGCCATGGACAGGGACAACTTTCAACTAGACTTGGACACCTCTCAATTTTCCTTTCAAGAAATCTACCTGAATGTCTTTGAGTACCATGGGTTGGGCGTTTCAGCACAAAGTAACAGTTACAAATGCAAAATATAAATCAGAGAGAAATCAGAACTGCAGTTGAATATTTAAGTTGTATTTGGAGAGAAGGTAAATTAGAACCTGATTGCATGTCATGTACCTTTAATGTGCCCGTAAGCTAAATCATTAATTCTGACACCTGGTGCCATGTAATTGGCTTAATAGTAAGTTTCTTTACTTCCAGGTGTTTACTATAGGCTATATAAAATAAATGAAGTGCAATTCTACCTTAGGCATCAGACTTTAGAGTCCAAAGTCAGAAGTGTTTGCATGTCTGAGTAATAGTAGCTGGTATTGTTGGCAAAAGCAAATAAATTATTGACATGAATAATCATATGTGAAGTTTAAAATAACAAAAATTTCAGGTATTTCTTTTAATACTTGTTTCTTAAGTTAATTTTTTACTCTTCTAGTAGCTTGGTGGTTTAGTGAGAATGTTAAAAATGCACTGATTATGTTTGAGACCCAATTTCTGCCTTAAAGGATGTCTCTCCTCTCATGGTAAAAACTATGTATCATGTAGCAGCCTTTAATATAATCTTAGAACCACCAAATGATTTGTATCGGAAGGGACCTTTAAAGATCACCTAGCCCAACAACCCTGCCATGAACAGGGACAGCTTCTCATAGACCAGGCTGCTTGAAGTTCTGTCCAACCTGTCCCTGAACACTTGCAGGAATGGGACATCTGCAGTTTGTCTTGGCATCCTGTTCCAGGGCTGCACCATCCTCATTATTAGAAATTTCTTCATTGTATCTAGTCTAAATCTACCCTCTTTCAGTTTAAAGCTGTTGCCCTTTTCCCTGTTACCACAGGTGCTGGTAAAAAGTGTCTCTCAATCTTTATTTAAGCCCTCTATATACTGGAACACAAAAATAAAGTCTCCCTGTAGCCTTCTCTTTTGGCGGCTGAACAACCTCCACTCTCCTAGACTTTGTTCAGTGGAAAGGTGTTCCAGCCATTTTTGTCTGTTTGTGTGGCCCTCTTCTGGATCTACCCTGTGCTGGGACCCCCATAGCTGGACACTTGGGGCTCGGGAGAGCAGAGTGGGAATATCAACTCCCTTGCCATGCTGGCTATCCAGCAGCCCAGGATACAATTGGCTTTCCAGATTGCAAGTACACATTGCTCATTCATGTCCAATTTTTCATCTCTCACAATCCCCAAGTCCTTCTCTCTGGGACTGCTCTCCATCTCCCAGCCATTTTTGATATTGCAGATTACCCAGACCCAGGTGCAGGACCTTGTGCTTGGTCTTGGCAAACTTCATGAAGCTCATGTGAGCCCAGTCCTCAAGCCTGTTGAGGTCCCTCTGCACCAACATCCTGTCACTCTAGCAAATGAATTGCTCAACTTGGTGTCATGTGCAGATTTGCTGAGGATGTATTCAGTCTTACTATCTATGTTGTTAATGAAGATATTAAATAATATTAGTGCCAGTACAGACTCTTGAGGGACCCTGCTTGTTACTGGTTTCCACATGGACATGTTGCTATTGACTATGACTCTTTGGACATGGCCATCCAGCCAAATGCTTACCCATTGAACATTCCATCTGTCAAATCTGTATCTCTCCAATGTAGAGGTAAGAATATTGTGGGGAAGTGTATCAAAGGCCTTACATAAGTCCAGGTATATGACACCTGTCCACTTCCCTTGTCCACTGATGAAATCACTCCATCAGAGAAGACCACTAGATGAGTCAGGTGTAATTTACCTTTGGTAAATCCATGATGGCTGTCTCAAATCACCTCCTTGCCTTCCATATCTTTCAACATACCTTCCAGGAGGATCTGTTACATGATGTTACTGAGCATGGAGGTGGACTGCATCTCTTTATAGAAATCTGTGTAAAAGAAACATTTGGTACTTGCACTGCTAACTTGTGTCGTGGAAAAATAAGGGTCTAAAGTGAAGGATTGTTCTAATACATACTTGGTGCTTTCTAATTTGGGGATATGCTTCCTAATTTGGGGATAGTGTTGCATCTTGATGAATGTGTGTGAAATATTCTTATTAACTACGTGTATACAGCTGTAGAGCTATGAAATGGGACCTGAAAGTCAGAATACACTTAAATGAATGTAGGTTGTAATGCAAAACCTTTGTAGGCTTTGCTGTCTGAACTGTCATTCTGATCAGATGTAGAGTTCACCTCTCCCGGTATCCTCTTTCCTAAGCCTTTTGTCAGGTGGCCATTGCTGGAAGAAATCTGCAGAAATGGTAATTGTGAGAAATGTCATCTTCAGCAGGGGGAGCATGACATCCCTTTTAGGGCTAGAAATACCCAGCAAGGTCAGCTTATTGTTTGGGTCTCACCTGCCATTGTTTCTGCCTTAGTAAGTTTGTGTGGAAATACATTCTACAGCTTCATTGTGTACTTGTGTGAGGAACATTTTGATGTCCCAGGCAGCAGGTATGATAGAAGCTGGAAACTTCAGGAAATTTATCCTGCAGAGGGAATGGCAAATTGTCCCTCACTAGTTACCCTTTAGGTAATTTCTTTTTGTAATATCCTTTCTTATTATGGCCTTCTCTTCAGGATTTCTATCACTGGATGGAAGCCATTCTGTATTGGTAAGCATCCCACAGGTTCTCTTTTCTCTTCTGAGGCTGACTGAAGGAGTCCTTCATACAAATGCTCTGTTGCAATGAAGGATGACAAAATTTGGGATTTCTCCTCTTTTTTTATTGTCCTGAAACCATATTTGCCTTTTTTTAGTCAGTACTGATTATTAAGATGATGTTTTTAAAGTTCTTCTGCTGTCTTTTTCACACAACAAGCTTATGAGCACGCTGTGCACATACACCTTTTCTCCACCTTGTGTATATTTTGCATTTCTTGATGTTGAGTTTCATCATATCGTTTTCCTGGTCACATAGTCCTGATGGCCTCCAGCAGCTTTTGAGCTACTTCTGGCCTTAAGTTTCTCTGAATAGCTTCATAGGTAACACAAAACCAGTAATTTTTTTCTTTGCAGATTTTTCTGGATCGTGGAGCAATTCAAATTGTAGTGTGACACAGCAAATCTTTTTCTGCTGTTAAAATGTATTAATATTTCTGCCTCTTCACACACACACCCCCCTTTTGTTAGTAATTTGTTAAACCATGATTTCAAGCACTGGAAACTTTTGCATGTTAGTACACTTCGTTCATTAGATGAGACATTTTCTTGTGTGTGTGCACCCAGTGGTCAAAAAGACCCAGCAGACAGGATTTCCTTCCGTAGCTGTGACTTCTTCCATTACATAATCACTATTCATCTATCCATTAATCTATCAAACCTTATAGTTTCTATAAGCTTCTATCTTAAAACTATAGACTATAAGGTTGAACTTTCTGGTTTGTTGCCCCCAGACCATATCTTCTTCCACAGACAAATGTGTAATTTTTCATTCCTCTGTTTTGGAAAGTGGTCTAAATTAGAGGCATTATGTTATGGCTAGCTCTCCACAATTCCATACTGGGATTCTTTAGAAGCATCTGAACCAATATCACCAAGAACTGGCCTTACTTTATGGAAATGTTCATAAACTGAACACTCTATCTTAGATATGAAGACAGTCTCTTGGATTAATTTATTAAAAAAAAAAATATTACTATTTACTGATTTGAGAATAAGTAAGAAATAAAAAAAACAACAAACTTTTTTTTCTACTATAGCTTTACCTTACATTCATTTAAAATGTGCTCTGCTATGCAATTACTTATTCTACTGGACAGATATTGACACCACTTTATACATTAATTTACCTTATGATATGTCTGTTTGTATTTATCTCATCCCAAGTTTGAAAACTGATTTGGCTTTTGGTGTTACTTGAATATTTAGGATGATTCATTACAGTACTCTATGGTGCTTATACCAACTTATTAAATAAAACCCACACTGTCTGAGGCACTGACAAAATACTGTCAGATTTTTTCCACTACAAAGGAAGTGTCACCTTTAAAAAAATACAGTTCAGCAGTACTTGCCTATCCAGATACTTATTTTTTCCAGAACAAGTTTCTTCCTATGAAACAGCACTTTACAGCATAGATTAAGCTAAAAATGGTATGGTATTGTTTGGATCTTTGTGCAATATAGTTGTTTGGTGACTACTGTGTGATTTGCAAAGCTCCATGCAGGTGTGAATCATGTAGACACTTTTTAGATATCTAAAGCTTTAACAAAAAAGGCCTTGTTTAAAATTATTCTGAAATGTAAATGTGATGTCTTCTTCTTTTCCTTTTTCTTTTTCCTAATAAAATATGAAAATACAGTTGCCTCGGCTATTCACTTCATTCCCAGCTCTGACGTACCCTGCCTGAAATAGTATTTCTCAAAATAGATGATAACAGGTGACTTATGGGGAGAAAGTATGATTGGTTCTCAAGTCTGCAAATATGCCAACACCTCTAATTTTAGGAGGACTAAACAGTCGAGTTTGGACTAACTGTCACATCATGTTTTTATTTAAGATGTTGATGTTTGGAACTTGGCTGCCCAAGGCTCCCTCTCCTGGCAGGGGAGGAAAGTATGTGTCCAGAAGGAGCTGTCTGGCACATTGTCAAAGGAACCTTCCCACTCCCTAACAGAGGAAGCAGATTGTGCTTAGCTCTCCAACATGAGTGCCCAGCTAAGAGGCCTAACTTAGGTTGCATGGACCTGCCTTGCTTTGCAATTCTGAAAATGGGTGCCTTTGCTTAAATGTGTGTCTGTCTTTACGTTTGTCAACACTGCTGCTTTCAGAAAGCTTTAAGCTCCAGTTTCAGATGGTTGCTATCTTCAGGCCTGTTGTGTGTGTACACCTGCAAACACTGAGGCTGTATTCAAAGTGGAAGTCCTGTGAGCTGTGCTAGTGTGGTTAAAGCAGTCCCACAGTCAATATATGTATGTGTGTATACTTGAAGAGAGAAGGCCTGACACCTGCGAAAGCAAGGCATGCTTGAATCCAAGTGCAGTGTTTTACTGAATTTTCTCTACTTTCTGATTTGATTGCCATACTCAAGCATATTGATCAAATGTGTGAATGTCAGGTTTGTTTATCACTTGAAGTTGAGTGAAACCAACACTGTGGGTTTATTGTGGCTGAGGAAGCTCATGAAAAAGGCTTTGACTGAAAAAATATTCTTGGTACCACGTCAGCAAATTAATGCAGAGCAGACTGTCACTTCCTGAGGTGCTTGCCATCAGGGGAAGACTGAGATGGTGCCTAGTCTTTGGCTGAGCTCCTGTTCAGTAACAACCTTCTGAAAGCTTATTTTGAGGTTCAGAAAAACAAATATAGCTGTATGAGAGAACTTCAGCTTGCACTGGAGTCTCAGGTTAGAAAGAAGCAGCTTTGACTTGGCCTAAAGGATATTCCCAGCTCCTTGAAAAAATAATAAGGCTTTTTGTGTATTTATTGCCAAACTATAAACATAGCACTGGGCAAATCCAGCTTAGCATGAAAGAATCCATTTGGTTTAGCTAGTCTGTCTGGTTTGACAGACTTAGTCCCTGCTCTTAACCCTTTTATTCCTTCTGCTTCCTATCCCAAATAAATACTATAAAAATGTTTCTCTCAAAAATATGTCTTTTCCTGCCTGTTTTATTAAATTCTGCCTCTCTTTTACACTATTGCCCTCATATTAGCTGAGCTTTGGTGCAGTTACTTCATTTCCTGCTCTTTTCTCAGCAGTGTATAGCAGCAGTATCCTGTGCTTCTGCATGAAATGTAACTGATACAACAAAGAGTGAAAAAACCCATGGACCTATCCTTAAATCTGTAAGAAGGAGATGGAGAGAAAGTGTCCTAGGTAACTAGGAAACTGACCGTGGAAAGCAGTAGTTTCAGTGGAGAGGAAAAACAACCTCAAGTCCCATTAGTGCTATTAAACATGTACAAGCCCCAACACAACGTGGCATGATGACTAGAAATGGCTCATTTTGGGGTTGGTAACCCACTGTGAACTAGTGGGTGAAACTGTTGAAGTTCACTGCATTCCCATTTTCATCCTATATGGCAGTAATGTGCACATTACTTTATTTCTGCTTGAGCTTAAGTAACAAGGTTATATTGGCCTTTATCTGTGTCGATTCAAAAGCTGTTTGTCTCCAGCAAAAATCTTGTCTGAATATCTGTTCATTCTTTTGTGAAAACAAAACTGCTGTATGGCTTCTAAGAGTAGAATTTATATTTGTGAAGTTTAAATGAATGATCATACTTAGTTGTATTGCATGCTACAAAAGCACCGTAACTAAACAAGTGCACTGAAAAAAAATTCCTTTCAGAAATAATTTCATAAATGCTTCTTCAAAACCTAGATAAGCTATGAATGAAGGTTAAAAATTAAGAATGCACTTGAAAAATCATTCTGTAGGAGAACTGCAGAGACCTGAACTATCTACTTGGCTATAGACAAGCTGTTGAAACAGTGCTTCAATTTCATTCATCACTGAATCTGCATAGACACGTGGGTATATGCATTTATTTAGAGAACACAGTCTCAAGCTGCACCAGGGGAAGTTTAGGCTCGAGGTGAGGAGAAAGTTCTTCACAGAGAGAGTTGTTAGCTGTTGGAATTGCCTGCCCAGGGAGGTGGTGAAGTGACCATCCCTGGAGGTGTTCAAGAGGGTATTGGACGTGGCGCTTGGTGCCATGGTTTAGTAGGTGTGAGGTCGGTGGTGACAGGTTGGACTTGATGATCTTTGAGGTCTTTTCCAACCTTATTGATTCTATGATATTTGTGCTTATGTGCATGTCTCTTTTTTCTAGAAAGTTGCTAGACTAGTGTGGCAGTTTGGGCTGGGTGCCTCCTGCTGTTGCCACACAGGGTGCACCTCTGGTGCCCCAGGTGTCTAGCCCAGTGGGTGGACACAGGAAATAGTGTATTCCATATCCATAATGTCCTGCTCCCTAGATACCTCCCAGCACTCCCCTTCTCCCTACCTGAGGGTACACCCAAAACCCCTAGGGTTCTTTCTTCCCCCCCCCTTCCACTTTTAGGCTAATCTCAGCTGGCCAGATCTGAGATTGCCATTCCTCCATCTCCTCCTGGCATTAGGCCTTAGCCAGGCCCAAGAGGCCTTTGAGATAACTCCCCTTCCATTATCAGATAGGCGCATCTCCCACAGGAGCTGCAAGGAGGAAAGAGACCTGATAGATTTATAGGGAGCAGGACATTATAGTATGAAATACACTATTTCCTGTGTCCACCTACTGGGCTAGACAGCCGGAGCACTAGAGGTACACCATCAAATTAGAAATCTTCAGATGACATGTCTGGCAAAGTCCAAATCTTCATCTGGGTGTCCTTCAAACAGTCTCTCATTCAGGCTCAAGTAACAGTCCATTCCAGTTCTTCTCCCTCATCTGATGGAGCCTCCCAGTGATGCAGGGATCACAGAATCAGTATCACAGAATCACCAAGGTTGGAAGAGACCTCAAAGATCATGGAGTCCAACCTGTCACCACAGACCCCATGACTAAACCATGGCACCAAGTGCCACATCCAATCCCCCTCTTGAACACCTCCAGGGACGGTGACTCCACCACCTCCCTGGGCAGCACATTCCAATGGCTGATGACTCTCTCAGTGAAGAACTGTTGGAGAAGAGACCAATCCCCTCCTGGCTACAACCACCCTTCAGATAGTTGTAGACAGCAATAAGGTCTCCTCTGAGCCTTCTGTTCTCCAGGCTAAACAATCCCAGCTCCCTCAGCCTCTCCTTGTTGGGGCTCGAGGCCTCTCACCAGCCTTGTTGCCCGTTTCAGGACACGTTCAAGTGTCTCAATGTCCTTCTTAAACTGAGGGGCCCAGAGCTGGACACAGTAATCAAGGTGTGGCCTAATCAATGCTGAGTACAATGACCTCCCTGCTCCTGCTGGCCACAATATTCTTGATGCAGGCCAGGATGCCATTGGCCTTCTTGGCCACCTGGGCACACTGCTGGCTCATGTTCAGCAGGCTGTCAATCAGCACCCCCAGATCATCACATTAGCCAATTTCCAGTCATCTGGGACCTCTCCAGTGAGCCTGGACTGCCAGCTCTCTCAGCACCCTAGGACAGACTGAAGGAGTTGGGGCTGTTCAGTCTGGAGAAGAGAAGGCTCCCAGGTGACCTCATTGTGGCCTTCCAGTATCTGAAGGGGGCCTACAAGAAGGCTGGGGAGGGACTTTTCAGACTATCAGGGAGTGATAGGACTAGGGGGAATGGGATGAAGCTGGAGGTGGGGAGATTCAGGCTGGACATGAGGAGGAAGTTCTTCACCGTGAGGGTGGTGAAGGCCTGGAATGGATTGTCCAGGGAGGTGGTTGAGGCCCTGTCCCTGGAGGTGTTTAAGACCAGGCTGGATGAGGCTCTGGCCAGCCTGATCTAGGGTAGAGTGTCCCTGCCCATGGCAGGGGGGTTGGAACTAGATGATCCTTGTGGTCCCTTCCAACCCTAACTGAAACTATGAAACTATGAAACTAGGATGGATCCCATCCGGTCTCGTGGACTTGTGAGTGTCCAAGTGGCTAAGCAAGTCCCGAACTAATTCCTTGTGGATTTCCTGGGCAATACACTGCTCCCTGACCCCATCACCCAGTTCAGGAGGCCAGTTATCCTGGAGTCATCCTGCCTTACTGTTGAAAATGGAGGCAAAGAAGGTATTTAGAAGCTCAGCCTTTTCCTCATCTTTAGTTATAGTGTTACCCTCCAGGTCCAATAAGGAGTGGAGGTTCTTCTTGCCCCTCTTTTTAGTGTTAATATATTTATAAAAATGCTGTTTATTATCTTTCACAGAGGTGGCCAACTTAGGTTCTAACTGGGCCTTTGCCTCTCTAATTTTTCTCCTGTTTAATCTAACAACATCCTTAAACATATCAGGAGAAGCCTTCCCCTCCTTCCAAAGGTGATACAGCCTCTTTTTTTCCCTTAATTCCTTCAGGAGCTGCTTTCTCATCCAGGCTGGTCACCTTCCCTGGCAGCTCATCTTTCGGCAGATGGGAACTGTGAGTTCCTGTGCCTTCAAGAGCTCCTGTTTGAAGTAGGTCCAACCATCCTGGACCCCTTGGTTCTTAAGGGCTGCTCCCCAGGGAACTTTGTGAATAATTTTCTTAAGCAAGTTGAAGTTTGCCCTCCGGAAGTCCAAAGTGAGAGTTCTGCTAGTGCTTCTCCCTATCTCCCTGAATCATGGGATAAGGGACTCTGTGTGCTTTGGGATCTCTTTTCGTCACTGTGCTTATAGCTTTTGTAAAACACTCACTGCTTTTTCCATTTAAACTTTCCATCACTTCTGCAGTCCGTTTGTGTGAGTCTCATCATTTTCCAGCCCCCAGTGGGAGGCAAGGGAGTATCTGCCTCAACCTGGGACAACTAGTCATGCAATTGGTAAGAAGTTCAGAAAACACTGAGATTCATATTTATTCAAATAATACTGACAATTGTTCCTATTTGGTATTTTGCATATTGCTGAGCCAAGTGTGCTCACTGCATCCAGGTATTTAGGCTATGCAAAGTGAGAGAGTATGGTCTTTTTTCTGTGCACCTGGAGGTGTGGGGGGTGAAGGGACTGTAAGGCAGAAAGACCCAGGCCAGTACTAGTGGTACATATCCTGTACATGTGAATTCTAAGCCACTAGAAGCTGCCAGACCCCAGTGGAGCTAATGGGATGATTTTACCTCAGCTTTTCTCCACAGATCTGGAGACACTGCAGACACTTGTTACCACCTTCCCTGCTGTTGCTTGAGACTAAGAATGATTCTGGGTGGGGAGGGGTACTTTGCAAACCTGATTCTTCCATCTCTGCTCTGGCAAAAATACTTGTTGTCACATACACTGCACACCCACATGAAGTATGGACACTCACAGTATCTGTCTTTAGGGAAGAAGCCTATGATGACCACCCAGGAGGTAATTGGAAAGCTAAGCCAGTTTTGCATAGTCATTCCAGACTTCAGCTGAATTTGTTGCTTCCCTTATTTAAATGCAGCTAAGTATCAGGCACCCCTCGATTCTTGAGGGTATTTATACAGGTGTGAATTAATGAATGTGGGTTTTATTAAAACTTCTCAAAGTAAATCCAGCTCAATATGCTAATTGACTGATTTAATAGGGTCCATTTTACAGAACTATTGAGACAAAAGAATAAGGATGAAGAAGGACAAGACTAGGTCTCACCATGAGAAAAATAGTTCATAATAATTTAGTTTTATTTCAGAGCACTTTGTATTTTCCATACATAAAAATTACCAAAAAAGCTTTTCCAAGTCACTAGAGAGGAAAGCATGTACTGGCAGCATTTCTCTCAGAAAATCCTATGTCTTCGTGAAATATCTTAATTAATTTGTTAATTCACAGATTTATTTATTTTTTAAAACCTTATACAGCTTTTATTTTGTCAGGCTCCACAAAGGCAGGCTGGCATCACAGAGTTCCATCCAGTTCTCCAGGCATCAGCCAGCAGATGGCAGTCACAGCACATAGACTGGTATATTACAGCTGTTGTCAAAGGCCAGTCACATACACTGCACATTTGCAGTGTAAATGTATTCAAAAGTATTAAACATGAGCTTATTTTCCAGCACACCTTTTTTAACTTGCCATGAGAGTAGCCAGTACAATAGAACATAGAGGCCTGGGGGCCCTTTCCTCAGGGCCCTGCAATTGTTTTATAGTGGGTGCTGATTTTGGTGCTGGGGAAGCAGACCCAAGCATAGGAGTAGGCCTAACTTTAATTGACTTTCTAATGTTTCCCCCTTTATTTAGAGTTCCCCTCTCCTCAGGTCCTTCTAGCTATCTGCCTATCAGATTTCTAGAGCTAATGCAAGCAGAAATTCTTTTTTTTAAGGGCAAAGAACATGCCCTTGGAGACCACATAATTTCTTTTAAAGTAAGAAGAAAATACTAATATTCACATGTTTACAGTATTTGCATACAGCTTCTCTGGTGTTTTGTTATTTACAATTATTTTTTAAAAAGACTTAAATGTAGTATGTGAGCTTGCTGCTGCTTTGCTTTTTTGTTTGTTTGTTTGACTGTTAGTTTAACTTTAAGGAAGACCTATCACTGATTTCTTAATTATGATTCTGTGGTTCTGGTCCAACCATTAACTATCCTCATTTTCAAAGAGGGGGCAAGAGCAACCAGCATTATCACCACCTCTCCACTCAAACTCCTCCTGCAGTGTTGTGCCTCCCAAGTCACCTCTGGGGAGATCCTTCCTCACAGAAACTCTAACTCTGTGTTCATCCCAACAAGACCAGTTGCATGTGTTGGTGAGAATGCAGCACATAGCAGAGTAAAAAGGAGGAAATGCTGAAATATTTTAGAGAATGCATAAGGCTGGGGTCAGAGTGGCTGGAGCGCGGCCAGGCAGAGAGGGACCTGGGGGTACTGGTCAATGGTGGGCTGAACATGAGCCTGCAGTGTGCCCAGGCAGCCAAGAGGGCCAATGGCATCCTGGCCGGCATCAGGAAGAGTGTGGCCAGCAGGAGCAGGGAGGTCATTCTGCCCCTGTACACTGCACTGGTTAGGCCACACCTTGAGTCCTGTGTCCAGTTCTGGGCCCCTCAGTTTAGGAAGGATGTTGACTTGCTGGAACGTGTCCAGAGAAGGGGAACAAAGTTGGTGAGGGGTTTGGAACACAAGCCCTATGAGGAGAGGCTGAGGGAGCTGGGGTTGCTTAGAGTGGAGAAGAGGAGACTGAGGGGTGACCTTATTGCTCTCTACAACTATCTGAAGGGAGGTTGTAGCCAGGCAGAGGTTGGTCTCTTCTCCCAGGCAGCCAGCACTAGAGCAAGAGGACACATCTCAGGCTGCGCCAGGGGAGGTTTAGGCTGGATCTTAGGAAGAGGTTCTATACAGAGAGAGTGATTGCCCATTGGAATGGGCTGCCTGGGGAGGTGGTGGAGTCACCTTCATTGGAGGTGTTCAGGAGGAGACTTGATGGGGTGCTGGATTGCATGGTTTAGTTGTTTAGGTGGGTTGGATTAGTTGATAGGTTGGACGCAATGATCTTGAAGGTCTCTTCCAACCTGGTTTATTTTATTCTATTCTAAAGCATATTGCCTGATAAGTAGAAAGTAAAATAGTTAGTAGACATGATCTGTGTGGTTCCACAGCAGCCATTGGCAGTATTTCCTGGCAGACAGGCTGAGCCTGCTTTGTTCAGCTCATGTATATTCAATGTCTGCTTTGCTTTATGCAACCTGAAGTCTCACAAATACCCATTTACTTTTCAAGGGAGAGATGCTAGATTTGATATTCTGTGAAGTGCTTTTTGACCAGCCCAGGCTTTAATGTATTTTCCACTGCAGCTGGTAGTACTGAGATATTCTCCACTGAACATTTAAGAAATTAAAAGGTATATCAGCTGGCTTCATTGAAGTAAGTCTGTGCAATGCTTCTTCTAATTTGAAATGCAAACCTGATGGTGAAGCCACTGGACCAGTGAATGACTTTTACTTTGATATGGCACATAAATGCAAATGAATGCTAGACAGTGATGATCAAAATGCTTTGAAAAGCAAAGGACCCAAGAAAACATATTATTTTCCACAGCTGTTAAGCTAAGCAATACTCAGCCTGTTGAAATAGAATTCAACAAGTAGGTTTTGAGAGACCAACTTGTTGGAAATGTTAATTAAAAATTTGCACCTCCCCTGTGTGATTTATACTGTGTTTCACTGTTGAGATCAATATTGCTCACATTCACAATGTTTGTAATGAGAAATTCAAGTTTGGCTTTGCCAACTTCACACATACAATTGAGAAATCTGCTGCAAGTTTTTAAGATGTCATCGAGTTGTTGTCATTCTGATTTAAGAATGTTCTTTATCAGTATGAGAAAGATTTCTTATTCACTAATTGACATTTGTACCCGTTGTGGATTTAGCAAAATGGGAATGTCCTATACTTAGGGAGTTATTTTTAAAATAAAACTAAGGATCTAATATTTGTAAAAGAAGTATAAAAAGTGACAAAAATATTCTATGAGTTGTATCCTCCTGAACTGAGGTATAACTAAAAACAATAGATGTCTGGTGCAGGCATAATTATGTATTACTTTTAGTGCAGACAGGTGTCATGGTAGGGCCAAACGAGCCCCAGCACAAACCCTGATGTGTCTAGAGATGTTCCTCCTCTCCCTCCCTCCTTCCTGCAGAGGTCAGGGTAGCAAAGGAAGAGGAACAAGAGAGAGGCCCCAACATGACTGGGTAAACAAGTCTACTTATGGGGTAAGAGCATGTGTACTGGCCACTGCTCCCCGACCAGGCCTGTGTTTCTGCCTTTTATGGCCACAGCCTGGCAGAATCCCTTTTCATTGGGTTACTATGTACTGGCTTCAGTTGCCCTATTGGCACAATGGAATCTTGGGCAAGGTATATATACAGGCTGATTTCTAGTTGCCTTGCCTTGCTTGAACCTGCTTTGCCTTGGACCTCACCTTGCTTGAAGCTGGTTTGAGTTGTCTCTCCTCAAGTTGCCCAGTCTAGAGCCTGGGATAAGAGCCACGAGCCTACTCACTGCAAGCTAGAAGCCATGAACCTTGGAGCCAGAGCCAAGCCATGCTTCCCCTTGCAACTAGGATTTTGCTGTGCCTCAGTTTGCCCAGGAAAGCCAAAAGTCCTTTGCAATACCATTGCAAAACTGCCCACCATCCTGCTGAAGCCAGACCAGCCCCGAGACCATATGGCATTTTCTGCTGGCAACCAGCTGAGCTTGGCGCACGAGAGTGCCCCAAAAGCCTCAACAGCTAATACACAGTAGCAGCACTCCCCACAAGTAATTAATTCATTGCTTCTTTTGCTTAACAGTTCTTGTCAAATCTACCCCCATCCCCCACTGTGGTTGAGCACCATTCACTACCGGGGGATTCTCTCTTTCCCTGTCATTCCTGCTGGTTTGCAGAAAATGGTTAAAAATTGTTATATTTGCCTGAATACTGTACATTCCCACTGTAAATATATATTCTAACCATATATTGAACCTATTTGATAAGTTTTGGCAATTTTTTCATATTAATAGAAAGTTCTCAATATTTTTATTAATATCCCTCTGCCATCTCTTAATTAACCAAATTCAAATAAATTCAATAACAACAGGATTTTCAGCATGTTCTTTAACCCAGCATAGACATGGTCTGGATTTATCCAGTTTATGCAACGCAAACTTAGGTTTCATCCACACCTGTTTACATCATGTGTGAATAAGCTAAAATATGTTTGGCCCCATCTTGGTGGAAGTTGCAAAGTGGCTTTATCCCAGGCTGGCTGAAGCAAATAAGAAATCAGAGGAAAGCACTGTAAGTCAAGATATTGGAAGAGAAAAAAGGGCATGATCATGAATTTGATGGAAAATTTAGGAAGTATCATACCCTTGTCATACAGGATCGTGCCAATTATTACTTCTCTGCTCCTTAACTGAATTACTGACCAGAACGCTAAAATCTATTCTGTCCTTCCCCTTTTTATGGTAGGCTTACTCTAAATGTTTATAAAATATTGTATGTTGACATCAGCACTGGCAGAATTATTTATCAGGCAGTTAATATGAAGTTGTTTAGTGTAACAGCTGGGGCTATTTCCAAAGTGGTGAGACCACAATATTGCAAATTATCAAACTATTGGTTGAAGACAAAGAAATGTCCTGTTCCACACCATCATTAACAAGCTCTGATTTGATCCTTGAGTAGTTATCATTTACACAGTTAATATTAACAATCTCCAGATTTTTTTTTGGCCAAGTTTTGCACATTTAATTATTAAAAACTATTGCTGGATTCAACAGAAGAGAGAAAATATGCATTGTGCCTCAGACAGAAAATGCCAGATAATCTTTCTCATTTTGAAACATAGCTGATCCGCTCTGGGAAAGCTCAGCTCTCCTTTATTTAAGAAAGCATACTTTACTGACAAAACAACAACGGGTAATTTATGTTCACAAAACATCTTCAATACACAGAGTTTTCAAAGACAAAGCCAAGCAAATGGAACAAAGTTAACTCTGAGAATGTAATTAACACCTGTCTTTCTTAGCTTGATGACATCATAACTGCATTTCAGTAGCTGCAAAGAATTTCAGAACAGTCCCCAAGAGAAGCCAAGAACATCACATTTCCTTCAATTAAAAATCAACTTTCTGCTGGAGTGACCTGAGTGTCTGCTCACATGGGTTTTACAGAATGATGAAGAACTTTACTTAATAGGGGCCATGATCTGCAGCAAGTTAAAACAAAACAAACCCAACAACAACCAACCCACCCCCCAAAAAACCAAAAACACACCACCACAAACAAACCCCCAAACAATACACACCTAGAACCCTATAAGGAAATAATCTTAGACTCCTTTGTCTTCCAGAAACCTCTGCTGTTTCCCTCCTCACGCATCTACATAGTCTCAGGGACACAGTCTCAAGCTGCACCAGGGGAGGTTCACGCTGGATGTTAGGAAGAAGTTCTTCATGGAAAGAGTGACAGTCCATTAGAATGGGCTGCCCAGGGAGGTGGTGGAGTCACCATCTATTCTATTCTATTCTATTCTATTCTATTCTATTCTAGTCTAGTCTAGTCTAGTCTAGTCTAGTCTAGTCTAGTCTAGTCTAATATAGGAAGTTGGTGAGGGGCTTGGAACACAAGCATTATGAGGAGAGACTGAGGGAGCTGGGGTTGCTTAGCCTGCAGAATAGGAGACTCAGGGGTGACCTTATTGCTCCCTACAACTACCTGAAGGGAGGTTGTAGACAGGCAGAGGTTGGTCTCTTCTCCCAGGCAAGAGGGTCACAGTCTCAGGCTGCACCAGGGGAGGTTAGGAGGAAGTTTTACACAGAGAGAGTGATTGCCCATTGGAATGGGCTGCCCGGGGAGGTGGTGGAGTCACCATCACTGGAGGTGTTCAGGAGGAAACTGGATAGGGTGCTTGGTTGCATGGTTTAGTTGATTAGGTGGTGGTGGATGATAGGTTGGACACGATGATCTTGAAGGTTTCTTCCAACCTGGTCTGGTCTATTCTATTCTATTCTATTCTATTCTATTCTATTCTATTCTATTCTATTCTATTCTATTCTATTCTATTCTATTCTATTCTATTCTATTCATGCTTTACTTCTTATTTCATGACCATTTTTACACACACTGATGTCAGGTGGCTGGCCTTCTAACCTTGAGTGGCTTTAGGCAATTAGCATGATCATCCCTGCTTCAACTTAAACACTCAGAATCAGTTTGAAATAGGCTGGGTGGGGTTTTTTTTTGTTTCTTTGTTTTCATATGAAAATCTGGATTTCTGTGGCACTGTGCAGTCTCCAAACTTCCAGCTCTGATAACTAATGTAATTAAGCCATACACTCAGTTCCATCAAGTTGCTGTCATCAAACTATGCAACTGGCAGTCAGAACACTGCACTTGGTGCCATGGCCTAGTCATGGGGTCTGTGGTGACAGGTTGAACTCGATGATCTTTGAGGTCTCTTCCAACCTTAGTGATACTGCGGTACTGTGATACTGCAACACCTGCTGTGAGTACAAGACAGTCACAACTCTTCTTAAACAGAATGTCTAGTGAAGCAAACCATTCTGTCCCATGTTCTTTAAAGTAATTATATTTTCATTAAATATGGGAAAGCAACAAGTAGAAGCTGTAAATGCTTTGCTATTTCTCTATTTTTATGAGAAGCCAGCAGCAGAGTGTTACAGGAAGGCCACTGTAAGCATGAAACTTGTAAGCTAAGCACCAGAGGCCATTTTCTGGGACATTGGCAATGTTCTTGCTCATTGCTTGTTGCACACAACAGCCTTTCACCTGGTTTGGTTTTGCTATTGCTTTAAATACCAGTCTGAAGGTTAGTAGTGGGCAGTGCTGGCCAGACAAGCTTGGCATTGGGGATTATACTGTGTGTCTTCACAGAGTGATTGTGAGACAGATGCCTGGGGTAAATCATTAGGGGAAGATTAGATGAGACCATGCAGGGGTTTGTTCCACAAGATTACTAGCTGGGCCCTGCCTACATCCTGGCTTTGGAATGGCTGGCTGGCAGCTAAGGGGCAGCTGGGGCTGCTGCCTCATTGCAGGTCACCCAAAGTCCCCATCCCCCTGCCTGGGGCCATGTGGTGATCCAGGAGAAGTTTGCAGATTTACATTGACAAGCAACTGAGGTTTGGATTTGACTCCTTTTTTTCTGATCTGACTGCAGACTATAATGCCATAAAGAAAAATCTGATTAGATCATGTAAAACATGCATTTCTACTTGGGGTGCTGTGATAGTCAAAAAGGATGGAATACAAAAAGGGAAAGTTGGAAGCAGGATGACTGTTTAGATTTAAACCCTGCAACTAAAAGCAACATATTGCACTATTCAAAGTCATTTAATGAATTGCTGCAGGTGGTAGAGGTACAGGTGTATTAATTTGTGATGCATACATCACAAACTCTCTGTTATAAGGTATGTTTCAGTGCAAGAAAATATCTAATTTCTACTGCAAAGGCAAGTGAGGGAAATGAAGGAACAAATACCTAGAAGACTGAAGGCTAGCAATATCTGAATAGTCTGTTCCAAAGAGTACCTGGTCTCAAGCACACACAGTGCCAATCATTTCAAAACTCAGTGGCTTCAAAGCATAAGTTAAACTCCACTGCAGTGTGTCTGACTGTCCATTTGCAATAGGCAGGGTTTTCTTAGGAACGTGACCCTCCCACCAACTTTGAAAGGAGACGTGAATGAAGCTTGGGCAATAATGTGTCCCAAAATGGCTTTTGCTGGGGAATACTCAAAATGACAGACAGCTTTTCTAAAACTGTGATTAAAGGGAATAGGAATGGCCAGTGCTAGCTGTGTAAGTGTGTCAGAAGCAGCAAGGTGAAGTAGCCCTTTAAAAAATATCGACCTTCAAAAACTAATATCGACCTATGAAAAATAAATAAACAACCAGCCTCAACATTAAAACATGTCCCACAGCTCTTTGCCTCGTCTTCCTGCCTGGCCTCAAAACAGCCAGCCAGGCCTTCTCTCGGCTGGGTCTTGATGCGCTCTGCCACCCTGCTGCCGTCAGAGGGCAGCGCTGCACCGTCCTACAGGTCCCGTCCCCCTTCCCCCTCACCCCCCATCTCCCGTCTCCCGTCCAGCCTGGCTGCGCTCCGCTTTGCCCCGCTTTCCTCTCTGGCACGTGTAGACCAGCTCAGCTCCACCTTGAGCTACAAGAGAGGACAGTCGGGGACCATCCCGGACTGCGGGCATGGGGGCAATACTGGGCAGCTGCCAAAAGGAACCCCACGAGTCTCGTTGTGAGAACAAAGAGGGATCCCATAACACTGAACTCTGCAGTCACTGTAAAATAATTGTAAAACAGAAGAACTTGGAGTAGACAACACTACCATTTCTTAAACTGATAATGAACATGTAGGTGGAAAAGCGACACAACACCGGTTTGCTCAGAATCACAGAACCACAGAATGGTAGGAGCTGGAAGAGATCTCTGGGGATCGTCTAGTCCAATCCCCCTGCTAAAGCAGGTTTACCTAGAGCAGGTTGCACAAGAACATGTGCAGGCAGATCTTAAAAATCTCCAGAGAAGGAGACTCTGAAAATTCTCAGTGCTCCATTACCCTCAAAGTAGACACATTTCCCCCTATTTTTAGGTGGAACTTCCTGTGGCTTATTTTCTTATCCCCACTTAGGAGCATCATGAGTCTACCCTACAATTAGCACAGAAGTTGTTGTAGTCATCTCTTCCTCTCTGACATACGCATGCTCGTTTCTCTGAAGAGTCTGTGTCTTATTTAAGGACTCTGCTGTCAGGACTGTGACATGATTAAAAGAAGAAGGGATCTGTTTCAGGTCAAGGCTGCTAAGTCTCATTTTCTGTAAAGAATATTGATGTAAATCTGTCTTACATTTCCAGCAGTAGAGCTGATTTATGATGTTTATGGCTGTATTGGCAGCAGGTGCCCCTTCCTCATGACCCAGCTTATTGTTTTTAAAGGGCTGGTGATTGATACTCCATGAATGAGAATGAGCAACATGGAAAGGGGTAACCTCTTTGATGATGGAACTACATTATGAAAATGTAACACACTAGTACTAGGTGCTACTGCTAGGTACTTTGTAACCAACAGTATGGTAGAAACATACAGTTATTTCTTCTTTCTCCTTTCTTTTTTATTGTATGTCTTACTTCAATCCTGCTCTCTTCTGGTAAGCACTGATTATAACCAATGTTGCCAGGTTTGTATCATTCCGTCCTTTATTATACATAATTGAACTCAATAAGCAATTTTGTAATAGCCATGCTAAGCAGCCTACTGGGAGCAGAGTCCCCGGTAGTCTGACAGCCTAGCATTTTATTAAAAATAGGCATTTATATGTTGTATAATAGAACAGGAATTGATTTTACTCTCCAATCTGTCTCAATAGGTGTTTTAAAAGCTTCTTCTGGCATTGATGTTTAACATGGTGTTATTTATTCTTCTGATCTGCTGATGCTAACTCACCAAGTAGCAGAGAATTTTATTACATTCTATATCTGTTACTGAATCAGGGTTCAGCAGAGGATTTCCTCCACAGATGGTTGAGTAGTTATTTTATGGGGGGAAGTGTAACTAAGATAATCCTAATGGGACGGCAGGAGACCACATAGGCTCCTGCAGGCTTCTTCCCAAGGAGTCCTGTCTGTCCACATGTATCAGGATACGCTGAGACAGCTGACTCCCTGGAGCAATGGTGGCACCTTGTGGGTTCTGACTGACCAAGGGTGGATACAGCAGGCCATCCAATCTGGGAGCACTGCCTTGGGCACAAGGGAGTGACAGACATGGAAAGAGCTCTGGGGAACCTTGTGGTACAATGTCATACAGCAGACATTTTTCACCGTCCATAGATGGGAATGTTCATCTAGTATGTGTGTAATTGAGTAGTAAACAACACAATATTTTAGTAAGCTTGACCTACACCTCAGTCTGGGACTGTGCACAGAAACATAGGGTTAGTTTTTCAGGACGGTTCTGAGAGATAACCTCCCAAATGCATGAATAGTAACTGGGAACTTAGAGCCAGACCATAGCAGGCAACAACAAAATATTTGCCTGGTTCCAGCTTTGCCTACCCACTTGCATAGTTGCATTACATATGTAAATGCAAGTGTTTAATGTGGTGTATATCTGTTGAGAATAAGGTAAGAAGAACAAAAATAGATATAATTTTTTAAAAAATATATCTATTTACTTTGGTCTTTGTTTTGAATTGTAATGAAGTGTCCCAACATCAGTCTGTGTTGTACTGCTTCGACAAAAGAAAATTTTTTGAAGAAGCTGTTTTTTCAAAGAATAAATACTGTTTCAAATTAGTTTCTTAATGAGTATATACATAGACCAAATAGAAGATACTGCATTTCAAACTGCACAAATACTTGGTTATAGTGCCATGATCAATTACCTGTCTACTTGTGCTCAGAAACGGTTTGCTGCAGTGCTTCTCAGTCACATAGCGCTTTACCGACAAACTCAACAAGGTATCTATTGTGGCCTTTTTAACAAGACAACTATTTTTTTGATAGCTGTGTGGGATGGTGACAATTGGTTTGCTGAGATGCCTTTAAAGTATTTAGTGCCTTGCAATGATATTTCACTCTTGTGAAAACTGCTGTGGAGGATGGTACTTTCTCATCATACTCTACCTTCAACTTGGATAGTGATTATGTAAGCTTCCTCGTTAATTCTCCTGGCCCTAACTAATGCATTCTGCACTGAGGAATGACAGAACATTTTTTTGTTCTTATACACTTGTGCTTGTGCCTCAATTTCCACAACTTGGAGAATCCTGTGATACCATTCCATAGTAAGCTTTCCCTGTCACTGAAGGTATGTAAAATCTCTCTTCTTTGTGGCTAGTATCTATCTTATGCTACTAATGTACTGCCTGTTTGGGTCTTTTTTCTGACTATATTGAGGACATCTGCAGATCTAAGGAACATCTACAAAATTTACAATGTGCCTATAATTCAGTACCTTCCCAGATGCCCAGGCAAAACAAATATGGGACACTGGAAGTTGAGGGTGAGGCAAATGAGAAGGCAGAAGAGACACCATCTGGAAGATTGCCTAAAGCAAATCAGCCCCACCATGCATCAGGACTTGTTCCCTTAAAGAGAGGAGGAGGGTAATTGTTATTGGTAATTTCCTTCTGGGGGTAACAGAGTGTCCCATATGTCAGCCAGATCCTTCCCCCAGGGAAGTCTGATGCCTCCCTGGGGCCTGGGTCAGAGATGTTACCAGAAGGCTGCATAGTCTAGTACAGACCTCTGATTACTATTCCTTGATAGTTATGCAGGTGGGGAGTGATGAGGTTAAAACCAGAAGTCCAAAAGCAATCAAAAGGGCCTTCAAGACATTGGGAAACTGGTTGAGGGGTGTGGGCAGAGGTAAATATTGTTGTCAATACTCTTAGTTGCAGGAAGGAATACTGAAAGGAACAGGAAAACAGGTATGATTAACAAGTGGCTAGCTAAGAGGCTGGTGCCACCAACAGAATTTTGGGGGGGGTTGATCTTGCAGAATTTTATCTGGCACTGGGACTGATGGCAACAGATGGAGTACATCTGTCTCAGCATGGTAGAAAGATCCTGGCCCATGTGTTGGCAGGGCTTGTTGAAAAGGCCTTGAAGTGGCTTGAAGGGGGAAGAGGTTAAAAACACATGCACTAGAGAGGAACCTAAGGATAACCTTCAGTCTGTTATTTCACTTAAGGTGGGAGATGGTGACAATATCAAAATTGTCTGTGGCAAGTGACAGGAAGGCACATCAGGGTAGTGTGGTGAAGGCACATTATGCCCAGATATTGAATCTTGTTCCAGCATGTGGACAAGCTCCCCTTCTTTCATGAGGGAAAGAAAGGCCAAGGCATTAGCCAGGCGGGCACAGATCACTGCAAGCACCCATCGCATGGGATGCTCGTGCTAATACCAAGAATGGGCGTAATTTTAGCTTCACGCTTTCTATAGGCTGAAGCCAGTTGTTTACAAGAGTGCTCATTGGCCAAATCCAGCCTTGGGAAACCTGTAAGTATCACCCCAGTTGGCAAACACGTTGCCCCCTCTTTCACTTTGTTCTCTCTCCTTGCTTGAGATGACAAAGCTTGTGCCATAGCCTCTGCCATTCATCTCATTGCTATTAAGTCTTCTCTCTCATATATGCAAGCAAGCTAGTAGCCTCTGCATGATGAAGAGGAGCCAACATCCAGGCAGGCCTGTTGAGCCTTAGCCCTGAGAGTATCTCCAGAGGACGGACCTTCACTGAGCCTGAGAAGCTGCAGTGTCACACTGCCAGTCTTACTGACTGGAGGAGCCCACCATGTCTCAAGAGGACTAGACCCCCGAGGATAAGATCTGCCCAACTGTCTGGGAAGGGACTTAGCCGAGCCTGGCAGTCCACACATCTGCGTTAGCCTTAAGCAGCAGACTGATGAGTGGACACGACCCTGTGTGCCAGATCAGAAAGCAGGATCACATGCCTGTGTAACCACACCATTGCGGGAGAGGAGCCACCACTTCTGTCACTCTGTGCCCTGTAAACCTCAGGGAAATACAGAACACTGTCTGTGCCTGTGCTCCAAAGCCAGGACTGCTCTGATAGGGTCCTGCTGCTCCTTTGAACCAAGCAAAAGGAAAGCCGCCAATCTGTGCAGCCGCTCTTCTTCCCTGGAGCCACCCGTGCCAGCCCTGAAGCCATTGCCACAGGGCCAACCTTGCTGGGTCCAGCCCCGCCTGCTACCGTGCGAGATCAGAAACCTCCGTGCCCATCTATTGGGAATGGTCTCCCCGCCCCTGCCATGCGAGCTGACTCCATGAGCGCCATCCCCGTCCTGCGACCGGCCTTACTGGCCCTGCCGGGCCGACCTTGCAGGACTGCTCCCTGTCATCTGGGGGGAACTGCCTGAGTCCTGCAAAGGGAACCTGCCTACCAGCTAACCTAGGTTCCATCTCCTCTCCACTGCTGCAAAGAGAGGATTGCCACCCACCATCACGGTCTGGACCAGCCGAGGAATCAGCCCAGCGACAGTAGTCTGTCAGAACCTTCCCCCACTGCAAACAAAGGACACAGTGTATCTTCCATGTGCTTTCCACTCACTAACATCCAGTTCAAAGCACCCCCTCTCTACCAGCATAATCTTTCCAGATCATTCCTCAGATACACATTGTAACATTTCTCTATAGAGTTAAGCAGCCACCAGAGTCCTGTCAATTTGCCGTCTGGTGGACAAGCCACGGAATTGCACCCTTTGGTATATAAATAAAAAGTAATTCTGTTCTAATCATAAATACTAAACAGCTTATGGGATGTATTTCACAATCATGCAATAGAACATGTATATAAAATAGTGATTCATTGGTTATTAATACTTTCAATAATAAAAATAATATTTACATAATTCATATTCCATATTCATCAACTAATAACCTCTTCATCACGGGTAGAAAGGATGGGGTATTAGTAAAGGCCTCCAAACTGCAGCACTGAAGCATGCTCTGAACACTGCAGCAAGGTCTTACAGTGCTGAACCAAGGGCATCCAAGGTAATAGGAGACAGGAGGGTAGCTGCCATGAAGCACCTTGGGGGAACAGTGGAGTGTCGCTCTAATAAGGTGACAATGACAAGCAGACTGGCTGAAGTGCCTCTACACCAATGCATGAAGCATGGACAACAAACAAGAGGAGTTGAAAGTTGTCCTGCTACAGGAAAGTTATGACATGGTGGCAATTACAGAAACTTGTTAGGATGAATCCTATGACTGGAGTGTAGCTAATGGCTACAAGATGTTCAGAAGGGACAGGAGAGGAAGAAGGGGTGGAGGAGTTGCCTTCTATGTAAAGAAGTGGATAGAGAGCAAAGAACTGTGTGGTGAAGGCACATTATGCACAGAATTATGCCCAGATATTGAATCTTGTCCCAGCATGTGGACAAGTTCCCCTACCTTTCATGAGGGGAATAAAGACCAGGGTGGTACAGACCACTGCAAGCACCCATCGTATGGGATGCTTGTGTTAATATCAAGTATGGGCATAATTCTAGCTTCATGCCTCCCATAGGCTGAAGCTGGTGTGTTTATGAGAGTGCCCATTGGCCAAATCTATCCTCAAGAAACATATAAGTATTACACCAATTTGTAAATACATTGCCCTCTTTCACTTTGTTCTCTCTCCTTGCCTGAGCTTAAGCTCGTGCCATAGCCTCTGCCATTGAGCTCATTGCTATTAAGTCTTGTCTCTCACGACGAGGAGAAGCCAGCATCTGGGCAGTCCCGTTGAGCCTCAGCCCTGAGAGTATCTTCAGAGGAGGAACATTCGCTGAGCCTGAGAAGTTACAGCATTGTATTGCCAGTCTTACTGGTCAGAAGAACCAGACGTGTCTTCAAGAGGACTGGACCCCTGAGGGTAAGATCTGCCCAGTTGCCAGTGAGGGACTTAGCTGAGTCTGGCAGTCCACACATCTGTGTCAGCCTTAAGCAGCAGACTGACAAGCTGTACAACCCTGTGTGTGTCAGATCAGAGAGCAGGAACAGTGTCCGCTGCATGCCTGCATAACCCCACAATTGCAGGAGAGGAGTTGCTACTTCCACCACTCCGTGCCCTGTGAACCTCAGGGAAATCCAGAGCACTGTCTGTGCCTGTGCTTCAAAGCTGGGACCACTCTGAGATGTTCCCAATGCTCCTTTGAGCCAAGCAAAGGGGAAGCCGTCACTCCATGCAGCTGTGCTTCTTCCCTGGGGCTGTCCATGCCAGACCCAAAGCCCATTGCTGCAGGGCTGACCCCGCCAGGTTCAGCCCCTTCTGCTACTGTGCCAGATCGGAAACCTCTGAACCCGCCTACCAGGAACCATCACCCTGCCCTGCCGTGCAGGCCAACTCTGGTCCGTCCCAGGACCAGCCCTACCGGCCCTGCTGGGCCTATCCTGCAGGACTGCTCTCTGCTATCTGGAAGGAGCCACCGGAGACCTCCAAAGGGAACCTGCCTACCAGCTAGCCTAAGGTCCATTCCCACTCCACTGCCATGGAAGGGAGAAGGTTGCCACCCACCATTATCGTCCGGACCAGGTATGAGCCAGCCTGGCAACAACAGTCTGTTGGAACCTAACCTTGCTACAAACAAAGAACACAGCATATCTTTCATGTGCTTTCCAGTCAACACTCAGTTCAAAGCACCCGCGTCTAGGAGTGTAATATTTCTAGCTCAAGCATTGTCGTATCTCTGTATATAGTGAAGCAATTCTGCCAGCCTCCTGTTGAGTCGCCATCTGGTGGACAAGCAGCAGAATTGCACCCATTCTTACATACATAGAAAGTAATTCTGTAAATATTCCAATTGAGTCCTAATTATAAATACTAAATCACTTATGGGGCGTATTTCACAATAATGCACTAGAATATGTATACAAAACAGTGATTACTTGGTTACTAATTTTAGTAATAAAATTAATATTTGTATAATTCATATTTCATATTCATAAATTAATAAACTTTTCATCACAGCTTTCACTAAAGAATGGCCATGAGCAGAGTGGAAGTTTATGGGTAGGTGTTAGGGATCAGGACAACAAGAGGAGCCTTGTGGTAGGAGTCTACTACAGGCTGCCTGACCAAGTGGAGCCTTCTTACTCCAGCTTGAGGAGAGACTGCGATCACAGGGTCTCATCCTGCTGGGGGCTTTTAACCACCCTGACATCTGTTGGAAAAGCAATGTGGCTAGCTGCAGGCAATCCAGGAAGATCCTGGGGTGCCCAGACAATTTCTTATGATGAGAAATTAACAGCCCTACTTGAGGAGATGTGCTGTTGGACCTATTGGTCACAAATGTGAGTGAAGTCATCAAGGATGTCCAAGTCAAAGGCAGCCTGAGCTGCAGTGATCATGTGCTAGTGTAGTTCACTGTCTTAAGGAGTATGAAGCCCATAAGAAGTGCAGTTAGGAAAGCAAACTTTCAGCTTTTCAAGGAGTTAGTAAATAGGATCCCATGGGAAATGGCCCTCAGGAACAAATGAGTGGAACAGAGCTGGCAGATCATTAAGGATGCTCTATATAAAGCACAAAAGATGTCAGTCCCCACTGTGGTGGTGAGAGAAAGTTCTCCCCCCACACACAAAGAAACCACAGCTAACTCAGTCGGAGAAGCAGATGAAATAAGCTGTATTTACAAGCAGGAATGAAATGCAGTGAATATGTACACAATATACAGTATTTAAAATATATACAGAAATATACAGCAATGAATGTAATACAGAAGGCCTTTTCCCCTCCTCCAGCCAGGAGGGTCCCCCCCCGGCCCTGTACCCCCTCTCCCTCCCTACCTCCCTTTTTTCCCAAAAAGGGTTAGAGAGAGAGAAGAAGGTAATTAATAAGGAAATTCTGTTAGCTCAAAGCGTGTACAAGAATCAGTTTTCTTATCTGGTTAGCTTTGTTAATTCAAGATCGCCTCCATCCAGCAGCTGTTGCTTCAGAGAGAGACAGAAACAGACAGGCCGACAGGAACAGAGAGAACAGACTGAGACTGAGATTCAAACTGAACTAAAACTTAAAGTTGCATTCTACCAATCTACCAATTAAATTAGTTTAGAATATCTGATGTTTTTCAAAACATTCAGCCAGAGTGTTCCAGCCACTGTCCCTTTCTTAAAGGCACAGCCTAAACGGTCACACCCCACATACAAGAAATTGGGCAAGGAGGGCGAGAGACCAACATGGTTGAGCCATGACCTGGTAGTCAAACTAAAGGGCAAGTTGGATCTACATAGGAAATGGAAGGAGGGACAGGCATCCTGGGAAGAGTATAGGGACTTTGCCTGGCTGTGTAGGGACAAGGTCAGGAAGGCTAAGGCACAGCTGGAACTGGACTTGGCAAGGGATGTAAAAAAACAACACAACCAAGAAAGGCTTCTACAGGTACATTAACCAGAAAAGGAGAATCAAAGAAAGTGTCCCTGCTTTGATGAGCAATAGTGGGGAACTTGCATCAATGGACAAGGAGAAAGTTGAAATTCTTAACAACTTTTTTGCCTTGGTCTTCACTGGCAACTTTTCTTCTCATTGTTCGCATGTTGATGGACCACAAGTTGGAGGCCAAGGTAACATGGTTTCTCCCACTGTAAGCAAAGACAAGGTGTGTGATCAGATGAGGAAGTTTAAGATACACAAGTCCATGGCACCTGATGAAATGCAACCCAGAGTTTTAAAGGAATTGGCTGATGTGGTTGCTGGGCCACTCTCCATGATATTTGAGATGTACTGGTAGTCAGGTAAAGTTGCTGGGGACTAGAAAAAAGGAAACATCTCACCCATTTTTAAAAAGGGTAGAAAGGAGGACCCAGGGATCTACCAACCTGTCAGCCCCACCTCTGTGCCTGGGAAGATCATGGAACAGATCCTCCTAGATGCCATGCTGAGGCACATGGAGGACAGGGAGGTGATTCAAGACAGCCAGCATGGCTTTACTAGGGGCAGGTCCTGCCTGACGAACCTTGTGGCTTTCTATGACAAAGTGACTATTTCAGCAAGTAAGGGACAACCCATGGATGTGATCTATCTGGACTTCTGCAAGGCCTTTGACATGGTCCCACACAATATCCTGCTTGCCAAATTGGAGAGATATGGATTTGATGGGTGGCCTGTTCAGTGGATAAGGAATTGGCTGGATGGTTGCATCCAGAGGGTGGTGCTTAATGGCTTGAAGTCCAGATGGACAACAGTGACAAGGTGTCTGTCAGGGGTCTGTACTGGGACCTATTCTGTTTAATGTTTTTATCAATGACGTAAACAGTGAGATTGAATGCACCATCAGCAGGTTTGCAGGTGACACCAAGCTGCGTGATGTTGTTGATAGACCAGAAAAATTGGATGTCATCCAGAGGGACCAGGACAAGCTGGAGAGGTGGGCCCTGGGGAACCTCATGAAGTTCAACAAGAGCAAGTGGCAGGTTCTGCACCTGGGCTGGGACAATCCGCCCTATCAATACAGACAAAGGGATGAGGTGATAGAAAGCAGCCCTGTGGAAAAGGACTTGGGGGGTACTCTATTCCCATAGAAGAGGAATGCAGGCCTCAGTTTGCCTTCACCTGGAGAGGAATTCAGTACACTTTGAACAGATTGCCAGTGGGCTGGGTTCACAG
The DNA here is from genome assembly GCA_015227895.2 of Colaptes auratus. NCBI lineage: Eukaryota > Metazoa > Chordata > Aves > Piciformes > Picidae > Colaptes > Colaptes auratus. The sequence continues at coordinate 78,659,326 of CM026897.1, read as the reverse complement.
TTCAAGGATCTGTCATGCAGTGATCCACGATGCTCTGGAGAAAGGTGGTGCTCCAGAACACATCCAGTTCATCGATGATATCATCGTATGGGATAAAACTGCTGAAGAAGTCTTCAAGAAAGGTAACAAAATCATTGACATTCTTCTGAATGCAGGTTTCACCATTAAGTGAGACTAGGTGAAAGGACCTGCCAGAGAGATCCAGTTTCTGGGACTGTGGTGGCAGGATGGCCACTGTCACATTCCAGTGGATGTGACAAACAGAGTCTCTACCATGGCAAATCCCATGAACATGCAAGAAACTCTACGTTTCTTGGGGGGATAGTGGGATTTTGGAGACTGCACATTCCTGGATACAGTCAGATTGTGAAACCTCTGTATGATGTGACTCGAAAGAGAAACAATTTCCACTGGTGACCTGAACAACAAGCAGCCTTTGACCAGATAAAGCAAGAAGTAGTCCAAGCAATGGGTCTGGGACCTGTCTGAGATGGTCCAGACATTAAGAACACTTTGTACCTGGCTGCAAGTGACAATGGTCCAACCTGGTACTTGTGGCAAAGAGCTCCAGGTGAGACACGTGGACGACCTCTTTGGTTTCTGGAGTCAAGATTACAGAGGTTCAGAGGCTAATTATACTCCAATAGAGAAAGAGATTCTAGCTGCCTATGAAGGAGTAAAAGCTGCTTCTGAAGTAATTGGAACTCAGTCACAACTTCTCTTAGCTCCCAGATTACCAGTTTTGAATTGGATATTCAAAGGCAAAGGTTCTACACCACAACATGCCACAGATGCCACATGGTCCAAGTGGATGGCTCTGATAATGCAGAGAGCTCAAATGGGAAATCTTGAAAGACCTGGTCTGGTGGAGGTGGCCTGAAGGCACCAACAGTACTAAACTTCCAGAGGAGAGAGTAGCTTATGCTGAGGAGGCTTCTCCTTATAATGACGTTTCTGATGATGAAAAGGAATATGCTTTGTTCACAGATGGTTCCTGTTGTCTTGTTGTGAACAAGTGAAGGTGGAAGTCTGCAGTGTGGAGTCCAACACGCTGAGTTGCAGAAGCAAAGGATGTAGAAGAAGAATCCAGTCAATTTGCAGAGGTAAAAGCTGTCCAGCTAGCTCTTGATGTAGCTGAACGTGAGAGACAGCCAAAGCTTCATCTCTACACTGACTCATGGATGGTAGCCAATGCTCTGTGGGGTTGGCTAAAGGACTGGAAAAAGAATGGTTGGCAGAGAAAAGGAAAGCCTATTTGGGCAGCTGATCTGTGGCAGGACATTGCTGATTGAGTTGAGACAATTCCACTGAAGGTGAGACACATTGTCACTCACATTCCTAAGAGCAAAGCTACTAAGGAGCAACCACACAACCATCAGGCAGATCTAGCTGCAAGAGTTTCTCAAGTAGACATGGACTCTTATTTTGGTCTTTACTGGAAACACTGAGGTAAGATATTCTCAGCTCAGTGGGCTCACGATTCGTCAGGACATCAAGGCAGAGATTCAAACTGCCAATGGGCTTGTGACGGATCCATAGACATTTCCACGGATGCTATCACACAAGTTATCCATGACTGTGACATTTGTGCTGCTATTAAGCAGGCAAAGCAAATTAATCCCTTGTGGGATTAATGATCCAAGTACAAGTACAAGTATGGTGAGGCCTGGCCGATTGACTGTATCGCTATACCTCGTATTTGTTCTGGTAAGCAGTATGTGCTTACTATGGTGGAAGCAAACACTGGATTGTTGGAAACTTATCCAGTTCCACATGCAACTGTACGCAACACCATTCTCGGTCTGGAGAGACAAATCCTATGGAGACATGGAACTCCAGAGAGGATTGAGTCAGACAAAGGATCTCACTTAAAAAAAATTATTGTAAAAAATCTGGGCCAAGGAGCACGGCATTGAGTGGATATTCCACATTCCCTTCTATGCACCAGCTGCAGGGAATATTGAACACTACAATGGTTTCTTGAAGACCACTCTTAAATCCATGGGGGGTGGATCTTTGCAAAACTGGGAGAAACATGTAGCACAAGCAACCTGGCTGGTAAATAGTAGAGGTTCAGTGAATTGAGCAGGACCTGCACACTCAGATCTGCTACAGAAAGTAGAAGGTGAGAGAGTTCCTGTTGTTAGAGAAAAGAATCTGTTAGGTAAAACTGTTTGGGTATTTTCTCCTTTAGGAGAAGCCAATCCTGTCCAAGGGGTCTGCTGAAGGTCCTGGTAACACTTATTGGGTAATGTAAGAGAATGGTGAAATTCAGTGTAGTCCACAAAGAAATCTAGCTGAGAGAGTTTAACTTCAGAATGTTGTACAGATACAACATCTCACCCAAAGGAAGAATCCATGAGGAATCTAAGGTGCACGAACCCTGAGAACCCTGAGAGCCCTGAGTCAGCTAAGAGTCCCTGATTCCTTTTCTTCACTTCATCTGTGAAGAGACAAACTATTTTATGTTTTCTTGTTTCCTGATTTTTCTTGAACTTCTGAATCTGGAGGGACAGCACACCAAGGCACCAGCAATCCAGGATGTTCCTGGACTTCATAGAAGACAACTTCCTCCTCCAAATGGTAGAGGAACCAACAAAAAAAAAGGTGCTATGCTGGACCTTGTTCTCACCAACAGGGAAGGGCTGGCAGCCAATGTGAGGCTCAGAGACAGCCTTGGCTGCAGTGACCATGAAGTAGTTGAATTTAATATCCTCAGGGTAATCAGGAGGACCTATTCTAAGCTTACGACCCTAGACTTTAGGCGTGCAGACTTCGATCACTTCAGGGATCTGCTAGCCAAAGTGTCGTGGGACAAAGCCCTGGAGGGAAGAGGGACTCAGGACAGCTGGTTAGTATTCAAGGGCCACCTCCTCTGTGTCCAGGAGCTATGTATACCAACAAAGAGAAAAGCAGGAAAGAATGCTAGGAGGCCTGCCTGGATGAACAAGGAGCTACTGCACACACTATTACTTAAAAAGAAAACTCGACAGGAAGTGGAGAGAAGGACAGCTAGAACAGGGGGTATATAAGGAAGCTGCCCGAGCAGCACGAGGCCTGGTTAGGAAAGCCAAAGCAGAGTTTGAATTGAATCTAGCCAGGGAGGTTAAAGGGAGCACTAAGAATTTCTACAGGTATATTAATGGCAAGAAGAAGAGTAGGGAAGGTGCCCCCTCAGAAAGGAAAGTGGTGAATTGGTCACAAGTGATGTGGAAAAGGCTGAGGTACTCAATAACTTCTTTACCTCAGTCTTCACTGCAAGGGCCTCCAGCCACACTCCTGGAGTCATGGAAGATGATGCCAGGGACGGGGAGGAAGAACTGCCCTTCATAAGTGAAGATCAGGTTCGTGATCACCTGAAGAACCTGAAAGTGTTCAAGTCCATCGGACCTGACAGGATACACCCACGGGTGCTGAGAGAACTGGCAGATGAGATTACTAAACCCCTCTCTATTATATTCCAAAAGTCATGGCAGACTGGGGAAGTCCCCACAGACTGGAAAAGGGCAAACACTACTCCAAATTTCAAAAAGGGTAAGAAGGAGGAACCAGGGAACTACAGGCCAGTCAGTCTCACCTCTGTGCCCGGAAAGATCATGGAGCAGATCCTCCTGGAGGCACTACTGACTCAGAAGAATAGTGAAGAGGTGATTTGGAACAGTCAGCATGGCTTTGCCAAGGGCAAATCCTGCCTGACAAACCTGGTGGTCTTCTATGGACAGGTGACAACATTAATAGATGAGGGGCAAGAAACTGATGTCGTTTACCTGGACCTGAGCAAGGCCTTTGACACTGTCCCACACCACATCCTGGTCTCCAAACTGGTGACACATGGGTTTGATGGGTGGAACACTAGATGGATAAGGAACTGGCTTGATGGCCGCACCCAAAGAGTGGCTGTCAACGGGTCCATGTCCCAGTGGAGGCCAGTGACAAGCAGAGTCCCTCAGGGACCAGTCTTGTTCAACATCTTTGTGGGTGACATGGACAGTGGCATTGAGTGCACCCTCAGCAGGTTTGCTGATGACACCAAGCTGTGTGGTGCAGCAGAAACGCTGGAGGGAAGGGATGCCATCCAGAGGGACCTTGAGAGGTTGGAGAGGTGGGCACAAGCCAACCTCATGAGCTTCAACAAGACCAAGTGCAGGGTCCTGCATCTGGGTCGAGGCAATCCCAGGCACAAATCCAGGCTGGGCAGTGACTGGCTGGGGAGCAGCCCTGAGGAGAGAGACTTGGGGGTGCTGGTGGATGAGAAGCTCAACATGAGCTCTCAATGTGCACTTGCAGCCCAGAAAGCCAATCAGATCCTAGGCTGCATCAGGAGAAGTGTGGCCAGCAGGTCAAGGGAGGTGATTCTCCCCCTCTACTCAGGCCTGGTGAGACCCTACCTGGAGTACTGTGTCCAGTTCTGGAGCCCCTGTTACAAGAGGGATATGGAGGTGCTGGAAGGTGTCCAGAGAAGGGCCACAAGGATGATCAGAGGGCTGGAGCACCTCTCCTATGAGGACAGACTGAAGGAGTTAGGGCTGTTCAGTCTGGAGAAGAGAAGGGTCTGAGGTGACCATATTGTGGCCTTCCAGTATCTGAAGGGGGCCTACAGGAAGGCTGGGGAGGGACTTCTCAGGCTATTAGGTAGTGATAAGACTGGGGGGAATGGAATGAAGCTGGAGGTAAGGAGATTCAGGCTAGATGTGAGGAGTAGGTTCTTCACCATGAGAGTGGTGAAGCCCTGGAATGGGTTATCCAGGGAGGTGGTTGGGGCCCTGTCCCTGGAGGTGTTTAAGCCCAGGCTGGATGAGGCTCTGTCCAGCCTGATCTAGTGTGGGGTGTCCCTGCCCATGGCAGGGGGGTTGGAACTAGATGATCCTTGTGGTCCCTTCCAACCCTGACTGATACTACGATACTATGAGGATACTATGAATCATCTACATCTGAGAACAGCCAGACTGGACTGTGAACTTTACTTATGAATTGTAGATAATGTTTTAGATTAGATGGACTGTACTAACAGCCAATGAAATTGTTTAGAAGGGATGGATTGTGACAGTTTAGGCTGTGCCTTTAAGAAAATATAGCTGCAAAATTCTGTAGCTGAACAGTTGGGTATGAAAAGGAAAACAAAGATTAATTCTAAATGAATTTCATTGGTCAGATGTGAGAGAGATGTGAGAGGTATCATAGCAATATCTCTCACATTCCTTTCTTTCAGTTTTCTCTCAGTTTTCTTCTGCTGGCATGTCTGTTTCACAAGGGAGTTATCAGCAAACTCGAGATAAGCTAAACTAACTTCTTAAAAATGCTTGGATCTAACTGAAATCCCCCTAACATTTGTCCTTTTCTCTTTTCTTCTAATTAACAGAGGAAAAAAGAGAGAGGAGAGGTAGGGGGGAGGTGAGGTGGAATCCTCCTCCCACAGAAGATTTCTATGTTGTTTTTTTTTTTTCCTTTGTAAATTCTTCTATAATATTGTAAATACTGTATATTTTGTTTATATTCATTGTATTCTATTATTGCTTGTAAAATACAGCTTTGTTTGCTTCTCTGACTGGGCTCAGCTGAGCTTTTGTTAATGTGGGTGGGTTGAACCATCACACTACAACAACAGAAGAGGAGTCAACTCTTAGCGGAGCAGAGGATTCAATATCCTCTCATCAGCTAGCCTCTCAGCCTTCCTGCAGTAACTCACATGCGGAGGGTCAATGGGAACAGGTAAGTACCCGACAAAACAAATTATACAAATGGAGCAAATGTGCTTCTTTAAGAAGCACACCACCCACAGTGCCCCTGCACAACAGGTGTGAGGTTCTGCAGGAGGAACTGCTTGTGAGCAAGCAGAAGGGCTCACAAAGGCCAAAAGTGCCACAAAGGCCAGAGGTACCACCAAGGACAGCCCACCTCAGGCCAGCTATAAAAAACAGACCCTGAAAAGAAAAATCAAAGGGTTGTTCTTGTAGGTGACTCTCTGCTGATGGGATTGGAGGACTCAATATGCAGACCAGATCCACTTCATAGAGAGGTCTTCTGTTTTCCTGGTGCCTGGGTAAAGGATATTGTAGGTAAACTTCCCACCCACTTCTGTTTTTTCAGGTAGGTAGTGATGATGCAGCAGTGAGAGGCTCACAATCAATGAAAAGATACTTCAGGACCCTGAGGCAACTGCTAAAAGGGATCAGGAGCTCAAGTTGTGTTGTCCTCCATCCCTCTGATATTGGTGATGGATGAGGGAACATTTAGGAAGAGCCAACAGGTCAATTCATGGCTCTGGAACTGGTGTCATTGACAGGGGTTTGGATTTTATAATCAAAGCTCAGTTTACAGGGCACCAGAGATGCAAGCAACCAATGGGATGCAGCTGTCCCAGTGGGGCAAAAGGATTCTAGGGCAGAAGTTGGCAGGGCTCATTGATAGGGCTTTAAACTAGATTTGAAGGGAGAAGGGGTTGTTAATTTCATGTTTGCCTGTGACAAACATTAGGGCAGCTCACCAGAGGCAGAGGGATGTAGTGCTAACAAGGGTTCTCCACTTGTTGCCCAGAGGCGAGCCAAGGACGGAGCACTGGGGCACCCCAAGGGGAGTCAAGGGGGATTCACCTAAGAGGGTGGCATGGCCAGCTCAGCTGAAGTGCCTCTATGCAAATACACACAGCTTGGGCAACAAATAGGATGAGTTAAGTGCCACTGTGCTGCTGGAATGCTATGACATAGAGGCTATTACAGAAATTTGGTGGGATGATTTCAACAAATGGAATGTAGGGATAATTGGGTACAAGCTCTTTAGGAAGAACAGGCAAGGTAGGAGGGGAGAAGGTGTTGCTCTCTATGTCAGTGACCAGCTGGAATCAGTGGAGCTCCACCTGGGGAAGGATGATGAACTGGTTGGGAGCAGGTCACCTTGAGTGCAATCACACAGCACTTACAGGATGGCCAAGGGATCAGGCCCAGCCAGCATGGATTTAGGAAGGGCAGGTGCTGCCTCACCAACCTGATCTCCTTCTATGATCAGGTGACCTGCCTGGTGGATGTGGGGAGGCCTGTGGATGTGGTCTACCTGGACTTCAGCAAGGCCTTTGACACCGTCCCCCACAGCAAACTCCTGGCCAAGCTGGCAGCCCATGGCTTGGACAGGAGCACACTGCGTTGGGTTAGGAACTGGCTGGAGCACTGAGCCCAGAGAGTGGTGGTGAATGGTGCCACATCCAGCTGGCGGCCTGTCACTAGTGGTGTGCCCCAAGGATCAGTGCTGGGCCCCATGCTCTTCAATATCTTTATTGATGATCTGGATGAGGGCATTGAGTCCATCATCAGTAAATTTGTGGACGACACCAAGCTGGGGACAGGAGTTGATCTGCTGGAGGGCAGAGAGGCTTTGCAGAGGGACCTCAACAGGCTGGCAGATGGGCAGAATCCAACGGCATGAGATTTAACACATCCAAGTGCTGAGTTCTGCACATTGGCCACAACAACCCCATGCAGTGCTACAGGCTGGGGTCAGAGTGGCTGGAGAGCGGCCAGGCAGAAAGGGACCTGGGGGTACTGGTCGATGGTAGGCTGAACATGAGCCTGCAGTGTGCCCGGGCAGCCAAGAGGGCCAATGGCATCCTGTCCTGCATCAGGAACAGTATGGCCAGGAGGAGCAGGAAGGTCATTCTGCCCCTGTACACTGCACTGGTTAGGCCACACCTCGAGTCCTGTGTCCAGTTCTGGGCCCCTCAGTTTAGGCAAGATGTTGACTTGCTGGAGCGTGTCCAGAGCAGGGCAGCAAAGTTGGTGAAGGGTTTGGAACACAAGCCCTATGAGGAGAGGCTGAGGGAGCTGGGGTTGCTTAGCCTGGAGAGGAGGATGCTCAGGGCAGACCTTATTACTCTCTACAACTACCCGAAGGGAGGTTGTGGACAGGTGGAGGTTGGTCTCTTCTCCCAGGCAGCCAGCACCAGAGCAAGAGGACACAGTCTCAAGCTGTGCCAGGGGAGGTTTAGTCTGGAGTTTAGGAAGAAATTCTACACAGAGAGAGTGCCCATTGAATTGGGCTGCCCAAGGAGGTGGGGGAGTCACCGTCATGGAGGTGCTCAGGAGGAGACTTGATAGGGTGCTTGGTTGCATGGTTTAGTTGATTAGGTGAGTTGGATAATAGGTTGGATGTGATGATCTTGAAGGTCTCTTCCAACCTTGTCTATTCTATTCTATTCTATTCTATTCTATTCTATTCTATTCTATTCTATTCTATTCTATTCTATATGGGTTAAGATTAAGGGGAAGACAGGGGCAGGTGATGTTACTGTAGGGGTCTGCTACAGGCCACCTGACCAGCAGAGCCATGCAGATGAGACTATCCACAAGCAAATAGAAATGGCTTCACATTCACAGGCCCTGGTCCTTGTGGGAGATTTCAACCACCCTGATATCTGCCTGAGAGGCAACACAGCTAGGTACCATCATTCCAGGATGTTCCTGAAATGCTTCATCCTCCAAATGGTAGAGGAATCAACAAAAAAGGGTGCTATGCTGGACCTTGTTCTCACCAATAGGGAAGGGCTGGTGACCAGTGTGAGGCTCAGGGATAACCTTGGCCGCAGTGACTATGAAGCAATAGAATTTAAGATTCTCAGGGCAGCTAGGAGGATGTATCCCAAGTGTGCAACCCTGGATTTTAGGCATCCAAACTTTGATCACTTCAGGGATCTGCTGGCCAAAGTATGGTGGGACAGAGCACTTGAGCAAGAGTGACCCAGGAGAGCTGGTCAGTGTTCAAGGATCACCTTCTCTGTGTCCAGGAGCAAAGTACACCCACAAAGAGGAAAGCAGGAAAGAATGTTAGGAGACCTGCCTGAATAAGCAAGGAGCTCCTGGACATACTGTCACACAAAAAAGAAACTCTACAAAGAGTGGAAGAGTGGACAACAGGAATGGGGTGCCTGTAAGGAAGCTGCCCAAGCAGCAAGAGCCCTGGTTAGAAAAGGTAAAGCTCTTTTAGAATTAAATCTAGCCAGGGAAATCAAGAGGAACACTAATAATTTCTATAGGTATATTAATGGTAAAAAGAAGGCTAGGGAAGGTGTGGGCCCCCTCAGAAAGAACACAGGTGAACTGGTGACAAGTGACATGGAGAAGGCTGAGGTTCTCAATGACTTCTTTACCTCAGACTTCACTGGCAAGGGCTCCAGCCACACTCCCAGAATAATGGAAGACAATGTCAGGGACTTGAAGAAGGAACTGCCCATTGTGAGTGAAGATCAGGTTTGTGACCATCTGAAGAACCTGCAAGTGTTCGAGTCCATGGGACCCGATGAGATACACCCACGGGTGCTGAGGGAACTGGCAGATGGGGCTGCTAGGCTGCTCTCCATAATATTCCAAAAGTCATGGCAGTCCAGGAGGTCCCCAATGACTGGAAAAGGGGAAACACAACTTCCATTTTCGAAAAGGGAAAGAGGGATGACCCAGGGAACTATAGATCGATCAGTCTCACCTCTGTGCCCAGTAAGATCATGGAGCAGATCCTCCTGGAGGCACTGCTGATGCAGAAGAATGACGAAGAGGTGATTTGGCACAAAATCAGCACAGCTTCACCAAGGGCAAATCCTGCCTGACAAACCTGGTGGCCTTCTATGACAAGGTCACAGAGCAACTGACATAATTTGCCTGGACCTGAGCAAACCAAAGGTGGTAGAGTCACCTTAATTGGAGGTATTCAGGAGGAGACTTGATGGGGTGCTTGGTGCCATGGTTTAGTTGTTTAGGTAGGTTGGATTGGTTGATGGGTTGGACACGATGATCTTGAAGGTCTCTTTCAACCTAGTGTATTGTATTGTATTGTATTGTATTGTATTGTATTGTATTGTATTGTAAAGCCTTCAATATTGTCCTGCACCACATCCTGGTCTCCAAGCTGATGCAGTATGGGTTTGATGGATGGACCATCCAGAGGATACAGAACTAGCTTGATGGCCACACCCAAAGGGTGTCTGTCAATGGGCCCATGTCCAAGTGGAGGCCAGTGACAAGCGGAGTCCCTCAGGGATCAGTACTGTGACCAGTCTTGTTTAACATCTTTTTTGGTGACATGGAAAGGGGCATTGAGTGCACCCTCAGCAAGTTTGCTGATGACACCAAGCTGTGTGGTGCAGCAGACACACTGGAGGGAAGGGATGGCATCCAGAGGGACCTTGAGAGGATGGAGAGGTGGGCCCATGAGAATCTCATGAGGTTCAACAAGACCAAATGCAAGGTCCTGCATCCAGGTTGGGGCAATCCTAAGTACTGATATAGGCTGTGCCGCAACTGTCTGGAGAACAGCCCTGTAGAAAAGGATTTGGGGGGTGCAGGTGGATGAGAAACTCAACATGAGCCACCAGTGTGCACTTGCAGCCCAGAAAGCCCATCACATCCTGGCCTGCATCAAGAGAAGCAAAACCACCAGGATGAGGGAGGTGATTCTTCCCCTCTACTTCACTCTGGTGAGACCCCACCTGGAGTACTGTGTCCAGTTCTGGAGTCCCTATTACAGGAGGGATCTGGATGTGCTTGAACATGACCAGAGAAGGGTCACAAGAATGAATAGAATAGAATAGAATAGAATAGAATAGAATAGAATAGACCAGGTAGGAAAGACCTTTGAGATCATTGAGTCCAACCTATCATCCAACAACATCTAATCAACTAAACCATGGCACCAAGCACCCTATCAAGTAACTTCCTGAACACCTCCAGTGATGGTGACTCCACCACCTTCCTGGGCAGCCCATTCCAATGGGCAATCACTCTTTCTGTGAAGAACTTCTTCCTAACATCCAGCCTGAACCTCCCCTGGTGCAGCTTGAGACTGTGTCCTCTTGTTCTGGTACTGGTTACCTGGAACAAGAGACCAACCCCCACCTGGCTGCAACCTCCCTTCAAGTAGTTTTAAACAACAAGAAGGTCTGCCCTGAGCTTCCTCTTCTCCAGGCTAAGCAACCCCAGCTCCCTCAGCCTCTCCTCATCGGGCTTGTGCTCCAAACCCCTCACCAACTTTGTTGCCCTTCTCTGGACACATTCCAGCAAGTCAACAGCTTTCCTAAACTGAGGGGCCCAGAACTGGACACAGGACTCAAGGCATGGCCTAACCAGTGCTGAGTACAGGGGCACAATGACTTCCCCACTCTCTCAGGCAAGGATGCCACTGGCCTTCTTGGCCACCTGGGTGCATTGCTGGCTCATGTTCAGCATACCATTAACTAGTACCCCCCAGGTCCCTCTCTGTCTGGCTGCACATTGTGGCCAATGTGTAGAACCCAGCACTTAGATCACCTGCTGGTGGACTCTGCCCATCTGTCCAGCCTATCAAGGTCCCTCTGCAGAGCTCTCCTACCCTCTAACAGATAAACACCTGCCCCCAGCTTGGTGTCATCTGCAAACTTACTGATGATGGACTCAATCCCCTCATCCAGATCATCAATAAAGATATTGAAGAGCATGGGGCCCAGCACTGATCCCTGGGGAACACCACTAGTGACTGGCTGCCTTCTGGATGTGGCACCATTCACCACCAGTCTCCAGCCAGTTCCTAACCCAGCACAGACTGCTCCTTTCCAAGCCACAGGCTTACAGCTTGGCCACGAGTTTGCTATAGGGGCCTTTCTTCATATAGGAGGTGCTCTACCCCTCTGATAATTTTTGTGGCACTCCTCTGGACTCTGTCCAGGAGGTCCATGTCCTTCTTGTGTTGAAGGCCAGAGAGCTGGAAACAGTACTCCAGGTGGTGTCTCACTAGAGTAGTGTGGCAGAATCACCTCTCTCAACCTTCTTTTGATGCAGCTCAGGATGTGACTGTCCTGGGCTGCAAGTGCACTTTGTTTGCTTATGTCCAGCTTTTTGTCCAGCATTACCCTTGGGTACCTGCCTTTCTGCAGGGCTGCTCTCTATAACATCATCCACCAGCCTATATTAATAAAGCTGATTGTCCTGACCCAGGTGCAGAACCTTGAAGTCAGCCTTGTTGAACCTCATGAGATTCACCTGGGCCTATTTCACCAGGTTGTCCAGGTTTTTCCAGTAGTCTTCCCTTGATTTGGCACCCTGTAGTAGGCAGCAAACACTGTTCTTGTTGCCCTGGTCTCTAATTCCTACCCATAAGCTTTTGACTTGCTCTTGGATATATTTCAGGGACATCTCTCCACACTCTGTTTCCCGACACAGAAGGCAACAACTCCTCCCCTCCTTCCTTGCCTGTCCCTTCTAAGTAGCTTGTAGCCATCAATAGTCAAATTCCCTCCAGGGATTCATCCCACCAGGCTTCAGTTATGGCCACTATACCATATCTTTCCAGCAGCACTGTAGTTTCCCATGATGTGAGAGTTCTTGTAGAGACACTTCAGCTGGGCTATTGGCTGTGTCACCATGTTATAGAAACAGGCCCTAATTCCCTTAAGGTGTTTCACTGATGTTTCCCTGTTGGCTCTTACTGCTTCAGGAGTCCCTGGCTCATCTCCATAAAGCTTTGGCTGTGCTGCAGTGTCCCCAGAATGCCTCAGGATGACAGGTTGAAGGCCCTTACTAGCACCCCATCCCTCTAATCCTGGTGTGTCATCCCTCATCTTGTCACAGAAAAGCCTGATACTATTATGCCCCTCTCCTTTCATATCTAGTTCTTAGGCTTGTCGGTCAACCCCACAATCTCTTGAGCAAGGACTTTCTGTTCCCCCTTTGAGAAAAGTGTCTTACATTTGATGCCAGCTAGCCTGGTACCTATTGTGGTGACATCAGCCATGGAGACATGTATTAATGTCTGTTCCTTCCAGTGTCACTGCCCACAACAAGGAGAGAGTTAAAAATAATTGGATTCCCTCACCAATCATTCCCAGGCTCTGACGTCTCTTGGACTACATCACAACTTTGTTTCCACCTATGTGGAAGATAAGTAATGGGTAATACTCTGAGTACCATACCAAGCTAGAAAGTACCCTAGTGGTGTCCTTAACTTGGAAGCAATGGAAACTGCATACTTCCCCATGAGGAGGATCTACCTATGATATTGGACTCTCTGTTCCCCTCACAAGGAAATCACCTACAAATATTACCCTTCCTTTCTGCTTTGTGGTTGTGATACAGGCAGTAGGAATTTCTGCCTACAAAGACATGTCTGGTGTAGATTACCCATCCTTATCTGACTGGTATTTCTCAACCAGAGACTCATACATATGTTCAGAAGTACCTGGGGGGGGTAGGGTTTGGTGGGGAGGGGGGACAGGTGGGTATGGAGGGAGTTCATCTGCTGCCCCAACTATGAACTTGCCTCAATTCTCTCTTTTCATTTAGGCTTCTGCCTTCAGCCTGACAGGAACAGGATACAAGGGTCCCTTTTTCCTGGCTCTTTTCTTCTGGGTGCTGCCATTTATGTTTCAATGAGGGCAGAGCCCCTTAATCTCTTATTCATCCTCTTTGGCCTTTTGTCTTTCACCTCTGCCACCAGGCTGAGCAGATCATTTCCCTGGTACCACCACATACACGTGTTGCCTCTGCTGTTCTCCAGTACTAGCAACAGGTTCAGTCACTCCCTGCAGCCAGACAGCTGGACAGCTCAATATTTGCATAGGAGCTCCATACAATGTGGGGACTTTCCTTTTGCTGATGGGTTTCAGCTGAGTGGAATCCATAGCTAAGTCCTCTTCTGGGAGGGCAATGACCACTAGTTGTATTGCCTGCCCTGTGTGCCCTGCCCATGCCAACACCTGATATGTCATGGCCTGTCCTGGTTATACTTGTGAAAACTGCCTTTGAAGATCTCAGCTTGCTGTATTATACTGAAACTTAGAGATAAGTCTGCTACATTTGGAATCACTGTGTAAGGAAATGCAGCAGGTATGCTCATGTGGAGATATTTATGTCTCTTACTTTTAGTCATTTTCATTAAATGATTGAGATTTTCAAGCCTTCTACCAGTCTGAAGTGTTTTGTTATAAGTACTGATTATTTTGGAGACTAATTACTATTAGACTATTTTCCCTTCCCCTATGCTCTTTTCTGATATGTTAAAGGAATGATGATGGTGATTATTATTATTGTTGTTATTATTGTTAATACCACCATCAATTATGGAGAAAGACTTTTGACAGATGTAGTTGCTGAGGTATCCATAATGAAGAAGGTTCTCTTGCAGGCAATGGTGTGATGTTCAGAATGAAAAGGAGACAAATCCAGGATCCTTAAAGAAAATTTAATTTACTAGTGAAGTCAGAAATTTAGAACTACTTGAAGAAAGATGTATGGAAAGGGATAAATCCAAGAACAAACAATCTGGTAATGCTTCAGAAGAGAAATAAATAGTGTATAATCCATAGTCAGGACAAACTCTATTTGCAACGGACATTCTTCTTTTACTCCGTAGTCTTGCATTCCCCCTAATCTACAGGCTGTCCTAAGGGATAACTCCTATTCCCTTCCCTAAGTATATTGGCTCATGCTGCTTTCCCAGTATCCAGGCTCTTCTTCACAGGGACAAATGACAACCCTAAGAGTTTCACAGAAGTGCCTATGTGCTGGGTTACACCCATCCTTGATGTGGGCTGAAAGAACCCAGCCCCCATGTGGACAAAAGAAACTTGATCCAGGTGGGCAGAAAGAGAGATTGGTTTTCCCCCTCCCAGGAGGCGGGGTCCCCTGTGTCAAAGGCAGTCTATTCCATTCCCCCTTCCTGCTCAGCCAGCCTATAAAAAGGGTAGACATCTTTTATTACTTCCTCTTTCTTGCCTCATCTGCTCAAGAGAGATGAGGGGCTGCTGGTGGTTCCTGCACTGACCACATGGCCTATTTTCCAAGCTGCATCCACACTTTCTAAAGGACTGAATCCACTTACATCCAGGGAAATACAAGGCCATCCAGGCTTGGTTTTGTATATTTTCATATTTATCTTTATTCCTTACCTTTGTGAGCCCCTCCTGTTGTTACTATATATATATTTTGTTAAAAAATTTACCTCTTCTACTTCCAAATGGATTCCAGATTGTTTCTTTAATGAATTTGTCTCTTTTCCCTTATCCTTTTTTTTCATTTTACCTTACCAGAAAAAGGGGAGGTGGGGAGGAATCTCAATCTGTTACCATTTGAACTTTTAAACTCCAGTTAAAGCTCAAACCAGTACAGCCTATTGTAAGTTTCATGGCATAGGACAAACTGCACCCAAATATGCATTAATAATTTGAGGATAGAATGGCCTTGAACTGGAGCAGATAAAAACATCCTTAGGTAAGGAAATATGAATGTTGGTAGTCCAAGTTCCTCCAGCCTTTTCCACCCTTACACTCCAACAAGGGTACCATGATGACTAAAAAGCTCACGTGCTTGTAGCAGACATCTCTGGACCATGGCTACAATTTTTTTTTATATTTATAACTGTACATTTTGAGAAACTAGGGACAATATGAAAGTCATGACAGTATTTTTAGAAAGGTAAGTGAAATGACCTGAGTAATTTTACGTCAAGCTTGCATTGATTTGTGCCAAAGAGATGGGATGGTTAAAAGATTGAAGTAGAATTAATGTCAGTCAGGGGGGCTTAAAAGAAAAGAGGTCTTGTCAAATGTACTTAATTTAATTGCTTGAGACCTGAGGTTTGGTTGATAAAAGTAGAACGGTTTTCTTGGGCTTCACCTTTCTGGTCACATACCAATCCTCTGTACTGTTTCCACAGCCTTGACTGTTGTCTGCTTTAGGATTTTGAGGAGATTTCAGGTGCTGTTCCCTAGTTGCTGGCCTTTGTTGGCAGCTGCCTGACCCTTGGCTTGCAGCTGACAAGGCAGCCTTGCTTTCAAGTGACAGATGCATTCTCTGGAATCTCCAGCTAGCTAAATGGCTAGCAATTCCCACTGTGTCTGCAGCATGGATGTGATTTTTTTTTTCCTTAAAAATTATTTTTCGTTAAGTTGCTACATTCTTCTGTCATCTAGTGTTTAGGCATTTACTCATGCAGGCTGTTCTGGTCACTCAGGTGAAACTGCTGTTGCATTGAAATGGATGTTGAAAATGTGTGCAATTAGGAAAGTACCACAAGAATATTTTGGACTCTGATCAATGGCTCTACAAAGGGAGAATTAGCATCTTGGTCTCTAGCTTACTTTTGTAGTATGAAAATGCTTATGTGGGACTTTGTGTTCTTATAATCTTTTAAACAAAGTCATAATAAGAAAACGTGAAAGTCAGAATGACAAAATAAGAAAAACACATCTTGAGAAATCCTGTCGATGGATAATATAAATAGTAATTTGGGAGGCTTATGCCAGTTGAGTGACATCTTTCTCCAGGATATGCGTAAACTGGCCCCAGCTTTTGGGCTTCTGACAGAAAGTACTTAGCGTAACTTTGCAGCTTTTGCTGTTTTGGCTTCTATATAATTCCAACCCAAACAAATGTACAGAAGGAAGCACCTTCTGGTAATTACAGAGTAGCTGTCTCCTCAGGTCTGATTCTCGACTGAAGTGTCTGAGCTCACAGTAAGATAAACACTATGCCTGATCTTCAGCTGTTAAGGATTTATTTAACACCGTAGCTTTATCTGGGACTACTGTCATTAACAATGGTGGTGTTACAACAATTCTGCTTGTGAGAATAGCAATCAAAGAAAGGCAAGCACTTGAAATTCACTTATCTCTGGTATCTATATTCAGCATCAAATGGAAAATTTTTAGCAGAGCAAACATGTCATATCCTGGAAAAAAAACAGAGCTCCTGACTTCCCTCTAGCTTCAGTAAACTTTTCACTTACTTTTTCCTAACATGACTGACTAGATTAATGTGCCATTGTGTCCCTGTAATTCAATGATCAAATAGAAATGTGACAAAAGGGAAAGAAAGTAATAGAAAACAAGAAATAGTCAGCTGAATCAAGGGCCTATAAGACTTCTGCAGATACTATGACCCTAGCAAAGTGTATGAAAACAAAACAAACAAACCCCCCCAGAAAACATAAACCCCAACCAAAACCAAACAACAAAAACCTCCCTGTACTATAGAATACAGAATTAACCTAGTTGGAAAAGACCTTTGAGATCATCAAGTCCAACCTATTACCCAACAGCATCTAATCAACTAAACCATGGCACTAAGTGCCTCATCCAGTCTCTTTTTAAACACCTCCAGTGATGGTGACTCCACCACCTCTCTGGGCAGCCTATTCCAATGGCAAATCACTCTTTCTGTGAAGAATTTCTTCCTAACGTCCAGCCTAAACCTCCCCTAGACCATTTAAAGCTCAGACTGACCACTTCTGTGAAGGACAACAAAAAATGCTTTTATAAATATATTAATAGCAAAAGGAGGGACAAGGACAACCTCCACTCCTTAGTGGACATGGAGTGGAATATTGTAACAAAAGATGAGGAAAGGGCAGAGGTACTAAACACCTTCTTTGCCTCAATTTTTAATAGTGGGATAGGTTGTCTTCCAGAAAACTGGCTTCCTGAGCTGGCAGAAGAGTCAGGGGTGTGTCCAGAGAAGGGCAAGTGTAGCAGTACTGAGGCAGTACAACACAGGAGAAGAGATCAACAAAGCCTAGAAATATTTTAGCGTATTTTCCACATTCTGAAATGTGATAATGATTGCATGGAAGTCTAAGTCCCAAAAATATTTTCTGAATGTCTGCACTCTTTCATGTTTATCAGCGGGTATATTACTAAATATTATCTTAAGGATATTTTGTGAACACTCTATATTCCATATTATATACAGGAGTATTATTTAAAATATTTTCTTAAGCCTCTCTTAGCTTCAGGTAGAGAAACACAAGAGGGCACTTATGGCCATTTATTTATTCAAACTGCCATCAAGGAGGATCCTCTCCACTACTCTGACCTCCTGTGGTAGGGTGAGAAAGTCCACACACAAACAAAGAAACCACAGCTAACTCAGTCAGAAAAGCAGATGAAAGCTATATTTATAGGCATAAATGGAATGCAATGAATATGTACACAAATATACAATATTTACAATATATACAGGACTACACAGCAATAAACGTAATGCAGAAAAGCCTTTTCCCTCCAGCCGGCCAGGGGGGTTCCCTGAACCTCCCTCTCTCCCTCCCTACCTCCCCTTTTTCCCGAAAAGGGATGGAGAGAGAGAGAAAGGCAATTAAGGAGAAAAATTCTGTTAGCTCAAAGTGTATGCAAGAATTAGTTTTCTTATCTGGTTAGCTTTGTTAATTCAAGGTCGCTCCTGTCCGGCAAAGCTGTTGCTTCAGTGAGAGAAACAGGCCCACACGAACAGAGGGAAAGGTACAGAATGAACACAGCCAGAACCCAGACAGAACTGACAAAACTTAAACCTACCAATGAAATTAGTTTAGACTATCTTGTTGTCATTTAAATATTAAAAACATTCAGCCAGAGTGTTCAGCAACTGTCTCTTTCTTAAAGGCACAGCCTAAACCAGTCACACCTCCTAAAGAGTTAAGCAAATGTAAAGGCATTTTTAGAACTTTTCTTTCTCATCTAACAAAACCACACAGCATTTGTAAAACCACCAGAGGTGGTGAACTAGGCAAAGGAATTACAAGAGAGAGAATTGGGAAGAAATGAATGCTGTGCTGTGGATATGGAAGTTGCCTCTTGCTCAAAATTGTTGATCATGCCTATTTGAGCTGTTGTATGTGTGGTCTGAAACACTGGGATTACACACCAGTACTTGTGGGCAACATGTTACAAAACTTAGAAATGGTTTTAGAACATGATATTGCTGATTTTGACCTTTAGGTCAAAATAGGTCAAATCAGGCTGGTAGTACTTGACTTCCAGAAATTATATTATTACACTATCTATGTAGTTACATTATATACATATTCTGCTTTTGGAGAAAAAGATGATGTTCCAGGATCCATAAGTTTCAGTTGTCTTGTGTTTGGGTTGTACAACCCCACTCAGTGCTACCGGCTTGGGGTGGAGTGACTGGAAATTTGCCCAGCAGAAAATGACCTGGGAGTGCCAGTCAGTTTTAGGCTCCTCACTACAAGAAAGATATTGACCTGCTAGGAAATAAATCTGAATAAGGAGCAGCTGAGGGAACTGAGGTTGCTTAATCTGGAGAAAAGGAGGCTGAGGGCAGACCTTCTGGCTCTCTACAACTACTTGAAAGGAGGTTGTAATAAGATGGGTATTGCTCTCTTCTCTCAAGTAGTGATTAGTCCCAAGTCATAAGATGAGAGAAATTACCTCAGCTTGTGCCAGGTGGGGTTTAAAGTGGACATTATGAAAAACGTCTTCATTGGAAGGATTAGCAAGCACAGGCTTGTCCAAAGAAAGTGGATGAATTATCATTTCTGTGAGTATTTTAAAAACATATAGATGTGGTGCTCAGTGGCATAGTTTAGCAGTGACTAGGAAGTGCTAGGTTAAGAGTTGGATGCTATGATCTTAAAGATCTTTTCTAACCTGAATGATTCTATGATTCAATGGTTATGCTTCTATATGGCCAGAAACATTTTGCTGCTAACAATATTCCTATGGCCCAGTTCTTTGTATTGCTACAATAACTCTCTTTTCAAGTTAGTAGTTGGAAAGACTGTACTTTGTTGTACAGTTACCTGCCAAATTCCTGAATTTGCTTAGATTTATTGAAACAGAAACACTGAGTGTTTGTAGAAGAATTTCGCCATTTTTCTGGCTGCTGTTCAAGATCTACCAGTGCTGCCAGAGCATTCTTTTGAGGATCAGAGAGGAAGGTAATTTGACAGGACCTCAAAGGAACTGGAGGCTAAACTGTATAGAATGCAGTGGATTGCCTCTCATCACTTTTAACTGGTATTGAGTGAACAAATGTGAAACTAATATATCATCTGTTCTTACAAGTTTAGATTTCCCTAAAAAGCCACTTATTTAATTTATTGGACAGCATATATGATGCATCTTGAATATGAATCCATCCATTGACAAGCTTGCTTCCTTAGTTCAAATTGTACAGACCCAGGAAGAGACTGAGTAATAAAAGTAGCCAGTTCAGCTCAGTTCCTAGTGTCAGCTGGGTTGAGGATACATCATATATCAGAGCAGCTGTGTTGAGGATACATCATATAATGCAGCAGCAGTATGACATGTAATGGATTGATTGAAGGTGTCTAGACATGGTCCCCCTCTCCCCCCTCCTTCCTGCAGAAAGTCAGGGTAACATGGGAAAAGGAACAAAGAGGACAGGACCATGCATATCTAGTAAATAACCCTGTATCTGGCGTAAGGGCACATGCACTGGCCACAGCCTGGCAGAACCCCTTCTTGTTAGGTAACTATGTGCTGGCTTCAGTTGCCCTATTGGCCCAATCAAATCTCAGGCAAGATTTATATACAGGCTGATTTCTAGCTGCCTTGCCTTACATGAACCTGCTTGAAGCGGTCTGGCTTGAAATTGCCTTGAGATGCATTGCCTCAAGTGCCTGGTCCAGAGCCTGGGATAAAGCCAGGAGCTTACACACCACAAGCTATGAGAGAAACCATGAGCTTAAGAGTCAGAGCCAAACCTGCTTCCCCTTCCAACCAGGATTTTGCCATGCTTCAGTTTCCCCAGGACAAAGCAAGCACCCGGTACAAGAAGCATTGTAAACAGACCACTGTCTGCTAAAGCCAGACCAGCCATTGAATACTGTATGGCATTCCTGCTCGCAATCCACTGTGCCTGGCACATGAGAGCACTCCAAAGCCTCAACAGCTACACAGCAGCAACACACCCCACTTGGGTGCAACCAGCTGTGAGTAATTAATTCCTTGCCTCTCTGGCTTAACAGTTCTTGTTGAGTCTCCCCCACACTGTGGTCGAATGCCAGTTTGGTCCCAGGGTTTCTCTCTTTCTGATATTCCTACCGGTTTGCATAGAATTATAATAGTTGCTATAATTGTTATAGTTGCCTAAATACTGGACATCCCATTGTAAATATGTATTTTAAGCATACATTGAACCTATCTCATATGTTTTGGCAATTTTCATATTAATAAAAGGTTATTGATAATTTTTATAAATATATGCCATATCATTTATAAATTAAGGAACAATACATTCCTCAACAGCAAAATAAAGTTTGAAAGATTAAATGGGGAAAAAAGGTCTAATCTTAGTTCATATGAAATATGTATTAAGAGGTTATGAGCAGAACTCTGACTTAAATCTTCAGGAAAACATTTGCATGTAGGTGAAAACCTCCTTTCCATATTCCTGTGAGAGTGAAAGGGATTGTTTTTATTAGTCCTTTAGAAGAAGATGGCGGAGGGGGAGGGCAGTGGAAGAGCCTCTGATCCATTTAGCCAATTCATGCTTTGACATCTAACAGAGTCATAGGCCATTTGCAAATGATGTAATGATTACTGATGATTATGTTTGCCATCTGTGCAGACTGGTGATTTGCCGTGCCCCTGTTGTACAGATGAACTCTTTCTCGCCTTTCCCTGTCCTGTCCCCAGGAGTTTCACAGCTTTCCATAAGTCAGGAGAGCCTGAGGCCACTATATAGTTTTCATTACTGTGCTAACACAGTTGTATAGATGAGCAGAGGACATGGTCCCTGTTTTGTCTTGTGCTTATCTCTGGCTTACTCTTGCTTGCCCTTTCCAGTGGTCTTAAAACTGAAGGATCACTGTGGGGAGACACTGAAATTTGAGAGAATGCTCAAGAGCATCAAAAAGGCCAGGAGGCAGCAGGACCAGCAATCCCAAAAATCTAATTTATTTCTCTGACTTTGTCATCAGCTAGCTCTGTAACCTTGAAGAGGTGGTTTTTATTGCTCAACCTCTGAGAAAAAAACTGAAGACTTCAGAACTGCTGGCTGAAGTGTTGCTATCATGTGAACTGTAGTACAGAAGCAATATGATTGTTATTGCCAGACTCTTTGGGCAGCACAGACAGCCCCACTGATTACTGAGGGAGGAGGTGGGAGTAGCAAACAACAAGCTTGGAGCAGGGCTTCTATTGATTTATTGCAGCTTGCAGCAGCACCGCCCTGTCCCAGAAGGGGGCCACTAGCAGAGTGACCTGTAGTGCATGGCTTCCTTTACTGGAGAGGTGATGGACCAGTGGATTCATGGGGACAAGGATTGTTAGACTTTGATAGGACTGGGCAAATTGCCACAAAGTAATAGGATTAAAAAACAAACCCATCAGTGTGTACTGATATTCAAACAGCTTTATCACACCACAGCTGAGAGTAACCTTTAAGAGTAAGAAGTGCCAGAGGTAACAAGTTGACCGTTTTCTTTTTTCACTTTACTAGTTAACAGGAACCTCTTTGAGCTGCAGTAGAAAGATGTTGCTCCTACATTGCACTTTCACTGAAGTGTCCTTGAGCACAGATTAAGACAGTCATTGCTTTTTCTGAGTAAGGGACTGTGGTGGGTTGAAGGGCTGAACCTTCCTTCCCTCTCACCATGGGCAGAAAAAATGAGACTCAGACAAACGGATTGCAAAAGTGGTGGAAAGTTTAAATGGAAAAGCAGTGAATGTTTTAAAGAGAACCACAAGCACAGTGACAAAAGAGATCCCAAAGCATAGCCAAAAAACATCCCAACACTTCCCTCTCCCCGTGTGAGGGTACACCCAAAACCCCCAGGGCTCTTTCTTCCCCCTGCCTCTTCCACTGTTAGGCTAATCTCAGCTGGCCAGATCTGAGATTGCCCTTCCTCCTGGCCTTGGGCCTAGCCAGGTCCAAGAGGCCATGAGATGGCTCCTCTCATTACCAGACAGGGACCACATCCATAAGAGCAGTGAGGGAAGAAAGAGGAAATACAGGACCCTGCTGATGGTTTTATAAGGGAGCAGGGCATTATGGGATGAAATATGCAGCTTCCTGTGTTCACTAGATGCCATTGAGCTGGAGATCAGGGACGCTCGGGTGGAGTGCTTGCAGGTGAAAATTAGAGGGAAGACCAGCAGAGCAGAGTTGGAGTCTGGTTGGAGTCTGTTATAGACCACCCAACCAGGAGGAAAATGTTGATGAAGCATTCTATAGGCAGCTTAAGGTTGTCTCAAGATGGCCTGACCTTGTTCTCATGGACAACTTCAACCTGCCTGATATCTGCTGGGATCTCAACACAGCAGAGAGGAGGCAGTCTAGGAGGTTCTTAGAGTGCATGGAGGACAGCTTCTTATCCCAGGGGCTGTGCAAGCCTACCAGGGATAAGGCTCTGCTTGACCTCCTCTTCACCAAGAGGAGATGAAGGGAAGGGCTGGTGGGTGATGTGGTGGTCGGAGGATGTTTAGGCACCAGTGACCACGAGATAATTGAATTTTCAGTCAAGCTAAGAGGGGCAGCAACAAAACCTCCACTCTGGACTTCTGGAGGGCGGACTTCAGGTTACTCAAGGAACTAACTCAGAAGGTTCCTTGGGAAACAGCCCTTAAAAACAAAGGGGTCCAGGAGAGCTGGACCTACTTCAAGGAAGAACTCTTGAAGGTGCAGGAACAGGCTCTGCCAATGCAGTGGAAGATGAGCCTTCAGGGCAGACGGCCAGCCTGGATGGGCAATGAACTTCTAGAAGAACTAAGGGAAAAAAAGAGGGTGTATCATCTTTGGAAAAAAGGTGAGGCAACCCATGGAATGTTAAGGATATTGCTAGGTCTTGTAGGAAGAAAATTAGGGAGGCAAAAGCACATTTGGAGCTTAGACCGGCCTCTGCTGTGAAGGACAAATAAAAATCCATCTATAAATATATTAATAGCAAGAGGAAGGTCAAGGACAACCTCCACTCCTTGGTGGACACGGAAGGGAACGGTGTAACAAAAGATGAGGAAAAGGCAGAGGTACTTAACACCTTCTTTGCCTCAATTTTTACTAGCAGGACAGAATGTCTTCCAGACAGCTGGCCTGCAGAGCTGGCAGAAGGAGCCAGGGAGCAGCATAGTTTACATCTGTTCCAGGACGGGGTAGCTAAAGATCTCCTCAGCTGCTTGGATCCCCACAAGTCCATGGGACCAGATGGGATCCATCCTAGGGTGCTGAGAGAGCTGGCAGACGAGCTGGCTGGGCTGCTCTCCATCATTTTTCAGCAGTCCTGGCTCAGTGGAGAGGTCCCAGAAGACTGGAAGCTGGCCAACATGGTGCCCATCCACATGAAGGGCTGGTTGGATGAGCCAGGGAATTATAGGCCAGTCATCCTGACCTCAGTGCCAAGCAAGATTATGGAACAGGTCACCTTGAGTGCAATCACACAGCACTTACAGGATGGCCAAGGGATCAGGCCCAGCCAGCATGGATTTAGGAAGGGCAGGTGCTGCCTCACCAACCTGATCTCCTTCTATGATCAGGTGACCTGCCTGGTGGATGTGGGGAGGCCTGTGGATGTGGTCTACCTGGACTTCAGCAAGGCCTTTGACACCGTCCCCCACAGCAAACTCCTGGCCAAGCTGGCAGCCCATGGCTTGGACAGGAGCACACTGCACTGGGTTAGGAACTGTCTGGAGGGCCAAGCCCAGAGAGTGGTGGTGAATGGTGCCACATCCGGCTGGCAGTCAGTCACTAGTGGTGTGCCCCAAGGATCAGTGCTGGGCCCCATGCTCTTTAACATCTTTATTGATGGTCTGGATGAGGGCATTGAGTCCATCATCAGTACATTTGCGGACGACACCAAGCTGGGGACAGGAGTTGATCTGCTGGAGGGTAGAGAGGCTTTGCAGAGGGACCTTGCCAGGCTGGACAGATGGGCAGAATCCAACGGCATGAGATTTAACACATCCAAGTGCCGGGTTCTGCACATTGGCCACAGTGCCCCCATGCAGTGCTACAGGCTGGGGTCAGAGTGGCTGGAGAATGGCCAGGCAGAAAGGGACCTGGGGGTACTGGTTGATTGTAGGCTGAACATGAGCCTGCAGTGTGCCCAGGCAGCCAAGAGGGCCAATGGCATCCTGTCCTGCATCAGGAACAGTATGGCCAGGAGGAGCAGGAAGGTCATTCTGCCCCTGTACACTGCACTGGTTAGGCCACACCTCGAGTCCTGTGTCCAGTTCTGGGCCCCTCAGTTTAGGAAAGATGTTGACTTGCTGGAGCGTGTCCAGAGCAGGGCAGCAAAGTTGGTGAGGGGTTTGGAACACAAGCCCTATGAGGAGAGGCTGAGGGAGCTGGGGTTGTTTAGCCTGCAGAAGAGGAGACTCAGGGGTGACCTTATTGCTCTCTACAACTACCTGAAGGGAGGTTGTAGCCAGGTAGAGGTTGGTCTCTTCTCCCAGGCAGCCAGTACCAGAACAAGAGGACACAGTCTCAAGCTGCACTGGGGGAGGTTTAGGCTGGATGTTAGGAGGAAGTTCTATACAGAGAGAGTGATTGCCCATTGGAATGGGCTGGCAAAGGAGGTGGGGGAGTCACCATCACTGGAGGTGTCCAGGAAGAGACTTGATAGGGTGCTTGGTTTAGTTGATTAGGTGGTGTTGGATGATAGGTTAGACGCGATGATCTTGAAGGTCTCTTCCAACCTGGTCTGGTCTGGTCTGGTCTGGTCTGGTCTATTCTATTCTATTCTATTCTATTCTATTCTATTCTATTCTGTTCTGTTCTATTCTATTCTATTCAGCTTGTGCCATAGCCTCTGCCATTGAGCTCATTGCTATTAAGTCTTCTTTCTCATACATGCAATCAAACTAGTAGCCTGTGCACGACGAGGAGAAGCCAGCATCTGGGCAGGTCCACTGAGCCTCAGCCCTGAGAGTATCTCCAGAGGAGGGACCTTCACTGAGCCTGACAAGCTACGGTATCGTACTACCAGTCTCACCAAACAGAAGAGCCCACCGTATCTAAAGAGGACTGGACCCCTGACAGTAAGATTTGCCCAATTGTCAGGGAAAGGGACTTAGCCATGTCCGGCAGCCTACATGTCTATGTTAGCCTTAAGCAGCAGACCAACGAGCAGACACAACCCTGTGTGTCAGATTGGAAAGCAGGATCATTGCTTAATTAATTACATGCCTGCATCACCCCGCCATCACGGGAGAGGAGCCGCCACTTCTCCTGCTCCATGCCCTGTGAATCTCAGGAAAATCCAGAACATTGTGCCTGTGCTTCAAAGCCAGGACTGCTCCGAAAGGCTCCCGATGCTCCTTCGAGCCAAGCAAAGGGGAAGCCGCCACTATGCACAGCCGTGCTTTTTCCCCAGGGCCATCCACACCAGTCCCAAAGCCCATTGCCACAGGGCCAACCCCGCTGGGCCCAGCCCCGCCTGTCATTGCACCAGATCAGAAACCTCTGAGCCCACCTACCGGGAACCGTTGCCCCACCCTGCCATGCAGGCCAAGTCTGTGAGGGCCAACCCCATCCGAGGACCAGCCCTACTGGCCTTGCTGGGCCGACCTTGCAGGACTGCTTCCTGTCATCTGGAGGGAACTGCCTGAGTCTGCAAAGGGAACCTGCCTACCAGCTAGCCTAGGTTTCATCTCCTCTCTGCTGTTGCGGAGAGTAGATTGCCACCCACTATCACTGTCTGGACCAGCCTAGGAATCAGCCCGGTGACAGTAATCTGCTGGAACCTAACCTCACTACAAACAAAGGACACAATGTATCTTCCACATGCTTTCCACCCGTTAACATTCAGTTTAAAGCATCTGCACCTACCAGCATAGTCTTTCCAGTCCAATCCTCTGATACACATTGTAGTATCTCTGTATATAGTTGGCAGCCACCAATGTCCCATGGAGTCATCATCTGGTGGACAAGTGGCAGGATTGCACCCTTTTTACATAAATAGAAAGTAATTCTTTAAATATTCTGTAAATATTGAACAGTGTGGCCAGCAGGAGGAGCAGGAAGGTCATTCTGCCCCAGTACACTGCACTGGTTAGGCTGCACCTTGAGTACTGTGTCCAGTTCTGGGCCCCCCCAGTTTAGGAAGGATGTTGACTTGCTGGAATGTGTCCAGAGAAGGGCAACAAAGTTGGTGAGGGGTTTGGAACACAAGCCCTATGAGGAGAGGCTGAGGGAGCTGGGGGTTGTTTAGCCTGCAGAAGAGGAGACTCAGGGGTGACCTTATTGCTCTCTGCAACTACCTGAAGGGAGGTTGTAGACAGGCGGAGGTTGTAGCCAGGCGGAGGTTGTAGCCAGGCAAAGGTTGGTCTCTTCTCCCAGGCAGCCAGTACCAGAACAAGAGGACACAGTCTCAAGCTGTGCCAGGGCAGGTTTAGGCTGGATGTTAGGAAGAAGTTCTATACAGAGAGAGTGATTGCCCATTGGAATCAGTTACCCATGGAGGTGGTGGAGTCACCTTCATTGGAGGTGTTTAGGAGGAGACTTGATGGGGTGCTTGGTGCTATGGTTTAGTTGTTTAGGTGGGCTGGATTGGTTGATAGGTTGGACGCAATGATCTTGAAGGTCTCTTTCAACCCGGTGTATTGTGTTGTATATTCCAATTGAATCCTAATTGTAAATACTAAACCACTTATAGGATGTATTTCAAAATCATGCATTAGAACATGTATATAAAATAGTGATTCATGAGTTATTAATAACTTTAATAATTAATAAAATTAACATCTACATAATTCATATTTCATATTCATTAATTAATAACCTCTTTATCACATGGGTGATGCAAGATGATAAAGTAACAAAGGGTTAAAAGAATTTAAAATAAGAATCAAAACAAAAGGAAGCAATTTGGCTTCAGATTCATGCCTGCATTCAACAGCTGGTATAAGGATGTTTCAAAGATTTTAACAGGTACTATTTCTGGTGCCTTTCTTGGAGATTTAAAAAGCTAGTCTTCCTGTTTTCATGGCACATTTGTAATTCAGTATACTGGATAAAGAATTCTGAAGTGAACACACCTATTGCTAGTAACATTTTCAAAAGAATACTATACAAAAGAACACACAGTATTCCTTTGTCCGGATGTCTGAATTTCCAAATACTAAGCAACTTGTCTATCATACTACTTTGTGAAATCAGGGCCCATGTTATTTGGCTATTGTCTGTGGGGCACCCTACTAGGCAATAAGTGTAAGAGAATCAAAAGATAGCAAGAGAACTAATTTGAAAGGCCACACTTGCACTGCAAAAAATTGATCTAATACCTACATTTGAAGTTGGAAATGTACCTTAAAATTCATTAAGAAAAAAGTATTCTGCCAAATTAATGAGTTACCTTCTTGAGTCTCTGTGCACAGTATAGAGAAAAGGGATGTTTTGTTTTGTCTGGAAAGTGTAATCTCACCCACTTGTGATGAAGAGGTTATTAATTTATGAATATGAATTATATAAATATTTTATTAAAATTCTTAATAACTGATGAATCACTATTTTACATACATATTCTAGTGCACAATTGTGAAATACATCCTGTAAGTGGTTCATTATTTATAATTAGGACTCAATTGGAATATTTGCAGAATTAATTTCTATTAACATAATTAAGATTGCAATTCTGCTGCTTGTCTAGCAGGTGGTGACTCGACGGGACGCTGGCGGAATTGCTTAACTATAAACAGAGGTATTACAATGTGTATCAGAGGATTGGACTGGAAATATTATGCTGGCAGATGTGGGTGCTTTAAACTGAATGTTAGCGAGTGGAAAGCACGTGGAAGATATGCTGTGTCCTTTGTTTGTAGTGAGATTAGGTTCCGGCAGACTGCTGTCACCAGGCTGACTCCCGACTGGTCTGGGCAGCGACAGTTAGGGCAGCCTTCTCCCTTCCGTGGCAGTGGAAAGGGAATGGACCTTAGGCTAGCTGTTAGGCAGGTTCCCTTCACAGGACTTGGGTGGCTCCCTCTGGATGGCAGAGAGCGGTCCTACAGGATTGGCCTGGCAGTGCTGGTAGGGCTGGTCTCGGGATGGGGTCAGCCCTCATAGATTCAGCCAGCATGGTGGGGCAGGGCAATGGTTCCTGGTAGGCAGGCTCGGTGGTTTCCAATCTGGCACGGTAGCAGATGGGGCTGGACCTGGTGGGGTCAGCCCTGCGGCAACAGACTTTGGGGGCTGGCGTGTGCGCGGAGTGGCAGCTTCCCCTTTGCTTGGCTCGAAGGAGCATCGGGAACCTCTCAGAGTGGTCCCAGCTTTGGAACACAGGGCACAAACGGTGCTCTGGATTTCCCTAGGGTTTACAGAGCAGAGTGGTGGAAGTAGCAACTCCTCTCCTGCAATGACATCATTACACTGGCATGCTCATCAGTCTGCTGCTTAAGACCTGTATGTTCCTCCAACACAGAAGGGGAAAAAAAAACCACACAAAAACCCCTCCATGCTGAGACAAAGAGAGTGACATAAGTGTTTATTGAATAAATGCACAGTTACCTTAGCCTATTTGCAGAAAAAGCATGGCAGAAAACAGCAGCAAGCAGAAGCAAGCTAAAAGCCCAAGCCAGGGAGCTACTCTTGCATCTCTTCCTGACCAGCTGCTGTCACAGTGGAAGAGAGCCAACACCCAAAACCCCAGAATTCGAAAGCAGCAACTGGAGCAGGAAGCCTCTCACATCACAATATGAACCCCAAACACCACAATACTTGCTTCAGCCAGCACTTTCATTTTGAAGCTGTCATGAGGCAGGATGGTATGAACAGCAGCAGATTAAGACACAACCTGTGACACTGTGGAATAAAATTTTGCTTTGGGGTCCATTCAGAAGACTTTTGTGCATGCCACAGGAGTATTTGAAAAATAAGCTTCTATTGCAACTGCCAAGGAATGATTTGGGATACTGTGCAAGATTACACCCAGCCCCCAGATAGACAAAGAAACCTGACCCAGTTGGACAGAAAGACTTGGTTCCCCCTCCCAGGGGGAGGGCTCCTCCAGGTCAAAGTCTATTCTACTCCCCCTTCCTGTCCAGCAAGCCTATTTAAGGGAAGCCATCTTCTTGCTTCTCCCTTTTGCTCCTGCCTTGCCTGCTTGACAGACATCTTTGCGGCCCCTGCTTCTGCAGTTACCACATGGCAGGCCTGCCTCCAAGCTGTATCCACAGGACTGCATCCAAAGACAATCCACATTTACAGCAAGGGAATCCACTGCCACCTGGGACTGGTTTGGTATATTTTCCTAATTACACTTTTCCTTATACCTTTGTAACTTTCCCTGTTACTCAAATTCTATACATATTTTGTTAAACTTAGCTTTTTTACTTCCAAATTGATCCCAGACCATTTATTTTGTGACTTTACCTCACTTTTCTCCTGCCTAGTTTATTTTACCCTACTATGAATAAAGGAAGAAAGGAGAAAATCTAAATCTCTTCCATTTGGGCTTTTGGACTCTGGGGAAAGCTTTAACTATAACAGATACTTTTCTGTAGACCAAGAAAGAATAGGGTAAGTGGCATGACAATACTGAAATTGGCACCCAGCTTTTACAGAGTCTGCTTTGCCTTTGCCAAAGCTCCTCAAAATTCCATAGTATCCATGACAAAAATAAAAATTAAATCTGAGGACTGCTGTCACCTCACCATAGGTCAGGGCACATGGCTGTAATACAAACTGCAAATATAACATTGAAAGCAACATCCTGCCAGTGTAGCTGTGTGCTCAAACTGTCCTCATTACAATTTCCCTGTCAGAGTGAAATTGCAGTGAAACTACTCTGATACAGATAAGCAACACCTGTGTTGCTCCAACAGGTGCTGAATGGTGAGGAGGTGTGATTCTGGCAGACCTCTGAAACCTTGACCTTTCTCATTAGCTGGCTAAATGTTTTGATGAGTGCAGAGTTGGAAAATTTGCTTGTTATTCCAAAGAGAATATGTGACTGTGGAATAAATATTGGCCTGGATGATTTCTTTGATCAAACATGGATCTCCATGTTAGTACCATTCTAGGCACACACTTAGGCTTACTGTTTCCCTAAAAAAGAAAAACAAAAAGAAAAAAGCACAAATGAAATGTGATGCATCTCCCTATAACTTTTCAGCTATCCACTTCAACTATTTTTTCCAGTTTCTGTGAGTAACTATAGGAAGGACTGGATATTCTATACTGTCTCCTGACCTGACACCAGCAACCCTGTCCTGTGGTATCACTGATACAATTGTGCAGACTTCTGGGAAAGCCTGATGATATGCATCTCTTATTACAATCTGCTTTGGGGTCTACTCTTGCAGGAATACTTGGCAGTCATGAAGACTGGCTGACTCATCTCCCCAGCTGCAGTTGTAATTTTCCTTTTGTACAGGGCTAGTGCATAGAAAGTGCTGGAAAATTCCAGTTGTCTCCTGAGCAAGGTCAAAGCCTGACTGAATGCCACAGACAGAAGCTGTAATGCAAACCTAACATGCACAGTCTATTGTGAGTCAATTGTGGCAACATCACTGCTTCCAATCAAAATGCTTAGAGTTGATAAGTCTAATGGCAACAGACTAAAACCAGCCTAGATAGTATCTGGAAGTAGCCATCAGTTGCTCTGTTGTCACAAGCTGAGCCCATAGCATCCATTTTAGAATACTATCACTAAACTCTGGATCCCACTAACAATCACATTATTGTATAAAGGGTCATACTCTACTCTGTCTTTTTGCAATGAAAAACACCTCTCCCTCGCTAGCTGCATAGCCTTTTAGCAAATTGATCCCTCCTTCTAATTAATTTGAATATTCAGACTTCAGAACAGCACAGAGACAGCACTTCTGAGGATAACTAATGATATTTTTAAAAATTCAAATTCTGGACACTCACCAGCACTCGTTTTGCTAAATCAAAGTGAGTGTTCCTTTGTGAGCTGATACTAAAGCTGAATGAAATTAGAGGCATGCTGAACAGCTTACCAGAAATCAAGATCTCTCTTGACTCTGAAAATATTTCTGGCTCATACTACAAACAGAAAATTAAAACTTTAATTCCTCTTCCCATGTCCGAACTTACTGTCACCACTGCAAAATGTAGAGGGACAAATAGAGTGTGAGCTTCTGTCCTGTCAAACCATGTGATACAGAAACATTCTTAATTAATGATAAAAACAAAAGTTTTTGTCCTATTTGTCACTGGGAGGTAACCTGTTGGAAACTATCTACCATTGTGTGGGACTCTGCACACAGCTATGTTTTACAGCTGCTAAGTTGTAACTGATTTAACATGTGTACATGATGGTTTGTTTTTTTTCTCTTGGAAAGGGAAATTAGTGTGTCTGTCAGATACTCAGTCTGATAGCCTGAACACTTACACACTCGTTCCAATTTTTTTTTATACTTTAGGTATCACATTCAGCAGCAGCAGTCGTCATGTGTGTAACCCATCACTCACTGAATTTTCAGCTTGGGTGTGTGCCAAGCGTCAAGTGCTTTAGAGTCACATACTGGACTCTGATGATTCATACGCTGCATATCCTACTAAGCTTCCTTCATCACAGTGAAAAGAAAAACAAAAAAAAGAAAGGATCATATGGGAGAATTTTGTGAAAATACAGTGTGTGATGGATATTATTAGTCAGTTCAAAATTTATGTGAAAATGTACTTCTTATCATTAGGAAGCTTTAAAATGCGTTTTTGAGCGAATGAAGAAGTTCAGCCAATAGCTTTCTATGTGATTTCTGTAGAGCTGTATGTTCTCTCTCAAACCTGATTGCTGCATAATTGTAGTGGAAAGGACTGCCTTCCCCCCCAAATCTCACTCATTGAAGAAAGATTTCTTTGTGTGATGCATTTTTGGTCATATCAGTAAGCATGCTTTATTTCCTTACTTTTGACCAATCACTGACAATTACTACCCAGTAGCTCCTTATAAACAGCAGTGTAAACAGCCCCAGTTCCATCAACTGTTCCTCGTAAGACTTGTTCTCTAGACCCTTCACCAGCTTTGTGAAGCTGGTGAAGCTTTGTTTCCCTTCTCTGGACATGCTCCAGCAATTGAATGTATGTCTTGTAGTGAGGAGTCCTAAAACTGACCCAGTGCTGAGTACAGGAGCCCAATCACTTCCTATTCCTGCTGGCCACACTGTTCCTGATACAGGCCAGGATGCTGTTCTTGGCTGTCTGAGCACCCTGCTATCTTTCTCTGCTGCACAGGTTTCCAGACATTCTTCCTCATGCCTGTAGTGTTGTATGGGGGTGGTTGTGACCCAAGTGCAGGACCTAGTACTTGGCTTTGTTAAGCCTCATACAACTGACCTTACCCCATGGATCCAGCCTGATCTCTTTGCACAGCCTTATTGCCTTCAAGCAGATCAACACTCCCACCTGATTTCATGTCATCTGCATACTTACTTAGGGTGCACTCAATTCCTTCATCCAGATAATGTTTAAAGATACTAAAGACAACTGGCCCTAATACTGAGCCCTGGTGAACACCATCAGTTCTGCCAGTTGGATTTAACTCCATTCACCACCACTCTGAGTACAGCTGTCTAGCCAGTTCTTAACCCTGTGAATCATCCAACCATCCAAGCCATAAGGTCCCAGTTTCTGCAGGATGCTGCTGCAGGAAACAGTGTTAAAGGCTTTTCTAAAGTCCAGATAAACAGCATCCACAGCTTTTCCTTCATCCACTAAGTGGGTCACCTATTCATGGAAGGAGATGAGGTTAATTACAAAAAACCTGCCCTTCATGAACCCATGCTGATTGGGCCTGATCATTTGGTTGCCCTGCATATGCTACATATGTATCTGAGGACAGCTGCAAGCCTTGCTTTTTCAGGGGAAGGAAGTATCCAGGCCATGGAAATCCTTATTGTTTGCAATAAATATTAAGGAAGTGGGACCTCTGTTTTGCTTCCCCAGTCTTTACCTCTTTGTTGTCAGGCTTAGGTGACCACAGAGCATCTCACCTGAATATGACTCTCCTGGTGATTCCCTATTTAAGCAGACATATAAGGATGCAAAACGAAAATAACAAATTTTTGATCCTCCAGAACACATAAAGCCTCATTCTCATCCCATCTACCCAACTATTCCAGATTCTCCAGTGTGTAAGGACAACTTCCTGGTTTCAATGGACCTGAACAAACCTCATAACAGGCTAATGTTTCAAGTTACTCAGAATAGGTAACAACTCTTACAAATATCTATGTCAAGATATAAAGTGAATTTTCTCATGTCCAGTAAGAAGTGTCCACATGCTGAATATTTTTTTTCCAGAGCATTAATAGGATTTATACATTCTGTTCAGCTGTCTTTCACTAACACCAAAGACATTTAGGGTTTTGGATTCAAAGAATTATGCTTTGCATTTTTAAATACCATTTGGTTTTGCCTTTTCTTTTTTAAAACCAGATTAATGAAATGAAAGGGGAGACACCCATGAAATAAAAACAATGGTTAAGAAAAATTAAATATGCGACACTTCAGTCCTCTCTAGTGACCAGTCTGCTTGTTTTGTTGAACAGTCATCAACAAGGACATTATTATTCTTAGCTCTGTATGTCACTCTACTATTTTAACAATTTTGATGACTCATCCTGAGGAAATAGAGCAAGAGACAGCTATTTAACTATATTCAGCTATAGGTGGAACCCATTTAGATTTTCTAATTTAAAATGCAACTGAAGAGAAATCACATTTGCAACTGTCCTTGAAGGGAGTGCAGGAATGATTAATCTAACTGCTAATGCAACTCACTCATTGAGATAATGGAAAAAGTTTCAGATTATGAATGTAAAAAATCACTGGATCCTGGCAAGGGGCAGAACATCCTCAATTTAACTTGACTTCAATTAAGCGAAGAGCACAGAGGTTTCCCAGAGGTGTGACTCCTAACTGGGAAAAGAGGGAATTTAGTGAAATACACCAGAAATATTGAATATTATTATTAGTGTCTAAAATGACATCGTTACAGATGTTTTAAGTCACATTGAAAATAAAAAAGTAATTTGTAATTTTTTACTAATCATCTTATCATTGTGTTGATAGATCATTGGGAACAGGCTGCACTAGCGTGAGGGTTTATTTGTATGATATGGTTGATTTGTTCTGCCCAGCAGCTAAACATTGGCCAGTCATCAAAACACATTGGGCACTCCTTATAAAGATATAAGTCTCTGTCACGTGCATTTACCTCCATGGGGTACACTGATGTGTTTGGTTGTAGGTTGTTTGTTTATTTTGTTTTGGGTTTTTTTCTTTTCCCCCTCCCCCCACCCAGCACATGTAGTGATTGTTTTTGTTCTTTTCCCTTGCCCTTTAAGAACTATTAAAATCTTCCACCAATAGGTGATTAGGGTGAAACAGTGAAAGGGAAGTCATTGCATTTTGTCACCACTTGTCTTCTGATCACATTTCAAACCTTGAGTTAATAGCAGCTAATACCAAGCTCTTCCCCTTCTTGATTTTTAGGCTATAGCCTTTGTGACCAAAATACAGAAGATTCCAACTGAGAAGGACAAAATACAAAGATTCCAACTGAGAAGGGCAATTTTCTGCATCTCAGGACAGAAACTGAGCAGAAGATGCAGCATGGGATGATCATCACAAACCAGAGAAGTGTACTCAGGGAAAGCAGAAATCTGCCTAGACATTACGTACTTGAAAGGGTATGTTTTGACTAGAGTGTTAGCACACAAGAATATCTTAACAATGGACATGTACTCAACAGCTGTCTTTTGGTATCAGTGAGGACTGAAGCAGGATATTTTAATTATTTTGGAGGCAGGAATGAAAATGTAGGAAATATTACTATCAAAGCTAAAAAAAAGTAATTATTTGGGTAATTTAACCTAGTATCCAAATGCATAACATAGCACTGGATGAAAGAGACAAAAACTGCACAAGACGTGGCACATTATTGCCTATTACCTACTGCATCTTAATTAGATTAAGCTTCCTGCTCTTTAAGAATGTGGTGGTTTAGGCTGGGTGCTGGCCCAGATGCCACTGCACAGACCACACCTAGGAGGTCCCAAAAGGGTCCAGCCCACTGGGTGGTCACAGCAAACCAGGTATTTCACCCACAATTCTCTGCTCCTCTATGAAACATCCACGCAGGGTCTTCACTTCCTCTTTTGTCCCCTGCTGCTACCTAGGTAAAATGGCGTGAGCTGCCTCCCTTGGGCCTGCCCAGGCCCAAGGCTGTGTTGGGGGGGGAAGAAAGAGCCCTGGGGGGGGTTGGGTGTAGCCCCAGGTGAGGATGGGATGTTCTTGGGTATGTTCTGGGATCTCTCTCTTTTGTCACAGTGCTTATAGTTCTCTGTAAAACTTTCATTGTTGCTTTATTTGTTTTTCCATTTAAACTTTCCACCATTTATTTGCAATCTGTTTGTCTGAGTCATTATTTTTGCCCGTGGTGGGAGAATTGGCCTCCCAAACCATGACAAAGAAGTTTGTCATCTACTTAAACAGTATCACAGAATCACAGAATCACCAAGGTTGGAAGAGACCTCAAGGATCATCAAGTCCAACCTGTCACCCAAGACCTCATGACTAAACCATGGCACCAAGTGCCACATCCAATCCCCCTTTGAAGACCTCCAGGGATGGTGACTCCACCACCTCCATGAGCAGCACATTCCAATGGCTAACAACTCTCTCTGTGAAGAATTTTCTCCTCACCTCGAGCCTAAACTTCCCCTGGCGCAGCTTGAGACTGTGTCCTCTTGTTCTGGTGCTGGTTGCCTGGGAGAAGAGACCAACCCCCTCCTGGCTACAACCTCCCTTCAGGTAGTTGTAGAGAGCAATAAGGTCTCCTCTGAGCCTCTACTTCTCCAGGCTAAACAACCCCATCTCCCTCAACCTCTCCTCACAGGGCTTGTGCTGCAGACCTCTCACCAACCTCATTGCCCTTCTCTGGACACGTTCAAGTGTCTTGATGTCCTTCTTAAACTGAGGGGCCCAGAACTGGACACAGGACTCAAGGTGTGGCCTAACCAGTGCTGAGTACAGGGGCACAATGACTTCCCTGCTCCTGCTGGCCACACTATTCTTGATGCAGGCCAGGATGCCATTGGCCTTCTTGGCCACCTGGGCACACTACTGGCTCATGTTTAGGCTGCTGTCAATCAGCACCCCCAGGTCCCTTTCTGTTTGGCCGCTCTCTAACCGCTCAGACTCCAGCCTGTAGCTCTGCATGGGTTGTTGTGGCCAAAGTGCAGCACCCGGCACTTGGATTTGTTACATGTCATCTTGTTGGACTCTGCCCATCTGTCCAGTCAGTCAAGGTCTCTCTGCAGTAACCAGAAGATATTCTCATATCTTTCACATTTCCCCATCTTGTTCTAAGCAGTAGTCAAATGAGCTTATGATTTAATGATGAGATATAGAGCCATCAAGAAAGATTTCTTCAACATTACCAATTTGCATTGTTTTGTTGTTTTGGTTTATTTTTTCTTCCATGAAGTCACATTTTTACAGTTTAGTTATTGCCTAGTTGTGTAAATATTCTAATCCCTGTGCAAACTTGTGACCAGGTCCAGTGTAGTATCACTCTTCTTTTTACTTTTCTCATCTCTAGCCCACAGTGAAATTGCTTTATACTTCATATGCTTTATAACATCACATGCAGTGTGCCAGCTGCTGCTGGTTTCCCATAAGGACGCTGCTTTGTGATTATGTGTATGGATGTAGAGAACATTAGTTTCAAGAAATGTTTGATGATGGAGAAAAGGATGTGTAGGAAAGTTGGTCTGAATATCACTCTGTCTTGGCACAGATACATAATTGTTAGAAGTGAGTTACTATCTGAGGTATGTAAAAGTAGAAACTAAGCACATCACAAACCAAAATAAAAACCCAACACTCCAAAAAAAACCTGAAAGCAAAGCAGTAACTGTCATCATACCAACTCTACCCAAGCCACTGACGTAACTCAGTTGCTAACACTTCTTTCTTTATCTTCAGATCACAACAGAAAAATAAGAAAACTCAAAAATTATGGTAAATATAGATGAAAATGGGAAACGATATAATCAAAGCCAATGGTAAATCACTGCCTCTAAAAACTGCCATCAGACCTGGAAGACAAAAAAATCTTCAAAAATTCACCAGCTTCACAAAACAAGTAGACCGATGGCCACAGCCCAGTCAGTTTTAGCCAGTTTGGTTACTTGCAGCATATGACATCATAAAGCTTGAGACATACCAAACCCCTTACCAAGTTTCTCATGCAAAGAGTTTGGTGGATAGTTCATAATATGTTCTTTATCACTGGCAACACTTGAACTTGCTAATTTAAGACTGTCCTTGGTATGCCTGCAATGATACTGTTTGGCTGTAGATTTACACTGCATAAAGAAAGCTGCAGTGTTACTGTGAGACTCTTTTCAGAAACAAACAGCTAGATACAGATCAGAGAGGACAAGATATTTTGGTAGTTATTACAGGAATGGGAAAAAGAAAACTTGGAATTGGAACTGAAGTAAAATTTATTCCTATTGCAATTTTTTAAAATGTTTTTTTTGTTCTTTCACAGGGAGCAGAAAAGTCAGATGAGTTATATTGAATGATAGGTTTTGTTTGAAAACAAGAAAAAAGGTTAAGATTGTTTTTACCTTGTTCAATGTGGTGGTTGTTTCTTTTTTCACTATAGGTCTGTTTGTATTTCTCTTCTGAAGTAAAGATTCAAAATGAACCACTGCTTTAAAACTCCAAATGTTTTGATTTCAGGATGTTTTGAGTCTCAAAACAATGTTTTAGTTACTTTGTACATACATTTCTCAGCAGAAAATAGTACTGATCTGAAGTTTTTGCACTGCTGTAGTAATTGATTAGAATTTGGGGAATATATGGTGACAAAGAATGATGTACCAAGAAAATGTTCCCCACATCTACCCCCTTAGTGCTCATCTTGTTCTAAGAGCTCTTCACAAATTTTTGTTCTTTTGCTTGCATTAATGGTGGGAGAGCCTGTTTGTACCTGTGGCATGTACTTTGCATCTTGCTCTGCTATAGGCAGCTGCTGTGACAGAACAGAGGCTGTCTGTGCCACTCCCAGCCATGTCCACACCCCTGTATGCAACTGTCCTATACCTGGGGGCGTTTGCCTCCAAATTCACAGGGAAACATACAAAAATTTTGGTTGAAAATACTATATGAACCCCCAGCATCTGTTATTACCTCTTCTCGTCTGTAGGGACACTTTCATTTTAGGGAGACTGTTCTTCACTGCTCTACAATTGCTCATTCTTCTAAGCACTGACAGAGAAAAAAGGTAACCTGCTTGTCCACCAGGTGGTGACTCGACAAGGTGCTAGTGGCTGCTAGCAGCTAGAAGAGATAGAACACCAGGGCAATACAACTCAAAGGAACCTTTCAAGAGACTTAAATCAATTAAAATCAAAAGTTATGACTGCGGACATGCTGGGGAGGCTGCTTATGAGGCCGTATCTAATCCATACCTGTTGCTGAACATGTGTGAATTGAAAAGATGCAGTGTAGCACTTGTAGCTGAGCTAGTTGCCTAGGCTATGCAAGCTGGGTGTTGCAGCTCACCGGCTCCAGGGACCCAGCTGGTGCTGCAGCTGCTGTGGCTGGTCCTGTGGTCAGCTCAGGTAGCTCCTTTGGAGCGGCGGTCCCGTCTGGAAGTGGCAGTCCCCTGTCGGGGGGGGATAAGATGTAGGCTTGTGCTAACAGATTCCCCTGGAACGGGCTCACTCTCTCGTGGCTCCCTTGGTGTGCCAGGCCCGGTGGGGGCTGGCAGGGTGTGTTTCCCTTCTGGCTTGCTCTGAGCTATGCGAGCACTGTGGATTTCCTCTCTGCAACTGCTTTGCTGTTTCTAAGATTATGGGCAGACCTTTGTAAAGCTATATGGGATGCTCACAGGTAGTCCTGGCACTGAATTATGGATATGGATGGTGCTCTGAATTTCCCTGGCACATATAGGGCTGTGGAGCAGGCACGGGCAGGCTCCCTTCTCCAGCAGCAGAGAGGGGTCACACGGGACACAGCCGAGTGCAATTCCTGCTTTGCGAGCTGGTACATAAAGAATTGTGGCCTGACAGTCTGCAGCTTGTGGCTGTAGTAGGCATTTTGACTTGCTGAAATTCAAGTTAGTTCTCCCTCCTTGACTTGTAAGCTTGCCCTAGGGGGTTCAATCCCTTTTTAGACATGGTAGCTCGCTTCCTACTGGTGGGACTGGAAGATTATGACGCAAGCTGACTGTGATTGCAAAGCAGCTTGCGAAGGACTCTTTACATCAACATATGTCCTAATTTATTTTAACAGATACATATATGGGACATCTCAAATTAGCTTTCATGAAGATACCACATGGGGCATTCTTCAACCAATGAACAATCATGTAGAGTTTTAAGTGCTGTTGGATAGCAGTCAGTGTTTCCAGGGACTTCAAAAGGCTAATTGAAAACAATTTTTTATTTTATTCATGCAACAGCTCATAGGCAATTTCCAAATTACTTCCCTTTGACATGAAATTATCTCAGTCAGCTAGTTTGTAAAGCCATAATTAGAAACAAGTTCAATAGAAACCTACTTAGTTGAAATATCTAATAGATATTTCTAATGATAAGAACAGTTATAAATATTAGAAAGTTATAAGCTTTATGGGACATGACAGTAATATCTGGTTTTATATGTGTCACCCTTCAGAATGTGAATAAAGTACTGACAGGCTTATATCTTTAAAGTCCTTTTAAAAATGTGGAATTGCAATTGCACACTAAAAACATGGTGAAATATCTGGGCAATATCTGACATAGAACTTTCAGCCTAAAACTCCTACAATATTTGTGCACAGCCCAAACTTCAAAGAAAAAAATAAAATAAGAATTTAAAAATGTCTGGTTTATTTTTTTTCTGCCTTGATTTTCTACCTCTAGATGTGTTTTCTATGTCCCTTGAAAAAGGATTTTTCACTCTCCCCCATGTTCGTACTTTAACATCTTTTGTTCAACGGAGGGCAACTGTTTCAGCTGCAACCTCAGTCTGGCTATCCTCCAGAGATGATTTGCCTCCAGGTTAAATGACAGCAAGATTTTCTTTCTTGGGCCATTATTCAGATAACTGGGATCTCTGATTTTCACATCCTAAAATAATGTTTGTCCTTATGTAATGGTTTAAACTGAACTGCCAGGTTAACCTGCCTGCCTTCCCCAAAGCAGAAGTGAGTGGAAAACAACACATTAAAAGATCTTGGGGTTGCGACAAAGAAGTGTGAGATAAGAGTTTACTGAACAAATCAGACAATCGTCATACAAATGCACCATTACATTAGCTTTATTTGACAAAAAGCACAGCAGCAAGCAGAAGCAAGCAAGCTAAAAACCCAAGCCAGGAAACCAAGCTTCCTGTCTTGCTGCCATCTCAGTGGAAGAGGGCCAACACCCAAAACCTGGAACCCCGAGGCAATAACTGGAACAGGAAGCCTCCCACATCAAAATCTGAACCCCAAGCCCCATAATACTTTACTCTATCCAGCACTTTCATTTTGAAGCTGTCATAAGGCAGGATGGTGTGAACAGCAGCAAACTAAAATCTAGCCCATGACCCAGGCTCAAGCTGCGCCAGGGGAAGTTTAGGCTCGAGGTGAGGAGAAAGTTCTTCACAGAAAGAGCAATTAGCCATTGGAATGTGCTGCCCAGGGAGGTGGTGGAATCACCATCCCTGGAGGTGTTCAATAAAGGATTGGATGCAGCGCTTGAAGCCATGATTTAGTTTGTCATGAGATGTTAGGTATTAGGTAATACGTTAGACTTGATGATTTCTAAGGTCTTTTCCAACCTTATTCATTCTGTGATTCTATATTATTAATGTTTTACCAATTATGAAGTAAGTGGCACTATTCTGACCTCAACATAGTCGCTTTATGGTCAAGTCAGTAGTTCAAACTGAGGTAGATACCCTCCAGCAATAATGGGTTTAAGCACTATCAAATTGCACTATCAGGAATATTTTGCTCCTAAAAACAGTTATGTAAAAGCAGTTTTTATAAAATCCTAGGTACTATTGCCTTCTAGTTTTCATCATGTCAGTGATATTCTGTTGATAAGTGAAATGTGGTTTTTAAAAAAACCTTATTTTGGTTGCCTAATTCCCAAGGAATCTGACATTGCAAGAGATCGACAGCAAGTAAATGAGTGAAAAGCTTGACAGGATATGGAAAATGAGACAGAAAAGATTGGTGAAGCTGAAGCAGTGAACAATAGCAACTACACCAAGGTTCATAGTATCTCAACAACTACAAACAATATTGAATTGGATGGGGAAGTGAAAAGGAATTCAGAAAAACAGGGTGTTGTTGACATTTATGGTGTGGAAGATAATCTTAAGTTACCAAAAAGCATAAATATTTAGTATTTTTTCTTTAAGAAAGCTGTGAATTCTTGTGTGTGTGTTTGAAAAATGCTTCTCGAACAGTGGGAAAACTACCAGGATGTACATAGATAGACCACAAATAATACACACTATTAGTAAACGCAGTTTACTCAGCCATAGGAATCTTTCTATTTTATCTGTAATACAACATGTGAAAAGCAATAGGAATACAGCTACAGCATGAAGAAGTGCATATAGAACTGAAGTTTATGAAGTATTTGAGTTTCTCTATGATTTATAGAAAACCCAGGTCTGATTTAAAGGTGAGTTTTGATGTGTGAGGAATAGGGGAGACAATGATTAATTTAAATAACTGAGTGTCCCATCTATACACTAATGTGTAGACAATGTGGCTGTGATTGTCAAGAATGTATTTCTTTACTTAACCATTTGAATTGCTGATACTAAATTCTTCATTTAAATATTAGATACACAGCTGAACCACATAATATTTCTAATTGTTTGAAATGAGGCTTGCAAACAGAATATTTTGTTCGAAGAGTTATTTTACTTCATTGCTTTTTCCTGGCATATTGTAAAAAGACAGTATGCAAATATAGACTATATTGTAATATTCATGTGTCTCACAAGTTAAATTGAAGTAGATTTCAGAAAAATCCACTGTTTGTTGCCATGGTACATTTCTATATTTACCCTTTTCTCCTGAAGTTTGATGAGGATAGTAACTTTAATCTACCTCCACTAATGATGTTTATGCATGTAGCTAAATCTGATCCAGCAGAGCAGTCAGGTTGCTCAGGAAATATCAATTGTGTAAACAAAAAAATTATAATCTGATTTGTACTTTTCAAGCTTCTTAGCACCATGATTGACATCCATATTGCTGAGTCTGCTTTCCAGAAGTAATTTTATTAACACCACATATTTGTGAAACTTCTAGGCAGTTGTAACTTTTCAATTACTTTCAATTTATTTTTTCTATGATACCACACCTTTCTTTGCAGTGTGGGAGAATTAAGATTAGCATTTGAGAGAATGCCGTTCAGTGAGATTAGATCATTTACTAATTCTATTCATTTTCTGTGCTGTGAAACCCACCCAGGGCCAAGAAAAACAGTGGCTATTCTATGTGTGTTCATTCCTCCATATAGCAATGGTAGAGAGTATCATATGGGAAGCAGAAAAGAGTTTATTTATCACTTCTTAATTCCTGCAAACAGAAACCCATGATATGAATCTTTTATCCAGGTATCCAAACAAATGATTTTGTAAAAATGTTGAAGATGAATCTTATCAAGGAAATTCTCCCTGAGATCTTTTTGTGGGAGAATTCTTGAAACCATTCTCTATGTATGTATCCTTCAGGCTTGATGCATATTGTATAGCAGAATTTTGCCAATTCACTTTTTACAACAGGCAACCTAGTTTTACTAAAAAAAAAGTTAGACTCAGAATCAACACGTATTGAAAGGAGCATTGTACTTCAAGATTGGAGCAATCCCGCTTTTTTAGATATCACTTTCAGAACATCAAACATGTTATGTTTCTTTACGATGACAACACTGACAGACAGGAAAACCTATCTAGGGTCCTATCACTTAAAATATATGATATCCAGACTTCTGGCTTTGGAAATCCTAACACTGAGATTTCACTTTGGAAAAGGGGAAAGATAACCCCCATTTGTAAAAAGGGGAGGAAAGAAAACCCAAGGAACTACACACCAGCCAGTCTCACCTCTGTACCGGGTAACATCATGGAGTAGATCCTCCTGATAACTGTGCTAAGGCACATGGAAAATGACTCTGTGATCAGTGAAATCCAACATGGCATCACAAAGGGCACATCCTGTTTGAAAAATCTGGTGGTGGTCTGTGACAGAGTTACAGCTCTGGTAGATATGTGAAGAACAACTATCATCTCCCTGGACTCGTTCAAGGCATTTGACACTACCCTGTATGACATCCTTGACATCCTTATGCCTAAGATGAGGAGAGGGTCAGTCTTGATGGATGGACCACCCACCAGATGAGAAACTGGCTAGAAGGACAGAATCAGAGGATTGTGATCAATGTCCAGGTGGAGACTAGAGACAAGTGGAGTTCCTCAGGGATCTGTCCTGGGTCCAGTGTTTAACATCTTTGTCAGCAACATGGACAGTGACATTGAGTGCCCTCAGCAAGTCTATTGAGGACACCAAGCTGTGTGGTGTGGTGGACTCACTTGAGGGATGCCATCCAGAAGGATCTTGACAGACTTGAGAAATGGGCCAGTGATAACTGCTTGAGGTTCAACAAGTCAAAGTGCAAAGTCCTGCATCTGGGTTGGGCCAATCCCAGACACAAACCCAGACTATTTGCAGACTGGTTTGATAATAGCTCTGAAGAAAGAGACTTGAATGTAATGATTGATGAGAAGCTTAACATGAGCCTGCAGAGCACTCATAGAGTTCAGAAAGCAAATCACATCCTGGGCTGCATCAAGAAGAATGTGCCCAGCAGGTCAAGAAAGGTGATTCTTCCCCTTTACTCATCTCTTTTGGGACCCCACCTTAAATACTGAATCCAGTTCTGATGCCCCCATTGTAAGAAGGACACAGAGCTGTTGGAGTAAGTCCAGAGGAGGGTCACAAAGATAATCCAAGGGCTGGAATATCTTGGTTATAAGTACAGGCTGAGGGAGCTGAGGTTGTTCAGCCTAGAGAAGAGAAGATTCCAGGGGGACCTTATAGATGCCTTCCAGTACCCAAAGGGATCCTACAGGAAGGCTGAAGAGGGAGTTTTCATGAAGCTGTCTAGCAACAGGACAAGAAG
This sequence comes from Colaptes auratus, assembly GCA_015227895.2. NCBI lineage: Eukaryota > Metazoa > Chordata > Aves > Piciformes > Picidae > Colaptes > Colaptes auratus. Next base: position 78,614,466 of record CM026897.1, on the reverse strand, counting down.
GAATGGTTTTAAGCTGAGGAAGGGTAGGTTTAGACTGGATCTTGGGAAAAAGTTCTTCAGTACAAGGGTGGTGGGACTTTGGAATAGTCTGCTCAGGGAGGTTGTGCATGCATCATCCCTGTGGGTATTCAAGGCCAGGTAGGATGAGGCCTTGAGCAGATAAATCTAACTGAGAGGTGTTCCAGCCCCTGGCAGGGATATGGTAGTAGAGGATCTCTAAGGTCCCTTCCAACCTAAGTCATTCTATGATTCTGTGATACTACAAAGTTTTTCCACTGGAATCTGTATAAAACCACTTTGAGTAGACAGTATTTTTGACATTGTAAAAAAACCTTGTCTGGGCAGTAGCCTGAACATTGTTCTAGAACTTAGTGGCAATAATGAAATCAGAACATTTCCCTAATAAGAAGCTGATCTTTTACTATGCAAGAGTTAGATGTAAATAAGTTGTATGGCCTGTGAAGCTACTGTAAAAATGGTGTGCAAGGACTTCTGAGAGATGTCACTGAGAAAAGACAGAGTGGTTTCATGTCTGACTCATCAAATGTAAGCATAATTTTTTGAACAAGGTTTTTGCAGATTTTACAGTGAGACAGAATAACTTATGTCACTAATAATAGCTGTGCATGTATCTCCATGGTGCTATGCAGATATCATTAAAAAGTGTGCATGAATATTGAATAGGCTTATAAAAATAAAACAAAGGGAGGTATAAGGGCCATAATGATAGACTTTTTGAAAGAGGAAGAACTGTTCATCAGGTAGTGTAGTAATAGGAGAAGGGATTATTTTTTTAAATTGAAAGAGGATAGATTGAGGTTATAGATAAGAAAAAAATCTTCATTGTGAGGGTGGTGAGACACTGGAACAGGTTTCTCAGAGAAGCTATGAATGTCCCATCTCTGGCAGTGTTGAAGGCCATGTTGTTTGGGGCTTTGAGCAACACAGTGTGGTGGAAGATGTCTCTTCCCATGAAAGCGGGGTTGGAATTAGATGATCTTTAAGGCCTCTTCCAATCTTAACTTTTCTACGAATATATTACAAGAGGTAATAGTAATTAAAAAAATTTCTTAAAATTTATTGCAACTACTGTTCCCATAAGCTCTCACTAGTACTGACTCCATATAAAATGGTGATTCAGATCTGTGAGATGCAATTTGAGGGCTGGACATATATGCATTTCTACCTTGCTGTCTGTTCACATGCTCTGGAGGTGTTCATCATAATCTTACTCTAAAGTGTTTTGGCTGTTAGGAATAAGATGGCATGCAAATTACTCTGTAAGTTGTATGTCTCATAAAAAATGGAGCTACGAAAACTGCTTTGTATCAGAAACTCCTATCTGAGGTTTGTGAACACAGACTGGGAACATTTATAGAACACTTGCTGAAGTCAATGTCAGGGAAGGGAAGAGAAACATCTAATTTACCAAATGTTTACATAGACAGTACTTATTGCAGGTGAATTAGCAATATTCATAATGACAAGGGAATGCTTAGACATTGCTGCTGTCAGTACTAACCCTGAACAGTATTTCTTCCATAGCACTTCACTTTGAATTAGAGTGCATTGTTACAAAAGACATTCTGTCTTCTAGCTTCCTTTGTTTCAGAAAACACACTGTCAAGCTCAGAATACCTTTTGTGTTAGTAGCATTTATACTTGGTGTCAGTACAATTTAGTGCACTATAGTGGATTTCCTTCTTGGGGAGAGTGTCTAGACACTCCATAATCAATAACAGGCCAAGTAAACAGCATTTATTTTGTAGAAGTGTTTACCATTTGAAGTACACATGAGTTCTCTAAACAGAATTTCTTGTGCTGACATCTGTAAAAGGATTTGGGTGTAACCTGGTAAAAGATACATTCAGCACTGCAAAGTGATTCTGGATGAAGCTCACCTCTCCCATGAATGTCCACTTCTGGGCCCCTCAATTCAAGGAAGATGTTGAGATGCTGGAACATGTTGAGAGAAGTGCAACAAAGCTGATGAGAAGTCTGGAGCAAAAGGCCTGTGAGGAGTGGCTGAGGGAGCTGGGGTTGTTTAGCCTGGAGAAGAGGAGGCTCAAGGGAGATCTTATTGCTGTCTACAGCTACCTGAAGGCTGGTTGTAGCCAGGTGGGGGTTGGTCTCTTCTCCCAGACAACCAGCACCAGAACAAGAGGACACAGTCTCAAGCCATACAGGGGTGGGGAGGAGTTTGGGCTTGATCTTAGAAAGAAGTTCTTCACAGAAAGAGAGCTTGCCCATTGGAATGGGCTACCCACGGAGGTGGTGGGGTCAATGTCCCTGGAGGGGTTTACGGAAACACTGGATGAGGCACTTAGTGCCATGGTCTAGTTGATTAGTAAGGGTTGGGTGATTGGTTGGACTTAATGATCTTGGAGGTCTCTTCCAAGCTATCTGATTCTGTGATTATGTGCATGAATGCAATACTGGGTCCAGTTACTTGTTAAGATGTCTTCATACTACATACTGCTTCCAGATAAAATGTGTCTTTTAAAGTCAAATCGAGAAAAGTAAGCATGCAACAAGAAAAATTATCTACTGTGCTAATACATTTTTTGTGCATTCCTAAATAGCTTCAGTTTGACACTGATTTTTATGATGCATTTACTACCAGTGATGTACAAATGTATCTAATTATTTTTCTGTGTCTGACATGTCTTTCCAAATAGTTGTACTGTTCATACTATGTATGCTGCAGGACTATTTTTGTGACATATGATACAAGTCCTAGAGGTCGTACAACTAAGACTGAAAAAAATTAGCAATACCAGACTTCACACATGCCTTTTGTTTTCCTTTTTTTTTTTTAGTGGTAAACATATTGGTGAGCAGCTATCATCAGTTTGTTTCATATCTTCATGAAGTCTTAACACATATGAGAAATACAGAGTTTGCCTTGTAGAGCAAAAGACCATGAATTCTGCCTCTGTCTCGTCCACTCTGGCTATAAAAAGTAGTAGCTTTGGTTTTCAAAGCTGGCCTCTGTGTGAGTACACACCTATCATAATATGCTTTGGGTTTGCCCAGGCATCAGGCATGCTGTAATATAAGTGGCTCATAATAACAGTAAATCAGATAAAGAAACCATTCTACTACAATAAATGTGTTTGATAACATTTCTACTGAGCTCAATCCATCACCCTAATGAATTTGAGAGAATGAGGACCATTTCACATTGTACATTTCAGATTTTATTGAAAGGTATTACCATGATCTGCCATACACTCATGCTGTATTGGTTTGGACTTTTAAGACTACAGGATTCTTGTGGGTGTTTTTTGTTTTGTTTTGTTTTGTTGTGGTGGTGGTTTTGGTTGTTTTGTTTGAGTTTTTTTTGGCTGCACAAAGAATATCCTTTGTAAATGTTAGTAGATTTTTCAAAAGTAAATAGTTCAATTTTCCCCGGTGTCCCAATCTGTATAACTCATTGATAGCTAAGAGTTACCAAACCAAGCCTTTTTGCTTTCGTATCTTACAATTAGAACAAAATCATGCTAGAATCTTGAAATGGGACACTGAATGTATGTACTGCTCAGGAGATGTTAGGCCTAACTTCCACCACAGTGCAAGAGATTTGTCATGTCCATATGAGTGATATTTCACTCACATTGAAAGTAGTAAGACCTGTGCTCCAGGGACTACATGCCATTTTTGCTAACAACTGCGTCTACTGTAGGATTAGGCCATAAATCAAATATAAAAATGTGGATTATTCTATGGAATGTATTTCATGTTTGTGCAACCATGTATGTTAGTGTTCTTGAAATAAAACATATTCTTCTCATTTACCTGAAGCATTTCTTTGCTATCAAGAAACTTGCAAAAGCTTATTTTAGAACCACTTTCCATCTGTTCTAAGTTTATTTAATCTATGGCTCTTTTCCTTTTTTCTAAAAAAAAGTTTAAAAAAAAATCATAGACTTTTCTAAGACCTCCTCCAATTGGTCCCAAATATCAGTGTAAATGTTTGTATTTCTGTCTGTAACATGTGAAGTTCAGTTGGAATTGTCATGACTACAGCAGGGACTGTGACACATAATTTGAGAACTTTTTAAGATGTATGGGTGAGGAGAAACTCCTCTGCTGGTAAAAGGAGGAGTGCCAGACATTAAGGGCTACGTATGACAGTCCATTAATATGCAACTTTCACTAGAAGTGGATTGCAGCCATTTACTAAAAATTTATTGGTTTATGCCTCTATTACATATTACTTTCTTATCATATTTTATTGGTGGTGCATGTCATGATATTAATTTATTTTTACTGTAGCTGGTTCTGGTAATCTTTTAACTAAACTTGGAGAATATAACAGTAAAAATAGGAGGAGCAAAAATCTAGGTTTATTGATTGCAAGAATCACTGAGCATGTGTTAGTTTTTCTGTCAATGATTTCATAGGTCTTTAATTATACTGGATTTATTGCAATCATGTATTCCTATTCTGCTGCTCCTCTGTCTCTGAGTATATTGAAAGAGGATGGATTATCTCTGTAGTTCTTTTCTAGTCTATTACATAACATACCTGTGACCATTTTAGGTTATGCCTTTAAGAAAGGGACAGTTACTGAGAGACTCTGGCTGAATGTTTTGGTGTGAAAAGGAAAACAAAGATGATTCTAAACTAATTTCATTGGTAGATTGGTAGAATGCAACTTCGAATTTTAGTTTTAGTTCAGTTTGTGTTTCAGTCAGTTCTCCCTGTTTCAGTCTGCCTGAGCAGCTGCTGTCTTTCTTCTGTGCTGGCTGGAGTTGATCTTCAACTAACAAGATAAGAAATTATTTTTTTTCCCTTTCCTTAGCACATGCTTTGAACTAACAGAAATTTCCCCTTAATAATTACTTCTCTCTCTCTAACCCTTTCTGGAAAAAAGGGAGGAAGGTAAAGAAGAGGGTTTTGGGGGGACTCTTCTCACTGGAGGAGGGAAGGTTTTCTGTGTTACGTTCTTTGCTGTATATTTTTGTATATATTGTAAATACTGTATATTGTATATATATTCACTGCATTTCATCCAGCTTGTAAAATATAGCTCTTATCCATCTGCTCCTCTGACTGAGTTAGCTGTGGATTTTGTGTGTGTGTGTGAAACTGAACTTTCTGTTACCACCGCAATACCAGATAATCTGCCAAGCATGTCCAAATTCTTCCTAATTTCATATTTCCCTGTACTGCACAGCTGAGGAAGTCAGCTAGTTAAAAGCAGTCAGTTTAAGGCCATCTGTGGAGACTGCTCACATAGAAGTAATTTCACCCGTTCAGTTGTCTAAGGTTGAGAGCTTTGTTATGTAGAAAACCTCTAAAATGAGTAGAGAGAAAACAGCTACTTCCATCATATGATTTTTTTCCACATCTGAGGGGACACAGTGAAAAATTGTGGTGGAAATTACTACCTGGAAGCATCTGTTTCTGCTTGATGACTGCAGAGAGAGTTGTAGTTTGCCAGAAGATGGGGGAGTATCTCATAATTTAATCACCTAAACATTATGTCTTCTTAATTGATATCTGTGATGGGTTATGCCCATCCTGAAAGCAAAGCAGGGAGAGCCTGTGAGAGCTTTGCCCTCCGTGGAGAGTGTTCGATGGCAACATGGCCATTGCTGCATCCCTCAGGAGGTGGTGAACAGTGTAGCCACTATGGTGAAACCCATGAATAAGAAAGAGACACAGTCCTTTTTGGGGCTTGTGGGTTTCTGGAAAATGCACATTCCTGGGTACAGTCAAATTGTGAAACCTCTCTTCCATGTAACACAGAAGAAAAATGATTGTGTGTGGGGAACTGAGCAGTAGGTAAGATTCAACCAGATAAAATGAGAGGTGGTCCATGCTACAGCTCTGGGACCTATTTGAACTGGACCAGAGATCAAGGATGTGCTGTACACTGCGGCTGGTAAGAATGGTCCTATGTGGAGCATGTGACAGAAGGGCCTGGGTGAAACCAGGGGCAGGCCCCAGGGTTTCTGGAGTAGGGGGTACAAAGGCTCTGAGGCCAACTACACCACCACAGAAAAGGAAATCCTAGGTGCCTATGAGGGTATCTGGGCTGCCTCTGAGGTAATTGGGACAGAGTCACCACTATTTCTAGCTCCAAGGCTTCCAGTCCTGACCTGGATGTTCAAAGGGAGAGGCTCAACCGCACATACAATATACAATATACAATATAATACACCAGGTTGGAAGAGACCTTCAAGATCATTGCGTCCAACCCATCAACCAAATCCAGCCCACCTAAACAACTAAACAATGCAGCCAAGCACCCCATCAAGTCTCCTCCTGAACACCTCCAATGAAGGTGACTCCACCACCTCCCTGGGCAGACCATTCCAATGGGCAATCACTCTCTCTGTATAGAACTTCTTCCTAAGATCCAGTCTAAACCTCCCCCGGTGCAGCCTGAGACTGTGTCCTCTTGTTCTGGTACTGGCTGCCTGGGAGAAGAGACCAACCTCTGCCTGGCTACAACCTCCCTTCAGGGAGTTGTAGAGAGCAATAAGGTCACCCCTCAGTCTCCTCTTCTTCAGTCTAAGCAACCCCAGCTCCCACAGCCTCTCCTGATAGGGCTTGTGTTCCAAACCCCTCACCAACTTTGTTGCCCTCCTCTGGACACATTCCAGCAAGTCAACATCCTTCCTAAACTGAGGGGCCCAGAACTGGACACAGGACTCGAGGTGTGGCCTAACCAGTGCAGTGTACAGGGGGCACAATGACCTCCCTGCTCCTGCTGGCCATGCTGTTCCTGATGCGGGCCAGGATGTCATTGGCCTTCTGGGCAGCCTGGGCACACTGCAGGCTCATGATCAGCCTACAATCAACCAATATCCCCAGGTCCCTCTCTGCCTGGCCACTCTTCAGCCACTCTGACCCCAGCCTGTAGCACTGCATGGGGTTGTTGTGGCCAATGTGCAGAACCCAGCACTTGGATGTGTTAAATCTCATGCCGTTGGATTCTGCCCATCTGTCCAGCCTGTCGAGGTCCCTCTGCAAAGCCTCTCTGCCCTCCAGCAGATCAACTCCTGCCCCCAGCTTGGTGTCATCTGCAAATTTACTGATGATGGACTCAATGCCCTCATCCAGATCATCAATAAAGACGTTGAAGAGCATGGGGCCCAGCACTGATCTTTGGGGCACACCACTAGTGACGGGCCGCCAGCTGGATGTGGCACCATTCACCACCACTCTCTGGGCTTGGCCCTCCAGCCAGTTCCTAACCCAATGCAGTGTGCTCCCATCCAGCTTGGCCAGGAGTTTGCTGTGGGGGACGGTGTCAAAGGCCTTGCTGAGGTCCAGGTAGACCACATCCACAGGCCTCCCCACATCAGCCAGGCAGGTCACCTGATCATAGAAGGAGACCAGGTTGGTCAGGTAGGATCTGCCCTTCCCAAAGCCATGCTGGCTAGGCCTGATCCCTTGGCCATCCTGTAAGTGCTGCGTGATCGCACTCAAGATGACCTGTTCCATAATCTTGCCTGGCACTGAGGTCAGGCTGACAGGCCTATAATTCCCTGGCTCATCCAATCGGCCCTTCTTGTGGATGGGCACCACGTTGGCCAGCTTCCAGTCTTCTGGGACCTCTCCAGTGAGCCAGGACTGGTGAAAAATGATGGAGAGCGGCTTGGCCAGCTCATCTGCCAGCTCTCTCAGCACCCTAGGATGGATCCCATCCGGTCCCATGGCCTTGTGGGGTCCAAGCGGCTCAGAAGATCTCTAACTACCTCCTGGAGCAGCAGGAAACTATGCAGCTCCCTGGCTTTAAAGCCCTGCCAATGAGACCTGCCAATTCCCTTCCCAGAATCTTTTTACCTTTGAGGGATAGGCCATTCTTGTATACTGTGACCTTTCCCCTCCTCTGGGACAGATGTACTCCATCTGTTACCAGCTGACCTGGTGCAGTAGAAAGATTTCCAAGATCGAAAAACCCAAAATTCTTTCAACTGCACCAGCCTCTCAGCCACTTGTTGACTACAGCTGCCAACCTGTTCCTTATCGTATTCCCTCCTGCAACTGACAGTATCGATGTAAAAATTATTTGTGCACCTGACCCCTCAACCAGATCTCCCAGGGCCCTGAGGTCATTTTTGATAGCCCTGGGAGTTCTGGTAGCAACATCATCATTCCCTAACTGCATAACCAATAAGGAATAGTAGTCAGAGGCCTGTACCAGACTGGGCAGCCTACTGGTAACATCTCTAATTTGGGCTCCTGCTAGGTTAATAACTTCCCTATGAGATGGGTCTGGCCAACATATGGGACCCTCTCTTCCCCTCAGGAGGGAATCACCAATAACAACATCATGCCACAGACGCCACCTGGAGTAAGTGGATGGCCCTGATAACTCATTGAGCTCAGATGGGGAGGTCTGAATGCCCTGGCATAGTGGGAGTGATCACCAACTGGCCAGAGGGCAGTTTGGAATGCCACCAGAGTAGACAGTGACCTATGCTGAGGAGGCTCCCCCATATAACAATCTCCCTGACAATGAGAAGGGCTCTGCTCTATTTATAGATGGGTCCTGCTGTCTTGTAGGAAGCAAACGGAGATGGAAGGCAGCTGTCTGGAGCCCAACAAGGTAAGTGGTGGAGGCAAGGGATAGAGAAGGCAAATCCAGTCAGTATGCAAAGGTAAAAGCTGTCCAGCTGGCCCTGGATGTGGCAGAACAAGAGGACTGCCCAGTGCTTTACCTCTATACTGACTCCTGTATGGTAGCCAACGCCTTGTGGTGGTAGCTGAAGGAGTCGAGGAAGAATGGGTGGCAAAGTAAAGAGAAGCCTACTTGGTTCACTGACCTGTGGCAAGACATAGCTGCCCACCTGGACAGGCTGCCAATAAAGGTGTAACACATTGATGCACATATCCCTAGGAGATGAGCCACTGAGGAGCACAAGCACAACAACCGAGCAGATCTGGCTGCTAAAATCTCTCAAATAGATTTGGACTGGGAACACAAGGGTGAGCTGTTCTTAGCTCGCTGGGCCCATGACACTTCTGGCCACCAAGGGAGAGATGCCACATACTGGTGGGCTTGGGACAGATCAGTGGACATCTCTATGGAGTTCATCTCACAGGTTGTCCATGAATGTGACATCTGTGCTGCCATAAAGCAGGCTAAACACATGAAGCCTCTGTGGTATGAGGGTAGATGGTCAAAATATAAGTCTCACAGTAGCAAACAGCATGTACTGACCATGGTGGAGGCAAGTACAGGATGGCTGGAAACCTACCCAGCACCTCATGACACTGCTCGCAACACCATCCTGGGCCTAGAGAGACATGTCCTGTGGAGACACGGCACCCCTGAGATGATGGAATTGGACAATGGAACACACTTCAAGAACTGTCTCATAAGGGGCTGGGCAAAGGAACATGGGAATGAATGGATTTACCATATCCCATACCATGCACAGCATGGGGAAGGTTGAATGCTACAATGGCTTTCTGGGCCCCCTCAGTTTAGGAAGGATGTTGACTTGCTGGGACGTGTCCAGAGAAGGGGAACAAAGTTGGTGAGGGGTTTGGAACACAAGCCCTATCAGGAGAGGCTGAGGGAGCTAGGGTTGCTTAGACTGAAGAAGAGGAGACTCAGGGGTGACGTTATTGCTCTCTACAACTACCTGAGGGGGAGGTTATAACCTGGTGGGGGCTGGTCTCTTCTCCCAGGCAACCACCAACTGAACAAGAGGACAATCTCAAGCTGTGCCAGGGGAGGTTTAGGCTGGATGTTAGGAAGAAGTTCTACACAGAGAGAGTGATTGCCCATTGGAATGGTCTGCCCAGGGAGGTGGTGGAGTCACCATCATTGGAGGTGTTCAGGAGGAGACTTGATGGGGTGCTTGGTTGCATGGTTTAGTTGATTAGGTGGGTTGGATTAGTTGATAGGTTGGATGCAATGATCTTGAAGGTCTCTTCCAACCTGGTGTATTCTATTCTATTCTATTCTATTCTAAAGACCACCCTAAAAGCCATGGGGGATGGAACCTTTAAGAACTGGGAAAGACACCTAGCTCAAGCCACTTGATTAGTGAACAGCAGAGGATCTGTAAACAGAGCTGGTCCTGCCCAGTCCAACCTGCTGGAAACAGTGGATGGAGATGGAGTTCCTGTGATTGCTGAGAAAAACCTCCTGGGGAAGTCAGTGTGGGTCTTCCCTGCTGCTGGTGGGGGCAAACCAACCTGTGGGGTGGTCTCTGCTGAGGGGCCTGGTCACAAATACTGGGTCATGTTAGAAACTGGGGACATTCAGTGAATCCCACAGTGGAACATGACTCTTCCTGAAAGGGGATAAACTCAGACAGGGCAACGCACACCACCGTAATATAGTCAGTGTATAATAGTTATAAGTTGTTCTAAGTTTTTTTCTTTCCTAATTTAATAGCAGCCTAGCATCCAGGACTCAATATGAACACACCTCACGCCAATCCAGAGAGCTCCTGCATCATCTCACCTGCACCTGTTCCTGCTTCCCTACAGCAGTGGACTGTTCCTGAGTTTTCTTTCACTTTCAAAGACATACTGATTCCTGATTCTTCTCCACATTTCTGTCCAGTCCTAGCATCACCTACATTTACCAGCACCAGAGAGGAAGAGACTGCCCTGAGACAGAGAGAGTCAGGGTAAAGAGGGACTTGCATCAAGGATTCAAATACCACGTGTCAGGATTGGTTGAAGGGGCTGTAACAGGAGAGTGGAAGTGGAACAGAGCGGTGGATTGTGATGGGTTACATCCATCCTGAAAGCACAGCAGGGGAGGGCTTGTGAGAGCCTTGCTCTCCCTGGAGGGCGTTTTCCCCGTGGGGAACTGAGTTAGTCTGTTCCACTCCCCCTCCCTGTCCAGTAAGCCTATAAAAAGGAAGACACTGCAGCCATTTGCTCTCTTTTGGCTCCTGCCTTGTCTGGATGATAGGACTGCTGCTAGCTTCCTGCTTCTCTGCCATGTGGTCGGGCCTGGTCCTCCTCTTCCCTGCTACATCCATCCCTCTTCAAAGGACTTCAAAGGACTGGATTTGTATACATATTTTTCCCCATCCATCCTTGTTCCTTACCCTTGTGAACCCTTCCTGTTATTGCTTTTTTATATATATAGTTTAAAGAAATTTTTTTACCTCTCTACTTCAAAACCAATTCCAAATTATTTCTTGGTAGATTTGTTCCTTCCCTTTCTTTTTCTCTTGATCAGGAGATAGGAGGAGGGAGTGGCGGGGAGAGATTCTCAGCCTTGCCTCCCATCTAAGCTCTTAAATCCCAGCTAAGGTTCAAACCACCACAATATCTCTAATTATTTACAACCCCCCCTGAACCCCTTCCCTCAATAAGTTAGATTTCTAAATCCATTCATGTTATCCAAGCCCAGTAATGTCACAGAAAAGGATATGATGTACCAGGTCCTGCAAGTCTTTACTAATTTGCTCCAAGCATCAAAATATTTATTGCCATGCATCTTTTGTAGCCATTTATATTTCATTGTAGGCTTAGTATAATATACCACTATTCTAATTGCTCGATGCTTTAGACGTTCTTTGTAGTAGCTCATACTACAAAAAAGCAGTGGCCATTTTCACTGGACTGCTGGGAATCCTGTCTGTGAACAGAGAAAAGTGTGAGGCTTAAGGAGGACTGAATGTTTGAGAGGCAGGCAGTAGCTCATTGTTTGGGAGTGGCTCACAGGACCTTGAAAAAATGGGTATAATCCTTTGTTTTCTGTAAACAATCTAAGTCCAGATTTTTTTTTTTTAATGGACCAGGGCCAGCATCTTTGCTGGTGTACAGCACTACTCCATAATATAAGGACTTCACTATTGACTGTAGATCAATTTTCTGTCTGCAAGTGCAGTTATCTGAACAATAATGAATGAAGTGAGAAACATTTCCCTGAGATGAATGACATGCTATATGTGGCAGGTTGTGGCCATTAGCCTTAACAGATCATCATTCTTCTATATGCTTTATGCTTCAGACATCACTGCTTTTAAAAGCAGTTTGGAAATAAATATTCTCTGGGGTCACATCCATCATTAACAGATATAAGTTTATTATTACTGACTACATAAACTATACCTGCATTAGAATAACTGATATCAGGATTAAGAAAATGTGATCTGATTGACAAATCAGTAGCCTACTGTGCATTGTTATCACCTAAAAATGAGTCAGTTCAGAATGTCTGAACTATCTTTCAATGTGTTATTCAACTAGCACATTTTGATCTATATTTCTTACTATTCTGATATGAATTTTTAAGAACACAAGCATTTTAAACACATGATTTTATACCCATGCTTAAGCAGCATTTATCCTATTTGCTTTTCACATGCTTCTTACCTTCAATTTTGTTTCTGACTCTGCTTTAATAGCAAGGCAAGAGGTAAGAGTCAATACAAACTGAACCAAGATGTGGATTCAAAATCTAAGTATTAACCTGTTTTGTGGCCCAAACCACTATTGTCAGCTGAATCACCTTTCCTTTTGAAATATTTAAAACTTAAATTAACTATATAGGTCTCATCTCTCAGAATCACACTATGGCAGGGTTGGAAGGGACCTCTGGAGGTCATCTAGTCCAAACACCTTGCTAGAGCAGACTCATCTAGACCAGGCTGGACAGGGCAGCAACCAGGTGCGTTTGAATGACTCCAAAGATGGACACTGCACCAGCTCTTTGGGCATCCTATTCCACTGCTCCACCACCCTCAAAGCAAGGAGGTTTCTCTCCACATGTTTAGATAGAGCTTCCTACGTTTCTTGTCCCATCACTGGGCACTGCTGAAAAAGACTGGCCCCATCCTTCTTGCACCCACCCATTAAGTATTTATATGCATTGATAAGATCCCCCTCATTTGTCTCTTCTCTAGGCTAAAAAGCCCCAAGTCTCTCAGCTTTTCTTCATAAGAGAGATGTTCTAGTCCTCCAATCACCTTCTTAGCCCTGTATGTTATTCATATAAGCATAACAGGAAAATGCTTCGGAAATTAAACTACAAAGCACCAGATAACCAAAAATGCCAACAGTTAAAATCTGCTTTTCTCATGCATACTGTAAATTTGAGATATTCCACCAAGAAAAAAAATCCTTTCACATTTTCATTGTTATCTGCACAACAAGAATTTCTCTTGTTGACCCTTTCATGTGAACAAGTGGATGGATATTTGAAAAGGTATTAACAGCTTTGAACTGAAAATGTAAAAGAAACTGTGGTCCTACTGTTATTGGTATATGACAAACTGTGGCTATGTAAAGATCACTTATTTCCATAAGATGTAAAATGTCTTATGGAAGTAAAGAGATAATGATAACTTATATTTTTTCTGAGTGGAATCTGGATATATACATCTGGGGTTCTTTAAATTGCTGCATATATGAGTGTGTGTGTGTGTGTGTGTATGTATGCATGTTTACAAGAGAGAAAGCAAGCAACATAATTAGAGGCAATGTGCTAAATATAAATCAGTCAATGACTATCCTTATAAAAGCTGGAAGGTACTATTTTATGAGATTTACTTATTTTATCTAGAAGTATGGCAACTACAGAAAACTAAATATCTTAGAAGACTTAATTTCTTGACCTGTTTGATTTGCTATGGCTAAAAATATTACTTAGGAAAAAAATCAATACAACTTTACAGAATCACAGAATGGTAGAATAAACATTATCTACTTCTGTTTGCACTCTTTGCTTTATGTTCCCTGGATCATTGTTTGCAGCAGTGATTGTAACATCAGAAGGATCGTCATTATGATGATTTTCCCCTGAGGGGTAGGTACTAAGATGCTACAAGAAAGGTGATATTCATAGTAATAAAATTATGAATAATGAGTAGAAAATACTTCACATATACATGCAGTATCTGCAGAAGTGTTTCTAAACAGGAAGCTTTCTAAAGGTCTGTATGCTGGTTCTGTGACCCTTTGAGGATAAGTTGCAAGTACAAGGAATTAGACAGCAAATATGCAGAAAAACTATCTGGGTGTAAAAAGTGCCACAGATGATTCTCAAAGCACAAAGTGTCACCTGGTATACTTTTACTAAGGAATAACATATAAAGGGTATAATTTTCAATAGGCATTTTTAGAAATTAAAGAAGTAGTAATTAGCAAAGATTTGTAAAAACTGTTTGGGAATAAACATTTTAAACAAGATGAAAGAAGATAGGGGCATGCTAGAAACTTCATAAAAGTGTTCAACGGAATTAATCTGACATCTGGTTGTGTTTTTTTAAAACAGTGCTCATTGTTAAAGTATGTTCAGATCTAGTGTTATCTCACTCTCAAGTTCAAATATTTTTTTCAGTTGTGGTCCAGAGGTAGTTCTGATCATTGCAGCTTGCATGTCCCTTGGTTTAAAATTCTTCCAAAACTCAGAGAGCTTTCTGGCTCAACTGGTCCAGTGTTGAGTGCCCTTAGTACTATATGTGAGGAGCAGGACCATTTAGTAACTGATACCAAGAGCCATGTCTTTTATTGAACAAAATTTCCAAACACTAGTATCTCTCCATGAAGTGACAGATGGTTGAACCTTGCATATGTTTTCACCAGAATACAGAATTAACCAGGTTGGAAAAGACCTTTGAGATCATCAAGTCCAACCTATCATCCAACACCATCTAATCAACTAAACCATGGCATTAAGTGCCTCATCCAGTCTCTTTTTAAACACTTCCAGTGATGGTGACTCCACCACCTCTCTGGGCAGCCCATTCCAATGGGCAGTCACTCTTTCTGTAAAGAATTTCTTCCTAACATCCAGCCTAAACCTCCCCTGGTGCAGCTTGAGACTGTGTCCTCTTGTTCTGGTGCTGGTTGCCTGGGAGAAGAGACTGACCCCTACTTGGCTACAACTACCCATCAGGTAGTTATAGAAGGCAATAAGGTCTCCCCTGAGCCTCCTCTTCTTCAGGCTAAATAACCCCACCACATTTCCTCCTCAAGGCAGAGTACAGTGTAAATGGCTGCAATAAATTTATTGTTAATGTTGATTAGATTTTCCTTTCACATACTAACATCAGTAGATCTCCATTGCCTGCTCTATTAGCAGCCTTAAAAAGAAAAGTACTGGCACATGATAATATTTCCAGCATTCTGTACAAGGATTAAGTGTGTAGAAAATAAGCCTGGTTTAATTTTTCCAGGCACACTGTAATGGCAAGCCCAGCCATCTTTATTGCATTACAGCGATGTCCTGTATCTTTTCTCTTGACACTGATCATGAAGATGTCACATGGTACACACTCCAGACTTACTGAGTCCTAAAAGGAACTTGTTTTGGGGTATAAGGACCTGCTTTATCATTTGAATTCCTGGAATTCAATGGAGCATGTTTTATTTGACCATGGCTTTAGAACACGATTTCTGTAACAGCTAACATGGGTGCACTGCTGAGTTGACTATTGGAAGTCACTGTTAAGGCAGTTAAACTGTATAGTCTTTCTGCATTGCGAAAGCAGATTCCTATTGTGCATTCTACCCTAGCTCTGTGCACAGAGTTCGCTTATGTCAACAAGACATCATGCAGGCAATAGCACACTGTTGAAATGCATTTAAACTGCAATTCAGATGAAACCACATATATGACCCTTTCGCATAATGTGTCTGTCGGATAAAGAATAAAGCTACTAGCCATAAAGTGCTTGCAGTCTGAGGGACAGTCTTTTATTCATGGCTTCACTTCTTTTTGCTCTGTGTCCTCAAGAAAATAGCCTAGGAATTTTGTGAACCATCTCTGCCATTTGCTGATTTAGCACAGTGAATATATTGTGCCCCAAAATACTTCTGTTGGCATATATTACTGGAAGATGTAAGGTGTTCCATGAGAAGGTGGATCTCTCTGAAAGGTGGGGTGGAAAAGCAAAGAATTCTTAGTCTCAGAATCAGCTTCTATAACCTTTTCTACAAGAAACTTGCCAGTCACAACTGGGCCAAGTGCAGTATCTTACATTGTACTGTGAGGTGCTTGCCCATTTCTCTGACTCATATATTTTGGCTTTCTCTATGATATTTAGGGGAAAAAGAATACTTGAGTTGGAACTGTGAATTTGTATTTTTGGAGAATAACATATTTCATCGTATCATAGTATCATAGTATCAGTCAGGGTTGGAAGGGACCACAAGGATCATCTAGTTCCAACCTCCCTGCCATGGGCAGGGACACCCTACACTAGATCAGGCTGGACAGAGCCTCATCCAGCCTGCTCTTAAACACCTCCAGGGACAGGGCCCCAGCCACCTCCCTGGATAACCCACTCCAGGGCTTCAGCACTCTCATGGTGAAGAACTTCTTCCTCACATCTAGCCTGAATCTCCCCACCTCCAGCTTCATTCCATTCCCCCTAGTCCTATCACTACCTGATATCCTGAAAAGTCTCTCCCCAGCCTTCTTGTAGGCCCCCTTCAGATACTGGAACGCCACAATGAGTTCACCTCGGAGCCTTCTCTTCTCCAGACTGAACAGCCCTAACTCCTTCAGTCTGTCCTCATAGGAGAGGGGCTCCAGCCCTCTGATCATCCTCGTGGCCCTTCTCTGGACACGTTCCAGCACCTCCAGATCCTTCTTGTAACAGGGGCTCCAGAACTGGACACAGTACTCCAGGTAGAGTCTCACCAGGCCTGAGTAGAGGGGGAGAATCACCTCCCTTGACCTGCTGAACACACTTCTCCTGATGCAGCCCAGGATCTGATTGGCTTTCTGGGCTGCAAGTGCACATTGAGAGTTCATGTTGAGCTTCTCGTCCACCAGCACCCCCAAGTCTCTCTCCTCAGGGCTGCTAGCCAGTCACTGCCCAGCCTGGATTTGTGCCTGGGATTGCCTTGACCCAGATGCAGGACCCTGCACGTGGTCTTGTTGAAGCTCATGAGGTTGGCTTGTGCCCACCTCTCCAGCCTCTCAAGGTCCCTCTGGATGGCATCCCTTCCCTCCAGTGTGTCTGCTGCACCACACAGCTTGGTGTCATCAGCAAACTTGCTGAGGGTGCACTCAATGCCACTGTCCATGTCACCCACAAAGGTGTTGAACAAGACAGGTCCCAGGACTGATCCCTGTGGGACTCTGCTTGTCACTGGCCTCCACTTGGACATGGACCCATTGACAGCCACTCTTTGGGTGCGGCCATCAAGCCAGTTCTTTATCCATCTAGTGGTCCATCCATCAAACCCATGTGTCACCAGCTTGGAGACCAGGATGTGATGCGGGACAGTGTGGAAGGCTTTGCTCAAGTCCAGGTAAATGACATCAGTTTCTTGCCCCTCATCTATTAATGTTGTCACCTGTTCATAGAAGGCCACCAGGTTTGTCAGGCAAGATTTGTCCTTGGCAAAGCCATGCTGACTGTTCCAAATCACCTCTTCACTATTCCTCTGAGTCAGTAGTGCCTCCAGGAGGATCTGCTCCATGATCTTTCTGGGCACAGAGGTGAGACTTACTGGCCTGTAGTTCTCTGGCTCTTCCTTCTTACCCTTTTTGAAATTTGGAGTAGTGTTTGCCCTTTTCCAGTCTGTGGGGACTTCCCCAGACTGCCATAACTTTTGGAATATAATAGAGAGGGGTTTAGCAACCTCATCTGCCGGTTCTCTCAGCACCTGTATTTGTCTAAACTTACTGACTTTGGCACACAGATGTGGGTTTTATCCTTTCCGTTGCACATTTAAATTTACAGAATTCTTTTTTCTTCCATTTTATCCGTAAGAGGGAAAGCATTCATGAGATTTTTTTTTATTTCAGAATTTTGAATGTATGTGGTCTATTCCTGCTGAAATCTTATCAAAAACAACCAAAATTTTTCCAGTCTATATACCAAATTATGGACATAAGCTATTTCCAAGATAATGCTTTATTGCTTGCACTTTTCCCATTTATGGTATAAAGCTGTATGTGTGCTTCATACATGTATACTTTTGAAGCTTCTGCAGTCCCTCTACAGGTAAGACTGCTTTTCCTTAGGAAACTTATTGTAAACTACAAATCACTGAGCACTGGGATTTATGGCCTAAACTCTATTTCTTGCCCTGCAGTACCTTATGGGGTTGATGTGCTGCATCCTAGAGTCCTGAGGGAATTGGCTGATGTAATCACAAAGCCATGCTCCATGACACTTAAAAGGTTATGGCAGTAGCACTAGTACAAGAAGCAATGGTTTTAAACTAGGAAAAGGTAGATTTAGATTAGACCTTAGGAAGAAATTTACTATGAGTCTGGTGAGACACTGGAACAGGTTGCTCAGGGGAGAAGGTGGAGGCTCCATTCCTGGAGACATTCAAGGCTTGATAGGTCTCTGAGACACTTGATCTAGTTGGGCACATTCCTGCTTACTACAGAGGGCTGGACTAGATGACCTCTAGAGGTCTCTTCCAACCCAGTGTTGTTTGGGTTTTTTTTGTTTGTTTTTTACATACCAGTTATTTAATTGGATATGGAAAACAGTGAAGTGCCACTTACACCAATACCTTATATTTTTATTAGATGAAAAATAATGTTCAGGAAGAAGGCCAGTACTTTTCAGGTGACTTTGATGTCTTTGGGATGTGTATAAGTTGTGTAGTGATTGACAGCCTCTTGTACCCCTTCTCAAAGGAGAAGGTAATTTTAAGTGTCATTTCTGCTTCTTATACAGCTAATCTTGCATATCATCTAATGGCAACTGCTTTCACCTAAAGACCACTGAAGGACATTTCAAATTCAGTGTGCCCTGAAACCTAGAAGAATTATCCATGAGCACGATGTTGTAAAAGTTATGGAAATTTCAAATAACTCTAACAAAACAAGTATTTAAGTGTCTTGTGTAACAATTGTGCACACTGGTTACCTACCAACCCTGTCTAGAGTGCCCGAGAGCTTCTTTTGAGTCATTTAGCACTATTCATTCCTGTTTCCAGCAGTTTTAGGGATAAGATTTTATAATTTTAGAAGATTTTAAGCCTTTATATTTTCATCTAATTGTTAAATCTAAAAAGACCTGGCAGTTGATTTTAGCATAGCAGTGATATAGGCCATGATGTTAATGAACAACTGTGTGCTACTGGGAAGATGTGTAATGTAGTACTGCAAGAGCAAAGACCAAAATCCATAGTAAAAATAGATAACATTTGGAAGAAGTACTTAACAGATATATTAATCCAGATGAGTTTCTTCCTCCTACTACTGTCTGATTAACTTTCCTCTGCTGTCTTGAGTACTAATGCTCTTGCAGTGCTCTCTTCTTCACACATAAAACAATTTACACCTCAGAGAAATTTTCCTTGCATAGAAAAGCTGATTAAAGTTGTAAACAATTTTTTTAAATTCTTTTGATGTGCCATTAAAATCCCTGATACAATATGGCTTATGAGAATGCCAGGGAGTGAATGGCACATATTTGAACAGTAGAAGTACTTTTTCTTTCCTTTGGAAAATGATATTAAAAAAATTGCAAGACTTTGTCCAGGCTTGGGCTAGAAAAAGCCTCAGACAGCTAGTATGCAAAGCCTTAGGAAGAAGGATAAAAATAAAATTAGAAGAGTTGTGATTCTTTGTTCATTTTCCATCTCTCTGTGTTTCTCATGATCAATAGCACAAGTGCAAACAGAATGTGACGTTCTAGAATTCACGGTAACAAAGTTCAACACCTCTTTGTACATATATAAATGACCTTACAAAGTGCAGTTAATCAAACTATACTTTTTCTCCCTTTTTCTAAAATCATTGAGCATGTCTCCAACACTCACATGTGGTGGGTTGAAAATTCCCCCCACTTTCTGTTCAAGATATCTGGAATATTTTAAAGGTATAGCCTAAAAGTACCACAATCCACCCCTTCTAAACAATTCCACTAGTTGCTAATGCTATTGATCTAATCTAAAACAATATCTACAATAATGAGTAAATAAAGTCCATACTGTCAGTTTATCTTCCATTACAGCTATCTCAGATGTACATGATTCAAAAGTTCAAAAACAAGAAAATGAGAAAACATTTTCTCTCTTCATAGACAAGATGAAGAAAAGGACAAGGACTCTCAGATGACTCAGGGTCCTCAGAATCTGTGCATCATAAACTCCTAATGGATTCTTCCTTTGGGCATGATGTTGTACCTGTAACAACCTGTACTATACATGCTGAATTTAAACTCTCTCAGATAAAGTTAGATTTCTTTGTGCACTTTCACCGTTTTCATGCATTACCAAGTAAATGTGATCAGGACCTTCAGAAGAAACCACCTCTTGTATAAGCTTGGCCTTTCCTGAAGGAGAAAATACCCAGTTTTCCCTAATAGATTATTTTCTCAAATTACAGGAAATTTACCACAGATTATTTTCTCAAATTGCAGGAAATTTATCACCTTCTGCCTTTCATAACAAATCTAATTGTGCAGCTCCAACTCAATTTACAGAACCTCTACTATTTACCAACCAGGTTGCTTGTGCTAGATGTTTCTACAATTTTTTCAGAGTTTCACCCCCCATGGCTTCAGAGTGGTTTTCAGCAAACCATTGTAACATTCAATCTTTCCTGAAGGTGGTTCATAGTAGGGAATGTGGAATATCCACTTGATGCCATGCTCTTTGGGTCTTTTATTACAAGCTTGTTTTTTAAATGAGTTCCGTTGTCTGATTCAATTCTCTCTGGAGTACCGTGTCTCCACAGGATTTGTCTTTCCAGACTAAAAATAGTGTTATGTGCAGTAGCATGAGGAACTAGATAAGTTTCCAATGATAAAGTGCTTGCCTCTACCATAGTCAGCACATATTGTTTACCAGATCAAGAATGAGGTAGAGTGATGTAATCAATCTGCCACATTTAATCATACTTGTACTTGGGCCATTGGTCACCATACCACAAGAGCTTGATTCACTTTGCCTGCTTAATAGCAGCACAAATGTCGCAGTCATGGATGACTTGTGTGATAGCATCCATGGAAACATCAATTGATCTGTCACAAGCCCACTGATAGCTTACATCTCTGCCTTGATGTCCTGATGAATTGTGAACCCACCGGGCCAGAAAGAGTTCATCTCAGTGTTTCCAGTCAAGGTCAAGATCACAGTTTGTATCTACATGAGATACTCTCGCAGCTGGATCTGCCTGATGGTTGTGTTGATGTTCTCTCAATGTGAGTAGCAATAGATCAACAGCTAAAATAGTATTTTCTCTGCCAACCATTCTTTCTTCAGTCCTTTAGCCAACCCCACAGAGCATTGGCTACTGTCCATGAATCAGTGTAGAGATAAAGCTTTGGCCATCTCTCATGTTCAGCTATGTCAAGAGCTAGCTGAACAGCTTTTACCTCTGCAAACAGCTTTTGCCTCTGCAACTCTGTGTGTTGGAGTACATGGCGCAGACTTCCATCTTCAGTTGTTTCCAACAAGATGACAGGAACTGTGAACAAAGCATATTTCTTTTCATCAGCAGAAAGATCACTGTAATGAGGAGCTTCCTTAGCACAGTTACTCTCTCCACTAGAGGTCTTTTACAGTCGGTGCCTTCTGGCCAATTAGTGATCAAGTCTTTAAAGATTTCACATTCAATCTCTCTTAGGCCATGTAGCATCTGTCACATGATGTGGTGAAGACCCTTTACCTTTGAACATCCAATTCAAAACTGGTGATCTGGGAGCTAGAAGAAGTTGTGACTCAGTTCTGATTAGTTCAGAAGCAGCTTTTACTCCTTCTTATGCAGCTAGTTTCTCTTTCTCTGTTGGAGCATAATTTGACTCTGAGACTTTGTAGCCACGTGTGGTGGTTGTAGGCCATGCCTTTAAAATTCAGTTGCAGGTTTTGAGCAGAGAAGTAGAAAAATATAAATAAATCACTATTGGGTGTAAAAAGGAAACCAAAATATTATTCTAAACAAATTCATTGGGTAAATATCTGGAATTAGAGGAGCTGTGCCATAACAATTCTTCCCTTTTTTCTCTTTTCTTCTGATCTCAACTATTTTGCTTCACTCGGTTGAGATAATATGCTTTGGCTGACCTTGACTAAGTCTAAGCCACTGCTTTCTCTCTCCACTCTTCTCTCTTTTTGGGAGGGGGTGGGGGCTGTGGAACATCTTTCCTGGTCTTTTGACTGGGGGGTTTTCATGTTGTTTTCCAATTGCAAATATCAGTATAATACTGTAAAGACTGTATATTTTGTACATATTCTTTGCATTCCATTATAAAGTGTAGATTTTGCTTGTAAATACAGCTTCATTTGCTTCTAACTGAGTTGGTCTGGAGAAGTTAATGTTGGGCAGAAACTTCAACCCACCACATTACAAAAAATAATTGGTGCCTATTCAAAGTGGGGCAATTGCTTGACTGATTAATTCCTGCTCAGATTAAGGAAGCAAAATGAAGCTGTTTTGGGTTTTTATGGCATTTGATATATTCTTCTCTGATGGTGATTTTGTCTAGATGGTGCATGGCTCTGTTGTTAGATAAGATGGGAAGATATTTGGCATATAAACTATTCCGCTGCTTTAAATACAAGCTGAAAATGCTGTATTACCACTGCTTGGGATTTCTTTGGCTTAAAAACTGTAACAATTCCCGCAGAAATATATGAATTCAGCATTCCTGTAGCTGAGAGCTAGGTGAGCAGCTGGGATTCCAAAATGATTTATTTGCTATGTGTGATTCTGTAATAGGTGATAATTAATGTGTTCTTGTTAATGGCACTGCTCCAAGAAAGATGTGCAGCAAATAGGTGTTCTATTTTTAGACACAGCAGACATAGACATTGTAGGGCTAGTTCTAACTCAAATGCAGAAGTTTTTACTGATGATGAAGATACAGAGATAGGATAAACAGGTCAAATGCCTGGTAACTGGCAGGCAGAGGTTAATGGTAAAACATCTCTGAAAGAGATCAGCAGCAGTTTTGACATTCAGCCAGCAGGGGGGCAGACACGGCCCACAATGGCAGTGCCAGTACCTAAGATGGTAAGATCAGCAGCGCCAGTAGCTAAGATAGCAGCCGTGGCTTCTCCAGCAGCCATTAACAAGGCAAAAATAATTCTGCCTGAAGCAGCAGAAGCATGAGCTAGTTCTGCAGCAGCTGCTGGGTCCCAAAGTCCACCTGCTGATGCTGTTTCTTTGCAAACCCCCTCTGCTTCTGCAAAATCTGCTGTAAATTTGAATGCAGCTCCAGTTAAACAAATTGCAGCTTTGGATAAAAGGGGCAGATGCAAGGCAGATGGAGATGCAGAGGAACAGCAAGAACAGCAAGATGCTCTGCTGGTCAGGGACCTCCTGTTAAAAAGGATCCTTCTGAAAATGGAAAGAAAGTTTGCCTTAAAGATAAAGCTGAATTACTGAGACCATCAGTGGATAGTGGAGATGCAGGACAGGATATAGGTTCTGGTAAGTCAGGAGCTAATGGAAATGCTTCTGAACTTAAAGAAGTCCTAAGGATAGCATCTTCAAGAGGATGTGATTGATGAGGTGGAAGATGACATCCAGACAGATGATGCCCCCAGGCAGGAAATTAGGCATGTAAGAACAGATTACGTTAGAGGAGGGAATAAGCCAATTCTGACCTGGTTAGGCAGGTGTTGCAATACAGGGGCACCTGCTTTAGTAGTGGGGGACAAGTCAGCATCTCAGCTTGGAACTCTCTTGAAAGACAGTGGAATAGATTGGCATCTAGGCAGATGGCTTGGTAAGGTTTCTCTGTGGATGTGTTGTCTACTGGCAGCTCCAGAGATGACTTTCCATGGAACCCTAAGCCTTGGAACACCATGGATGAGGGAATTAAGCACTTGAGGGAGTTTGCTGTGAGAGAAGTGGTTTATGGAGACCATGGTACTCTGAATCCTTATGAAATTCCTGTTGGAAACAAGTGAAGATGGAAGTCTGCAGTGTGGACTGCAACACACTGAGTTGCAGAGGCAAAAGATGGAGAAGGAGAATGCAGTCAATTTGCAGAGGTAAAAGCTGTCCAGCTAGCTCTCGACGTAGCTGAACATGAGAGGTGGCCAAAGCTTTATCTCTATACTATAATACAATAATACAATAATACAATACAGCAGGTTGGAAGAGACCTTCAAGATCATCGCGTCCAACCCATCAACCAATCCAACCCACCTAAATACAATACAATACAATACAATACAATACAATACAATACAATACAATACATACAATACAACCCACCTAAACAACTAAAAAACTAAACCGTGGCACCAAGCACCCCATCAAGCCTCTTCTTGAACACCTCCAATGAAGGTGACTCAACCACCTCCACGGGCAGCCAATTCCAGTGGGCAATCACTCTCTCGGTATAGAACTTCTTCCTAAGATCCAGTCTAAACCTGCCCTGGCGCAGCCTGAGACTGTGTCCTCTTGTTCTGGTACTGGCTGCCTGGGAGAAGAGACCAACCTCTGCCTGGCTACAACCTCCCTTCAGGTAGTTGTAGAGAGCAATAAGGTCACCCCTGAGTCTCCTCCTCTCCAGGCTAAGCAACCCCAGCTCCCTCAGCCTCTCCTCATAGGGCTTGTCTTCCAAACCCCTCACCAACTCTGTTGCCCTTCTCTGGACACGCTCCAGCAAGTCAACATCTTGCCTAAACTGAGGGGCCCAGAACTGGACACAGGACTCGAGGTGCGGCCTAACCAGTGCAGTGTACAGGGGCAGAATGACCTCCCTGCTCCTGCTGGCCACACTGTTTCTGATGCAGGCCAGGATGCCATTTGCCTTCTTGGCTGCCTGGGCACACTGCAGGCTCATGTTCAGCCTCCCATCAACCAGCACCCCCAGGTCCCTCTCTGCCTGGCCGCTCTCCAGCCACTCTGACCTCAGCATGTAGCAATGCATGGGGTTTCTGTGGCCAATGTGCAGAACCCGGCACTTGGATGTGTTAAATCTCATGCCGTTGGATTCTGCCCATCTGTCCAGCCTGTTGAGGTCCCTCTGCAAAGCCTCTCTGCCCTCCAGCAGATCAACTCCTGCCCCCAGCTTGGTGTCGTCTGCAATTTTACTGATGATGGACTCGATGCCCTCATCCAGATCATCAATAAAGATGTTGAAGAGCATGGGGCCCAGCACTGATCCCTGGGGCACACCACTAGTGACTGGCCGCCAGCCGGATGTGGCACCATTCACCACCACTCTCTGGGCTTGGCCCTCCAGCCAGTTCCTAACCCAACGCAGTGTGCTCCCATCCAAGCCATGGGCTGCCAGCTTGGCCAGGAGTTTGCTGTGGGGGATGGTGTCAAAGGCCTTGCTGAGGTCCAGGTAGACCACATCCACAGGCCTCCCCACATCCGCCAGGTGGGTCACCTGATCATAGAAGGAGATCAGGCTGGCTAGGCCTGATCCCTTGGCCATCCTGTAAGTGCTGTGTGATTGCACTCAAGGTGACCTGTTCCATAATCTTGCCTGGCACTGAGGTCAGGCTGACAGGCCTATAATTCCCTGGCTCGTCCAATCGGCCCTTCTTGTGGATGGGCACTACGTTGTCCAGCTTCCAGTCTTCTGGGACCTCTCCAGTGAGCCAGGACTGCTGAAAAATGATGGAGAGCGGCTTGGCCAGCTCATCTGCCAGCTCTCTCAGCACCCTAGGATGGATCCCATCCAGTCCCATGGCCTTGTGGGGATCCAAGCAGCTGAGGAGATCTTTAACTACCCAGTCCTGGAACAGCGGAAAACTATGCTGCTCCCTGGCTCCTTCTGCCAGCTCTGCAGGCCAGCTGTCTGGAAGATGTTCTGCCATGCTAGGATAGATTGAGGCAAAGAAGGCGTTAAGTACCTCTGCCTTTTCCTCATCCTTTGTTACAACGTTCCCCTCCATGTCAACCAAGGAGTGGAGGTTGTTCTTGCCCTTCTTCTTGCTATTGATGTATTTATAGAAGGACTTTTTGTTGTCCTTCACAGCAGAGGCCAATCTAAGTTCTAAATGGGCTTTTGCCTCCCTAATTTTCTTCCTGCATGTCCTAGCAACATCCCTAAACATTCCGTAGGTTGCCTCCCCTTTCTTCCAGAGATGGTACATCCTCTTTTTTTCCCTTAGTTCTATTAAGAGTTCATTACCCAACCAGGCTGGCCGTCACCCCGGCGGCTCATCTTCCGGGACACTGGCACAGCCTGTTCCTGCACCTTCAAGAGTTCTTCCTTGAAGCAGCTCCAGCTTTCCTGGACCCCTTTATTTTTAAGGGCTGTATCCCAGGGAACCTTCTGAGTTAGTTCCTTGAGTAGCCTGAAGTCTGCCCTCCTGAAGTCCAGAGTGGAGGTCTTCTTGCTACCCCTCTTGGCTTAGCTGAATACCGAAAACTCAATTATCTCATGGTCACTGGTGCCTAAACACCCTCCGACCACCACATCACCCACCAGCCCTTCCCTGTTGGTGAAGAGGAGGTCAAGCATAGCCTTACCCCTGGTAGGTTCACGCAGCACCTGGGATAAGAAGCTGTCCTCCATGCACTCCAGAAACCTCCTAGACTGCCTTCTTTCTGCTGTGTTGAGATCCCAGCAGATATCAGGCAGGTAGAAGTCACCCATGAGAATGAGGTCAGGTGATCTTGAGACAGCCTTAAGCTGCCTATAGAATGCTTCATCGACATCTTCCTCCTGGGTGGGTCGTCTATAACAGACTCCAACCAGGATGTCTGCCCTCCCGATCTTAGCTAATGCTCTATGGGGTTGGCTAAAGGACTGGAAAAAGAATGGTTGGCAGAGAAAATGAAAGCTTATTTGGGCTGTTGATCTGTGGCAGGACATTGCTGATCGAATCAAGAGAATTCCAGTGAAGGTGAGACACATTGATGCTCACATTCCTAAGAGCAAAGCTATTAAGGAACAACAACACAACCATCAGGCAGATCTAGCTGCAAGAGTTTCTCAAGTGGACATGAACGCTGATCTTAATCTTGACTGGAAACACTGAGGTGAGCTGTTCTTAGCTTGGTGGGCTCATGATTTGTCAGAACATCAAAGCAGAGATGTAACCTACCAGTGGGCTCATGACAGATCAGTTGACATTTCCATGGACCCTATCTCTAACCACTTTGGTTAGAAAGCTGCCTCAGGACCAGCACCAGGACTGACATGCTTGAGCTGAGAGGTCTCTATTTTGGTTTCTTTGGGGGGCTTTTTGGGTTTGGAGGACCGGCAGGGTGATCTTCTCGCATGCCTGCTGAAGATTGTGACATCAGCCATGGGAATTTCAAACACAGCAGGGCTGAGCTGCATGATGCCATTTTGGCTAGTGTCGTGGGTTGAGGCAACACTAGAGTTGAGGTGGGTTGGCTCCCCACCACGGGCAGAAATAACAACTCAGACAAACGGATTGCAAAAATAATGGTGGAGAGTTTAAATGGAAAAAAAAATCCAAAATAAAGCAACAATAAAAGTTTTACAGAGAACCACAAGCACTGTGACAAAGAGAGAGAGATCCCATCACCACCTGGGGGTACACCCAACCCCCCTGGCCCCAGGGCTCTTTCTTCCCCCTCACCCCAGCCTTGGGCCTGGGCAGGCCCAAGGGAGGCAGCTCACACCATTTTACCTAGGCAGCAGCAGGGGACGAAAGAGGAAGTGAAGACCCTGTGCTGATGTTTTATAGGGGAGCAGGGAATTGTGAGTGAAATACCTCGTTTCCTGTGACCACCCAGTGGGCTGGACCCTTTTGCGACCTCCCAGGTGTGCAGTGGCATCTGGGCCAGCACCCAGCCTAAACCACCACAGCTAGAGAGCTAGTCTTCTCACTCAATTGCAGCTAGCAGTACACTGGGTCAGGTTACAGAGTGCAGAAGCCTTTGCGGTATCTTGGGCAAAATATAGTAGTAAGGTGGAATTTAACAACATACATCAAAACCCCCAAACTTAATCTCATCTACCTCAAGAGATCCAGCCATAGTAACAACTCATCCAAAGGCTGTTAGAAAAACGGTAGGTACCCAGACAGAGCTGGCACACAAGCATATAGGTGTCCAGGTTACTAGCTGCAGACAGTGCTGGAGCCTGGCACTTGGAATGGAGGGTGAAGGAGACAACACCTGTGTGAGGTGTGACCAGGTGAATTATGTCCTCAATCTGGTGGCTGAGCTAAAGGATGAAGTGGCTGAGCTAAAGGATGAAGTAGAAAGACTCAGGATAGTAAGGGAATACAAAAGGGAGTTAGATATGTGGCAGCAGGCTTTGCAAACCTCCCCTGTTGAGCGAGGTGCCCCCAGGAACAGGGTGGGGATGGATACAGGTCCCTGTTAGGAGAAGCATGGGGAAACCATCCCAGCCCTCTTTGCCTCCCCCGCTGCCCTTGCATAATAAGTATGAGGCCCTGCAGGCTGAGGGCAATATGGATGAGAAGGCAGAAGGAGAACCTTCTAAGGGGATGCCTAAAACAAATCAGTCCCCACTACCCATCAGGACTAGTGCCATAAAGAAAAAGAGGAGGGTAATTGTTGTTGGTGACTCTCTCCTGAGGGGAACAGAGGGTCCTATTTGTCATCCTGACTCATCCCACAGGGATGTCTGCTGCCTACCTGGGGCCTGGGTAAGGAACATCACCAAGAGACTACCAAAGCTAATCCAGCCCTCTGACTATTACCCCTTGTTGATAATCCAAGATGGAAGCAATGAGATTGACAAGAAGGACACCAGGACAATGAAAAAAGGAATTCAGGGCCCTCAGACAATTGGTTGATGAGGAAGGAGCTCAAGTGGTGTTCTGCTCAGTTCCCTCAGTGGCAGGGGTGTACAATGAAAGGAACAGGAGAACCCATGCTATCAACAGCTGGCTTAGGGGATGGTGCCAACAGTGTAATTCTGGGTTCTTTGATCAAGGGGCAACTTACCACACCTGACCTGCTGGACTTAGATGGGGTAAATGTATCTAAAAAGGGCAAGAGGGTTCTAGCACTAGAGTTGTCAGGGATCATTGGGAGGGCTTTAAACTAGGGCTGAAGGGGGTGGGTGAGGAAACCAGTCTCTCTGAAGAGGAGAGAGTGGGACATAAACTAGAGTTAGATGACAAGCCAGCAGCCCAGCTGAAGTGCAAGTACACCAATGCAAACAGTATGGGTAACAAACAAGAGGAACTGGAAATTTTGGTTCACCAGGAAAACTATGATATAATTGCCATTACAGAAACATAGTGGGACAATTCAAAAGATTGGAGTACTGCACTGGGGGGTTACAGGCTCTTTAGGAGAGACAGGTGAGAAAGAAGAGGAGGAGAGGTGGTCCTGTATATTAGGCAATCTCTTGATACCACAGAACTTGAGGTTGAGGATGAAAGGATTGAGTGCCTGTGGGTTAAAAATCAGAGGAAGGGCTAACAAAAGTGACATCCAGGATGAAGAGGCAGATGAAATATTCTATACACAACTGAAGGCTGTCTCAAGATCATCAGACCTTGTCCTTGTGGGCAACTTTAACCTGCCAGACATCTGCTGGGAACTTAACTCAGCAGAGAGGAGGCAGTCCAAAAGGTTCTTAGAATGTATGGAGGACAACTTCTTGATGCAGCTGTTAAGTGAGCCTACCAGGGGTCAGAATCTGCTTGACCTGCTGTTCTCAAATAGAGAAGGGCTGGTGGAAGATGTGATGGTGGGAGGTTGTCTAGAGTGCACCAACCATGAGATAGTGGAGTTTTCAATATGCAGGGAAATAAGGAGGAGCAGTAACAGAACTCTTACTTTAGACTTCTGGAGGGCAGACTTCTGCTTGTTTAAGCAACTAATTTGGAGAGTATTCTGGATAGCAGCCCTTAAGTAACAAGGGGTCCAGGATGGTTGGATCTACTTCAAACAGGAACTCTTGAAGGTGCAGGAACTGGCTGTACCCACATGCCGAAAGATGAGCTGCTGGGGGCGGTGACCGGCCTGGATGGGCAAGCAGCTCTTGAATGAATTAAGGGAAAAAAAGAGGGTGTATCACCTTTGGAAAGGGAGGGAGGCAACTTGTGATATATTTAAGGATGTTGTTAGAACATGCAGAAGAAAAATTAGGCAAAAGCCCAGTTAGAACTCAAGCTGGCCACTTCTGTAAAGGAAAATAAAAAGCATTTTTATAAATATATTAATGCTAAACTGAGGGGTAAGAAGAACCTCCACTCTTTATTGGACTTGGAGGGGAACATTGTAACTAAAGATGAGGAAAAGGCTGAGGTAATAAATACCTTCTTTGCCTCCGTTTTCAACAGTAAGGCAGGAAGACTTCAGGATAACTGGCCTCCTGAACTGGTAGACGGGGTCATGGAGCAGTGTAGTTCCCCTGAAATCCATGAGGAATTAGTTAGGGACTTGCTGAGCCTCTTGGATACTCACAAGTCCATGGGACCAGATGGATCTCTCCTAGGGTGCTAAGAGGTTGGCAGATGAGCTCACCGAGACTATCTCCATAATTTTCCACCAGTCTTGGCTCAGTGGAGAGGTCCCAGGTGACTGGAAAGTGGCCAATGTGATGCCCATCCACAAGAGGGCTGGATGGATGAACCTGGAAACTACAGGCCTGTCAGCCTGACCTCAGTGCCAGGAAAAACTATGGAGCAGATCATCTTGGGGGCAAGCACAGCACACCTGAAGGATGGTCAAGGAATCAGGCCTAGGCAATATGGATTTAGGAAGGGCAGGTCCTGCCTGACCAATCTGATCTCCTTCTATGATCAGGTGACCCACCTGGTGGATGTGTAAAAGGCTGTGAATGTAGTCTACCTGGACTTCAGCAAGGCTTTTGATACCATCCCCACAGCAAACTGCTGGCCAAACTGTCAGCCCATGGCTTGGACAACAGCACTCTGTGCTAGGTTAGGAAGCTTCTGGAGAGTCATGCCCAGAGAGTGGTGGTGAATGGTGTTACATCCAGATGGAGGCTAGTTACTAGTGGTGTCCCACAGGGATCAGTTCTGGGCCCCATCCTGTTCAATATTTTGGTAATCTGGATGAGGGGATTGAGTCCATCATCAGTAATTTGCAAACAGCACCAAGTTGGTAGTGGGTGTTGATCTCTTAGAGGGTAGAAGGCTCTCCAGAGGGACCTTTACCAGCTGGCTAGATGGGCAGAGTCCAACATGATGGCATTCAACAAGTCCAAGTGCCAGGTGCTGCACTTTGGCCACAACAACCCCATGAAGTGTTACAGACTGGGGTCAGAGTGGCTGGAGAGCAGCCAAACAGAAAGGGACCTGGGGGTGCTGATTGACAGCCTGCTGAACATGAGCCAGCAGTGTGCCCAGGTGGCCAAGAAGGCCAATGGCATTCTGGACTGCATCAGAAATGGTGTGGCCAGCAGGAGCAGGGAAGTTATTCTGCCCCTGTATTCAGCACTGGTTAGGCTACACCTTGAGTACTGTGTCCAGTTCTGGGCCCCTCAATTTAAGAAGGACATTGAGACACTTGAACATGTCCAAAGAAGGGCAATGAGCCTGGTGAGAGGTCTCCAGCACATGCCGTACAAGGAGAGGTTGAGGGAGCTAGGGTTGTATAGCCTGGAGAAGAGGAGGCTCAGGGGGGCCCTTATTGCTCTCTACAACTACCTGAAGGGAGGTTGTAGCCAGATGGGGGTTGGTCTCTTCTTCCAGGCAACCAGCACCAGAACAAGAGGACACAGTCTGAAGCTGCACCAGGGGAAGTTTAGGCTTGAGGTGAGGAGAAAGTTCTTCACAGAAAGAGCTGTTGGCCATTGGAATGTCCTGCCCAAGGAGGCCATGGAGTCACTGTCCCTGGAGGTGGAATTTGATGCCATGGCTTAGTTAGTTATGAGGTGTTGGGTGACAGGTTGGACTTGATCTCTGAGGTCTTTTCCAACCTTATTGATTCTATGATTCTATGATTCTCCTT
Source organism: Colaptes auratus (assembly GCA_015227895.2). NCBI lineage: Eukaryota > Metazoa > Chordata > Aves > Piciformes > Picidae > Colaptes > Colaptes auratus. The sequence goes on along the minus strand of CM026897.1, from coordinate 78,582,752 downwards.
CAGGAAAGGCCAAACCTGTCTGGGGGGTGGTTTCTGCTGAAGGTCCTGGTCACACTTACTGAGTAATGCAAGAGAATGGTGAAATTCTGTGTATTCCATGAGGAAATCTAATTTTACCTGAGAGAGTTTAAACTCACAGTGCTGTACAGATACAACAATGCGTCCCAAAAGAATAATCCATGAGGAATCTATGGTGCATGAACCCTAAGAACCTTGAGAGTCCTGAGTCACCTGAGAGTCCCTGTTCCTTTTCTTCATCTCATCTGTGGAGAGACAAACTGACATAGCCAGAGTGGACTATGAACTTTATTTACTCATTGTTTTAGATTAGATGGATAGTATTAGCAGCCAATGTAATTGTTTAGAAGGGGTGGATTGTGGTGGTTTTAGGCCATGCCTTTAAAATTCAGTTGCTGGTTTTGAGCAGAAAAGTAGAAAAATATAAACAAATCACTATTGGGAGTAAAAAGGAAAACAAAATATTATTCCAAACAAATTCATTGGGTAAATATCTGGAATTAGAGGAGCTGTACCATAACAATTCTTCCCTCTTCTCTCTTTGTAAATATCAGTATAATACTGTAAAGACTGTATGTTTTGTACATATTCATTGCATTCCATTGTAGAGTGTAGATTTTGCTTGTAAATACAGCTTCATTTGCTTCTAACAGAGTTGGTCTGGCAAAGTCAATATTGGGCAGAAATTTCAACCCACCACATCATGACTCCAGAAACCAAGTGGACATCTGCATGTCTCACCTGGATCTCTCTGCCATAAGCACTAGGTTTGACCATTGTCACTTCCCACTATATATAGAATCTTCTTTAATGTCTGGACCAGTTCAAACAGGTCCCAAACCCATGGCATGGACTACTGCACACTTTATCTGGTCAAAGGCTGCTTGTTGTTCGGGACCCCACTGGAAATTTTTCTCTTTTGAGTCACATCATAAAGAGGTTTAACAATCTGACACTATCCAGGAATGTGCAGTCTACAAAAGCACACTGTACCCCAAACCCCCATAAAGTTTCCTTCTTATTTGTGGGATTTGCCATGGTAGAGATTTTGTTTATCACATCCAGTGGAATGTGATGGTGACCATCTTGCCACCACAATTCCAGAAATTGGACTCCTCTGGCAGGTCCTTTCACCTTTTCTTGCTTAATGGTGAAAACAGCTTTCAACAGAATGTCAATTATTTTGTTATCTTTCTCAAAGACTTCTTCAGCAATTTTAGCCCACATGATGATGTCATCAATGAACTGAATGTGTTCTGGAGCTCCACCATTTTCCAAAGCATCATGGATCACTGCATGACAGATTGTTGAACTGTGTTTCCACCCCTGGGGCAAACGATTGAATATATACTGTATGCCTCTCCAGGTGAAAGCAAACTGAGGCTTTCATTCCTCTGCTGTGGGAACAGAGAAGAAAGCATTAGCAATGTCTGTGGTACCATACCATTTGGCCTCTTTGGATTCCAGCTCATACTGGAGTTTCATCATGTCTGGTACAGCTGCACTCATGGGTGGAGTTACTTCATTCAGGCACAGAAGTCAACTGTCAGATGCCAGTCTCCATTTGGCTTTTGCACAGGCCAGACTGAATTGTTGAAAGGTGAATGAGGTTTTGCTGATGACATTCTGCCCTTCCAATTGATGAATCAAGTTATGAATGGGCACCAAAGAGTCATGGTTGGTTCTGTATTTCCTGTGATGCACAGTTTCAGAAGCAACTGGTACCTTCACATCCTCTATCTCATATTGTCCCACAATTGCAGATTCATTTGAAAGATCAGGTCTAATAGACAACCTCAATTTTCCTCTATCACTTTCCACAGTTGCTCTTCCAAAAGCCCATTTGTAAGCCCTAGTGTCTTCTCTCAGAATGTCAATTCCCAAAACACAGGGTGCATCTGGTCCTATTACAGTAGTGTGTTTCTTCCACTCTTTCCCAGTTAATCTTACATCAACCTGCATCTTAGTCAAGTCTTGAGATCTCCCGTGATTCCTAAAATAGTTATAGACTCTGACCCTTGGTAATTTGACAGTATTATAATGCACTGAGGTCCTTTGTCAACCAAGGCCCTGTACTTCTGAAATTTTGAAGTGTCAGGACGTTAAATGAACACATCCCCAAAATTTCTGTTATCTTGTGGTGGTTTAGGCTGGGTGCTGGCCCGGATGCCACTGCACAGACCACACCTGGGAGGTCCCAAAAGGGTCCAGCCCACTGGGTGGTCACAGCAAACCAGGTATTTTACCCACAATTCTCTGCTCCTCTATAAAACATCCATGCAGGGTCCTTACTTTCTCTTTCGTCCCCTGCTGCTGCCTAGGTAAAATGGCATGAGCTGCCTGCCTTGGGCCTGCCCAGGCCCAAGGCTGGTTGGGGGGGGGGGGAAGGAAGGGCCCTGGGGCAGGGGGTTGGGTGTACCCCCAGGTGAGGTTGGGACGTTCTTGGGTATGTTCTGGGATATCTCTCTCTTTGTCATGGTGCTTGTGGTTCTCTGTAAGACTTTCATTGTTGCTTTATTTGTTTTTCCATTTAAACTTTCCACCATTTATTTGCAATCTGTTTGTCTGAATCATTATTTTTGCCTGTGGTGGGAGAATTGACCTCCCAAACCACGACAATCATAGTGAGGCAGGCAGGAGTTGGTTGCTGTGGCAAACTGCAGACCGGATTGCAAAAGATGGAGAGTTTAAAGTCAGATGTGGGGCGTTGCTGGTTTGGAAGTTGGGGCTCAAGTTTTCTTGTTGGGGCGACTGTGTGAATTCCAGTGGACTGCAGAAGGACACCTTGTGCGTGGCTGATGGCATGGAAGGCCCTCCTGTTTGCTTGGGAACAGCGAGGGATGGCTCTTTCTGTGACTTTCTGCTCAGGGTAGCTTAAGAATGCTTGGGTAGCCTAAGAAGGCAAGACAAGCAGCAGGGAGCGGAGGAGGGGCAGCGGCAAGCAGAGTGAAGTCGGCCCGTTGTCACTGCGGGGGATGGCCACACGTGGTGGGTGGACAAGCGATGGCTTCCAAAACCCAAAAAAGGTGAGCGGGGACTTCAGCTGGAAAGATGTTCTTAAAGGCTCTGAGAATGCGCTCATAGCTTTGGCTGAAATAACTGTTTGGATGCCCGAAGGGGTGGAGTTGACTTTGACTCTGTATAGCGGCAACAGAGACGGCAGGGGCCAGGCTGGGCTGCGTTCAAGCAGTGGCGGTGGCACAGCCTGTGCTGGGCTGTGTTCAGGCGGCAGAAGCTGTAAATCTTTCCCTGGTGTTTTCGGACATGTTTCGAAAATGGCGCTGAGCACCTGGCTCCGCCTCCTCTCTTCCCAGCGAGTTGTACTGCAGCCGGGGGAGGGCTGTGAACCGGTACACGAACGCCCAGTGGGGGGGGCGATGACCTGAGATGTGCATTTGTGTAGCTTTAGACCGCGGCTGGAAGCGGTCAGCTGCGGCTCCCTGGAGGGCTGGAAAAAAGTGGTCACGGGGCCTGATTGCTCCGACTGGCTTGCCCCAGGGGTGGAAAAAGCCGCTGAGAAAATGTAAATGCAAATAAAGGTTTGGCTAAGAAGTTGTGAGGTTTTTCCAGGTGACCAGGATGTCCCAACAAGTCCATGAAGAATTCACACTGTGGAAGAATGACTCTGTGTGGCTGGAAGGTTCCATCATATGAGGAAGAAGAAGTGGAATGGACTGATACTTGAGCCTGAATGAGAGACTGTGTGGAAGGGTGCCCAGATGAAGGCATGGACTGTTGCTATACATGTCATCAGGAGAGTTCTATTTGATGATATGTTTTGGGTGCAGAGATTATGGATGAAATAAGGGGTGGCATGTGGTGGTTTAGGCTGGGTGCTGGCCCGGATGCCACTGCACAGCCCACACCTGGGAGGTTCCAAAAGGGTCCAGCCCACTGGGTGGTCACAGGAAACCAGATATTTCACCCACAATTCTCTGCTCCTCTATAAAATATCCATGTGGGGTCCTTACTTTCTCTTTTGTCCCCTGCTGCTGCCTAGGTAAAATGGTGTGAGCTGCATCTCTTGGGCCTGTCCAGGCCCAATGCTGGGTTGGGGGGGGTGTTTGTGTGTACTCCCAGCTGGGGATGGGACATTCTTGGGTATGTTCTGGGATCTTTCTTTGTCACGGTGCTTGTGGTTCTCTGTAAAACTCTCAGTGTTGCTTTATTTGTTTTTCCATTTAAACTTTCCACCATCTTTTTGCAATCCATTTGTCTGAGTTGTTATTTTCGCCCGTGGTGGGAGAATTGACCTCCCAAACCACAACATATCTCCATTATCCCTTTCCTCCCCCTGGCAGGAGGCAGGCCACCCCTAATTATGGGGATTACATCCACGTGTACAGTTGAAACAGCGCTTAGTGTTAATGCCAGAATCACTGTTGGAGCAATGAAAGTTGTTCTGGGAAACTGAGGAAGTGACGGCTACTCTTCTGGTGTTGCTGCCTCTGGTTCTGCCACTCTGCAGCTCCTGTAATCTCCTAAAAAGAGCAGAAGTGGGTTGACCATCCTCCCTATTCATATTTTTACCAAACTGATCATGCAGGGTTATCCAAAAACTTCCACATGATTGCTGGTGTTGTCTGTTTTGGATTGTCCTAGTTTGAAATGGCCTTCTACGAGGATGTCTTTTTCTAACAGCTGAAACTTGTATCCCTTTGAAAGAGGAAGAACTGAGTTCATCCCTTTCACCAATATGGATATGGAGGTTTTAAATTCCTCTTTCAACTCTTTCATAAAATTCTTCATCTCTCCTTTTAGAATTTCAATGGCTGAGACCAAAGAAACATGTGTGAGACTATCCTCCAATTGCCTCATTTAGTCAGTAAAATAACCAACAGTAGGAGGCACTCCACCATAATTTCTTGCTGCCGTGATTAAGAGACGGGACTCAGCCTGATGCAGGCTAGGTGTCCAGATTATTACACAAAATCCTTCTTTATAAAAGCTTATACAATACAAAAAAGCAGTCTACTACTGGAACAGGGACCCCGTTACAACAGTCTGGTATGTCTTAAGTCTTACACACTCCAGTCATAACAACCATTCGTCATCAAATGTATGCCCTCCTCCAACCACACTGCTGGACTGTAATTCACAGGCCATCAAGGCCAACACTATCCCCTCTTATCAGGCCAGCAGTGCTTGGAGCTCGGCTATCCAAGATTTAACCCTTCATGTTGCCACAATTCTGCTTGCCAAAATAGACATAATTAGGAGGAACAAGTTTAATGATCTTCTTGACAAGACCTGTCCCCCAGGAATTTAATCAGGATTCAGGGTACCATAATTTCCATAAATTATTTCTTTCACAGCAAACTCTATCAGAAGCTTGATTCCCTCATCTATCTTATTCCATTTCTGAGGGTTCCATGTTAAATCATCTCTGGACAGATACCGCATCAGCACAGCCCATAAAAGGTGCGCCCACAGAGAAACTTTACTAAGGCAACTGCCTATATGTTTGCCTATCCCAGAGTCCTTTGTGAGAGTTCCTAGCTGAACCACTGACTTGTCACCTAATATTGAAGCAGGAGCACCTGTGTCATAGCATCTTCCCAACCAGCTCATTATTGGCTCAGTGTCTCCTCTAATACAATATTTTCTTACATGCCTAATTTCCTGCCTGGGTACATTAGCTGATTGTATATCATTCTTATCTTTAGCATCATTCTTATCTTTAGCATCATTCTGATCATCATCATCTTGATCATTATTATCCTGATCTTTCTCATCCTGCTGTCCCCCCAGGACTCCCTGTTAAAAGTCTCTGTAGGATCACCTTAATTTCAGAAGTACCTCCCTTGGTTCCTGATCTCCCAGAATTCCTACCCTGTTTTCCCTCTCCGTCATTCATTGGTGGCTTTACTAAATCAGCTAGATTTTTTAAGACAAACTTTCTTTCCCTCATCACTTTCATTACTATCACCATGATTAGCTTTCCTGGCTTGACTTCTGGTATGCATTTGAAAAGTTCCCTGAGATGTAGCCTCACAGAGGATCAACCAGGGTGATTTGCTTGTCATTGCCTTTGTTTTACTTGGAGAACTTGGACCTGGATCAGAAGGTTCTTTGTCCAGAGCAGCAGCCAGCTTTACAGACACCGTAGCCTCTTGGAGACTCACAGCAGGACTGGCAGAAGCAGAAGGGCCTGTCACAGAAACAGTGTCACTGGGCTATCTTTGGGACCCTGCTGTCGCTGCTGCTGGATGCACTTCTGTTCCAGTCACTGCAGGCAGAAGTCTCTCTGCCTTGGTAATGGCCACTGGCTTTGGAACCATTGCTGCCACCATTGCTGCTGCTTGGGCAGGGTCTACTGGTGAAATTGCAAGCGCTGCTGCCTTTACAAGCATAGCTGGTCTTGATACCACCACTGTCACAGCTGCCACTGCTTGCACAGGGGCTGCAGGCACATCTACCACTTAAGTAGGGCTCGCTACCACTGCCAGCACGGGCTAGCAGCCTCCCCCGCCCCTTGCCAGTGCTGCTGCAGTGTTTACTGAGGTTCAAAGCAGTTTTCCCATTAACTCCTGCCTGCCTTTTGCTGCTTCAGCTTTTCATGTCTCTGTGTCTTCCTCACTACTAGAATTGCCTGCATTAGACCCATATCTCTATTCCTCCATTTAGAGACAGAGCAATTAGCAGCACATCTCTCTTGGTACAGTGCTATTAACAGACCTATTATTACCACCACAAGTAACAAAATCAGACATAGTAAACAAACCACCTTAGCATTCTGATCACCTAGATAACTTTCAGTTGCAGGAACACTAAATTAAAAAAACTCAGGGAACAGTCACAGTTGCATTGCTGTATCCGCCCAAACCAACAAATCCAAGACAGTAACCAAACCTCCTTACCTTGTATCTAAATCAAAGGAATAGCTTATAGATAATGTACCTGCTGACCTGGTCAATCAGTGCAGAAACAAAACATTTATAAAGCATCATACTTAAGACAGAGTGTAACAAATGCCACAAGACCCAGAACACCTTCATTTTTCCTTCCTTTATTTGAGCAGTAATTAATCAAGCAAGCAAGCAATGCCCCACACTGGGCACCAACTAATTGTAATATGGTGGGTTGAAAATTCCCCCCAACATCAAATTGACAGACCAGTCCAATTGGAAACAAATTAAGCTGTATTTACAAACAAAACTACAATCTACAATGAAATGCAATGAATATGTAAAAAATGCACACTATTTACAAATATTTACAGATATTCACTATTTACAAACAGCACAAGAACCCCCCTGGCCAAGGGAGCTGCTACTAGCTTTCACTCCCTGCTGCCCTCCTTGCCCCACTAGACACAAAGGGCCAAGAGAAAAGAGCAGACAGTTATTTTGTTAGGACACTCAGCCAAAACAAAGAACACAACTGTAAGAGACTAAATCTTGTCTCTCTTGATGGGAATCAACTAAGATAAAGTCACCTTTGCTCTTTGCCCAGACAATAGTTGATGGGTATTGGGCAGATGATACTGGATAATGACTCTGTGGACTGTGAATAGACAAGATTATCTCTACCCATCAGCTACCCCAGAAAGGGACAATGCTGCAAAAGACAATGGATTCACCACCTGGACACATACCTAAAAAACTGTATAAAAGACCTGAGCAATATCTGCTCAGAAGACAAAAAAAAGGCCTGAGCAATGCCTGCTCTCACAAGGAGAGAAAAGGACAGACACAGGAGAAAACACATCACCATGTAGCCTGGAGGCAGCAGACCAGGAGGAACTCTCTCTGTGTCTTAAGTTCTGCATGCTGCAGCTCATGAAGCTGAAGAGGCTGCTCAGAGAAGGACTTGGACTTGGACTTTGGGATCTCTCCCTACCCTCCTCCAGCAGAGGACAGCACAGCCAACAAGGATGACATTTCTTCCACGCCTAAGTGGCCACACCCTTCCTCCACAGACCCAAAACCTCTTGGAGTGTGGTAATATAATTCCTTTCCATTTCTTTCTCCCTCTTCTCCCTCTTTCTATTTTCCCCCTCTCTCTCTCCCTTCTTCTGTTCTGTCCACTTTATTCTGTTAATAAATAGCCTCACTGGTGATATTTTGGCCTCATTTGTGCCTCTAATTTCATAACGTGGGAATATTCAAAATAACTAAGTCTCTTTCCCTTTCTGGTCTGAGACAACACCCAAAGTCAAGCAGAAGCAAGTTAGTGTCCCCCAGAGTTAGGGAACCAAAAAGAGAAGAAACAGTTTTCATTTACTAGCTTATGTTTGTTATCTGTTCAATGGATTGTTTAGAACTTATCACTACTCTCCTTTTTACACCCAATACTGATTTATTTACATTTTATCACTTTCTGTTCAAGATCTGTGGAACATTTTAAAGCTAAACTACCACATTACAGAATTTTCAGTTCCTAGAAAGCAGAGCTCTTTTTTCTGGCATCCTGTTTTTCTGACGTCTTATAGACTCAAGAGTGAATCAAGATGAAAACTTGAAGGCAATAATTGTCAGCTGGAAATGTTTAAGAAAAGTTCACATTTGTATAAAACCAGAACAAATGTGAGTCCTGGGCCTCACATTTCTTTATTTCAATCTCACTGTTACTTAAAAGTGGCAACCTTGCATTTTTTATGAAACATTTTCTCTGAAAAACATTGAAACGGTTGGTGCCATGATTTAGTCATGAGGTCTGTGGTGACAGGTTGGACTTGATGATCTTTGAGGTCTCTTCCAACCTTGGTGATTCTGTGATTCTGTAAACCACAGTGGAGTTCAAAAGAACACAGTAATCAGGTTTCTTATGCATCACTGAGAAAGTGCTTGCCTTAAAGTGTCAGCATTCAAAACTTTCAAGAAAATGAATCTTAACTTTGTTTTAATTTTCTCAAAGAAGACTGTATTTTGGAAGTACTTCTAGCAATTTCCAGGTTAGGTCATTTTTTAGAAAGCTTTTTTTGTTGTTTTTTAATTGCTTGAGTATATGAAAAATATTTAGCAGAAGACATTGGTTACATCACCATTGAGGAGCGAATGCTTAATATTTCAAATAGAGACATAACTGAGGTATTTCTTAGTAAAAAGGTAGCTGGGATAGAATAGAATAGAATAGAATAGAATAGAATAGAATAGAATAGAATAGAATAGAATAGAATAGAATAGAATTAACTAGGTTGGAAAAGACCTTCGAGATTATCTAGTCCAACATATCATCCAACACCATCTAATCAACTAAACCATGGCACCAAGCACCCCATCCAGTCTCTTCCTTAACACCTCCAGTGATGGTGACTTCACCACCTTCCTGGGAACCCCATTCCAATGGCAAATCACTCTTTTGATGAAGAACTTCTTCCTAACATTCAGCCTAAACCTCCCCTGGCACAGCTTGAGACTGTCCTCTTGTTCGGTTGGTGGTTGCCTGGGAGAAGAGACCAACCCCCACCAGGTTACAACCTCCCTTCAGGTAGTTGTAGAGAGCAATAAGGTCTCCTCTGAGCCTCCTCTTCTCCAGTCTAAGCAACCCCAACTCTCTCAGCCTCACAGGGCTTATGCTCCAAACCCCTCACCAGCTTTGTTGCTCATCTCTGGACATGTTCCAGCATATCAACATCTTTCCTAAACTGAGGGGCTCAGAACTGGACACAGGACTCAAGGTGTGGCCTAACCAGTGCTGAGTACAGGAGCACAATGACTTCCCTGCCCCTGCTGGCCACATTATTCTTGATGCAGGCCAGGATGTCATTGGCCTTCTTGGCCACTTGGGCACCCTGCTGGCTCCCGTGCAGCCAGCTGTCAATCAGCACGCCCAGGTCCCTTTCTGTTTTGCAGCTTTTCAGCCACTCTGACCCCAGCCTGTAGTTCTACATGGGGTTGTTGTAGCCAAAGTGCAGTACCTCGTATTATTAGAACTGCACCTCTTATTGAAGGAATGGTAAATTAGTCTTCATGTCAAGTATGTGTCTTTGCTAGATCATGTTACTTCCTTGTCTCCACTGCTTCCCAGAGAGCCTGACCTATGTTGTGTGAGAAACTTTAGAGAAAAGACATTACTGTAAAAGGAATGCTCTGTAAACCTTTTACATTTTTGTGCTGTAGGGACTTAGGGTTGAAAATCAAGATTAAGTTTAAGCTAATTGAATTGATAGTTCTGCTATTGCTAAATCATACAATGCAATTACTAAAAAAGTTTTCACAGTTTGCTGCAGCACAACCAACAGAATTTATTTTCTGAGCCATTATCTCAAGTGGGTGGAAAAATATAACCAAGCAGCCTTGTGATTGCAGAAGCCTTTTTTTCTATTGCAAACAAGTCACAAAGAGCCTCCTACTACAGTTACATGGAAAAAGAAATAAATGAGAATGATTAGGGAAGGTATCTTACTGTTCCTTAATACATATCTTACAGTTCAAAGATATGTGACTAGTGACTAGTGCTGCCCTCAGTTCATGCCACTTTTTAAAGCAAATACATTTCTGTCCATAGAGTTTGGGCTGGAGGTTAGCTAGCAACTTCATTGAACTCTGCTTACAAAAGAAAGAAACCAAACTGTGAACTTGGTGGTGGGAATGTACACATAATAACTGCCTGCTTTTCTGCCTTTAGGATCCTCCTGTCAGTGGGAATGCTGGGTGTTCCAGGCACGGCATCACTATTTCTCCAGCCTCCCATTTATTCTCAATCAGATCTATTGAGAAACTGCTACTCATCCTTGGCAGAAAAATAGTGAAGTCAATTTTTAGCTCAATAGGCTTGAGATTAACTGAGCAGCTGGTGCTTATGGATGGTTGGTGGTGTGGCTGTTGCAAGTACCCCAGTCTGCCTTTTGTATGTGCTGCCAGGCAAGATATGAGTTCAAGGTCCAGGTGCTAAAAGAAAGAGAAAGGAGGATTAGTTTACAAGACATTGTCTGGAAGGGACAAAAAGCCTCAAAAATGCTCTGAGCCTGACAATGGGGCAGGAGCCAGCAGATCTGTTTTTTCAGGAAAACGCCCATGCTGCTCAGGCATGTTTCAGTTTACCCAGAAAGGACTGCAAAGAGCCCTCACTGTATTGCATTGTAAAGCCCAGGCACAGAGCAGATGCATCTTGCCAGGCCAAGAGGTGAACCCGCAGAGGAGCTGAGTCCCCAAGACAGTTTCATTTTATTGGAAGAAGTGACAAATGCCTGATAAGTCCTGAATGAGTCTCAGCAACAAGCTGCAGACACCAACAGAAAGTGAAACTGTGCTCCTGCAGCTTTCACATGGTCGATGCCATTTTGGTTTGGTTTAAATCCCCATGTGTGCCACGGGATACCACGATCAGTAAGTAATTATGAAATCTGATTTTTATAAGCATCTATCAAAGGTCTGTTGCCCTAGGGAATTCTGGAGTTCCCCCCCCCGCTGGTGGGCAATCTCCAGCTTCGATGCCGATGTTCCCTTTTCTTTCTTTACAGCTTAAAGTGCTGTTTGTTGCTTCTGGATTTTTGTTCATAGTGTTTAAATTGTTACATGTTCCTGCTGGTGAGATATCTGTTCCACAACCAAGTATTTAGAACCAGGAAATAGGTTTTATTAATATTTTCTGTGGGATTTTTTATGATTAATAAAGTTATTAATATTTTTTATTAATAATTCTGCCTATTGGATATTAATAGCCCTTTTATGATCACAACAGACATGCAAGATCATCTATGCAGTGCTTGAAAAAATACCACTGTGCTTCATAGCACAGTATCTAGAAAGTGTCTGAAATAAAAGAGCTGCAGTACAGTACCAAACTGTTCATCAAAGATGTCCTCTTCAGGAGAGAATAGATAAGAATGGCTACTAACTGAGGAAGCCTTTATGAAATACTGTGGCTGCAAAATTATTCTGCTCTCATGAGTGGATGGGAAGTTCCATCTGAAGCTATCACATTTCCTTCTCCTAGGAAGAAGCAGGAGCTTTGGTGTACCTAGCAGAAATTCTCCCATAATAGTATTTCCCATATCTTGTTCTAGTCTCTGGCTGCATATTCTCCTTCTAAATGTTAACTGTGGATAGCAAATATCCTGAAGGGATCATGCAATCTATAGGTTTCAGCAGTACTAATCCAGCTATTGAAAGGCATGTATCTATCTGGGCAGCAACCTGAGACTTAGATATGTGTGTATTCTGCTACGTGATGTCTATTTTTTGTTGTTGTGATTTATGAATTATAAAAGTTAAAACAGGCACAAGTTCATATTCTTCCTTAGTTGCCTGACTTGAAGAACTAAGCTGTAAATAGCAACACCAATTCACAAAGGCATGCATCATTGGATTTAAGATGTCCATGCTCTGTAAGGAAATTTTTGCATATACAAAGAAAAATGAAAATACAGAACACAATATTCAAGAAATGGTTAAAGTTTGTTCCATTTAAAAGGTTTAGTGAGCACCTAACTTTGTCAAGTAGGACACTCTGAAAGTTTGTTCAGAGCTTTTAATATCTGTGGATAGTCTGCCTGGCCCTTGCACAGGAATCAAGGGAGAAGGATTAAAATCAAGTGGAATGCAAATGCTTTGTATCTTAGTAGAAGAAAAACAAAGTACATGTTTGGCTGCTACATATGATCAATAGTCAAAAGAAGGTGAGAAAGAAATCTACATGAAGCAAGGCATCTTAAAAGAAAAATGTCAAAATTAAAAGACGTGCATTAAAAGAGCTCTATGTTTGAAGTAAAGCAGAAGGCAGATTAACATTTGGCAAATTTGAAAGTCTAAATATAAGGTTCAATATAAAAGTAAGGCAAAATATGGAAAGTACTGCAGAAGTGACCTTATTCATCTTCATTCTTTTGTGTTACCTATCTACAGTGATAATCTACATGGTAACTCTGGTAAAAGGCTGTCCAGTATTAAAAATCTCTGTGTAGTGCTTAGTACCAGTGGGCATTGACCTCTGACTGGAGCAGCCAGGTGTTCTCAAAATACATACAATATTTACATTCATATTTTGTAGAATACTAATAACATTCTAATTTTGCATATCAAAATGCAACAAAGACCATAACACTCTGATTTTGCAGCTACATACATAAGCTTTATAATCAGAGTGGAATATAATGACCTTGTCAGACAAGTCCTCTGTAATATTACAATCTTTTTTCAAAGACATATCTAGAAGTAAAAGGAAAAGAGGTTATTTAGAGTCACAGTGACAAGATTGTGCACTGTACTCTCTACAGTTGGTGGCATAGCTGTAAAGATACTTGAAGATCAGACTCAGTTTATGCTTATTCCTTCCATGACCAAATATGCTCTGCACACATGCATGTAAAATGAACATCCAAAACAAAAGACCACCCTCTAAAGATCCATGAGGCATCACCTTTCTAATACCCAGAATTCTGTCTAGATAGAAACTCCTTGCTTTGTGCTGATCTCTTTGTTGCCACTGATATGAGAACTCCCCCAGACAATTCACAACTTGTCACTATATGTCAGTAGTCTAATGTAACTGTCTGTAAATGGTCATGGAAGAAAGAATAGAGAGTGATTTTTCCAGAGATTACAGAAGTAAAACCATCTCATAAATTAAGTGTTCGGTAGTGATAATATTGAAGTTAAATCTTCAGATTCATTCACCTCCCAAATCAGCAATATTATATTTTAAAAACAAAACCCAAAACGTCAGAAGAGGCATTTCCGGGCAATAGAAGTGGAAATAAAATAATTTTATTCCTATAATCAAGTTTTCTTAGATTTCACTGAGCAGATAGAGGAGACTAACATTATGTCCAGTCTACCAAAGATTATTTGCCAATGTAATATTTAAAAATCTGTCAGGAATCATGAATTTTTTCCCTCCTCAGAGAAATACAACAAGAGGTCTGTAGGTACCAGGAACAAAAGATTTAAAGACAGGTTTTGCTTGTCATTCTTTTTTTGGTCCAAACACACAATATTTAATGGGTTTCAGAGTTAACTTTGGAACAGGTGAGGCATCTCCCGTTAAGTGGTTTGTCAATTCATGGTTTTATATAGATGCTCATACAGCAAAAGCTAACAATAAGTGATGCTCTTCTTTGTGGGGAAATTTGAAATACATTCTTTTACCACCTTTATTTTGTTGCTGATCTGGAAAAACAACATTTTAAAAGGGTAAACTGGCACATTAAACACCCTTCAAATTCTGGTAAATATAGTAAAAAGAAGAAACTAGAAGTTACTAATATCAGCATATACTATTTAAAATACTACTTAATTTTGCAGTAGGCTTAACTGAATAAGCCACAGAAAAAGCCCTTGTTCTGCTAAAGTGCTTAGTATCAGACTCAGGGATTTTTTAAAATATTTTTTTGTAAGAAAAGATACTTTCCAGAAAACTCCTGTTTAAAATTACTTCACTTTAATTTGTGTGAAATACAGACTTAATGAGAAAAGGGAATTTCCTCTAAAAGATATTGGCTTGAGCTATAAAATTAATACAAGCAAAGTACAAAGACATGAAATGTATCTATCTGAATAACTTTCATCCTGGGACCCATTAACATATCTCTCAAGAATTGTTTTAGACAGATGGATAGCAGTTTCTCATGACCTCTGCACTATTTTGTGTTATCTTTGGGAAGGCTATAGCTGATGTTCTGTCTCCAGGGCTTTCAAAAGAATCAGATGAGGATTCGAAAAATAGGGCAATAAAAGGCATAAATTATTTCAAAAAGATCAAGGGAATTAATTAAAAGAATAGATAGTTCCTTTTTTGAAAGTTAGAGAAATCTTGGTTTATATATTTCTCTGTCCCATTAAGGGGAAACTACAGAAGTTTAATATTAAACATCTGAAAATTATCAAGAACCTTTATTATGGGCTAACAGTTAAGTTTGGTGCTGTCATTACAGTGATACAGTTGCAGTAATTTTCAAATATTGATGTTCTCATGAAAACCACCTGGTAGCTTGGGACCAAGAACTACTTTGTACCTAGGTTTAACATGGGATCACAACGGGTGCAGAATTTCCACTAACTTTCTTCACCATTCCAGCTCAGAGTGCTTCCCACAGATTATTAACTTCTGAAGAACAATCCACTGTTCATGCTAAAGTAAATTGTTTTTAATTGTAGACATAAGCATTATGCTTGTGGATATTACATACATAAATGTGTCTGCATGAAACTAAATATTTGGAGGAATGAAGCCTTTCTTTTCTGTTTTTTTTACTAACTAGTACATGGAGTATCTGAAAGGGACATCTAATTTTGCAGAGCTACTGTGATAGAAACTATCAATTCAGAAATCTCAAAAAACTCTTTTCAAGATAGAAAAGAGAAATATAGTAGATTTTATGCCCATTCTTTACTGCTCCTATGTTATAGGAACCATAGACAATTTTGTAATACTTTGTGTTTATTTCCCTCTTTTAGAAAAGGACAGCAAGTAATAGGAAGGGAATATACAAGCACTTATGGTTGAATTTACCTTATAGGTTTCCTAAAGCACTTGAAATTATGCAAAGTGCAGGTGAGCTGATGATTGCATCATAAATTTGTTCTATAGGAAATTAGTAGGACAAGCATTAGGACCTAAGATGTCATAAGCAACTTGCCACTAAACAAACTCAATCTCCAAAAGTTTTACAGAATGAGCCTCCTATCTATTGCTAATCTTCTGAGAGGAACTTGTTGGTGTTACAAATGGGTTTAATCTGATGTGAAAGTGGAACATACTATAATGGCAGTATTCAAAAGCAAAGCTGTAATTTTGGTTGTTTTCTGTGTGCGAACTGCATCTTTTTTCCACTGTATCACCTGTACGTGGGAGACACCAAAATCACTTCATTTGATTAAAAATTACAGTGTCATGCAGACTGCTTGCCACTGTTTATTAGTACAGGGAACTTTGCCTTCTCTGTGATGAGTGGAATAAGGTTACAACAGAAATGTATAAAAGCATGGTAGCACTTTGTCTCCTTCTAGACAGGGGTATAAAGAAGGCAAGAGCCTCCTTTGTTTCAAGTTGATCACACTGTCCAGGAAAAGATATTCCTGATTCCTGATAAACACATCCATCTGTGAGGTTATAACTGAAAGTAGAACAAGAGGTGCCTTCTCACGTGTGATGCATGGGAAAAGCCTACTTGGAAAGCCCTGGGTACCGGTGATTGCCCCAGGGGCAAGGCGGGGAGGAACGTCGTCTGCCCTTTGGGGATGCTACTTGATGCTCCTCATCCTGTTGGTTCCCCTGTCGTGTCACAAGGTGGCAGTCTTTAGTTTCCATGCTTCTGCTTTATCTATGATTGCCTTCGTGTTCCCTTTTCCCAAATTACTGCCATATTTCTCTTTCTTTCTTCCTTTCTCTCTCTCTCTCTTTCTTTCTTTCCCTTTTTTTCTTTCTTTCTTTCTCTTTCTTTCTTTCTTTCTTTCTTTCTTTCTTTCTTTCTTTCTTTCTTTCTTTCTTTCTTTCTTTCTTTCTTGCTCTCTTTCTTCTCTCTTTCTTTCTCTTTCTTTCTCTCTTTCTTTCTTCTTTCTCTCTTTCTTTCTTCCTTTCTCTCTCTTTCTTTCTCTCCCTCTCTCTTTCTTTCTTTCCCTTTCTTTCTTTCTTTCCCTTTCTTTCTTTCTTTCTTTCTTTCTTTCTTTCTTTCTTTCTTTCTTCTTTCTCTCTTTCTCTCTTTCTCTCTTTTCCCCCAGTGGACATTTCCAAGTCATGGTTATGAGCAGTTTGTTCTGTGTACTGTGGACACTTTGTACTTAGCATGTGGACTTCAGCATGTCTGATTAGCTATAAATATGATCTTAGATGTTCTAGATGATAGATGGACCCTAACCTGGGTCATTGGTTTTTTCCCTTGTTCTATTTAGTCTCTTCAGGAATATCCCCTTATTCATGAGAGTTTGGACCAGGAGAATGTATCTCCAGGGTCGGTAACCCTGGGGAGCTCCCATCTGTAGTAGAAGTTGACTTAACGTGACAGAAGGATCTTTGAAGCTACAAGATGCAAAATATATCTTACATGTAAGCTTCTGTCAGCTTAATAACTGGAATGGTAGAATGCAGTTATGAAATATCCAAAATGCAAGATTGCCAGCAATTGAGAGTTAATAGTAACAGTATAAATGATAAACTGTGGTTTTATTCACTGAAGGCAAAGGAATATGTGGCTGACCTCTGAATTCAATCATCACAAAGTTACTGTGATTTGACTTGATCATGAGAAAAGTGTGAAGTGTAGCCAACTGATTAGCAAAACAGAGAGACATCAATGTTCTTGTATAATGGTGTGATGGTAAATCTCACTGGGAACTTCAGAGATGTTTTTGGTCAGAGAAGCTTGGAAAGGGTTGTTACACTGAAATAAGCACTTCAGGCATGCAGAGTTGATCCAGGGAGAACTCTAAAAGTGTGTCTTTTCCATTCTCTTATGACATGGAGGAAGTCCAATTGCTCTCTATACATATGTCATACGGGAGATGAGGTAGAATCATTAGAGCAGTGGGAATTCTAAAGGAACAGAAAGTGGATGCTATTGACTTAAAGGTGATATCTAAACCTTTCAATTTAAAATGGTATTATGAAGGAAATAGTTCTTGGTGACTTTTTAGAAGGTTCCATCCTATCCTATTGTTCTTAGGAGCACAATTCAGTTAGTTACCACAAATGCCTGAGACTGACATATTGATGAACTAGCTCAGTATTTAGGGCCTTTTTAGATTATGATGCTGGAAAAATAATTTGTTAATGATGCCCAATTTAGATTAAAAATAACCTCCAGCCAAAGCACAGAATCACTGAATCACAGAATCACCGAATCACAGAATCACCAAGGTTGGAAGAGACCTCAAAGATCATCAAGTCCAACCTGTCACCACAGACCTCATGAGAAAACCATGGCACCAAGCGCCATGTTCAATCCCCTCTTGAACACCTCCAGGGACTGTGACTCTACCACCTCCCTGGGCAGCCCATTCCAATGGCTAATGACTCTCTCAGTGAAGAACTTTCTCCTCACCTCAAGCCTAAACTTCCCCTGGCACAGCTTGAGACTATGTCCTCTTGTTCTGGTGCTGGTTGCCTGGGAGAAGAGACCAACCCCCACCTGGCTACAACCTCCCTTCAGGTAGTTGTAGAGAGCAATAAGGTCTCCTCTGAGCCTCTTCTTCTCCAGGCTAAACAACCCCAGCTCCCTCAACCTCTCCTCACAGGGCTTGTGCTGCAGACCTCTCACCAACCTCATTGCCCTTCTCTGAACATGTTCAAGTGTCTCTATGTCCTTCTTAAATTGAGGGGCCCAGAACTGGACACAGGACTCAAGGTGTGGCCTAACCAGTGCTGAGTACAGGGGCAGAATGACTTCCCTGCTCCTGCTGGCCACACCATTTCTGATGCAGGCCAGGATGCCATTGGCCTTCTTGGCCACCTGGAGAGAGTAACATATGTTGAGGAAGCTCCTCATTACAGTGATCTTTCTGACAATGAAAATAAATATGCTTTGTTCACAGGTGATGGTTCCTGTCATCTTGTTGGAAACAGTGGATATGGAAGTCTGCAGTATGGAGCCCAACAAGCAGATTTGCAGAGGCAAAAGATGAAGAAGGTGAATCCAGTCAGTTTGCAGAGGTAAAAGCTGTCCAGCTAGCTATTGATGTAGTTGAATGTGAGAGATGGCCAAAGCTTTATCTCTACACTGAATCATGGATGGTATCTAAGGCTTTGTGGGGTTGGCTAAAGGACTGCAAAAAGAATGGTTGGCAGAGAAAAGGAAAGCCTATTTGGGCTGCAACTCTGTGTCAAGACATTGCTGCTTGCATTGAGTGAATTCCAGTAAAAGTGAGACACATCAACAGTTACATACCTAAGAGTAAAGCTACTGAGGAACATCAACTCAACCATCAGGCAGACCTTGCTTCAAAAGTTTATCATGTAGATACAAACTGTGATCTTGACCTTGACTGGAAACACCAAGATGAACTCTTTCTAGCCCAGTGGGTTCACACTTAATTAGGACATCAAAGCAGAGATGCTACCTACCAGTGGTCTTGCAACAGATCAATAGACATTTCCATGGACGCTATCATGCAAGTCATCCATGACTGTGACACCTGTGCTGCTATTAAGCAGGCAAAGAAAATCAAACCCTTGTGATATGGCGAATGATGGTTGAAGTAGAAGTATGGTGAAGCGTGGCAGATTGATTACATCACTCTATCTCATTCTCAATCTGATAAACAATATGTGCTGAATATGGTAGGGGCAAGCACTTTACGGTTGGAAACTTATCCTGTACCTCATATTACTGCACATAACACCATTCTTAGTCTGGAAAGACAAATCCTGTGGAGACACGGTACATGTAGGAATCCTGTCTGGATGCAAATCACCTTGTGATTGTATCATATACTGAGATATGTCCCAAAAAAGGCTAAGATTGCTCACCAGACTTCAGCTGCCCTGGAAGGCTGGGGAATAGTGGAAAGATGCAACAGAAATGTGTACTGGGGAGATGCCACTGGTATTGACTTTCTGTAATGTGCACAGACAAGATCTTCGCTACCCTGGAAAGGGAGGATGTTGAAAAAGATACAATGGATTCACCACATGACATGATAAGCTCCTGATGTGTATTGTGTGTGTGGACATGTAAAAGGCAAAGGAGGAGGTGGAGACACCCCTCCCCCCAACAACAGACCTCTATAAGCACACAGGGAATACCCAGGAAGATTCCCTGGGGACAATACGTGGACATATACATAAAAAAACTTTGTGACTAAAAAAATGTATAAAAGACCTGAGAGATATCTGCTCAGGAGAAAGAAGATGATGACATCACATGCTGGAAACATCACAAGACAAGACAAACTGAAAAGGACTTGGACTCTGAAAACTCTCCTTCTTCCCACTTCTGGCCAATGGTAATATAATCCCTTTCCTGCTCTCTCTCTCCCTCTCTCTTGCTCTGTTCCATCCACTTTATTCTGTTATTAAATTGCCTTGCTTTGATATTTGGCATTGTTTGTGCCTCTAATTTCATAACACGGAAATGTTCAAAAACAACCAAGTCTCTCTTGCCCTCTGGACTAAGACAGTACTCCAGAGAGAATTGAATCAGACAATGGAACTCATTTCAAAACCAAACTTGTAAAAAACTGTACCAAAGAGCATGACATCAAGTGTATATACCATGTTCCGTACCATGCACCACCTTCAGGAAAGATTGAACATCACAATGGTTTGCTTAAAACCACTCTGAAATCCATGGAGGGTGGAACTTTGAAAAACTGGGAGAAACATTTAGCACAAGTAACCTGATTGGTAAAGAGTAGAGGTCTGTAAATCAATCTGGACCTGCACAATCAGATTTGTTACAAAATGTAGAAGGTGATAAAGATCCTGTAATTTGAGAAAAGAATCTGTTAGGGAAAACTGTTTGGGTATTTTCTCCTTCAGAAGAGGCTAAGCCTATCCAAGGAGTGGTTTGTTCTGAAGTTCCTGGTTATACTTACTGGGTGACGCAAGAGAGTGATGAAATTCAGTGTGTTCCACAAAGAAATCTAATTTTAGCTGAGAGAGTTTTAATTCAGAGTGTATAGTACAAGGTTATAGGAGTTTCTGTTTAAGGTACAACATTGTGGCCAAAAGAAGAATCCATGGGGAACCTACAGTACACAAGCACAGAACCTGAGACACCTGAGTCACCTGGGAGACCCTGTTTTTTTTCTTTTTTTTTTTTGGCCTCATCTATGAAGAGACAAACTCTTTTCTTATTTCCTGGTGGCTTGTTTGTTTGTTTGTTTGTTTGTTTTAACTTTTGAATCAACTACATCTGAAATAGCCAAAATGGAGGAATAATTGAAAATATGAACTTTACTGCTCATTATTGTAGATATTGGTTCAGGTTATATGGATAATATTAGCAAACAATGGAATAATTTAGAAGGGATAGATCGTGGCAGTTTTAGGCTGTGCCTAGGAAAATTTTCCACAGACTGAGTAGAAAAGTGGTAGAATATAAATAAATTACCGTTGGTTGGAAGAGGAAAATATTGATAAGGTCTAAAAAATCCCATTGGTCTGATCACTAATAAAGTTAGTTGTATAAACTAACTTTTTCTCTTTTCAACTTCTGTGCTCTAGCAGATATTAGCTGGTGCTTCTGCCTAGCTGTTGCTGACCTTGGCTGCATTCTTGTTGTGGCTATGTACTAACAAGTTACTCTCTGCTCTTCTCCCTGTTTCTTTTACCTTGTATAGGGTGGGGGAAGGGAGCAGGGATGGGGACGCTGTTGGTAACCCCCTGATTTTGTCCAGGGGGTTTCTTGTGTTCTTTATAAATTGTAAATGCATGTAAATATTGTATATTTTGCACATATTCATTGCATTCTATATTTCTAGATTTCAGTGTGCTTGTAAATATAGCTTCATTTGCCTCCAACTGAGCTGGTCTGTCAAATTTTATTTTGGGGGTAATTTTAACCCACCACACTGTAAACGTATTAATCATAGAATTATAGAATTGTTGCACTTGGAAGAGACCTCTAAGATCATTGAGTCCAATCATCAACCTGAGATCACCATGGCCATTAAACTGTGTCCCAAAGTGCTGTCTGTGTGCCTCTTCAACACCTTCAGGGACAGCAACTCCACCACCTCCCATGGTGTGACCATTTTAGGCTGCACCTTTAAGAAAGGGACAGTTACTGGAACACTCTGGCTGAATGTTTTGGTAGAGAAATGAAAACAAGTTAAGTCTAAACTAATTTCATTGGTAGATTGGTAGAATGCAACTTTAAATTTTTAGCTTTAGTTCAGTTTGAATCTTAGTCAGTCTCAGTCTCTCTCTCTGTTTCAGTCCCTTTGAACAGATGCTGTCTTTCCTCTGTGCTGGACGGAGCTGACCTTGAACTAACTGAGCTAACAGATAAGAAACTAATTCTTGCATAGGCTTTGAGCTAACAGAATTTCCTCCTTAATAATTACCCTTTTCTCTCTCTAACCCCTTTTTGGGAAAAAAGGGAGGTAGGGGAAGAGGGGGGTATGGTTGGGGGAAAACCCTCCTGGCTGGAGGAGGGAAAGGTCTTCTGTGTTACATACTTTGCTGTATATTTCTGTATATATTGTAAATACTGTATATTGTGTATATATTCACTGCATTTCATCCTGCTTGTAAATATAGCTCTATCCATTTTCACTTCTCCGACTGAGTTAGCCATGGTTTCTTTGTGTGTGTGTGAGAACTGAACCTCTCACCACCACACAGGGCAACCTATTCCAATGCCTGACTACCCTTTCAGTAATTTTTTTCTTAATAGCAAATCAAAATTTCCCCTGTCATGATTTCAGTCCATTTCATCTTGTTCTATGACCTGATACTAGGGAGAAAGACCAATCTCTGCCTCGTTACAACTTCCTTTTAGGCAGTTGTAGAGAACAATGAGGTCTCCCCTCAACCTTCTCTTCTCCAGACTAAAGAATACCAGTTCCTTCATCCACTCCTCATAAGACCAGTTCTCCAGGCCCTTCACCAGCTTCATAGCTCCAGCAACAAAATGTCTATCTTGTAGAGAGGGGCCCAAAGCTTGTTATAGTTATGCTCATGAAAAAATTGATTAAGGAAAATACAATATTAACAAAAATATTAATAACTATATGATAATATGAAAAATCACCAAAAATACTAATAAATTCGGTGTACAGCAGCAATATATCTCTACAGTGGGAATGTACAGTATTTAGGCAATATAATAATTTCAACAATTTTAAGCAAACTGGAAAAATAACTGGGAAAGAGAATCCTGAGTGCAATGTGGTGCTCAACCACTTGGGGAGACTCAACAAGAACTGTTAAACAAAGAGGCAATAAACTACTCACAACGAGTTCCACCCAAGTAGAGGGGTTCTATTACTGTGTGCTAGCCAGCAAGGCTTTTGAGGTGTTCTCATGTGCCTTCCATGGCAACAGACTGGTGCTGGTTGTCATGCTGTCTCGATGGCTAGGCTGGCCTCAGCACAATGGTGGGAGGCTCTTGAAGATTCTTCCTAGGATCCGCAGTCTGGCCTGGGGTTTTGCAAAGCTCATAGACAGCCTGTGTCTCTGCCTGGCAAGGCAGGTATGTCTGCTCCTGGGCTTTTATGACGCATTACTGCAAAGAGTACTTGTGTCTTTCTGGGTAATGGAGGCATGGCATGGATTCTGGGTAGTAAGGTTAAGCAGGGCTTGGCTTCTCAGGGTTGCAAAGGGTTCCCTCCCAGATCTTAAGCAAGACAAAAGGGTCACTTTTTGGGCTAGTATTTATAGATTTCCCACAACAATCATGGCAACAAAGATTAAGAGGTACTTGAATCTATAGAATCTATAGAATCAGGTTTTCTCCAAACACGGCCAAAGGCACACACATCTGGCCCACTTGGACCCCAGGGCGTGTTCAGGCAAGCTTGGGCAATGTGGGCAATCTCCTGGAAAACCAGACCTCCTGGCTCCTGCTCCATTGTCTGGTTTGGGACATATCTGAGGCTTTGTTCCTCCAGGACAGACTGAACACCATATTCAATGTGTGTCCTCACCAGTGCCAAGTACAGGGACATAATCACTTCCTCTATTCATGCTGGCCATAATATTTCTGATACAGGCAATGATGCTGTTGGTCTTCTTGGCCACCTGAGCACACTGCTGGCTTGTGATCAGATGGCTGTCAACCAGCATCTTTTTCTGCTGGGGAACTTTCCAGTCACTCTCCTCCAACCCTTCAGTGTTGCATGGGGGTGTTTTGACTGAAGAGCAGGACCTGGCACCTAGCCTTGTTAAACTTCATGCAGTTGACTTTGGTCCATTGATCCAGCCTGTTCAGATCACTTTGCAGACCCTTGCTACTCTCAAGCAGATCAACACTCCCCACCAAATTTAGTGTCAACTGCAAACTTACTGAGTGTGCACTTGGTTCTCTTGTCCATGTCATTGATAAAGATGTTAAACAGAACTGGTCCCAGGACCCTGGGGAACTATAGTTGCTTCTGGCCAACTGAATTTAACTCCATTCACCACAACTATCAGCTGCTTTTTAACCCAACATAGTGTGTGCCTGTCCAAGCCATGGGCAGTCAGTTTCTCCAGGAGGATGCTGTGGGAAACTCTGTTGCAGGCCTTACTAAAGTTAAGGTAAATATTGATAGCCTATCCCTTGTCCACCAGAGAGTCACCTTGTCATAGGAAGAGATCAGATTTGTCAGACAAGATCTACCCTTCATATATACCCATGTTGGCTGGTCCAAATCATCATGTTTCCCCATGCATGACATCACTCATGATGATCTGCTGCATTACATTCTTTAGCACTGAGGTCAGACCGACAGGCCTGTAGTTTCCCAGATCCTCCTTCCAGCCTTTTATGTAGATGAGTGTCACATCTGCTAACCTCCAGTCCACCAGGACCTCACCAGTTAGCTATGAGTGGTGGACAATGACGGAGAGTGGCTTGGCAAGCTCTTCTGTCAGCTCCTTTATCACCCTTATGTGGATATCATCTGGTCCCATTGACTTGTGTACATCTAACTGGTATAACAGGCCACAAAAAATCTCTCCATGGATAATAGGGGCCTCATTCTCTTCCCCTTCCCTGTCTTCCAGCTTAGGGGATGGGTACCTAAAGAACAATTACTCCTACTGAGGCAAGAAAAGCATTGCGTACTTCACCTTTTCCTTCTTCCTTTGTTACTATGTTCCCTCCCATACCTGTTAAAAGATGGAGATTCTTTATTATCTCTCCTTCGGCTGTTGATGTATCTATAGAAACACTGTTTATTACCTTTCACAGCAGTAGCCAGATGAAGTTTGAACTGGGCTTTGGGCCTTCTAATTTTCTCCTTACAGTGTCTCACCATGTCTTCATAGTCCACCTAAGTGGCTTGGCCCCTCTTCCAAAGCTGATAAGCTATACTGAGCTATTCCTGAGCTCCATCCAAAGCTCTCTATTTAACCAGGCAGATCTTCTTTCTTGATTGACAGCTCATCTTTTGGGACCAGGGAAGGTCATGAAGCAGATCACCTCCAGACCATTACACAGCATATGGAGGACAACCAGGGGATCAGGCCCAGTCAGCATGGGTTTAGGAAGGGCAGGTCCTGCCTGACAAACCTGATCTCCTTCTATGACAAGATGACTCAATGTGGTAGGGTGAGAAAGTTCCCCCCCACACACACACAAAGAAACCACAGCTAACTCAGTCGGAAAAGCAGATGAAAGCTATATTTACAGGCAGAAATGGAATGCAATGAATATGTACACAAATATACAATATTTACAATATATACAGAAATACACAGCAATGAACGTAATGCAGAAAAAGCCTTTTTCCCTCCAGCCGGCCAGGGGGGTTCCCTGAACCCCCGTCTCTCCCTCCCTACCTCCCCTTTTTCCCAAAAAGGGTTAGAGAGAGAGAGAAAGGCAATTAAGGAGAAAAATTCTGTTAGCTCAAAGTGTATGCAAGAATTCGTTTTCTTATCTGGTTAGCTTTGTTAATTCAAGGTCACTCCTGTCCAGCAAAAGCTGTTGCTTCAGAGAGAGAGAAGCTGACCAGCCCACACGAACAGAGAACAGACTGAAACCCAGCCTGAACCCAGTCTGAACTAACAGAACCCAAACCCAAAGCTGCACTCCACCAATGAAATTAGTTTAGACTATCTTGTTTTTGTTTAAATATCAAAAACATTCAGCCAGAGTGTTCAGCAACTGTCTCTTTCTTAAAGGCACAGCCTAAACTGGTCACACTCAAGTATTGGATGAGGGAAAGGCTGTGGATATTGTCTACCTAGACTTCCAAAAAGCCCTTGACACTGTTGTCCACAGCATTCTCATGGACATGCTGGCTGCTTGTGGCTTGGATGAACACATGCTCTGCTGGACAAAGCACTGTCTAGACAAAGAGGCCCAAAGAGTGGTGGTCAATGGAGTTAAATCCAACTGCTGGCAGGTCACAAGTGGTGTTCCTCAGGGCTCAGTGTTGGGACCACTTCTGTTTAACATCTGTTTTGCTGATCTTGATGAAGATATAGAGTGTGTTTGCAGATGACACCAAGTTAGTTGGGAGCATTGATCTGCATGAGGGTAGGAGGCTCTACAGTGGGACTTGGATAGATTGGATCAATGGGCCAGTGTTAACAGGATGAGCTTCAAAAAGGCCAAATGCCAGGTCCTGCACTTGTGTCACAACAACCCCAAGCAATGCTACAGGCTTGGGGAAGTATGGCTGGAAAACTGTCTGGCAAGGACCTGGGGCTTCTAATTGACAAGCAGCTGAATACGAGCAAGAAGTGTGCCCAAGTGGCCAAGAAAGCCAATAGCATTCTGGCTTGTATTAGAAGTGCTGTGTCCAGTGGGAGTAGGGAGGTGATTGTCCCCTTGTACTCAGCTCTGGTGAGGCCACACCTCAAGTACAGTGTTCACTTTTGCACTCCTCAATACAAGAGAGATGTAAAGGTGCTGGAGTGAGTACAGAGGAGGGCAACAAAGCTAGTGAAGGGCCTGGAGAACAAATCTTATGAAGAGTGACTGAAGGAGCTGCGGCTGTTTAGTTTGAAAAAGAGGAAGCTGAGGGGAGATGTCATCTCTCTCTACAACTACCTGAAAGGATGTTGAGGAGAGGCTGGTGCTGGTCTCTTTTCACAGGTAATAAGTGATAGAACAAGAGGGAACAGTCTCAAGCTGTAACTAGGTAGTTTTAGACTGGACTGTAGGAATTTTTTTTTTCATGGAAAGAGTGGTCAGGTATTGGAATGGACTGCCCAGGGAGGTGGTTGAGTCACCACCCCTGAATGTGTTTAAAGGTCATTTGGATGTTGTGCTTGGGGATGTGGTTTAGGGGTGAACCTTGTAGAGTAGTGCTGTTGGTTGGACTTGGTGATCCCAAGGGTCTTTTCCAACCTGACTGTTTCTGTGATTCTATGAAGCAATTTCTAAATACAAAAACCTTGTTATATATTTATCTGACAAATTCAAATTGGGAGCTGCCCTGAGAAACATGTCAAGAGTAAAGGCATAGAGTTATAGGCTAGGATTCATGATAACTTGATTTTCTTTGTTCAATGGGATTTTTTTTTCTTTTTGTTTAAGAAAATTTCAAAACAACAACAAAATTCTGTTCAAGACCATGACAATTTACAAATAAAATACCCAAACCCTTATTTCTGTGGCCTTTTCAGAAGAATCGAAAGGGCTAATGTGTGAAAGGCAGAACCAGACTACAATAAATTTATCAAAAGGCTGAACATAATTCTTCTCCATACTGGCTGGTGTATCATTCCAGACAGTTCATGAGATTCACTAACATTAGTCATTAATTCAATGAATCCTTATTGAGAAACCTTTTCTAGACAATTCACTGATGTCAAATGTTGATTAAAAAAACACCTTTTTTATTTCTTTCTGAAACACAAACCTACGGTGTTAAAATAGTTTCTTGACTTAATCAAGTCTTAAAGCAAGTTGTCTGAAATGTTATTGCACGGGTTTAGGAATTTCAACCACTTGAGAATGAACTAACCCATTTTCTCCTCAATTAACTTCGGCATGATGCGTGATTGTTCTCTATCCTCAGACAATGCTATGCATATATGAAAAAAACAACAATTCAACATCACCAAGAAAGGTCAAGAGACTTTAGTACATACATTTTTACTGGCATAAATTCTTAGTGTTATACTGCTTGTAAACGAAAATCTGGAGAAAAAGAACACACATTTCCTGACTTGCTGTTTTCCAGGAAAGTCTCTCTAATTACTCTGCTCTGTTAAATAACACATTTTATTGCCTCTATACAAATGTTTAGAAAAACAGAAGACAGCGTCAGAAGGGGTAGAGGCTTTCAGGCTTTGTTCCACAAACAATGAATTAAAATCCTGATTTGCTTTTTACTCAGTTAGGATGCCTTTAGCTTTTTAATTTGGAACCAAGTATTTCATTCCATGTAACATGATCCACAAGTCTTTGTTTCATTTTCCCAAGTTTACTTCATCCAAATAATGATTAGAATTCTGTAAGGCTGCATTGTAGAATGTGTGCTTATTTACAGCAGTTTTAACATCCAACAAACCACTTAACTGACATCTTATTAAATGAAGTCATGAGTATTTTTTTGAGTGTGTCTTCCAATGGGTTAAATGTAGCACCTTCATTTAGACTGTTTTATGATCTTCCTTTTCTTTTTTATTTTGTTGCTAAATTGTGGACAAATATTCAAGGTTCCCATTAAAAAGTAGCTGTAAAGCCCATGCTAGAAAAGCATGAGGCTTTTAATAAGATCTCTCATTTTACAAAGCCTTAGAATAAAAAAATTCATTTTATCAACATTGTTACCTCAGAATGAAGTCAAACAAAACTGACCATGACTGAAGAGGTGGGCTTCATCTTCAATCTTTCTCCTCCCAACAAACCACAGCCAAAATGAAACGGTTTCCTTAACCTTACTGACTGAAATTCCTCTCAAACACCAGACACCAAGGGCAAAGCAGAGGTTCTGATTGATATTTTGAGTATTATAAAACTTCAGGTCTGTGCTTCCACTTATAAAAATAATAAGTCAGTAAAGAACATTCAAAATGTCCATATATTTTCATAATAAAAAAAAAATGGTCATAAGGTCATTAGGTAGGGGGAATGAGGAATCACATATGTTCACATTCCCTTCTGTTCCCCTAAAACTTCTACCTCATTCTTTTACTGACATGGTATTTCCCTCTAGTCTAGCAGGCAAACTGCATTTTTCAGATGTATAGGAGAGAATTATGCAGGTCTTGTCATCTCTTGAGTGTCCTGAAAATATACTTTGAAATGGAGTGTCTGAGAAGAATGAACAATGTGTGTACCAATTGCAGCCATGTCATATAATAGCTGTAGCGGTCTTGACTGGATGTTGTAGTTACAGTTTCTTCTTGAGCTATGAAAGTCTGACAATTCTTTCGTTATTGCTATATCAGAATCATCATAAGCTTTAAGCTTAAGTTTTCTGTGAGCAGTCTCAGAGCTTCCATAGAGCACGAGGGATTTGAGAGGACCCTTCCCCCCAAGAAACACCCCTATAAGTTTATTTTCAAAAAAAATGGAACGTGTTGAGGCTCATCCAGCTGCCTCTAGAATTTTCCTGCCCTTTGTTATCCTCCCACAACTAAGAACAGAAAAGAACAGTGTGCCAGAACTGGAAACTTTTCTTTGCAAGACCACAAAGTTATTTCCTAAAATAAAGGGATTCTGTCATTCTCCTTCTTTGCTAGCAATTTTATTTATCTATTTATTTTTCTTCTGGAGAAACTTGAGCCTTGTTGTTTATTCTTTCACCACATATTCCTACCTTGTTCCAGCAGCATGCACCTTCATTCAGCTTCTTCACTGAAAGAATAGCCTTTTTGTACAAACTCCAAAGAATTCCAGACTCTATCCTCACAAGAATAGAAAATTAACCAGTTGAAATTAGTACACACTCCAGCAGCCTTCTGCAATAAATTCTCTATGCAACTGTAGAGAGGAGAATCCTTCCACCTTTCACAACTAGTGATCATTGGAGGAAGAGGTTGCTTGCAAGTTGTCTTAGTAAAAGAACACATTAATACCTTCATAAACAGTCATTTCCCAATTTCTTTCTTGCTCCAGCATGCAAAATAACCATATGTTTAGTTTAAGCTATAGCTTAAAGCAATTCCAAAATTCCAGACCAGGTTTGAATACTTTTCAATTTTGGAATGTAGATATTTTAAAGAAAAGATATTATTTATATTTTTAAATAAAACCAGGGAAGTGGCAGTTACAGGAGGATGAGAATACTTATTGAAAATATTTTACTGTTTAAATATTGAAAAATCATGTGGGTAGGCGTGACAGATCCATAGACATTTCCATGGATGCTGTCACAAAAACATTCAGCCAGAGTGTTCAGCAACTGTCTCTTTCTTAAAGGCACAGCCTAAACCGGTCACAGTAGGATAGATCCTTTCCACTTATCTTACAAGGTCAAGACACAAATAGGACAGTTGTTTCTTTCAGGTAGTAAAATTTCATCCCACAGTTTTGAACTTACTTCTTTGTTACCTGCCTGGTCTCTTAAAGGAGAGCTTAGATTTTGCTAGTTCCAGTTCTTACATTTCCTTTTTCTTATCAATAAAGAAGACTTGATTAACCCTGAACACATTGTGCACAGGTATTAAGATACAAAGACCTACAAATAGAGCATACCCAATCTTCAGCATTGTCTTTTACAATCTGCTTCAAAGGCATGAATGTTACACCTTTGCCTTTTCCTAAGATGGTTAAAGATCACAGAATTGTTTAGTGTCAACATGGTCAAATGCTGATTACACCATGCACTGTAGTTTCTGTATTCCTTCTCTGTAGAGATGACATCCTGCATATTCATGGTTCTGTCCAATGTAAAATTAATTGTAACACAATAATCCATTTTTACTGATACTAACATACTGATCTCTTGATGCTTTGTTTTTGTTAAGGAAAGGTACTGAGTCCTATTGTTCCTAACCTTGGCCTAATGTTTGATTTTTCTTTCATATTTCTCCCAACTAAAACCTCCAAATTTTTTATATCCTCCATAAATTTTGTTAAACCACAATGAAAAATACATATAAAATGAAAATTTGAGAACATAACATGTTTTAACTAGTCTCTCTTGTGACATAATACCTGAATTCCCCCTTTTTTGTTTTTTTTTTTTTATAACCTAAAATGAAAATCTCTTTTGTGCTATGATTAATTCTGACCTTCCCTTCAACCATTTAACATTATTACTTAACTATGACAGACTGTTGATTTAACATATAAACCCATGTGAACATGTTCCCTGATCACAAAACAATTAAGCAATCATGATATTCAGTCCTAATTCAGATGTTTTCTGGTAACATTCTCATGCAATGAGCCTTAGATTGATGCCTTTGATCTCAGTTTATCATGGCAGTCATTGTGATCGGTGTTAGGTCAGCTGATTTTCAGTTTCATGGGCACTGCTGTTTGTCCCATCCTCTTGATTCTTGTGCTGTCTTCTGCTGAGATGATTGCACTACTGAGTTGCAAAATTGATGTTTTCAGGTCATGACATGGGTTAGCTTTTCCTTGCTGGTATCACTAAAGCCTGTAGGTCATAAAATATGCATCCCTTTCCTAGACTTTTTCTATTCCTAGGCTGAACCTCTATGTGATATATCAAAAAGTCCCCTTTCTCTCTCTTTTAAAAAAATACATAATCCTTATCTTAAAGCTATTGTGAATACAAAGAAAATACCAAAGAAACCATTCTATAATATCCTTATATCAAACTCCTAACTTATGCTAATACCAAAAGTCCCTAAAAAGCTTAAAGAACTATGTTAAAATTAAACCATCAAATCAATGTCTAAAAAAAGAAACAAAAAAGATATTACATTAACTAAAGCATGCTTTTTAAAACAAAAACCTATTTACCACAACCCTCACCTATATTACATAGAGCTCTTTTGAAATGCTATGGTTCACACAAAAAAAAGAAGGTTTGAACCAGAACCCATAGAATAACTTATTCTACTTAAATTTACCCATTATTGCTTATACTTTATTATTAGTAGTATGTCTATTATAATCAATTACTAATTGTAATAGTATATGATAATTACTGTATGCTTAACATATTTATTATTATTACTTATTACTTGATACACCTTATTATAATTACTAAATAATTATTATGAGTACTCACTATTCATTATGCTTACTGTTCAAACTTAACTACTAAAAGCATCAAAATGACAAATTTCCAAAGTCCCTTACAATCAGAAATAATGCTAAAATAATTATCCATATCAGGTTTGCACTTACAAACTGTTGCATATTTTTCTTAACAAAACTTAGGACTGTAACTTTTAGGCAGAACACAGTTTTTGCAGGCAAGAGAGAGATAACAGAGAGAGAGATAACAGAGAGAGAGAAGGCAGGTGTGGGGGAGAGGGGAAGTGTTCAAGAGGGGATTGGATGTGGCACTTGGTGCTATGGTTGAGTAGTCATGAGGTCTTGGGTGACAGGTTGGACTTGATGATCTCTGAGGTCTTTTCCAACCTTATTGATTCTATGATTCTATGACAGGCTCAGCAAAACAACTGAGAGAGTGTAAGGGGGGGAGTGTTGAATGACATTGCCAAATCCACAGCAGCTCCCTTTACAGGTAGCTCTCAGAGTTGAACTGCAGGACCTCTCAGTGGCACAGAGGGTCCCAATACAACCATAGGATCAGGCTGCAGCATCCATCAGAGGCATGGAAAGTCTCCTAAGTTCACCAGAAGTTGTGAAATTCTCACCCAGAGATAACAAGAACAGTAAATAGGATTGCAACTCTGGACTTCAGGAAAGCTACCTTTGACCTCTTCATAGACCTACTTGGAGGAATTATATGATGTAGGGCTCTAGAAGGGAGCTGATTAATATACAAACACCACCTCCACCAAGCCCAAGATCAGTACATCCCTATGAATAAGAAATCAAGCAAAGGAGGCAGGAGACCTGAATCAATGAGCAAGTAGCTTCTTGAAAAATTAAAATAGAAGAAGAAAGTCCACAATATACGTAAAAATGGACTGGCCACTTGGGAGAAAGATGGGAATCTTGCCAGAGAATGTAGGGATGCAATGAGGATGGCTAAGGCCCATTTGGAATTAAATCTGACAAGGGAGGTCAAGGACAAGAAGAAGAGCTTCTTCAAGTCTATTAGTAGCTAAAAATAGGAAAAATGTGGGCCTGCTGCAGAACGAGATGAGTGCCCTTGTGACAGAGGATACAAAGAAGGTGGAGTTTGATTGTATTCTTTTCTTCAGGAGAAAGGAGGACTTTCTCTTGGTCAATGTGAATCAAGTTAGATATCATTTAGGTGGACTGGACATCTACAAATCCATGGGTTGTGATGGGATGCAACCTGTGAATATTGAGAAAGGTGGCTGTGGGAGCTTCATCGTCTTTGAAAGGTCATGGAGAACAGAAGAGGTACCTGAGAACTGGAGGAAAGCCAGTATCACTCCAGTCTTCAAAAAGTGCAAGAATGAGGACCCAGGAAAGTACTGTCCAGTTAGTCTCACCTCCATCATTGGAAAGATGGTAACATAGCTCATTCTGCATGTCATCTAAACATATGGAGGAAAAAGTGAACAACATAGATGCACCAAGGGGAAATCATGCTTGACCAAACTGATAGCCTTCTATGACTGGGTAAACAACGGAGAGCAGTGAATGTTGTCTACCCTGACATCAGCAGGGCTTTTGACACTCTCTTCCACAGCATCCTCACAGGTAAGCTTAGGAAATGTAGGTTAGATGAGTGTACAGTGAGGTGGATTGAGAAATGGCTGAATGACAGTGCCAAGAGTTAGGTCTCATCTGACCACTAAACAAAAGACAGAGACTCTCTATTAAACCCTCTCCCTTTCCAAAGGGGAAGAGAAAATAATTAAGGAAGGGAGAGTTATGAACTGGAAAAGAAAACTGAAAGAGCTGCAGTGAAAATAACAACTAAATTAAATATATGGAGATATATACAAAGCCAATATTGAACCCAATCGCCCTGATGCCAGTTATATCACTGTCACCACTGATGCTGTGGGCAGGCATTAGGGAAGTGCCAGACCAGGACTCAGCAGCAAACAGACACCAAATTCAGAATCTGGATCCTGGAAATGGCTGGATCCCGGAAATGGATTCAAGTACACATGGACTGAGGTCGAAGGCAAAACAGTCCTCACAGAACACTGGCCATTGAAGAAGAGAGCTTGGCTCTAGCAGTCTCTCAACTTTATGCTTGATAGGATGCATATAGAATGTCACACTTTGTTGGTCAGTTTAGGGTCACCAGAACTCTCTCCACCTCCCCTCAAGTATGGCTTTTTACTTACTCTACCCACGGAGTGGTGCACAAGGTTTAGCAGTGGTCTTGATCTGCATATCAGTGCTAATGGCTTTCCAGTATAATGATAATCTTTATTCATATGTTCTTAAACTTTTAATCTTTTAATGCATTTTCAGGCCACAGATTTAGAATTCTATCATGAAAAGATACACATCCAAGTATTTTCAAGTGTATTATATTTTCTGAAAAAGATTGATGTAAATATTCTTTGCTATAACAAAATGTAAAGAAAAGAAACAGATGTAAATACTAAGACTCAATTGATGGCTCAGATTTCTGTTGCCTTACAGAAATTCAGGGGGAAATCTTAAATAAAAGTTATATTCTGCATTAATTTTTTTCTTCTATTTCTGCCTGTTGATTTGCCTTTCTTCTTCTGTACACCTAACAGGATAAAAAAATTCAAAACGTTTATTTTAAAAGTAAACACGTCTGATGTTGAGTGGGCAATGAAAAAGTTGTCTAAAACTTTCCCACTGCCTATTTGGAGTTCTTTTAAGTCTGATACTTTCTGGTAACACCTCTGTTTGAAGTTGGTTACTTGACATGAAAGAATGACAATCAGAATAAATCCATTTATGAGAAGAATGTGACAAGATTAAAACCTAGAACTTGAAATTTTCTTTATGCTGGGCTTTGTAGTTTTCTGTTTACAAGAATGTGCTGTTCATGTCAGAGATGTATTTTTGTTATCTCTCAATTTTGCCAGGATCTAGACTTGTGGAAAAAAAGGTCTGCCAGCAGACTTT
Organism: Colaptes auratus; assembly: GCA_015227895.2. NCBI lineage: Eukaryota > Metazoa > Chordata > Aves > Piciformes > Picidae > Colaptes > Colaptes auratus. Next base: position 78,548,161 of record CM026897.1, on the reverse strand, counting down.
AAAGAGGTTTGATGATATTTAGGAGACAATATGCCAGTGATTTTGTCTATAATATAGAATGGTCAAAGCAGGGGAATGAGGAAAGTTTACTTCACAATTGCAGGTACAAGCTGTTCTCTTCTTCACTGATGAGTTATTGTCTTCAATACAGTCCACAAGTGGATAAGCCTGTGTCTAGAGCAGGACAGTAAACTTAAGAGGCCAAAAATACGGTTTGGTCTAGAATAGAGAAGACTAAAGCAAAATATTAGGGTAAGACAAAACAACTTTGAAATTAAGAAGAATTACAGAGACTAAATATTAAATAATTCTCTCTAAAAGCATAGCCAAGAAATAGAATATGCTACTGAGGAAAGCTGTAGAATCCCCGTCACTGAAAGTTTTTCCAGAGCATCAAAGAAAAGCATTACCTTCAGTGGCCAAGGCACGCTTGTTCCTGCCCTGAGGCGGGTGATGGATTTAGAAAGTTCCTCCCAGGCCTACAATCCTATAAATGTGAATGTGATCATAAACATTCAAAGCGGGACACAGGATATGTGCAGCTTTCATATTTTCATTATATATCTGACAAAGATGGAAAATACAGCGGATAAACTCTACAGTGGTTGTGAACTGAAGCTTGTCTTTATTGCAAAAGCAAATGTAAATTAACATGCCTGAATAATCTTTCCAATGCAGCCTCTTTCCACAGAGAGAAGATTGATAGAGGCCATGATGCAGAACAGTACTAAAGCAGCAGAAGGTGATTTGTTACTGGGGTAATTGCATAAGAAGCTGAAAAGCTACACATGCATCTCTTGTTTTGCAATGTTGTAACTTGAGCTACCTTATCCCTCTTTCATTAACAGTTCAGGTGTCAGCAACTCTTTAGTTTAAAGGCTTTTTCACTGAATGGTCATCAATCTCCGTATTAAAAGCATCATTTAAGTCAAACTGCAAATGCTTGCAACTAGAAAGATACCTGAACAGGAATAAAATCTGAATTATACTTTGAATAAAAGACTTCAACATTCAGCAGTGCAAATTATACTGTGGCACAACTAATATCAATATCTGTATGCAGTTATCTGGATAATATTTACTAGACCTACATTAAAGTGGCAGAAAGGAATTGTGAGTAAAAATGTTGAGAGTTTTAAATCACACACTACTTTCTTACCCTTAATTTGTATTATAAATTTTGTTGAAGGAATACTGGAGACATAAGGACTATAATGTCCTCTCCATTCGCATCAAAATTTACTTTGTTTCAGTGTCAACTCATTGTTCAAGCCATAATCAAATCTTGTGTACCAAACTGTTTTTCATCTGTTCGTGGCAGACATATTTCGGATCATCTGGCAGAGTGTTAACAGTACACCAAACACAAGTTCTCAGTGGCAAATCTCTTACCACAAGGAAATAGCCAGTAATTACATTATATCTGTGCTTTCAACTTACAGAGTCATCTTGAAAAAACTCTTTAATATTACTGAAGCTAATACCAAATATGTATGCTTGGCATCCCCAGGCATAGAGGATTGATTGTTTTACTTATTTATGCTAGTTTACAACTGAGTGTTTTTGTATTTAAAGTGTTTCTTGATGCTCTGCTTTCTATACATGCAGTGCAACAGCAACCTTTTTTTAAAATAACAGATTCTGGTAGCCAGCAATAAGCTGTTACTGATTTTGCAGCCCTATTTTTTCTTGTCTATGTTTGCCAAAATCTTGACTCAACAAGAAGAAATTATAGATGCAGAAAAATTTCATTGAATGTAGAAACAAAGTACAGAAATGAAAATAATATCCACATCAAAAGAAACTGAGATACAGGAAAACACAAGTGTCTGTAAGAGTTGTCTGCTTTTCCTAGTTTGTGACATGTCCCTGATAATGCATTATTCGTGTGAGTCTTTGTAAGACTGAGAAAGAACTACAAAATGACAGCTCTCAGTGAGAGAGAGCATAACTTAGACACAAATAGATGCAAGTTTTTTAAACTAAGCATTAGTAAACTGAATTTTTCCAGGACATAAGGACCTCATGATGAATGAGGGCAACAAGGCTGGTGAGAGGCCTTGAGCACAAGCCCTATGAGGAGAGGCTGAGGGAGCTGGGATTGTTTAGCCTGGGGAGGAGGAGGCTCAGGGGAGACCTCATTGCTCTCTACAACTACCTGAAGGGTGGTTGTAGCCAGGAAGGGGTTGGTCTCTTCTCTCTAGCAACCAGCACCAGAACAAGGGGACACAGTCTCAAGCTGCATCAGGGGAAGTTTAGGTTTGAGGTGAGGAGAAAGTTCTTCACTGAGAGAGTCATTCACCATTGGAATGGGCTGCCCAGGGAGGTGGTAGAGTCACCGTCCCTGGAGATGTTAAGAGGGGATTTGACATGGCACTCAGTGCCATGGTCTAGTCATGAGGTCTGTGGTGACAGGTTGGACTCGATGATCTTTGAGGTCTCTTCCAACCTTGGTGATACTGTGATACTGTGATTTTAAGCAACCATTATTTGCACAGTAAACAGTTTGGAGAAGACAGTTGACAAAGACATCAAAACTAGGCAATTTAATAGTGTTTAATCCTTATGTCCCTTTCACACCCAGGAAGCAGAAACCCATCAAGTAAAACGGTGTTCATTTTGTTGTGGATTGAATTTTCTCCAATACACATTTCTGTATCTGCTTTGCAAAGACAACACAAGATGCAGGGGAAACTTCTGTCTTTCAAATACAAAGCGATGTGGATTTCCTCACTTCTACTGTTCTGCTCGTCAGTATGACTTTGAAACCATTCAGCATATCTCCTTATCAGACTCTGGGGTTTGAAGATGCACATTGAGTATTGTCTTATTTGAAATAAGAAGAAAAATTAGCACTTACGAGAAATGATCAAGTGAAACATGAAAAGATGTTTTGGGCTATATTAGCAGGAAGACATATAAATGTATCTAAGTATCATACATTTTGGTTGATGTCCTCTGTGGAACACTAGAAGGCAGGCCTGGGGAGTGAAAAATATGGTAGAGCTTGATAACACCTCAGACCTGAAGTGATGGCCGAGAAGGAAGCTGGACAAATAAAATAACCAGAAGAAAGAAAGTTACAAAATATTCTTCTCTCTCTGCACTGAGTGCCTCTAATAATGTTTATAGAAGCTGCAGCTTTGTCTCCTCCTTTGTCACAGAAACTATAAAAGGATGTGTCAGGAGTACATTTTAATTTCACATTAAAGTAACTTACAAAGATACATGAGATAAAATTGATGGCAAAAGTTATATTGCCAAAACAAATTAAGCTTTTTTTTTTAAGTAGAAAGTGGAAGACCTGACAATTATCCCACCATCATCATTGTTCTTTCACTAATCCATTGTATCTCAAATTATCCTGTAAGACCACTTTCACCATTCCTTCCTCAGATTTCTCATAAGTATCCCTTAAACCAATTAATATGGAGTAAAACCCTTACCAAGGCAATGCTCAGAGGAGTGAGACTTTGATGACTTCTGTCCATGTTTATCTGACTAAAATAATCTGCTGTAATCTGGAAAACACAAGCAATAGATGAACTTTGTTATTCAAATGCTGGTAACTTCATAGTCATGTATATAGTTGGAGTGGAAGATCAGAGAATGAAAAAAAGCCCTGATAGGCAGGAAGGAGTCAAATAAATTGGCTTGGGAAGACATCATTATAAAGGCCATTGGTAACACATGCAGCAATCTTCTATATCAAGTAAGAAAAATCTGTGACACCAAGTCAAATTTGAGCATTCAACACCGTATCAAAGACTAAGGGAGGTACAAGTGCTTTATGTGGGGTCTGAATAGCTATCCAGGACCTGATGAGTCAAGCAGCAGAAAGAGATTCCTCCCAGTGTAAACCAGCCCAGGCAGGAAGGAAATGTGTGTGTTACCAGTGTATTTGGTTTGGCTGGGCTGGACTTAATTCTCCCTAGAGCATCTTTCTAGCGCTGTGTTTTGCAGTGGGTGTTGATAACAGACCAATGTTTTGGCTACTGCTGAGCCAAGCACCAAGGCTGGGCTTTTCTGGCATTTTCCCCCAAGTGGCAGGCTGAGGGGTGGGCAAGATCTTAGAAGGGGACACATCCAGGCCAGCCAACCCAAACTGACTGAAGGCCATATGATGTCAGCTCAGATATAAAATCTAAGCAAAAGAAGGAAGTATGGGGACTTTCATTGAAGACATCTGTACTCCAGAGTAACCAATAAGCATATTGGAGCCCAGTTTCCTGAGAAGTGACTGAACTTCATCTGCTTATAGAAAGTAGTGATTTACATCTTCATTTACTCTAGCCTAAGAGGCTTCCCTTTTCCTAGGTATTCATTACAGCCTTTTTTTTGAGAATATTGACCTACTGGAGAGCAAGCGGACTGGGAGACATTCGCATGCTACAGCCACTCACATAGATATTTTGGTGTCTTAATTTACTTACACTTGTTTGTTAGTGATGTAACTGGTTTGTGAACTGGAATTTGCAGCTGAAGCACAGCTAGATTTGCCAGAGCAAATTGTCCATACAATCTTTCAGACCCTGACCCAAAAGGTCTCATAAACACATGCTTATTCTTAGAATGCTCATTCACTTAAAATGAAACATTGAGACTTCTCCACCTAGTGCTGAAATGTCTTATTAATGTTTACTCCAACATTTACAAGAATATTTGAAATTACTGAAAAGCAGAGGGAAGTGACTTTAATGCACTCTAACAATTCTACATTGGCAGAAGTTTTTCCCAGGTATTTCCCAAAGTCTTGAATTGGGTGCATTTGACAGGAACTTTTCAATTTCCATTAGCATCAGGAATTGCCTGAAGGAGTATTTTACATACTTTGTTGGTATCTATGATAAAGTGGCAAAAACAGTCAGTATATTTCAATTGAAACAATTTTTATACTGAAACACTATCTCACTCTGCTTTTTAAAAATCATGTTTTACCAAAAATTTGTTTCAACATTTTGAAGAACATCTTTGAGGTATCTTCAACAGAGCTGTAAAATTACTTCACACACACAAAAAATTGAGAGCAGCTTCTTCCCTCAAAACAAACAAAAAAAACCCCAACCAAAAACCCACTAAACAAACAAAAATTGCAACCCCCCCCAAATAAAAAAATAACCAAACACAAACCAAAACAACCCAAAATCCAAAAGAAAGTTTTCTGTTAATTATGTCTAGAATGTTTGTAGCATTATCTTGCATGTTTAAGCTGAAACATGTCTTCCTGTCTGGATCAGAAAAGTAAAGAAAAACCAAACCCAAACCCAAACCCTGACTCTTCTAAAATGACACAGAATACTACTTCAGAGGCAGTGCAACACTAACTGACCATCTAGATGTTCCAAACTGATTAAGAGCTCCCTCAGTCTTGACAGACATTTGTTGATATTTGAGGACTCTCAGTGAAAAAGCATCCTCCTTCGCCTCCCAGCTTTCTACAGCTTGTCAATCTCAGGTGAAGATAAACATGTTAATTGACTGCCTTGTTAATTTATTAATGAGTAATGACAGAAAGAGTAGTGTTGAATGCTCATAAAATTCGTCTTTCAGTGATGAACTATCCCTGTTTTAAGAGAATACTTTAAACTACCTTTCATTATTAATTTACTCATCATTGTACATTATACTTAAAGATCAACAACATCCAGCAAACTGCTGCATTATTATGGAAGCAAACGTATTGAAGAAGAAAGAATTACATGTACCAGACAACAGTTGGGGCTTTCATCTGTATTGTATTACAAGGAGAAGAGAAACAGCATTAGCATTTGAAAGTCAGATGCAGAATAATTGTATTCAATTAACTAAGGACTTCTTGGGCAGCAGCCCAACAGAGAACTGCACATAACAAGACCAGGCAGAATGGAAACAAGTGAACTGGTTTGAATTCTGTATTACCCAAGTGCTAGTAAATACAAGTACTGTGCCATGTTTGTTAACTATGTAGCTATTAGGAATAAATAGCTACTCCATTTCCATTAAAATTTATACTTTTTACTCCTTTACAATAATTCTCTATGCCTAACTGAGGCATTCAAGTGGTATTTGTCTTTGTAGGAGGTGCTGTGCAATGTACACACACTCTGCTAAACATCTCTTTCCCACACTTTACATTCTATCTTCTTGAAGTGAAGGGAGTTTGCATTCATCATAAGGTGTTCATGCTTCCTTGAAGTGGCAATACAAATCACAGAATTATTGAATTATTGAGGTTGGAATAGACCTCTGAGATCATCAAATCCAGCCTGTGACCTGACATCACCACATTGACTAGACCGTGTCACTAAGTGCCACATCCAATCTTTCCTTAAAGACCTCCAGGGACAGCAAATTTACCACCTTCCTGGGCAGTCCATTCCAGTGTCTAATTACCCTTTCCATAAGGAATTGATTCCCAGCATCCAACCTAAACCTCCCCTCATGAAGCTTCAGGCCATGTCCTCTTGTCTTGTCTCAAGTTGCCTGGGAGAAGAGCCCAACCGCCACCTTACCACAGCTTCCCTTCAGGAAGTTGTAGAGTGTAATAAAGTCCTCCTTGAGCCTCCTCTTCTCCAGGCTAAACAACCCCAGCTCCCTCAGCCTCTCCTCAAAAGACTTATGCTCTAGTCCCTTCACCAATCTTGTTGCTCTCCTCTGGACCCACTCCAGCACCTCAATATCTTTCTTGAATAAGGGGCCCAAAACTACACACAGTGCTTGAGGTGAGGCCTCACCAGTGCTGTGAACAGGGACAGAATTTCATCCCTAGTCCTGCTGGCCACACTATTCCTGATACAAGCCAAGAAGCCATTGGCCTACCATGTCACCTGGGCATACTGCTGGCTCACATTCAGCTAGTTGCCAACTAGCACTCCCAGGTCCCTCTCTGCCAGGCTGCTCTCCAGCCACTCAACCCCCAGTCAGTAGTGTTGTGTGGGGTTATTGTGGCCAAAGCGTAAGACCCTGCACTTGGCCTTGTTAAACCTCACACTGTTGGCCTCAGCCTGTTGAATCAGCCTGTCAATTCAGCCTGTCCAGGTCTCTCTGAAGTGTCTGCTCTGAAGTGTCTTCCTGCCTTCCAGCAGACTGACACTCCCTGCCACACCCCCATCCCCACCCCAGCTTGGTGTCATCTGTGAATTTACGAACAGTAGACTCAATACATTTATCCAAGTCATCAATAATTCTGTTTGTGGGGCTTTGGCCCTGGGTGGCAGCCAAATGCCTACCAAAGCCACTCTATCACTCCCCTTCTTAGATGTACAGGAGAGAGGGGAAAATTTAACAAAAGCCAGTTATAAGATAGAAGCAGTTTAATAATAATAATAAGCACAAGTGATAGACTGCATAGAAGCAAAACCAGAGAGACATGTTAATCATCAGCAGAATGGTGCTTGGTCTCAGGAAGCAGGGCTCTCTATGCATAATGGTTCCTGTGAAGGATGGATGTCATGGATGAATCTTTCCACACTTCCTTCTTTCACTTTCCTCTTATATTTGGTCTGATGTCATATGGCATGCAATACTCCTTTGGCCAGTCTGAGTAAGCTGGCTCAGCTGTGTCCCCTCCCAAGATCCTGCCTACCCTTCAGTGTACTCCCAGGGTGGGGAAATGTTGGGAAAAACACAGCCTGGACGATTCAGCAGTAGCCAAAACACTGTGTGACCGTTTTAGGCTGTTCCTTTAAGAAAGGGACAGTTGCTGGAGCACTCTGGCTGAATGTATTGAAAACAAAGATAAGGTCTAAACGAATTTCATTGGTGGATTGGTAGAATGCAACTTTAAGTTTAAGTTCAGTTTGAGTCTCAGTCAGTTCAGTCTGGTTCTCTCTGTTCCTGTCAGCCTGTCTGTTTCTCTCTCTCTGAAGCAACAGCTGCTGGACGGAGGCGACCTTGAATTAACAAAGCTAACCAGATAAAAAAACTAATTCTTGCACATGCTTTGAGCTAACAGAATTTTCTCCTTAATTGCCTTTCTCTCTCTCTCTAACCCTTTCTGGGAAAAAAGGGAGGGAGGGAGGGTACAGGGGGGGAATCCTCCTGGCTGGAGGAAGTCTTCTGTATTATGTTCATTGCTGTATATTTCTGTATATATTGTAAATACTGTATATTGTGTACATATTCACTGCATTACATTCCTGCCTGTAAATACAGCACCTTCATTTGCTTCTCCGACTGAATTAGCTGTGGTATCTTTGTGTGTGGGGGGAGAACTTTCTCTCACCCTGCCACACACTGATAACATTACAGTACTGCAAAACACAACACTAGAAGGATGCTTTGAGAATTAACATTAGTTCAACCAATCTCAATACAATGTTGAATAGAACTGTGCCCAGAACTGATCCCTGGGGGACATCACTGGTCACCAGATACCAACTGGATGCCACACCATTCACAACCACTCTCTGTGCTTGGTCATCTAGCCAGTTTTTAACCCAATGAAGGATGCATCTTTCCAAGCAATGGGGTACCATCTTTTCCAGGAGGATGCTGTGGGAGACTGTGTCAAAGGACTGTGTTAAAGGCATTGTTGAAGTCTAGGTAGACCACGTCCACAGCCCTCCCTTTGTGTACCAGGTGGATCACACAGTCATAGAATGAGATCAGATTGGTTAGGCAGGACCTAGCAATAAATTGTCTTACTAAAAAGCACATTGCACCACAACCAGGTATTCCAGAAGATTTAATTTACTGGTGTAAGTGAAACAAATAGTGTTAATCTCTGAACCAAGCAACAAACACAGGAGGTGTATTCCCACACACAATATAGAGAGTACACACAGAAAAGTAAAGTACTGTTTCCAAGGTACTGCCTGACAGTGCCCAATGAAAACAGTTAGTTTTCCCTTTAGAACTGCTTTCTACTAAAGATGTGGTTTTCAAAAGAATTGAGATGATACAAAATTCCATATGAATATTGTCTTTAATTTCAGAAGACTTTTGAGGATGCTTAGTCTATTGTCTCTTTAGGTAACATATTATCATGGGCTTGTATGGTTTATTGTTCTGTTTTCTCTGGTAAATGCTGCAAAATATGTGTCTCTGAATTACTATTGTAGTAGGAGATGAATCTTCCTCTTTAAGAGACCTTTGATTTTTCAAGTGAACTATATTATTAAGTTAAGGTATCTCTTCCTTTTGCAGGATATCCAAAGTGACATCTTTCTTGGATTCAGGTCAAGAACTTTATCTGAAAAGTTCAGGGCCAGGCAAGTGTGTTTTTTCTGAGGCAGGTAACTGAGCTCACAGAAACCATGCAATGTCTGCTTCCATTGTGACTTATAGCTATCCTTCTGAAGTGGGGAATCTACAGATTTTGATTGCAAGTGAGTTGTTATGGTCACATGCTAGTCTAAATTGCTATAAATTGGAGGTAACAGCACTAAAGTTAGCTGGGAAGGCATCCACTGTACAGACAGCATGCATCTCTTCCTCAAAGTTAGCTTCAAATGAATGGGGAAAATATGTCTACGAAGTCTCATGTCTCAGTCCAGATCTAGATTAACAGCGTTCCTTTTCTAGTCCAGACCATGGCAGCAATGTTTACAAACTGCATGCCTTGACTTTTGATTAAATACCTTCTAAGGTCAGATTTTGCTTTGTATTCCCAAATAAACTTTCCAAAGTTCATTTTTACATCTCTTTTGAAGATATCCATTATTGACTAGTGAATTATGTGGATTACTTTTCCTTTGCTGTTATCACCCCCAGATATGTGCTTTGCTCCACAATAAAGTAGTTTCTGTAAATCCCAAGAACAAGGGTTTGTTCTCCTCAGAAATGCTGCACAGGTCTCTCTCTTTCAATAGTCACTTTCCATGTCCTGTGTTGTAGTGTGATGGTTTAGCCCACATGCACCAACAAAAAGCACAGCTGAACTCAGCCAGAGAAGTGAATGGAAGCTGTATTTTACAAGCAATAATGGAGGGCAGTGGATATATACAAAATATGCAGTATTTACAATATTAAACAAAAATTTACAAGAAAAGAAGCAACACAGAAATCCTCCTCATGAGGAGGATCTCACCTCGGGTTCCCCCCAACCTCTCTCCCCCTCTCCCCTTTCCCTCTAATTAATTTGAAGAAAAGAGAAGAGTAGAATAAGGGTGTTAAGAGAATTCCAGTTTGCTCAAAGCAGTTGTTAAGAAGTTAGCTGCTTATCTTATCAGTTTCAGTCCAGGGTCAGCATGCATGCATTCTGGCCAAGAAACAGAAGACACACTGAGAACAAAATGTAAGATTGTAAAACTACATCCCACTTATCTACCAATGAAATTAGTTTAGAATTATCTTCCTTTTGTTTTCCTTTTTACACCCACACATTCAGCCAGAGAATTCTGCAGCTATCCTTTCTTAAAGGCACAGCCTAAACTGTCACAGCCTCCTTTGGACAACTGAAGCTATCTGCAATCATATCACTGGGCACACTGTGTCTCAAACCTCTTATATATTAGTCCTCTCTAGTGACTAATTTTACTTTATTTTATGCTACTGCTGAGTAAATGGAGGAGTGAATGTGCTTATTTTTTAAATTCCGAATGTGTCAGGGGTCTTAGTGAGTAACATTTTACTGTTAACAAATCACATAACTATTGTAACTTATTGTAGTTTTATTACTATTTATTCATTTGTATAACATCTTGATTTACATTGGTGATTAACGTGTCTTTAACAAGTCCAAAGGAAAACAATTGCATTTTCTTCTTCCAAACTCCACAGAAGCAAGAGGCTGAACTAGTACTCATGCACATTATCCCTAGAATACCTTTTATTTTCACATTTTAACAGTCTTGTAGATCTTATGTATCTGATGGGAGAAGATAAAATGATGAATGATGGTCTACAGGTAATGCTTTAGGAAGTCCTAATGCACACAGAGTGCTTTAGGAAGAATCTCAGGTACAACAGTGATGACAGTGAGAATTAGAAGTGGGAAAAGTAGAAGAATTTAATGAGCATAACAATGCCTTCCAGTGGCTGTTTCTAAAGGCAATATGTTCTTCTGTTGTCTGACCATGGAAAGTGCCTTCCAAAACCAGCTTAGAATGTGGTGGTGCCAGGCTTCTGAACCTTTGACAAGAGTGCAGTCTCTGTTCTTTTTGCAGTGTATACAGTAGCTGTTGATTGTTCTATAGAAATTCAGGATATGAAGATCATACATTGGATGTGCGAACTCAACCACGTGTTTCTTCCTTATGCTGCTAACATAATCAGTTTAATGGGTTTAAATGGGTGTTCACTTCCTTTGGTGGAATCTTTTGCACCTGGCTGTTGGTTTGGAGCATTCTGGCTAGGTAACTAACCTGAAAACAGAGCATCCAGATCCAGGGTGTGGGACAAATTATGTTTGCTCTGGTTTCAGAGGTTTTTAGACACACAATATTCAACTTCAAATGCAAACAAGCTGCACTGCAGAAGCTTAAGTATTTGTCAGGTAAGGTAAATTAATGATAACAGTAATATTATTTTATGATTTTTAGTGGGAATAAAAAAATTACATGTTAAAACAATACTTTTAACAAGAGAAACCAAATATTCTCCTGTGAGTGATTCCAGAGCAATCATTATCATTTCCATAAAGCTGAACTGGTGTAATTGGTAAATTTGATACAGCTTTCTGCTGCCACTTTACGCTATTGGAGTTCCACTCGTTTCATTGTTTCTATTGGGCTATAAAACTGGAGTAATATGGCCAAAAACTGAGCCTGTTACAGCCAAATAACAACTAATTATACCATTCTTTTTCATAGCAGAAGTTTGATTTGGTTAATATAGACAGTGTAAAGGTAGTGGATCAGTACATATACCCAGTATTATCATTACATTAAACTAGTAAAAGAAATATGTCTGTTTGGCATTTATGGCAGTTGGTGAGTAACTGGGAAAGGGAAGAATGTGCACTGGAGTAGAGCTATGGTAAACTTACAGCTAGTTTTTTTTCTCTTATGCTGCATAAGAAATATGTGACTGCTTGCTCTCATGGCTTTCAGCAAGATAGTGGCATTTCATGTATGCCTCATCCTCGTCTATGAACTATACTTGTGAAGAGATATTATCCACTGTGCCATACTCACAAACACTGAGAACAATTTAGAGCGCAAGCACAGAGTCATGGTATCCCTAAGATCTTCTGCTATTCTGTACCTACATAAGTGTCTAGGCAGATGTTAATCTGACCTGTGGTAGGGTGAGAAAAATTCTCCCCCCACACACAAAGAAACCACAGCTAACTCAGTTGGAAAAGCAGATGAAAGCTATATCTACAAGCATAAATGGAATGCAATGAACATGCACACAAATATACAATATTTACAATATATACAGAAATACACAGCAATGAACGTAATGCAGAAAAAGCCTTTTCCCTCCAGCCGGCCAGGGGGGTTCCCTGAACCCCACCTCTCTCCCTCCCTACCTCCCCTTTTTCCCAAAAAGGGTTAGAGAGAGAGAGAAAGGCAATTAAGGAGAAAAATTCTGTAAGCTCAAAGCGAATGCAATAATTAGTTTTCTTATCTGGTTAGCTTTGTTAATTCAAGGTCGCTCCTGTCCGGCAAAGCTGTTGCTTCAGAGAGAGAGAAGCCGATCAGCCCACAGGACAGAGAAGAGCAGACTGAAACCCAGCCTGAACCCAGTCTGAACTAACAGAACCGAAACCCAAAGCTGCACTCCACCAATCCACCAATGAAATTAGTTTAGACTATCTTGTTTTTGTTTAAATATCAAAAACATTCAGCTAGAGTGTTCAGCAACTGTCTCTTTCTTAAAGGCACAGCCTAAACCGGTCACAGACCTTATATTTCGAATACAAGCATTTGAATTTTCCTTTTTCATTGGTAAGATATGAAAAAAAGTATTACTGAGTAACTGGACATTAGGCCATTTTATTTTACCTGTTAGACTCTCTGTGGGCACTAGAATAGAATAGAATAGAATAGAATAGAATAGAATAGAATAGAATAGAATAGAATAGAATAGAATAATAGACCAGATTGGAAGAGACCTCTAAAATCATTGCGTCCAACCTATCAACCAATCCAACCCACCTAAACAACTAGACCATGGCACCAAGCACCCCATCAAGTCTCCTCCTGAACACCTCCAACGATGGTGACTCCACCACCTCCCCGGGCAGCCCATTCCAATGGGCAATCACTCCTTCTGTATAGAATTTCTTCCTTACATCCAGCCTAAACCTCCCCTGGTGCAGCCTGAGACTGTGTCCTCTTGTTCTGGTGCTGGCTGCCTGGGAGAAGAGACCAACATCCGCCTGGCTACAACCTCCCTTCAGGTAGTTGTAGAGACCAATAACGTCACCCCTGAGTCTCCTCTTCTCCAGGCTAAGCAACCCCAGCTCCCTCTGCCTCTCCTTATAGGGTTTGTGTTCTAAACCCCTCACCTGGTTGCCCTTCTCTGGACTCGTTCCAGCAAGTCAACATCCTTCCTAAACTGAGGGGCCCAGAACTGGACACAGGACTCGAAGTGCGGCCTAACCAGTGCAACGTACAGGGGGAGAATGACCTCCCTGCTCCTGCTGGCCACACTGTTCCTGATGCAGGCTAGGATGCCATTGGCCTTCTTGGCTGCCTGGGTACACTGCAGGCTCATGTTCAGACTACCATCAACCAGCACCCCCAGGTCCCTCTTTGCCTGGCCATTCTCCAGCCACTCTGACCCCAGCCTGTAGTACTGCATGGGGTTTCTGTGGCCAATGTGCAGAACCTGGCATTTGGATGTGTTAAATCTCATGCCATTGGATTCTGCCCATTTGTCCAGCCTGCGTAGGTCCCTCTGCAAAACTTCTCTACCCTCCAGCAGATCAACTCCTGTTGGGGCTTGGTGTTGTCTGCAAATTTACTGATGATGGACTCAATGCCCTCATCCAGATCATCAATAAAGATATTAAAGAGCATGGGGCCTAGCACTGATCCTTGGGGCACACCACTGGTGACTGGCCATCCAGATTTATCATAGTAAGTTGTTGCTGTTGGCTCTATAGCAAACCAGAAGGTCTGTGAATGAAGAGAAATGCAAACTCTGCAGTATTAACAACTATCAATTTGTGAAGGTGGGCAGTTTGCTCTGAGCCTGGATTTGAATGTTCTGTTACCATCAGCCATCTTTCTAGGACAGCTATGGTTGTGCTGGACATGGCACATGAAACAAAATGACCTGGAGTGTAAGCATGTCTTTTCCACCTAGAAGAAACAGGGAATGTTGCTTTTATGAGCTGGATATGTAAAAGTCATGAATAGCATGAACTGATGAGTTACATTAATCTCAAATGGAAAATATTTTTTAAATTGTTCTGATTAATGGGGATAAAGGTCTTAAAAATTTCTATTATCTTCTCCCTCTTTGTGTAGCTTAGTGTTTCATTTCACATTGTGAAGGCAATGAAAAACTCTCAAAATGATCTCTGAGGATAACAAGGGGGAAATATTCTAAAATGGACCAGTAGAAGTAAAAAATTCAGCATAAACATATCTTGTGAGCAATTTTCATTATTATTTTTGTTGTTAAAAATATTTGTAATGTCATTCTGAGGATTTTAAATTCCAAATTAAGGGTTCTGGTGCATTATTTAGTTAGAATACTGACTTTTAGTTTCAATTCTGCAGGAAAGGACAAAAGCCAAAGGACTTGATAATTCAGTAGTCAACAGCTTATTCAGTGTGTGATGACAGAAGGAAATATCATGGAGTTAAGGTAAGAGTAATGGGTTGGTTTTTTTGCAGGGAAATCCACAGCTTTTAAGCAGCACATGATCCCACAGACATTGCAGATTCAAAGTGGTCAGAATCAGATTCACATCTTTCTGTTTTCACAGCCTTATCTTTTTTGCAAGGTCAGGTAAAGTAGGTAGATAACAAAGACACATATCTGAAGTGCCAGACTTTGGAACCTCGTTATACTTATGCTATTGATACAGTCTATAAAAGCAGGTTTTTTTCTTTCTAAAATATAAAGTATATTTGTAATTGTTATCAGAGTAGAAGGAAGCATCATAAATCTATTTCTTCCCCAGTAACACTACATTATTAAATAGAAATGAAACTTCAGTGTGGTTGTATCAGACAGGGGAAGAGTATGTCCTCTTCTATCACAGAAGAAAAGCTGTCAGTATTGTCAATATGTATTTTTTAAGCAGCTACAGACACTGAAGTATCCTCTAGAAACGACTGCAAAGCTCAGATACCTGTGTCATTTTTAAAGTTGAGTAGGATGTTTATTCATTTGGACAGCATAGGATGCAGGTAAAGTGAACAGGTAAGGACAGCAAATAATGTATTGTGTTCAAGTTAATCCATTCAAACTAGTCTATTCTTGTAGCTTGTCTGTCATACCTTGTTGGAGAAATGACATGTCAGAATAGGACATAAGAGGCTGGCTTGAAAAGCAAGATATATGGTATTATTTGCATTCATATTTTTAATTTCCAAAATATTTAATTTTCATTTTGCAGCAGATGCTTGTATTAGTTAATTGCTTTGGAGAAGTTGCCTGAACAGCAAACAGAATCTTTTACTCTTGAATTTACATCTAATCTTTTGGTATATTGGCAAATGTTTAAACTTGGGATCTGATGTACAACTGAGACATTTGCATGTGAGAAGGGAGATTTCCCCTAATCCTGCAGATAGGGCAGTTCTGAATTTAGAGCTGGGTATGACATGTCACTCCTCTGCCTTCTGTTTCACTGAAATGGATACTTAGAGTATATACCACTTTGCCTAGTTGCCTTCTGTGGACTACAGCCCTGATATCTGAACAATTTCACACCTAACTGAAATGATCCTTGTAACATCGTAATGGCTAAAGATTCAGAACATGATACTGTTAGTTTTGCATAAGTGTGATTCCATGGATTCTCCTGAAGATGTTCTTAATCTATCCTGGTAGGAGGAAATTGTGAGATTTTCCCCCTCTTTTGTTCATTCATTGAAAGCAAATATTTGAATTCAGAGATTTCTAATAGCCAGTATTTTGTAGACCTGCATGGTCTATGAGTTTTTGCATAGCTTGTCTCTTACAAAGGTGTAATATAAAGAGCGGATCATCTATGTCTGATTTTCATGACAATTACATGCAAAATTTCATAGCAAATTACACTTCTTTTATTTTCTAAAATTTTCTTATTAAGATTAAGATTTTGTCTCCTTCCACTTAAACTTTTTCTGTCTGCATTTTGTTTTGCTAAATAAGTATGTTGCTCTTTTCTGGCTTCTTCCATCCATTTCTGTCTGACTTCAATACTTCATAAACCACATTGCTTCTCTGTTGGAAAAATTTCTTTCCAGTGCTATTACTCCACATTATCACACCTATTTCTCTATTAACATTCCTTTATGCCTTCCTCTTCTCCTGACTATCTTTATTCACCTTCTATCCCATGATTTTTATCCTTTATCAGCTCATGTTTTGTGAGCACTTCCTGTGAAGCACTTAGCAATGCTCAAGTAACTAATTATGCAGAACTGGAATTATTTGATAGATCATAACTGAGGTTCCTATTATCTTCCATTAGAAGGATGAAAGTATCAGGAAAAAATATTAGTTTGTCTGCACAGTTAACTAAGTGTTAATGAAGAAAATAAAAAGGCAGAACCCCTACATGTTTTCATGGAGGTTATACCCAAAAGGCAAAGCATATGAAAACATGTGTTTTCAGATAGAACCTGTTGTTATCGTCTTAGTAGCTAGCACACATCTGCAGTAACTCCTATGAGCTTGCTAGACTTTAAACAAATGACAGGGAGAGCAGTCACAACCAAAGCAGCTGGGATTGTACACCACTGCATGGCATCAGAAACAGGCCTTAAGAAGTCAGAGGGTCAGCCAAGATACTGAGAACGCAATGTATTTCATTTTCTGTTATTAATTATAAGACTGTTTACTGCATAAAAACACTGCTACATCACCTGAAAGCTTTCCTGATATGCTGAGCTATGAATAGTTTTTCAAGTACTTGAAACTTCACAGGACAAGAGATTGAAAGATCCCTTTTAACAGAGGGGAGAGCTTTGCAGCACCCTATGCTCTGAAGGTCAGCAGTAGATGCTGTGGCTAGGGTGCTTTGGGGCTTTCCCAGTTCTTTCAGTTTTCAATAACAGATGTAAAAATAAATACACTACTTCTTGCTCAAGGCAACTTCTGGGAATGTAAAACAAGTGGGAAGTAATAGTGCAATTTCAGGCCTTAACAGTGTACCCAGAAAGATAATTATGTACTCTCTATAATCCTCAGCAAGAAGTGGAGCCATGACTGCACTGACTTTCCCTACCCAAGCAATCTTTTCCCTGTTTTACTCATTCCATGCAATATCCCATGAATGGCAGTAAAATAAAATTAATCATTATGTTCTTCAGATACGTTTATGAGGCTTGGGAAGCATTCTCTCCATTATTAGTATAACAGGTCTGTGATGCCACTTGGCAGGCAAAATGTTATGCAACCTTTAAAGCTCTGATACAGCAAAGCCTCAAAAGCAAATAGATTAAAGCTTTCCTTGAAGTTTTATGAAGGCCAGAGAGCTTTAACACTTTGAGACATTGAAATGGGAAAGATTTCCTCCCATTTCACCCTACCATTTTGGGCAACAAAGTCATACAAAATCATGGAGTTAGCAAGCTCCTTATGTATAAATATTTGGACTGGTTTGAGTGGTGAGAAAAATCATAACTAAGTTAGTTATCTCTATGGTAAAAAAATACACCAATATCAAGTAGTAATTTCTAAATATAATTATATATTCAGAGCACATGGCATTGGATAATGAATTTGTAAATTAAGTATGGAACTGTATGTATATTTTGGATTTGCAAGAGTGTGACTGAACTGTAAAATCAGGGTTTGTTGGGGTAGGGACATAGACTGTAAATGTTCATCAATCACACTTATCATCCTCCTTCTTTATACCTAACTTCTCATTCTAAAATGCAACATTTTAAATGAAAACTCAGAAAACCAGACCAGATTACAAATAGTTACTTCAACAGCATTAATACACTGTTCTAAGCAACCCAATTGGCTGACCCTTTCCTCTAACATTTCAGATCAATGTAAAAAATGTCTCCTCCGTTCAAAATGCCACACATGATCTTTTTATTATGCGTGTATTGAGGAAGACATAGATAAGAACCCCTTTAAGACTTCAAGCTTATAAAAGCAATTTTCAAACCTGGCACGCTATACGACCTCTGTAGATGGAAAAGTCAGGGGTACAGACTGCACTGTGGTGATGCTGGAGACAGAGTCTGGTGGTTTTCACTGAGTAGATTACTACAACAGTGTTTTAGCTCCTCTGGATAAAATCTTAGTGACATAATTAGATACAAATACTTTAAAATAAGATTTCTGACTGTTCTATGTTTCAGTATTTTTGACCAATTTTATTAGAACCCTGGATCTGATGCAAAATTTCCTGTCAGCTTTTATTAATTAATTAGTTCAATGTTTACCTTGCATTAGATCCCAGGTAGACATAAAGGTCTCCTCGTGCTGGGAAGGATATTATTTGCCCTGCCATAGGGAAATGTTGCCTGTAAAGTGTAATAAGAAAATGTGAGGTTTGTAAACAAAATGGAGGAATGTGGTGCTAGGGGAAAAAATCAAACTATGCACTTACAATTCTAACAGTGCAATTGGAGAGCCCCAAGTTGTCTGAATTTTAAGACCATATAAATACAGAAAACAATAACCTCAGATGTTGTTCAAGCTGCCCTTCACTGAAACTTGGCCAGAATTGCACAGAATTTGCAGTGTTTTTATCCATGAAATATGTTCTGCACTAGAAAATCAGAAAGACTTTCCGCTGTGTCCTGCCTTGTTCTCCCTTTGCTTGGCACAAAGAAGTTTGGTCTGTTCTTCTGATTCCAATTGAACATTCACCTACTTGCTAGTTTATGCTTATTTTGTATAATAAAGAAGCTTCTCCTTGGTAAATACAATTCAAATAACAGCAGAATCAATGCTCAGAAACAGTGAATATGGAATAGTTATTGTAAAATCTAGAAAAAAGCCCTTTGAACAAAATTTCTAGGACGTTTGAAAAGCACCTAGAATAAGATTTTTTTTTCTTCAGAAAAGATGAAAATTTCCTCTCCTTTTTTTCATTCTGGGTTAGGATTGTAAATTTGGATTAGATTAGTTCATAGAGCAGAGTCTTTCATATTAATTAAAAGAGAGAGACAAAGTCTTCAGTCCTTCATTCCTCCATCTTTATCCTTTCTCTGTTTAATCTGATGGGATTACCGGGTATTATGTAATTTTTCATTCTAGTTTGTTCTATTGCCTATGGATCTCTTTCTAAGTGCAATAATATCATGTTCTTCTCTACCACAGTGTCAATCTCAATACAGATTTACAGAAAGCTTGCAGTAGTATCAGCTTGAATTTTATCAATTCCATGATCTATTATTACAAGAACTTTGTTACTGTCTCTTATAGTAGAAGAGATACACCTACACAAAGATCTAAAATGAAAAGAGTATTCTAAGGAGAAGGCATCATTCTCTTAGTCTGCCAGTATAATCCTTGACATTATAAACACAATAGAGAATTATAAAGAATTCCTCTGTATTCACTCCCATCACTGCACAGTACATGAACGCAGCATGTTCCAAACTTCATTGAATGGAATAGTGTAATAGAACAACATATAGATCTGACTGGCACTTGTTCTACATAATTTAAAAGTTTGAAACTCATTGTCTCTGCATTAAATCTTTGTGAAAATTTGACTATGACTATGTCATAATTCAATAGATAACTCACTTGGAAAATGATCAGCCGCCCACAGAGAGAATCATAGCTAGAATTCTAATCTTGACCTGTTTTGAAACCTTCAGACATGTATTCACACACAGATTCCATTAATTTTACTTTCAAACACATACACCTCACAATAAAATCTGCCCAGACAGCAAAGCTGAGCCCTAATTCACATAACATGAAAGTCGGTATCAATTTTGTCTGGAAAGAAGGACAAAACAAGCTTAAACTGTAATCCCATATTCTAGTAAAAGGGTGCTTAAATCTAAATCTAGACAAAATCTGATGGTGTGAAACACAGACCCAAGAAAAGCAAATGCTAAGTCAATATTCACAGGATTTGATTGCAAATATGCCTTCAGTTTCAGCAAGCCTGAAATAGAAGCGGATCTCAATTTCAGCCATCATCTAACGGTACAAAATAATTCAGCACAGCAGTCTTCAATTCTAATCTAATTCTCACATGAGAATTTTGAGTTGAAATAAACTTTCTTAGGGCCTCTTCCAGGAGTCCCGGAAGGAAAGCCTATGTAGCATAGTCCTTGCTATTAAATAAATTTCCTGATAATGTTTCAAAATGGTACTTCAAAGCATCAAAGAACTCATGATACTTGTTATTTACAATTTGACTAAACAGATGTTGCAAAATACATATAGTGTCTTGTCACTGGTTTAGCTGTTCTTCAGACTGCCTTATATCATAGAATCATAGAATCATAGAATCAATGAGGTTGGAAAAGACCTCAGAGACCATCAGGTCCAACCTGTCACCCAAGACCTCATGACTACTAAACCATGGCACCAAGTGCCACGTCCAATACCCTCTTGAACACCTCCAGGGATGGTGACTACACCACTTCCCTGGGCACCCCATTCCAAAGGCTAACAACTCTCTCTGTCCTCACTTTGAGCCTAAACTTCACCACTGAGACTGTGTCTCCTTGTTCTGGGGCTGGTTGCCTGGGAGAAGAGACCAGCTCCCTCCTGCCTACAACCACCCTTCAGGTAGCTGTAGACAGCAATAAGGTCTCCTCTGAGCCTCCTCTTCTCCAGGCTAAACAATCCCAGCTCCCTCAACCTCTCCTCACAGGGCTTGTGCTCCAGGCCTCTCACCAGCCTTGTTGCTCTTCTCTGGACACATTCAAGAGTCTCAACATCCTTCTTAAACTGAGAAGCCCAGAACTGGACACAGGACTCAAGGTGTGGCCTAACCAGTGCTGAGTACAGGGGCACAATGTCTTCCCTGCTCCTGCTGGCCACACTATTCTTAATGCAGGCCAGGATGCCATTGGCCTTCTTGGCCACCTGGGCACACTGCAGGCTCATGTTCAGCCGGCTGTCAATCAGTACCCCCAGGTCTCTTTCTGTTTGGCTGCTCTCCAGCCACTCCAACCCCAGCCTGTAGCACTGCATGGGGTTGTTGTGGCCAAAGTGCAGCACCCGGCACTTGGACATCTGTTCTCTGACAGTTGGTTTACTTGATTGCCTGTGCTGGAACTACAAATGGATGGAAAGTCTAGTCATTATAAAGTATGCAGAGTCATGATTACTGTTTAGTGAGCTGTTAATTACCATTCCTGTGTATTTATGCTCTGAATATTCATGTTTACTGAGCAATCCAGTGGGCACAGATATATGCTCTAGGAGATGGCAAGTCTTCCATCTGTGGGTGCACTTGAAGAAGAACTTTAGTTGTTTGTAACACACATGGAAGTCAAAGGTAGATCAGTGTAACCAAATGAAGCAAAGCCTTCAGCCTTAGGAAACAGTCACTTCCTCTACAATAAAAATCTCTTCACACGATTAAAGAACTGAAGCCTGATTCCCTAAATGTGACTCCTATTAGATTCCAAACTGTAATAAGTATGTCCTAGGCTTCAGGAACTTTTACATCTAATATTGAAATACAGGACAGATCAGGATAGAAAACACAATTCTCTTTGTTTGTTACTATACATGCTATACATTATGCTTCAGTGAAGACATGTTTCTGAGCAATCCTGTCTTAACTATTGCATGCTGGGATGTGTGAAAAATATCTGCAAGTGACTGGATATTTTCAGCTGGGAGCATCTTTCTAGTATCCAAGGCCAGGTTATATGAAGCCAGGAAGCAGCAGAAGAACTAGCCCAAATTCCCTAAAAGGAAGAGAGAGGAGTGTGAGAGACTAAAAGTTTGTCTCTCCTGATGTGACTCAACAAAGATAAAATCAAGGACCGAGGCCACCTTTGGGAATATGCATAAAACAAGATAATCTCCACCCATCAAGTACCCCAGAAAGGGAGGATGGTGAGACAATGGATTCACCACCTGGACCCTGATTTCCTGAGGGACAATACTTGGACACATACCTAAGGACTAAAAACTGTATAAAAGACTTGAGCAACTACTGGCTCAGTAGAAGTAAAATGGAGAACCAAAAACACAGAAGGAAAACACAGATGAAGAAAAACACAGGAGAAGGACAATACCACTGAGAAGGAAAGCACGAGAGAAGGAAAAGCTTGGGACAATGCTGCTCCGAAGAAAAGAGGCCATGGAGCTGGAAGAAGCAGACTGAACCCTCTCTCTGTGTCCTATGTTCTGCCTGCTGTAACTCATGGAGCTGAAGATGCTGCTCAGAGAACCACATCTCTTCTACAGCCAAAGCTTTAGCACCCTTTCTCTGCATTTCCTGCAGCACCTTTCCTCCACAGACTCAAACTGTCTTGGGGGGGTTGAGGGGTGTGGTAATATAATTCCTTTTGTCCTCTCTCTCTCTCTTCTCTCTTCACTCTCTCTGTTCTCTCTCTCTCCCTTTCTGATATGTCCACTTTATTTATGTAATAAATAGTCTAGCTGTTGATATTTTGGCCTCGTTTGTGCCTCTCATTTCACAACACGGGAATATTCAAAAGAACTGAGTCTCTTTCCCTCTCCGGACTAAGACAAGGAGGTAAAAGGTAAATATCAGAGACAGTGGAAAGAGAGTTGCACAGGCTGCAGCAGATCAGAAAGACAAAAAAATGCTGAACTGGTGTGGTAGTTTTAGGCCATGCCTTTAAAATTTTGGTAGAGATTTTGAGCAGAAAAGTAGAAAAATGTAAATAAATCACTATTGGGTGCAAAACAAGAAAATAGAGATAATTATAAACAATTTCATTGGAGAGATATCTACCATAAGATTGGCTGTACCAAAACAATCTTCCCTCTTTTCATCTCTTCTCTGCTTGCTTCATTGCTCTGAAGGGTTACTGATCTGCTTCTGCTTGATCTTGACTTTATTGTTCTGGTTAAGTCTGATGGCAACTTTTTCTCTGCTCCTTTCTCTCTTTTGGATAGGGAGTGAGGGGGTAGAGACACAGCTTCCCTGGTCTTCTTGACCAGAAGGGATTCTTGTGTTGCTTGTTAATTGCAAATATCTGTAAATATTGTAAATACTGTATATTTTGTGCATATTAATTGCATTCCATTGTAGATTGTAGTTTTGCCTGTAACTACAGCTTCAATTTGCTTCCAACTGATTTAGTCTGGCAAAGTTAATGCTGTGGGGAAATTTAAACCCACCACAACTGGGATCAAGCATGAAAGAAATGGCCTGTCTTGCATGGACAGTCTGGATAATGCAGAAAATTTTTAGTTACCATATAATTTGTTCTACTGAGCAGATCTAGGACTTCTTCTAAAGTTCCCTTGTTCTAATGAGAAAGCAGAGTTTTGAAGATCCTATGCTAGATACATTTTAAGGAAAAGGTGCAGACTGGTCTGTCAAAAAGCTCTGGGCAGCACAGAGCTGTATCAGAAGAACAATCCAAATTTCAATTTCTAATTCAAATATTGTGCAGAGCCAAAGAAATTATCTTCACCCTTTATGACAGAGTCAAGATCTGTCCCTGATTTGTTGTGGTATTAAAATAAAACTTATATTGCACATACAACACTACTGCAAATTCTGAGTTTCTTGTTCAATATGTATTCAGTGCCTTCATAAGCAACTACACCAAAGCCACATATATTAAAACAAAACCAAAACCAAAACAAAGGCAAAAAACCCCAAACCAACCAACCAAACAAACAAACAAAAAAAGCACCAAAACCCAGCAAACAGGCAGAATATAAAACATCCCTTCCAATAAAAAAAAAAAGTTCAGGAAAATTGTATTAATTATTAAATAATATCAGTAACATGTGCATATAAATGACTTGCAGTTTCCAAATAAGGAATAATTTAGGTCTATGTAACCAATATGAAACAAGACTATTCATGGACAACAGATATGGAAACAGAGATTTGTAGCTTTCTATAAGATAATTTGTAAAATAATTAAGAATTTTGTTTAATTTTACATTCATTTCTCCATTCGGAGAATATACTTTTTTCCTTATAGTAGATAGATAAATATATTTATTTTGGTGTTTATTTATTTATTGTTTTATAGTGGTGACATAAGAGATATTCAACAATTCAGATAAAACAATCACAGTATTGGAAAGAAGACAGACATGCACACACAAATGCAATGCCCTGGATGCACAAAGATTCTATTTCTCAAGGTACTTGAAAAGTAATGTGAGAGAGAAGAGAAGCTGTACCAGTTATCTCTATGGGGAAGCAACATTTAACAAATAACATGATACTGCGTAGCAAACAGCTACTGGGAACACATTGCAAGTGTGGACTAAGGAATGCCTGTATAAACACATCCTAAACTAAATTTTAAATTTTATCATGTGCTTGTGAGTGTGTGTCTGTCTAACCAGATTCCTGCCTAGCATCATTCTTTTTTCTTTCTTTTTTTTTTTTTTCCCATCTTTTACTCACATTATTCCTGAAGGTCAAACACAAGGGGGAGTAAGCTGGACTTTATTCCTTCTTATGAATCGTGGACTGAACTGGTCCTTTACAAACTCAGCCAGCAACATATCAACAAAACCAGATGAGTATAACTTGAAGGTACTTGGCTGCACAAATGTGGACATAATAGTAATCTGAACCCTTTCTTGTGAAAGAATTAATGATGTGTAAGAGGGAAAACAGCCAGCTTGACCTTTACAGACGAGGTTAAATTTGTAAGATAATTGGAAAGACACTAACTAATTGTTGTCATCTGCACAAAGGCAATGTCAAATTTACAGATGATTAATGTGGATTCATACAGATACCTTCTACATTCCCAGGTGCAAAAGATTATTCTGATGCTCATTTACTGTCATTTTTAGTTTCTTCCATTCAACATTTTCACCTTTTCTCATCTAACACTGTTACCTGGCTAGCACATAGCAAGTGAAATCCTGTACTGTCTGTTTGTCACCTTCACTTTCCTTCTTCGGCACTTGTTTGGCAAAGATTGCAGGTATCTCAATGAGTATTATTACCATCTTGGATCACAGCATGAGTACACTGGTCTAAAACTTTCTTTGATCCACACACAGTATTTCAATTAAAGGCAGGTTTGGCAGAGCATCTTGGTTTTCCACCAACTTTATGTCATAGACTATTCCCCTTTTCTCTCCTACAGTGGTATCTTCCAGGGAAATGACATCTCATTATTCTTTGGTTTTCAGATCCTTCTCAAGGACTTAGTTCTGGTCATATAACAGTATAACTTTTTTTTGTTATGATGTGTTTCAGCTGTAATATTAAATTAGGCTAGTCCCTGTATGATTTTTTAGTCAATTCTTATGAAGACAGAGTTCCTTTATCTTGTATACCTTATTTCCTTATTTTTTATGTTATTAAGTATATGCCTTCATGTTTAACATTATTAAATCAGCTTTTAGTTTCTGGCACTCAGTTTGCTTGATGATGCACAACACTGTCTAGCAGGGACCACGTGTCTCATTTTGAAGAAGGTGACATTTTGAAGGCAGAGCATGAGTTAGATAAAGGTAAATATGTTAATAGTGAGAAAAGAATGAAGTGAAATATCCAATAAGATTAACTGCTAAACAAGAGTGCAAGAGTTATACAGCAGGAGCTAATGTTCACATCAGAAAAAGGAGACTTGGAGACTAATTCATGTAGTTACAGGTGTAGTTGCAGTGTGCCCAGGCTGCCAAGAAGGCCAATGGCATCCTAGCCTGCATCAGAAACAGTGTGGCCAGCAGGAGCAGGGAGGTCATTGTGCCCCTGTACACTGCACTGGTTAGGCCGCACCTTGAGTCCTGTGTCCAGTTCTGGGCCCCTCAGTTTAGGAAAGATGTTGTCTTACTGGAGCGTGTCCAGAGAAGGGCAACAAAGTTGGTGAGGGGTTTGGAACACAAGCCCTATGAGGAGAGGCTGAGGGAGCTGGGGTTGCTTAGCCTGGAGAGGAGGAGACTCAGGGGTGACCTTATTGCTCTCTACAACTACTTGAAGGAAGGTTGTAGACAGGCAGAGGTTGGTCTCTTCTCCCAGGCAACCAGTACCAGAACAAGAGGACACAGTCTCAGGCTGCGCCAGGGCAGGTTTAGACTGGATCTTAGGAAGAAGTTCTATACCAAGAGAGTGATTGCCCACTGGAATCGGCTGCCCGTGGAGGTGGTTGAGTCACCTTCATTGGAGGTGTTCAAGAAGAGGCTTGATGGGGTGCTTGGTGCCACGGTTTAGTTGTTTAGTTGTTTAGGTGGGTTGTATTGTTTGTATTGTATTGTATTGTATTGTATTGTATTGTATTGTATTGTATTGTATTGTATTGTATTTAGGTGGGTTGGATTGGTTGATGGGTTGGATTGGTTGATAGGTTGGACGCGATGATCTTGAAGGTCTCTTCCAACCTGGTGGTGTATTGTATTGTATTGTATTGTATTGTATTGTATTGTATTGTAAGAAGGGAAAAGTAGTTTCTGGTTTGAAAAGGCTTTACTACATGAGAAACACGGTTGCGATGTTTCCATGGAAATTGTGAAAAATATAGTGGTCGCGATCCAGCCAGTCCCACCACGATGAGCGAAAATACAGACCAGTCTGCAAGATGACCATGGCTGCAGAGTGGGCCAAATGGCCACGATCTGCAGAGCCAGTGGCTACTTCTTAAGGAGCAATCCCAGGTGCCAGTATGGATACTGTTATTCCTTTTTGAAGACCCCAGAAATCTATATTATCTTTACAATCATGTTGATAGGCATGAGCATTTAATTTACACTGTTTAAATTTATGCAATGTAATCACTGATAAATTCGGTGTTAATATTGTCAACCTTCCTAAACTGCAGGGTCCTCCTCTGATATGCAAGGGGATGCCAGATCATGCTCTATCCCCACAAATGAAAAAGAGACCATGGGGTAGGCTCAGTGGACTATAGCTGGACCTTGACACATTTTCAGCAATATGATTACACCCAGAACTACCACTTTTGTAAGCAGCTAAGCTAGCATTCACAGATTGACTTAATGAGCTATTTTTTCCACTATAATTAAAAAAACAAGCAATAATCCATTTTAACGGTCCCTAGCAAACCTATTTCTTGCGGTTCTAACCTCATGTGCTTCAGATATGGTGTCCACCACAGTATCACAGTATCACTACGGTTGGAAGAGACCTCCAAGATCATCAAGTCCAACCTGTCACCACAGACTCCATGACTAGACCATGGCACCAAGTGCCACGTCCAATCCCCTCTTGAACACCTACACATCCATCCCACTCTTCAACAAGATTTTTAGGATTGACAGATAGAACATTTTGTGCAACTGGTACTGGTGAGTAGTTGACAGGTACTCCTACAGGTACTCCTACATGGCTTCTCTGGTGAAGCTGTTCATAGACAGAAGGTGTCTTGTTCCATCATGTTAGCCAAGGTGACCCATATGTTGGACATAGGTTGCGGTGGTGACTGTCATGATCAATCTGACAGAGGAGATGAAGAAAGGAATAGTCTGACCCATTGTGCTGCCATCCACCATGGGCCAGTTCCTGTAGAGACACAAGCATAATCTCTGCCCCAGGTTATGAGAGAATATGGCCTTTCCCATTTAAGGGAATTTAAGTGTCTTATTATGACTTGAGCTTTTTCTTTTACTGGTTGTAGATTACTATTCAAAAAATGGTTTTGAACTGCAGAATGAGCATCTGTCCAACAATTTAAGAAATTGAAAACATAGCATCCCTTTGTTACCGTTTCCTGAGGTGACATTCCCATACACCCTCTTCTTTGTGTCTGTAACATACATTTTTTAAGCATCACGAGCATGTTCAATTATCACTTGGCCTGTGGGTAAGTGTGGGATATCTGTACAAAGTTGAATGCCCCATTGATGAAAAAAGCTATCTGTTTTACCAGCAATGTATCCTGTCCCATTATCTGTTTTGATTGGTTTTGGTACCCCTAACATTGCAAAAGCCATCAAAAAAATGTTTGCATACATCTTTAGATTTTTCACATGCATAGGCAGATGCAAATATACAAGCAGAAAAAGCATCAAATGACACATGAACATAACACAATCTGCCAAATTCAGGCATATGGGTAACATCTGTTTACCATAATTCCAGGACATTCAGCCCTCTGGGATTAGTTCCCACTGAAGGAATTACTGCAATATGTTGACAGTCAGGACATGACTGAATAATTTGCTTTTCTTGCTCCTGTGTCAATTGAAAGCAGGCTGCAGAGCAGGCAAAAGCATTTCAATGACAGAATTCATGAGATAAATAAGCTTGTGTGAACTGATTTGGCATGATCACTGTGCCTGCTACCTGGTCAGCTTCCACGTTGCCTTGTGAAATAGGACCTGACAAGGAGGTGTGAGAACAAATATGCTGTACAAAAATAAGGATTTATGAAATGCTTTAAAAACCATTGTAGCTGCAACAAAAGTGAAAATAGCTGTGGATTAGTTGTTTCCTTTATGTAAGAACACTAGTCAGGTCACTAACCTTGTGCATAAAAAGAATCTGTTACAATGTTAAGAGGTTCTGACCATCTCTATGATTATGGTTACTTTTTTCCCCCAAACCTATGAGGCAAGAAAATCCATTCCAAGACAACTAAAGGATCTGGATTTCCTGACACCCGTTGTGCTAAGAGACTATATAGATGAAAAGGTGGATTGAACACAAAAAGACTAACAGGTTGCCTTATTATTCTACAGTGTGCTGCTTGCTGAGTCATTTTTGCTATGACTTTGTTTAGGTGTCCTTTGCTTCTGCTGTTAGATGTCCTGGTGATGTCAGCTCTGTATCTCTTTCTAATAACTTAAAGAGGATGGAGTTCTTCAGTAGTGATTTCTAATAAAGATTGAACCCAATTTATTGTTCCCAGCAGTTTCTGCAAATCATTCAGCATGCTGATGTTAAGTCCTAATATTATTTTCTGGATGAATTTGACACTCCGTGATATTCCACCCTAGATATAACCAAGAGAGTTTGAGTCCTGCTGCAAGTGGAGCTCACACAATTTATTGCTGTACTTCCTCTGCCTCTTTTTTTTGTCAATGCTGAAATCAAAATGTCATCCATATAGTGACATATGAAATTCTTGTACTCTTTTCTCGTATAGGTGACAATATTGTAGCAACAAACGGTGGGGCTGTTTTTCATGCCCTGTGGTAAATCTTTCCAGTGGTAACATTTGAAAAGTTCAGCTGTGTTGACAGATGGCACCAAAAATGCAAAACAAGGAGCATTTTGTGGGCAAAGAAGAATCAGGAAAACACAGTCCTTGAAACCTGTAACTATCAGAGCCCAGGATTGTGAAGCATGGTAGGAGAGGGTAGACCAGGCTGCAAAGCTCCCGATAATATCATTGGTCCTCAGTAATATCATTGATCTTTTGCAAATCATGCAGCAGCCTCCATTTGACCCTTTTTTGGATAACAAACACTGGTGAATTCCAGGGGCTAGTCATGGGGATTATATGACCTGCTTTTAGCTCTTCATCAACTAATTCATTTAAATGCAGCAGCTTTTCTTGAGATAAGGACCACTGGTCTAACCACACTGGCTTATCAGTTTTACAAATCAGAGGTGAGATCTGCTGCTGGTCAGCAGCCCCTCAAGAAAGTATCTGTTCAAATATATCCCCCACTGACTTAAAAAGTCCCTTCTCCAATCGTTACCGGGCTGTGCAACACTGTAGCAATTCTGCCTTCAGGGCCAACAACATTAACAAGCATCCATGCTTTGTTTCAGCACCGTTTCTCCACACATTCCTGAGAACGAGGCAGCTGAAGGCAGAAACTATGGTGGCATCCGCCCTGGTATGAGTAATGCCTGTTAATAGAATTTGCTGCCCTTCCAATTGTAGTTTACAACTTAATTGCGGTATGTTGGTATTAATGTATTGCAACCAGTAAATCTCTGGCTTCCTGGTGGATCCCAAAACACCAGTCCCTCTTGGGGTTGGCAAGCATGCAGGCACTTGTGGCACAAAGTAAACCAACTGTGCAATTTGACTACCTGCTACTATGGTACAAGGTGGCGTCAGGGTCTAAGCCATTAATTTAATTTCCCCTTTAAAATCCACATCAATGATCCCCGGAAATACAAACAGTCCTGTTTCAGTAGTAGAAGATCATCCAAGAAACAAAGCAGCCATCCCCCTCTCTAATGGCCCATACACTCCCATCAGAAGAGACATGTCCTTATTTATTATTTCAGCAGAGGTGGCCAAGTCTACTCTGGGGCTGCTGCTTATTCTAGGATATAGATTGCAGCTACTGGCTGAGGGGAGGAGGTAAAGGGCAGATTTGGTGTCATCTGTGACCCCTGCGTGCACTTTTCTTGGAGTTTCCCATTTGCACAAGTGGTTGGTCTCTTTTATTAAATTTAAAATGGCATTGACTTGCAAAATGTTGCCCTTAGTGACAGCTAGGGCATGTCCCTGGTGTTTTTGCAGCATTTGCTTTCACTTCAGGACAGTTTTTGCAAAACTGTCCAGGCTAGCCACAAGTAAAATATCACTGCATTTGGACAGACATAGCTGCAAAAGCCTCCACTGCTAAAAACACCTGATATTCATACATGCCTGTATTTATACAGGCTGTCAACATATCATTTATAATAGGATTTGTTAAGGTACACAAAACTCTCTGGCAATCAATGTTTGTATTTTCAATAGCCAGCGGTTTAAAAATAAGAACTTTAGCTTGCTCATTTTCCACTTGTTTCTCCAAGGTATCTTTCAGATGATCAGGAAATGACATATAAGGCTCTTGAGATCCCTGTTTAATGTGGACAAATGATTGCCCGTGTTTATCAGCATCAGACACTGCTTTGATTGCTCACAACAGCACATGCTTAGCTTGCGGTAACCCTTCTGCTGGAATTTTAGCCTGCTCTGCTGTACTGGCATACTGTACTTCGCCCATTACTGCATTTACACCAACATGATGCATTAGATTTCACAGTCCCAAAGGCGAATTTTATGGTTCCTGGGCTTGTACCAGCTCTTTCTGTTTAGCCATAAAGAGAGTAAATTGCATTTCAGTCATTGTGAGACAGCACAGCATTTTAAAATCATAGGGAGTAAGCACTGAGTTATCAAACAGCAATTGTATCCAATTCAGGGTATAGGGTGCTCCCAGTCCATGGTCTGTAACTGTGTAGAGCAGATCTTTTATCATAGAATACTAGAGACCCTCCCAGCATGTGTCATGCTGTGGGGCATAAATGACTGGAAAAGCTGTTAAAAGCTCCATGTCAGCTTTCCTCATTGCTCCCCTTAGAACTGCCTTATCCACTTATCAGAAGGATCAGAGAGAGAGAGAGATCAGTCTCCTCTTTAGGGTCTATTCTTCCCGAATCAAAAGCACTGCCAGGCTCATAAGCCTCAAACTCTGCAAGTGTTAAGACCGCTGAGACTTGTAATGCTGATCCCATGGGGGAAGCACCCACAGCTTCACTTTAACGTACAGAAACTGGGATTTCTCTTGGCGATGTCCATTGTGCCTCATCCTATCACTGAGTATCACTGAAAAGAGATCAGCCCCATCTTCCTCACAGCCACCCTTCAGGTATTTGTAGATAATAATCAAGTTTCCTGTCAGTCTTCTCCAAACTAAACTGTTCCAGGTCTCTTAGTCTTTCCTCATAAGACAGATGCTCCTGTCCCTTAATCATCCTTGTAGATCTCCAATGAGCTCTCTCCAGCAGTGTGATGGTTTGAAGCTTTTCCCAGAGTCCAAAAGCCCAAAAGAAACAGATTTAGATTTTTCCTTGCAATCTCCCTTCTGCAGTAGGTTAAATGTAAATTAGGCAGGAGGAAGGAAAGGTAAAATCACATAAGAAAATTATCTGGAATCAATTTGGAAGTAAAAAAGTAATTTTTAACAAAATATATATAGCATTTGAGTAACTGGGAAGGTTACAAATGTTTAAGGAAAAGGGTAAATAGAAAAATATATAAAACCAGGCCCAACTGGCATTGGATTCCCTTGATGGAAGTGGATGGAGTTCTTTAGAAATGTGGATGCTGCATGGAGGTAGGCCTTACCATGTGGTCAATGCAGGAAAGAGGAGGACAGCAGAGAGGTCTGCCAAGCAAGTGATGTACAGGGGAAAGAGAGAAAGAGAGCAAGAGGTGGCTCTCCTTAAATCAGCTAGCTGGACAGGAAGAGGGAGTGGAATAGACCTTTGACCCAGGGGACCCTTCCTCCTGGGAGGGGGAAAAACCGAATCTCTCTCTGCCCACACGGATCAGGTTTCTTGTGTCCACCTGAGAGCTGGGTTCATTTTAGTCCCTGTCAAGGATGGATGTAACCTGGGGCAAGTAGTTCCCTGTCGCCCTTGAACTGGGGAGCTGAGAACTGTATGCAGTATTCCAGATGTGGTCTAACTAGGGCTGAACAGAAGTGGAGGAGGAGGTCCATAGACCTGAAAGACATATGTTTCTTACTGTGCCTGAGTATACTATTGGCCTTCTTGACCACCAGGGCACATTGCTATCCCATGGATAGCTTATTATCAACCAGGACTCCAAGATCCTTCTCTGTGGAGCTACAATACAATACAATACAATACAATACAATACAATACAATACAATACAATACAATACACCACCAGGTTGGAAGAGACCTTCAAGATCATCGCGTCCAACCCATCAACCAATCCAACCCACCTAAACAACTAGACCATGGCAACAAGCACCCCATCAAGTCTCCTCCTGAGCACTTCCAGTGATGGTGACTCCCCCACCTCCCTGGGCAGTCCATTCCAATGGGCAATCACTCTCTCTGTATAGAACTTCTTCCTAACATTCAGTCTAAACCTGCCCTGGCACAGCTTGAGACTGTGTCCTCTTGTTCTGGTGCTGGCTGCCTGGGTGAAGAGACCAACTTCCACCTGTCCACAACCTCCCTTCAGGTAGTTGTAGAGAGCAATAACATCACCCCTGAGTCTCCTCTTCTGCAGGCTAAGCAACCCCAGCTCCCTCAGGCTCTCCTCATAGGTTTTGTGTTCCAAACCCCTCACCAACTTGGTTGCCCTTCTCTGGACATGTTTCATAGTTTATAGTTTCATAGTTTCAGTTAGGGTTGGAAGGGACCACAAGGATCATCTAGTTCAAATCCCCCTGCCATGGGCAGGGACACCCTACACTAGATCAGGCTGGCCAGAGCCTCATCCAGCCCGGGCTTAAACACCTCAAGGGATGGGGCCTCAAACACCTCCCTCAACAACCCATTCCAGGGCCTCACCACCCTCACGGTGAAGAACTTCCTCCTCACATCTAGCCTGAATCTTCCCACCTCCAGCTTCATTCCATTCCCCCTAGTCCTATCACTCCCTGATAGCCTGAAAAGTCCCTCCCCAGCCTTCTTGTGGGCCCCCTTCAGATACTGGAAGGCCACAATGAGGTCACCTCGGAGCCTTCCCTTCTCCAGGCTGAACAGCCCCAACTCCTTCAGTCTGTCCTCATAGGAGAGGTGCTCCAGCCCTCTGCTCATCCTCGTGGCCCTTCTCTGGACACCTTCCAGCACCTCCAGATCCCTCTTGTAATAGGGGCTCCGGAAATGGAAGCAGTACTCTAAGTGGGGTCTCACCAGAGCTGAGGAGAGGGGGAGAATCACCTCCCTTGACCTGCTGGCCACACTTCTCCTGATGCAGCCCAGGATCTGATTGGCTTTCTGGGCTGCAAGTGCACAATGAGAGCTCATGTTGAGTTTCTCATCCACCAGCAACCCCAAGTCTCTCTCCTCTGGGCTGCTCCCCAGCCAGTCACTGCCCAGCCTGGATTTGTGCCTGGGATTGCCTCCACCCAGATGCAGGACCCTGCACTTGGTCTTGTTGAAGCTCATGAGGTTGGCTTGTGCCCACCTCTCCAGCCTCTCAAGGTCCCTCTGGATGCCATCCCTTCCCTCCAGCATGTCTGCTGCACCACACAGCTTGGTGTCATCAGCAAGCTTGCTGAGGGTGCACTCAATGCCACTGTCCATGTCACCCACAAAGATGTTGAACAAGACTGGTCCCAGGACTGATCCCTGAGGGACTCCGCTTGTCATTGGCCTCCACTGGGACCTGGACCTGTTGACAGCCACTCTTTGGGTGCAGCCATCAAGCCAGTTCTTTATCCATCTAGCGGACCATCCATCAAACCCATGTGTCACCAGCTTGGAGACCAGGATGTGGTGTGGGACAGCGTCAAAGGCTTTGCTCAGGTCCAGGTAAACGACATCAGTTGCTCGCCCCTCATCTATTAATATTGTCACTTGTTCATAGAAGGCCACCAGGTTTGTCAGGCAGGATTTGCCCTTGGCAAAGCCATGCTGACTGCTGCCAATCACCTCTTCACTATTCTTCTGAGTTAGTAGTGCCTCCAGGAGGATCTGCTCCATGATCTTTCCGGGCACAGAGGTGAGACTGACTGGCCTGTAGTTCCCTGGTTCCTCCTTCTTACCCTTTTTGAAAATGGGAGCAATGTTTGCCCTTTTCCAGTCTGTGGGGACTTCCCCAGTCTGCCAGCAAGTTCCAGCAATCAACATCCTTCCTAAACTGAGGGGCCCAGAACTGGACACAGGACTCGAGATGCGGCCTAACCAGTGCAGTCTACAGGGGCAGAATGACCTCCCTGCTCCCCCTGGCCACACTGTTCCTGATGCAGGCCAGGATGCCATTGGCCCTCTTGGCTGCCTGGGCACACTGCAGGCTCATGTTCAGCCTACCATCAACCAGTACCCCCAGGATGATACTTAAAGAAACTGCAGAACAGCCCATTAATACAATGCAATACAATTCAATACAATACAATACAATACAATACAATACAATACACCAGGTTGAAAGAGACCTTCAAGATCATCGCGTCCAACCTATCAACCAATCCAACCCACCTAAACAACTAAACCATGCACCAAGCACCCCATCAAGTCTCCTCCTGAACACCTCCAATGAAGGTGACTCCACCACCTCCATGGGCAGCCCATTCCAATGGGCAATCACTCTCTCTGTATAGAACTTCTTCCTAATATCCAGCCTAAACCTCCCCTGGCGCAGCCTGAGACTGTGTCCTCTTGTTCTGGTGCTGGTTGCCTGGGAGAGGAGACCAACCTCTACCTGTCTACAGCCTCCCTTCAGATAGTTGTAGAGAGCAATAAGGTCACTCCTGAGCCTCCTCTTCTCCAGGCTAAGCAACCCCAGCTCCCTCAGCCTTTCTTCATAGCAAATATTAGTAACTCCTCAGATATACAGAAGTTGTCTTGCTGTTAAAAAAGTGAGGGATTCTGTACTATGATTCATTTCTTCCCATGTAACCAAGCACAGAATCAACTGGATTTAATGACAATGAGAAACTACATGTTTCTGCCATTAATTGAAATGTGGTAGTTTTAACTTCCAAAAAACACTGGGTTGCTTGGAGTCACTGCCATAATTCAGATTGCTTTCCAAATCTTGCATCATAATGTAGCAGGGGAGAATTAATTGGAGTTTGATTAGAAATAGCCAGCTGCCAAGGGCTCGCTAGGAATAACTGGTATTTCTGCCCAGCTGCCCGGGGGGTGTCTGGGAATGCTTAGTGTTTGGTCAGAAGCTCCCAGGTGCATGATAAGGGTAATGGATAACACTTATCTGTAAGTCCCTTTGTTTATGAAACTGAGAGCAATAGGAATGTATTGAATGTGTTGACATCCCGAGATGACCACGAAAGACCTTCAAGCTACTGCCTGACCACTAATAGACCTGAGGGAGATGAAGATGAGGAAGGCTATTGCTGGGTAGGGGGTCTACAACCCCCTGAGGGGGCTGTGTGTATGAGCAGTAGGGTGAGGAGTTACATATCATGATTGCAAAATACAGGCTTTTGCTCCAAGACCCAGCCCCCTGTGGCATCCTGGCCCGTCATCACAAGATGCAGGACCCTTAAAAATCCTGATGATCACTACTGGCAATGGCTGCTTCTCCGATCCAACAAGACAAGATTTGGTCTTGCGAGGACACTGCCTGGACAGGAGATGGTCAGCCCTGCCACTGCATGATCTTCGGTACCGCTGTGCTTCCTACAGGTGCTTAGGGAAAGTCAGCTGTGCTTTACTGGAGATCAGGCTCTGCTGTTGGGTTTACTGGGTAGCTTGTGGTGTTATGTTGCGCTTTACTTGGGACCGGGCTCTGCTTTCGGGTTTCATGGGTAACTCATGGGGTTGTGCCTTGCTTTGGGGTTCATGCGTTGTAGTGCTATGGCACAGCCACGTCTGCCTTTTATATTAGATACAGCTGTACCTATTGGCACCTCATCAAAATGAGCTCACTGGAATACATAACATTAATAACAAAGAGTGAACAAATGAGCTTTTCTGATTTTTATTAAGATCTTGGATTTCCATAATACATAACTGAAAACCTAAATGAGATAAAAATCACTGCCTTCTTTGTGTCAATGACTCGACATTTTTTGCACCCCCATCCCTCTGTGTCCTAGAATTGAAACATATTGAACAAACAGTTTTGTGGGCTTAAAACGTATTTCCTAAAACTGACTATGTACATGCTCAATATGGCTATGTCTGAGTGAATCAGTTGTGTGAAATTAAGGCTTGTCGAGAGTACTTGATTACATTTAAATAAATAAATAAATAAATAAGGTAGAACCACTCCAAAAACCAAATTACTTGATCTTTGCTTTTAATGTGCTATGTAATGCAAACTGTGTGAGAATAGTAGTGTTTGTCAGAGTATGGGGACCACTACAAAGAATGGTGCTCCTGTTTTACCATGGCTTCTTACTAACATGTAACATGTCAAAAGCTCTCGCATTTATTATAATTTTTGTTACACACAAATATTAGTAGTAGACTCATAATCAGCATTATAATATACAGTACTAGTAATGCATTTCAAAAGTGGGGTTTGTTTGGTATAAGATGTTACCTATTTTACATTATGCTTGTCTTTGAGCAAAGCCAGGCTTTTCCCTAATTTTTCTTAGGATTTCAGAAATTTAGTGACTAATTGGACTCTATTACAATCTCCAGGTTCTTGTGGGAAAATTATTTGTTGCCACTGCAAGCCCATCTCTCTGATGTCAGTTACATTTGTAAAATTAAAATGCCTGTTATTCCAACTCAACATAGCTGCCAAATAATAAAAATATTAGAGTAATATTATGCATCTGCCAGCCTTTTTTGACTGAATGCATTTTTTTTTATTTTAAAGGCAGTTTTATGCTGTTAAATAGATTACTTGGCTACTTTTCCTATTTAGATTGCCCAGTTCTTGTTCAGTTCTATGCTATTTTCCTTTGAGGTTAATTACTCTTCACACAGTACAAGAGATACAACTTCCACAGGAAACATGAGGGGTTCTAATGACATGGAAATTGCTGTCAAGGTGTGGTGTTAATATACTTTTGGGAAGATCAGTTGAGGTATTCTGAGTGGCAAAGTAGAAGTTAAACTTTTAATAGTAACAGAACTCATTATTACTATAAGCAAATCTTCAAAGCACCTTGAGAAGCAAAGCTTTAATGTAGTTTCATGACAGTAAACTTATGAAAATTAATAAAACTTCAGCATTTTAAGTCTCTCTTTTCCATATGTTGTCAAAATGTTTTACAGCACAAGCCATTAAGTTTTCCTGGCAGCCCCATAATGATCTGTTTGTTACTCTAAGAAGCTGCTCTGTGCTGTCTGCATATGTGCAATCGTGTCTGTACTGCGATGCCAACATTGCAATCCCTCCTGGCCTCAGACTGGATTGTGCTTAGGTACAGTTAGTCTCTTCCTACTGCTGTGTCTTACTGCAGCTTTTAGTCCTTTGTTTCAAGTGTCTTCGTATCTTACGGGTTTTGTTTCATATCCTGAACATCAGCATCGCTTTCACACAAATCCAAATTTATGTCTTATTCCTATATTCTAGTCTCTACCAATTCAAATGTAAACACATGGTCTCTGTTTATATGGACCCCAAAACTCAGTATTGGCATCACACTCTGAAGCTAGGCACTACACCTTCCGCTCACCTTTGTTGGAAAGAAACCAGAGAAAGATGTCAGCACTGATTTTTGTTGAGAAGTGTGTCAAACACCATTATTCCATTGTGGGCTCTCATAGAACTTCTGAAGTTATATTAATTAATTAAATTTATAACCTTTCATAAGCTTGCCAGTTAAATCAGGTGACATGAAAAATCCAGTATAGGCTTTTAAGTGTATTTGAGAAATAGCTATGATAGGACTTTAACTAAGCTTATGTTTGTAGGTTTGTTTTCATGTAGACCATGGTAACAGAGGGCATCAGATGTACAGAGTTACAGCTAAGGGTTATCTTCAGATTGATGACAAAAGAAACTAGTGGACCCCAATACTACAAACCTTCTTTCTGATTCTTTTGTATTATGGCCTTAAACTATCCCAGTTTCTCCTAAACTGAGACTTAAGCCTAAAGTTAAAATTAAATTTGCAGCCTAGTTTTCTTATAGTGCCAGGAACCTAACTTCAAGATCTAGTTCAGAAATCCCTGAATATAAATAATAAGCATAAGAATCATAGAATGTCAAGGGTTAGAAGGGACTTCTGGGCTTCACAGACTCCAACCCCCCTGTCAAAGCAGGATCACTTCTGTCATCTAGGCCTGGCTTAGTCTAAATTATTCTTTAATCTTTTTAGACTATTTGACCCATTTCAACCCCCCCCCCATTTTTAACCCTAACCATAATGAAAATTCCAAAACCAGTCTTAAGCCTGTTCTGTCAGCATTTACCCTCCAATTCCCAGTATAAATTTAGCA
The DNA here is from genome assembly GCA_015227895.2 of Colaptes auratus. Classification (NCBI taxonomy): domain Eukaryota; kingdom Metazoa; phylum Chordata; class Aves; order Piciformes; family Picidae; genus Colaptes; species Colaptes auratus. The sequence goes on along the minus strand of CM026897.1, from coordinate 78,509,295 downwards.
TAAAACCAGCACTAGAATTTGACAAGTTCTCTTATGGCTTCTAGGTCTCAGTTGCACGTGTTATGCAACAAAAGTATTCACAGGATGTTAGGGGTTGGAAGGGGCTTCCAGAGACCATTGAGTCCAACCCCCCCTGCCACAGCAGGACCATGGAAGCTAGCACAGTTTGCTCAGGAATGCATCCAGATGGGTCTTGAAACTCTCCAGAGAAGGAGACTCCACAACTGCTCTGGGTATCCTGTTCCAGTGCTCTGTGACTGTCACAGTGAAGAATTGCCTCCTCATGTTGAGGTGGAACCTCTTGTGCTGTAGTTTATATCCATTACCCTTTGTCCTTGGGTACAACCAAGAAGAGCCTGTCCCCTCTTTCTTGAACCCCAGCCCTCAGATGTCTATAAACATTTATTAAATCCCCTCTCAGTCTTCTCTCCTCCAGAGAAGCTCCAAGTCTCTCAGCCTCTCCTTGTAGGGCACATGCCTCAGACCCTTTCTTGGTAGCTCTCCATTGGACTCTCTTGAGTAGATCCCCATCCCTCTCGAACCCCATGGGAAGCCCAAAACTGGACACAATATTCCAGGTGTGGTCTCACCAGGGCAGAGTAGAGAGGGAGGGAACCTTCCTCGATCTGCTGGACACACTCCTCTTAATGCATCCCAGGGGACCACCGGCCCTAGTGGCCACAAGGGCACATTGCTGACCCATGGATAACTTGTTACCCACCAGGACTCCCAGGTCCTTCTTCACAGGGCTGCTCTTTAGCAGATCACCTTCTAACCTGTGCTGTTGCAGTTTATTATTCCTTCCCAAATGAAGGACTCTGCACTTATCATTCTTAAACCTCACTCAACAGCTGGAGCCCAGCTCTCCAGTCTGTCCAGGTCTTGTTGAATGACCACACAGCCTTCAGGCATATCAGACAAGCCTCCCAGTTTGGTATCTTCAGAAAACTTTCTTAGCAGACACTTTGGCATTGATGAAGATGTTGAACAGGACCAGACCCAGCACCGACCCCTGGGTGACTTCACTAGTTACAGCTCTCCAACTGGACTTGGCACCATTGACCACCACTCTTTGGACTTTATTTTGTAGCCAGTTCCTAATTTGTCAGTTGTGGTTTAAGCCTTAACTGGGAGTTAAGAGCTCAGATCAGGGCAAGGTTGACAATCTTCCCCCCGCTCCTCCCTCCCAGCAGAGAGGAAAAAAAGAAGGAAGGAGCAAATCCACCAAACAATAATTTGGAGTTGGCTTGGAAGTAGAGAGGTAAACAGTTTTTCTTTAAACAAAACAAAACAGGTAAGGTTCACAAGAGCAAGGAACAAGGATGGATGGGAGGGGAACAAAGAGGAAGAATACAAAACCCAGTTTTTCTCTGAAGAGGCGTGGAGGTGTAATGGTTTGGGAGACCAATTCTCCCACCACAGGCAAAGAAAGACTCAGACAAAATGGATTGCGAAACAAAAATGGTGGAAAGTTTAAATGAAAAAAAACGATGAGAGTTTTACAGAAAAAAAAACCACAAGCACTGTGACAAAGAGAGAGAGATCCCAGAACATACTCAAGAACGTCCCATCCTCACCTGGGGGTACACCCAAACCCTCCCCCCCAGGGCTCTTTTTTCCCCCTCCTACCCAGCCTTGGGCCTGGGGAGGCCCAAGGGAGGCAGCTCACGCCATTTTACCTAGGCAGCAAGATGAACCCTGTGCGGATGTTTTATAGAGGAGCAGGGAATTATGGGTGAAATACCTGGTTTCCTGTGACCACCCACTGGGCTGGACCCTTTTGGGACCTCCCAGATGTGGCCTGTGCAGTGGCCTCTGAACCGCTACCCAGCCTAAACCACCACACGAGGCAGCAGGGAGAAGGATCAGGCCCAACCATGTGGCAGAGGAGCAGGTGGGCAGTAGCTCTCATCCAGGAGAGGCAGGAGCAAAAAGGAGAGCTAATGACTCCAATGCTTTCCCTTTTATACCCTAGCTGGGCAGGGAGGAGGGAGTAGAACAGACTCAGTTTCCTGGGGGAAAATGCCTTACAGGGAAGGCTAAGCACTCGCAAGCCCTCCACCCTGTTTTCCAGAATAGGCGTTAACCCACCACACCATCTCACTGTTCTTCTGTCCCACACTTCCTGAACTTACTCACAAGAATGTTATGGGAGACAGCGTCAAAAGATTTACTCAGATCAAGGTAGACTACATCCACTGGTCTCTATGCATCTACCCAATCAGTTATGACATTATAGAAGGCTATCAGATCAGTCAAGCATGATTTCCCCTTGGTAAATCCATGCTGACTGCTCCTCATCATCATCATCTCTTCCAAGTGCCTACAGATGACCTCCAGAATGAGATGCTCCATCATTTTTCCAGGGATGGAGGTGAGGCTGACTGGTATCGTAACACTGACTTAATTATTATTCTTTCTTTCTTTTTCTTAATATCAAATGGAGAAGACAAATATTTCTGTTTAAAGAGGTTCTTTAACACAAATAATCAACATCTGAAACATTTTCCATTGATTTTTTTTTAACTCTAAGATGCTATGTACTTAAAGATAATTAAAAGTAACTTTAGCTAAAACATAGTTAAAATCTACAATTGCAGTATTTCTTTAGATACATAGTACAAAAGCACCCAATACTGGACATATAATACAGCTGGACCCAGTACTGCCTTAAGCTCTCCTGAAAACAAAACAAAACCAACAAACCAACCCACCACCACCAATAAAACCAACCAAAAACAACAGCAAAAAACCCCAACCACACTTTAAAATTGTTTTTGAAACACCATTTAAACTAAATCTTCATGAACTTGATTTTGAGAAAATATTGGGAAATTTTCCATATCAGAGATTTTGGATACCTAGCATAAGTTGCTCAAAGGAAAATGACTGATGAAAAGTTTTTTATACTGTCTATATGTTGGGTACCCTAAGATACTGGAAACAACTTACAAAATGGCAGATAACATTTTGTAATGCTCTTGAAAACATAGACTATCAGATATAAGAATGGAAAGACACATTTTCTGGTAGGACAGTGAAGACAGTCTGACATACCGTTCTTCTGAATCAAGCATTCCAGTAGAAATAGATGGACAACATTGTAAACCTGTATCTCTAAGTGTTTGCTGCAAGGAATTTTAAATGCAGCAGAAGGACAAACTTCAATCTTTTATACTTTTTCTTGATTTCCTATGGCCACCGCTGGAGATGGGAGACATGGTTACATGGATTTTTGATTTAGCACACTGTGGTCATTTCCAGATGACCGTTACTGTTAATGAAATAGCTAGAGATCTAATTGCTAAATATTTTCCTTCCATATTGTGAGTATTATTTGTAGAAGGGTCTGAGTTTATGTCTGGCAACAGTGCAAGATTTATAGAGATTTTTTTATTCTCTACATAAAAGATCATCAGAAACTGTTAAGCTTTTTAAAAGCTTATCAAAATAAACATATATTTTATATGGCTATTAGGAGACTGTATTCTTTTGATAGACATTATTTCCCAAGCATACTTTTCTTAATCTTAGAAGCAAGAGCATGAAGATAATCTATTCAGTTTGCAATCTGTTAAGTTTGTAAAATGTTGAAAATTTCTGAGCATGTTTTTCAATTATTTTACCACTTTTCAGAATTTTAAATTTCTCCATCATGCTACTTTTAGTCTGTAAAAAGTCTGCAGTGACCACTGTGCACTTTAGTGTCCTTCATCTGCTCAGCAAAGACACACCAGGGTTTCAAATCAGGTACTTTAAAGCAGCTGATTAATTCCTCAGCACTGAAGTACTGAGTAGCAAAAAACCAAAGCACATTTGAGTGTCTCAGCTGTGATCCACTGTAAGAACTAAGCATGACAATTTCCAAGATTTTGATAATTTTATTTTCAGCACAACATATACGTGTAGGGCTGAAATTTTCCTATAGCAGAGATATGCTTGAATTTTATAAATTGTTAAGGAATTTTACTTCACAATTTACACCAAAAGAGGCAAGAAGCCACACTGCCCAGTTTGAAACCCAGCATGTGGTGGGGTGAGAAAGTTCCCTCCCCACCCACAAGGAAAGAAACCACAGCTAGCTCAGTCGGAAAAGCAGATGAAAACTATATTTACAGGCAGAAATGGAATGCAATGAATATATACACAAATATACAATATTTACAATATACACAGCAGATTACTATTTTGCCACGCAATGACAGTCATAATAAACCAGGTTTTATTCTGTAAATAAGTTTACTATATTAGCTGTTGAGAAGAGAACAATATGTGCAGGTAGAGTGTCTTGCCCTACCAATTGACTCAAATGTCTAAGTTGAACATTGCTTTTAGGGTAGAAAGTGGGAAAATATGGAGGGGGGAGGAAGGAATATTCTAAGAAAGCAGTAAATGTAATATCACATATTTCATAGTTAACAGTTCCTTACTGAATGGGATGCAGCAGCAAGAATCATTAATCCTCTCCAATTCTTTAGCATTCTCAATGTTACAGAAACAATGTAAGTAAAACTAATGGAATCTGAATATGAATATTAATTCTTTTGCAATGTCCTGTTTCATTTGTATTTAGTCGATTACTATTGCACACAAAGAAGGAAATGAGACTTCAAAAGATATAAAACCAACAAATGCATTAAAAATTAATAAGTACCTCATAAGAATGAACTGTCCAAAGTTCAGTAACTTTTTTTAATCTTTATTAGAAATGTCTCAGACTTATGTAATTTAATGAAAGCACCTTTTTTTCCTTTACTTTTACTTATACTTTTTCCTTTACTTATATCTTTGCTGATTCTTAAAATGACAGAAAACTATCTACATGACTTTTCCTCTTTTTTTACTCTCCCTGCTATTCTCCCCTAAGCATAATGAGCCTTAAGCCAACACATACTCCAAATCTTCCTTCTCCATTAGCTGCTTCCTTTGTGGAAGCCTTAACTGCTGGCAAGTAGAGACTGCAGATTTCAGGGACATGTGAATAAATAGTTTCAGGAGCTGAAGACATACCAGCATGGGCACTAGCAGCTACTCCGGAATTCTCAGCCCCGTTCCCTGTTCTACAGGGACTGTTTTTCAGTTTGCAGGTCTTTGTGACAAATAACCACCCCTTTCCCTATACATACAATATACTGGCTGGGGAGCCTTACGCTAGGAAGTAAGTACTGTGAGGTGACATTACTAAGGATGACTCATTGCATGGCTGAGTGTTAGAGACCACAGAATGTATTGTGAAACAGCAATGTGCTTTTACCCCACGAGCTGATGACTCAAGGCAGGAAGTGAGTGGTACCTGCCATTCATATCCCTTCTGGGCTGAGGACCACAGGCAGGATAATCGTCCTGACTGGCATTTCTGTCGGGGTGAAGTTAAAGAAGACCCTAGTACTGCTGACATTAATAGTGGTGACTGTGAATATCCCTCAGTGGCATTATAGGGCTTGAAAGCCTCTAGAAGGATTGGGCTTGCCACTGGTTTGCAGATAGCTGACACATGCCAACAATTGTCCCTATGCAGTAGGGAAGGTCCTGCTGCATGTTGTTGGAAAGCCCCACCAGAGTAAGCTGTTTCTGAACTTACTTAGCTCACTTGTTGCCTGGTGAGATTTGAGGATGGTGAAGTTTTATTACACAGCAGCACAAATAATGCCTCCTCCTTTGATAAGTTATAATGGAAATTGACATGCTGATACTTATTGTCAAAGGCTATCTCTTTGGGAAGTGTTCTGAAGACTTCTGAAGATTCAGTTTGTAAAGTTCATTACCCCTAGGTGGTCGTTCAGTACTGCTTGGTCCTGTGTGGTAGCTGTTCCTGTGACTGCAAGATCTTGGAGCAGGTACAGAGAATGGCCACAAAACTGGTCAGAAGGCTGGAACATGTCTCCTAGGAGGAAAGATTAGAAGCGTTGGAGTTGTTTATGGTTGTTTGTCCTGGGCACAAGAAGGCTCCTGAGAGACCTTGTCATGGCATTTCAGTACTACAAGGGAGCATGTAAGAGAGATGGGAGCAGTCTTTTTAGTAGGGTCTGAAGTGACAAGACAATGGACAATGTTTTTTAAATTAAAAAGGAGACATTTATACTATCTTGAAGGAATAAAGCTTTTACAATGAGGATGGTGAAATGCTCACAGGTTGCCCAGAGAAGTGGTAGATGCTCCATCTCTCTGAATATTTTAGGTCAGGCTGGATGGGGCTCTAAGTAACATGATCTTCCTTAAAATGTTCCAAATCATTGCATGGTGATTGGATAAGATGACCTTTAGAGGTCTGTTCAATTAAACCATTCTAGACTCTGTGGTTCTATGCAAAGTTCTTGGATCCATTGATGTAGCCAGCCTACATTGGAAGATTGAATACAAAACCCCAAACATTCCTGAATGTTTTTGGAGATTTCTAAAGCACTTTACCACTTCCTCATTTTTTTTTTCTACTTTTGACCTAGAATTACTACTTATTTTGTTTGAGTAAGTGGACTGTGTGGAAGAGATCTTAAAGATTACCTAGTTCCAAGACCTGTGCCATGGGCAGGGACCAGCTTGCTCAAGGCCTCATCTAACCTGACCTTGAACACTCTCAGGGAGAGGGTAGTATGTACGTGATACATCTTAATGACACAAAATGATTTCCAATTCTTGTCACACTCTGGAAAGGTTTTAACACCACTTTTGGTACCATTGCTCCTTAAATAATTGTTGTTTGCAATGCCTTTATAGAGTTATGTGGACATTATCCCTTTCACCACACTTAACTGGGCTGCAGGAAGACACTTCTCCCCTTTTTGTCCAGTTCACCAGGCAGAACTGAAGGACTCATTATTTTTTATTCTAATTAGATCTCTCACAGGTTTCTGGACAGGTAGAGAGAACCACTCATATCAGATAAATCTTCATGGTATATATTAGAGGATTCTTTAAAGTCTTGCTTGCATCGTAACAAGGCTTCATATTATAGTTTTCAACCAGAACATTGATGACAACTGAACTAGAGGATTTTGGCAATGTCATCTTAGGACTGTAAAAATGAAATACCAACATTAAAAATGTGAAATGCATTGTGTTTTGTGAAGCATCATTTCTTTCTATCTGAGAAAGCAAGTAATAAAAATGGTTAGATCTGAAGACTAAGTCAAAACTAAAAATTGCAGTAAAGTACTGAAATAGAAGAAAAGCTGATGCATCTCTCTCTGACAGTTCTATAATAATTCATCTTTAGTTAGAGGTTTCAAATATGCTTTTTGTGTGGAACAAGCCCATAGCCATGGCTCAACTAGACAGTCTTTAATTAGATGTTTCATATGTGGGCATAATATATTGCAATGGCTTTCACAAGTAGACATTTCTCATATTCACATGAGAGAGATATCAATAGGTAATGAAAATCAGTAAGAATTAAAGTTTTTGTTTTACAAAAACCTGAAGAATTATTTCAAGAATCAGTCTGAATTATATCAGTTTTAATTGGAAGAATTGGCTCCTGGTATGTATTTGACTGGCAACAGAAAGAAAAATTTTACCTTCGTTTTATCCTGATTAAAAAAAAAATTAATCTGTAATCTGTTAATTAATCTGTTTTATCAGAGCTTTGTGCACAATGTCAAGGACTCTTTTAGCCCTATTCCACCAAAGCAGATATTACCAAACTATCAAATTCCAAAAAGATCTTTTTGACCAAGACATGAAATATTTAGTATAAAATACATTTTAAAAAATTGAAAAGGAACAAAGTTTAATTTATCCCCAAAGTTCAGCTGAAATATAAACCACTTCATTTTATTTGAAATCCCCAAGGTCTCAAAAACCATTTTCTGTTAAGATTTCTCACTGTATTGCAGACTCATAAGATCTTAGAATTTCCTAGCTTTGCCTGCCCTCTCTTCTGAGTTTTCCCTTTCACTGATCCCTAAATGCAGCTGAATGTTTCACTAGAAAATTCTACAAAAAGCATATAAGTGTGCCTAGGCCAATGAGATCAGTCAGAAAAAGTAAAATGAATGCTACTGTGATAGAAAATGAGGGATTGGGAAAAAAATTTCTATTAAAAAGAAGATATTTCAAACTGAGAATATTTACATACACTATAAAGGCTATCATCTTCATTAAACCAAACCAAACCAAAACAACAACAACAACAAAAACCCCAACGCAGTTGGATTTAACATCCCAACATCCCATAGGTGCCAAAAGAACAAATAGACTAACTGGTCTATGCAGCGAAGCATTAGAAAGATGAATTCAAAATTACAGGAAAAAAAATTATAATTCTTAAGAGTAAGAAGTTTAAATTTGAGTGGATTTAGTAACAGCTTTTTTGTGTAACCAAAGTAGTACTTGTCTTTATGCACAGTATTTTGGAAAGTGTTGAAAAAATTTTCCTTTTACGTATTTACAAATATCAACTCATGTCTATAACCACTAAAACATGCCCTCTTCCTCCCACCGCCCTTAGGAGTAGCTCAGCAGGATCATACCTTTTTGCAACTCATTTCATTCTACAAAAGAAAAGGGGAAATAAAGAAATTCTACAATTTTTTGTACCAACTGCAACAACAATGAAATGTTTGTAATCTAAAGCATTTTCTTCCATGTGTGAAAAAAAGGCTAATAGTGACTTCCTGTAGCTAACAGCAGTCTAAAGTGCTAGAGCAGAATATTGAACAGTGGTATCTCTTTGTGGAGTATGAAGCTCTTTCTTTAGTACATAAAGCTGGTGCTGCTGTTCCTATCACTGGCTGTCTCCCATACATAATGTCTGAAACTCTAGGCATATGCAGAGGTGTCAAAATGGACTTGTAGTTAAATTTTTTTTTTTTTTAATGAAGACAAGAATAAAAAAATCTCTTACAAAGCCCCAGACTGGAGAACAAAAAATAAACCTTGTACATGAACTGAATTTTAGTATGATTGAACTCCAGACACTACAGGGAAACGCCATGTTGTGGTGGTGAGAGAAAGTTCTCCCCCCACACACAAAGAAACCACAGCTAACTCAGTTGGAGAAGCAGATTAAATAAGCTGTATTTACACAGCAAGAATGAAATGCAGTGCATATGTGCACAATATACAGTATCTACAATATATACAGAAATATACAGCAATGAACGTAATACAGAAGACCTTTTCCCATCCTCCAGCCAGGAGGGTTCCCCCCTGGCCCTGTACCCCCTCTCCCTCCCTACCTCCCTTTTTTCCCAAAAAGGGTTAGAGAGAGAGAAAAGGGTAATTAAGAAGGAAATTCTGTTAGCTTAAAGCATGTGCAAGAATTAGTTTTATTATCTGGTTAGCTTTGTTAATTCAAGGTTGACTCCATCCGGCAGCTGTTCCTTCAGAGACAGACAGAAACAGACAGGCCGACAGGAACAGAGAGAACAGACTGAGATTCAAACAGAACTAAAACTTAAAGTTGCATTCTACCAATCTACCAATGAAATCTGTTTAGAATATCTGAATGTTTTCAAAACATTCAGCCAGAGTATTCCAGCAACTGTCCCTTTCTTAAAGGCGCAGCTTAAAATGGTCACACATGTGATGTCAGTGACCATGCTTCCTTGGAGGAGTCAGCAGCAGGGCAAGGAAATGTGTAGACATGCTTATATTATTTAGACTGTTCTAAGAAAGTAAGTCTTCACCACTGTTTAGGTGTGTGATGAATCAACTAATATAAAGACACCATGATAATTTCCCCCTTTTTTTTTCTCTCACTGGTTACCTCTTCACTACTTTCTGTTGAAATGAAGGTGGGGATGGTAAAGAGATAATGCAACTTAAATGTATTTTTTAAGACTGTGCTGTACATTGTAGAAGTATCAGGCTTGGTAAATTTCTGGAACATCTTCAACTACTAGGTCGCCCATTAGATCATTGCCAAGTAGCTGAGACACAAAAGTGGTATCCAGCTGTCTCCAGGAAAATCGTAAGAATGGCTCAATTTACCATTCTCTGATTTACTTTATCTCTAATAAAAACTGGCTTCAGAATCTGTACTGTTATGGAAGTTAGCTGTGGCTTCTGATATTCCTTTGAAATGTTTCATGAGTAGATTTAATATAGTATCAGACAGTGTTTACAAACAAAATGTGAAATAACACCACCTTCGCTGCTATGTGTGAAGATTTGACCTGTTTCACAATGGCCACAGTCAGTGACTGCAGTGCTCTTTGGGAGTTCCCTTCGGTTTTACTTCAGGCATGAATTTGATTGGCAAACCTACAACTCTCAGTAAGAAGATCTATGAAAGCTAAGTTAAAAGGCATCAGACTATTATCTATATTTATCAGAATAGAAGAAATTTCTTCTGTGAACTCAGCAAGAAAAATGAAAGTTAATATTAAAGCCTGCAGTGTTTCCATTGTGTAAGAAGCAGAATAAAAGCATTGTATATGACCAAACTAAACAATGACCAAAGTCAGTAAATAATTTCTTTGTTGTTACTGAATTTAAATGTGGAGTGAATTGCTTTACTAAGGCAGCTGAAAAACCCATAATGAGCAATACTGATTGTATCTCATGTGCTGCTCGTGAAATATTTGGAAGGAGATTCTGATATTCAGTGATGGGACCTATGTTTTAGTGAGTGCTTTTTGATGAGGAATTCATTAATTACACATACCACAGGTGCTGATAGGTACATCTTTATTTATTATAAAGGTGTATGAGGTTGCACTGGAGTGCAGGAAGGCACAAAACCCAAAAGCAAGGCATACCCCGCAAGCTACCCACAAAACCTGTAAGCAGAGCCCAAGTAAAGGGCAGGTAACTTACCCTAAACACTCTATAAGTAACACAGTGGTACCGAAGACCACAAAATGGCAGACCTGACTGTCTCCCATCCAGGTGGGCATCCCCGTGGAACCAAATCTTGTCTTGTTGGATCAGAGAAGCGGCAGCACAACACACAGTAGTGATCTTCAGGTTTTTATGGGTCCTGCATTCTGTGACATCACAGAAGGCTGGGTCTCAGAGTAAAAGCCTCTCCCATATTTTGCAATCATGTTATGTAACTTCTTACCCTACTGCCCATGCATGCAGCCCGCTCAGGGGTTTGTAACCCCCCTGCCCAGTAATAGTCTTCCTCATCTTCATCTTCATCTTCTATTTGCAGTCAAACGAGATCACAAAATGGTACTTCTAATCAAACTCCAATTAACTCTTCTCCATTACAGACCTAAGAGATGGGAACGGAGACAGGACACTCCTTGGAGAGACAAGCAAAACTCCCTCTGGCCCACCTCAGCTTCCCAGATGTCCTTGCACAATAGTAAGGGAGCTCAGGAACTTGAGGGCCAGGTAAATGACAATGGAATGGAAGATATATCCAGTGAGTCACCCAGGGCTAGTTATTCATCCCCACACCTTAGGACTTCCTCAACTAATTAAAAAAAGGAGGGTAACTGTAGTTGGTGACTCCCTTCTAGAGGGAACAGAGGATCCCATTTTTTGACCAGACAACAGGGAAGTCTGCTGCCACCCTGGAGCTTGGGTTAGAGATGTTAAAAGGAAGCTCTCTCATCTGGAGCAGTCCTCTGATTATTACCCTTTGTTGACTATTCAGGCTGGCAATGATGAGGTTGCAGGGAGAAGCCCAAAGACAATTATAAAAGACTTCAAGACATTGGGGCAAGTGGTTGAAGGCTTGGGTGCACAGGTGGTGTTTTCATTAATTCTTCAGGGGGTAGGGAATAATAGTGAAAGAGGGAGGAAAACATACCTGGTTAGCACATGGCTCAGAGGCTGCTGCCACCATTGGAATTTTGGATTCTTTGATTATGGGGAATTTTATACAGCACAGGGTCTGCTGCTAACAGAGGGAGTATGTTTGTCTCAAAGGCAAAAAAGGATCCTTGCACATGACTTGGGAGGGTCTCATTGAAAGGGCTTTAAACTAGGCTTGAAGGCAGAAAAGGATAAAATCAGGCTCACTAGAGATAAGCCTAAGGACAGCCTCCAGTCTGCCAATTCACTTGAGGTGGGAGATGGTGACAATATCCAAACTGTCTGTGACAAAGGGCAGGAAGTCACACCAGGATTGGGAGGATGGGGTGATAGTAAGGGCTTTCAACTTATTGTCCTGAAGTGTGCTATGAACACAAAGGCAAAGTCTAACAAAGGTGAGCCAGAGGCTCACCCTCCTAACAGGAGGCAGGAGGGTAGCTTCTTTGAGGGAATAGAGGGGTGTCACTCTAAGAAGGTGACACGGCCAGCATCTCAGGTGTAGTGCCTCTACACCAATGTATGCAGCACTTGCAACAAACAGGAGGAGTTGGAATAGTGTGGCCAGCAGCAGCAGGGAAGTCATTCTGCCCCTGTACTCAGCACTGGTCAGGCCATACTTTAAGTCCTGCGTCCAGTTCTGAGCCCCTCAGATTAGGAAATATGTTGATATGCTGGAACATGTCCAGAGGAAGGGCAACAAAGCTAGTGAGGGGTTTGGAGCATAAGCCCTATGAGGAGAGGCTGAGGGAGCTGGGGTTGCTTAGCCTGGAGAAGAGGAGACTCAGGGGTGACCTTATTGCTCTCTACAAACACCTGAAGGGAGGTTGTAGACAGGTGGGAGTTGGTCTCTTCTCCCAGGCAACCAGCACCAGAACAAGAGGACACAGTCTCAAGCTGTGCCAGGGGAGGTGTAGGCTGGATGTTAGGAAGAAGTTCTTCATAGAAGGAGTGATTGCCCATTGGAATGGGCTGCCCAGGGAGGTGGTGGAGTCACCATCACTGGAGATGTTTAGGGAGAGACTGGATGGAGCGCTAGGTGCCATGGTTTAGTTGGCTAGATAGTGTTGGATGATAGGTTGGTCTCGATGATCTTGAAGGTCTTTTCCAACCTGGTTAATTCTTATTCTATTCTATTTTACCCTGCTACAGGAAAACTACAACATAGTGGCAATTATGGAAATTTGGTGTTTCCACTCAAATGAAGTTTCCCAAAAATAAATGTCTTCCAGGGGTGACAAGCAGTAAAGCAACAGCAACACTAGTTTCAGCACCACTTGCCACTTGGCTTTAGCACCTGTGATCATTTTTGTTTAGTGGTATAGGTCTGCCCAAAGTTAAGCAGTTAGTGATCCTGATTTTCAAGTTAGTGTTAGCCCCAGTGTAGAAGCTTCACCCTGTAACTTTTTTTAATAACACTTTTAGATGTACAAGTGGGAAGTGCTGTATAAGTACTAAATGTTGATTAATTACTATTATTACAAACATACAAGGTTGGCTTGTGGGGATGTTCAATGTGAGGGGCCTAATCACAAATAAATAGATCTTAGTGGGGAAATTGCATTGGTTCCTGTGGAGTATTGTACTGCTGTACAGAAAATGATTCAATTTTTCCCTTCCAAAATAACCTAAATGCTTTATGTTAAATCCTGTAATTGCAGTAGTTGCAAACAAGGAAAAATGAGTTGTTCTTTTTGGATTGGTGTGGAAGAGTGCATTTAGAAAGTGCCCATTTTGCAAATTGCAAAAGAGGAAAGTGAAGGAAACCCAAGGGTGACATGTTACATTGTTAGAGCTTGAGCTTCCTATGTGTAAATTAACATTGTACATCCCTGTGCTGTGAGCAGACTATCATTCCAAATGCACAATGCTACAGAGCAAATGCAATTAAAGACTTCACACTGTGACATGCCAATACCTTCCCACATGGTGAACTGGAATTGAATTCCTAATGACAAACAATAATAAAGTTAAAGATATGTGTGTTTTACAAAGTTGCAATTCTGAGATCACTTTGAGAAAGCCACAAAACAGAAAAGAGGCTCATAATTGAAACAGTTATGTACACATAAAAATAATTTAATGCAGAACTTATTAATGAAACATAAAATAATACTGTATGGATTTATAATTACTATTTTCCTTACTTTTACTGCCTGCAATCAGATTTTTTACACAGTCTGATGGGGAGTTGTTTTGCTTCAGATACTACCTAGTCTGTGACTGCCTATTGGCAACAGTTAAAGGTGAGACCTTGCAGAAATTAGGATAATTAACATTGCTGATCTCTATCAACATATAATATAACATGATAATCTGTCAATGTAAAATTCTCAGTACTAAAGTTTAAGAATATTAACATATTACAGGGGGGGAGGTGGGGGAAGGCATGTTTTAAAGCATCCAGTTTGAGTTTGAAAACGCTAAGTGAAGAAATAAAGATGTGTAAAGTCTCAGACAAAAGTAAATCCAAGAAATCTCTTAAGGTTCAGTTCATTACATGTACCAAAAATACAACCAAGGGTATTAGAAAAGCACGTTTCCTTACAGTAAAGTAGGCACAGGATGGTTTTGTGCCAACTTAAAAAAAAGGAAATCTCTGTACTTGTCTTTTGTTACTATGCTCACTTCTCTGTAATTTTACATAATGAATGTAATGCTGTTAGACTTTGTGTATTTGGCGTATAGAAGTCTAATTTTGTATTAATGTGTATGCCTGGAAAGATTCTGCAGGGGAGTATGTACTGAAATGAAATGTTCATTCTCGTTACCTCCAGTACTGTGTGCTTGTAGGAAATTTTCTCTAACATCCTTGCCAAAACCAGCCTTCATGTTCTATTCCATATTTAATGATGCTTAAGAGTGTCACTAATGAAGCACTAGCTCTTGAAAGCTGCAAACACAATATTTCTGTCTTTAGAAGTGGATGTTTATATAACTACAAGTGAAAGTGAAGAAAGAGATAGAACAGCACACTCAGGCTGCGTTGTCATCCTACCAGCTTCTGTAAACTCATGAAAAGCACAGTGTACCTACTGCATTCACAGAGAGCAGTCTATCTAAAGACTAAGCTTGTCTCTCTGACCTTGTCACCCAATTAGTCCATCACTTTCTGCAGTATAGAACCTGCTTAAAATTCCAAGCAGAAAGGAAATACTGGCCTAAAAGCTGCTATTTTCCCTTTTTTTTTTTTTTTTTTTTTACTATTTATTGATAGTAGGTGAGGGATAAATGGGAGACAAAAGTACAGCTACGAGACATTGAACTGCTTTTATCAGATAATAGTGATTTCAGTGTGTACCAAAAAGTAAACCCAGAAGTTTGACATCTAGGACACTTCAGAAACAGATTTAACACTCCTTGATGAATAAATAATCAAACTGGAATTCCTATTAATTTTTGTTAATAGCTTTGAGTAAGAGAACATGATACTGGCTCACTGGAGAGGTCCCAGATGACTGGAAACTGGCCAATGTGATCCCCATCCAGAAGAAGGGTTGGATGGAGGAACCTGGAAACTACAGGCCTGTCAGCAGTTCCACGGAAAATTATGGAGGAGATTATCTTGGCAGCAATAACTGCACACCTGAAGGATGGCCAAGGGCTCAGGTCCAGCCAACATGGATTTAGGAAGGGCACATCCTGCCTTTCCAACCTGATCTCTTTCTATGATCAGGTGATCCACCTGGTGGATGTGGGGAAGGCTGTGGGAAGGTGTGTAAGAAGGAGGAACCAGGGAACTACAGGCCAGTCAGTCTCACCTCTGTGCCCGGAAAGATCATGAAGCAGATCCTCCTGGAGGCACTACTGACTCAGAAGAATAGTGAAGAGGTGTTTTGGAACAGTCAGCATGGCTTTGCCAAGGGCAAATCCTGCCTGACAAACCTGGTGGCCTTCTATGAACGGGTGACAACATTAATAGATGGGGGGTGAGCAACTGATGTCGTTTAATTGGACTCGAGCAAAGCCTTTGACACTGTCCCGCACCATATCCTGATCTCCAGGCTGGTGACACATGGGTTTGATGGATGGACCACTAGATGGATAAAGAACTGGCTTGATGGCCACACCCAAAGAGTGGCTGTCAACTGGTCCATATCCCAGTGGAGGCCAGTGACAAGCAGAGTCCCTCAGGGATCAGTCCAGGGACCTGTCTTGTTCAACATCTTTGTGGGTGACATGGACAGTGGCATTGAGTGCACCCTCAGCAAGTTTGCTGATGACACCAAGCTGTGTGGTGCAGCAGACAGGCTGGAGGGAAGGGATGCCATCCAGAGGGACTTTGACAGGCTGGAGAGGTGGGCACAAGCCAACCTCATGAGCTTCAACAGGACCAAGTGCAGGGTCCTGTATCTGGGTCGAGGCAATCCCAGGCACAAATCCAGGCTGGGCAGTGACTGGCTGGGGAGCAGCCCAGAGGAGAGAGACTTGGGGGTGCTGGTGGACGAGAAGCTCAACAGGAGCTCTCAGAGTGCACTTGCAGCCCAGAAAGCCAATCAGATCCTGGGCTGCATCAGGAGAAGAGTGGCCAGCAGGTCAAGGGAGGTGATTCTCCCCCTCTACTCAGCTCTGGTAAGACCCCACTTGGAGTACTGCCTCCAGTACTGGAGTGCCTATTACAAGAGGGATATGGAGGTGCTGGAAGGTGTCCAGAGAAAGGCCACGAGGATGATCAGAGGGCTGGAGCACCTCTACCATGAGGACAGACTGAAGGAGTTGGGGCTGTTCAGTCTGGAGAAGAGAAGACTCTGAGGTGACCTCATTGTGGCGTTCCAGTATCTGAAGGGGGCCTACAAGAAGGCTGGGGAGGGACTTTTCAGGCTATCAGGTAGTGATGGGACTAGGGGGAATGGAATGAAGGTTGAGGTGGGGAGATTCAGGCTGGATGTGAGGAGGAAGTTCTTCATCATGAGAGTGGTGAAGCCCTGGAATGGGTTATATAGGGAGGTGGTTGAGGCCCCATCCCTGGAAGTGTTTAAGACCAGGCTGGATGAGGCTCTGGCCAGCCTGATCTAGTGTGGGGTGTCCCTGCCCATGGCAGGGGGATTGGAACTAGATGATTCTTGTAGTCCCTTCCAACCCTGACTAATACTATGATACTATGATACTATGTGTGTCTACCTGGACTTCAGCAAGGCCTTTGACATCGTCCCCTACAGCAAACTGCTGGCCAAGCTGTCAGCAACACTCTGTGCTGGGTTAGGAACTGGCTGGAGGGCCGAGCCCAGAAAGTGGTGGTGAATGGTGCCACATCCAGCTGGCAGCCAGTCACTAGTGGTGTCCCCCAGGGATCAGTACTGGGCCCCATCCTCTTTAATATCTTCCTTGATGATCTGGATGAGAGGATTGAGTCAGTCATCAGCAAATTTGCAGATTACACCAAGCTGGAGGCAGATGTTGATCTGTTAGAGGGTAGAAAGGCTCTGCAGAGGGACCTCGACTGACTGAACAGATGGGCAGAGTCCAACAAGATGACATTTAACAAATCCAAGTGCCAAGTGCTGCACTTTGGCTACAACAACCCCATGCAGAGCTACAGGCTGGGGTCAGAGTGGCTGGAGAGTGGCCAGGCAGAGAGGGACCTGGGGGTACTGATAGATGGTAGGTTGAACATGAGCCTGCAGTGTGCCCAGGGGGCCCAGACAGCCAATGGCATCCTGGCCTGCATTAAGAATAGTGTGGCCAGCAGGAGCAGGGAAGTAATTGTGCTCCTGTACTCTGCACTGGTTAGGCCACACCTTGAGTCCTGTGTCCAGTTCTGGGCCCCTCAGTTTAAGAAGGACATTGAGACACTTGAATGTGTCCAGAGAAGGGCAGTGAGGCTGGTGAGAGTCCTGGAGCACAAGTCCTATGAGGAGAGGCTGAGGGAGCTGGGGTTGTTTAGCCTGGAGAAGAGGAGGCTGAGGGGAGACCATATTGCTGTCTACAACTACCGGAAGGGTGGTTGTAGCCAGGAGGGAGTTAACAGGTTGAACTTGATGATCTTTGAGGTCTTTTCCAACCTTATTGATTCCATGATTCTATGATTCTGTACTTGCTGTTTGACATATGGCTTCTCTAAACATTGCTTCTCAATGTTATTTCACTTCAGAAATAAATGTTTATTTGATGTGCACCTCATTCTCATGTGTTATAATGAGGGCTTCTTATACAATAATTTATTTACTCAGTGCTTCACGATACCTATTTTTCCTTAGTTTCCTGCTTGTTAAACTTATGGAGCCACTTGATATTCCTTAAACAGAGGGTTTTTTTAACAGTAATTGATGCTTGAATTGTTGTGCACAGTGCTTAAACATACTTTTATGTGTGTCTTCTTAAAATGGGCATAACAAATAAAAGGATTGATGTATAGGGTACTAAAAAATCAAATTCCAAACCATGCATTCAGAAACATAACTTGGCTCAGTATGTTTACTAGGGAATGGCCTGGGGCTAAAGAGTTATGACCTGAAAAGGTAATTTGGAGACATTTCTAAGAGTATGTTTAATCTCTGTCTCTCTAGAAATATTTCTCACATAAAAATTGCAGATTGTGACAATAGCTGAGGTCGGGAGAGGTAGCAACTGAATGTCTACAGCAAAAGACTGTGATCTAATTCCTTCCCCAAGAAACAGTGGAAAGACAGTCTACAAGCAAATCATCTTAATTGGTGTAGACATTCTTATGAACACAAGAGGAGTTTCTTTAATATTAGAGGCAAGGAGGAAGATGATTAGAAGACAAGTGGTCTTTGCATGAGGACGGGGATTTTTTTTTGCAGGTGCTTTGAAATCAAATGCTCCTCTAAACATGTTAAATTAATTTAATCCTGAAACAATACTGAATCCAGGTAAATAGATGAAACGTGTTATGCAAACTTTTCCCTTAGCCTTGCTCCTATTCTGTCTCTTTTTGAAGAAATTTTGTCTGTGAATTAAATAGTATACTATAGATACATTAGGGTCTATAAATACAGAGTTGTCTCCTGTACATAGAAATTGAGGGTAAGGCAAAAGGTCTGTCCATAGTTCAAAACCACACTAGTTGCTTTCATTAGAAGACAGGAGTACAAAAACAAATGCCTACTCAAAGGAAATGGACCCATCCCTGGAGGTTTTTAAGGTCAGGCTGGATGTGGCTCTGAGCAACCTGATCTAGTGTGAGGTGTCTCTGCCTATGGCAGGACTGTTGGAACTAGATGATCCTTGAGGTCCCTTCCAACCCTAACAATTCTATGATTCTATGATTAGACATACATACAGCAGAGAAATGGCTCATTTTAACCCACAGCCCAAGCAGAAAGGCAGAGGAGCAGCCCATTGGCATGTGTGAGAGATCTTAGTTGGTGCCAGTCCAGCTCTAGATGGGCAGGCCAAGTCTGGTTTGGCTGGGCTATTTCCATCTAGTGACTTCCATGAGAAATATATCTTGGTTAATTTTGCATTTATTTGGGGATTTTGTTTTTTTGTCTTGAAAATTAACTATTTCTCTTCACAACCAAGAAGAATCTTTGACAATGGCAATACATAAATACTGATTCTTGCACTTTTTAAAAGAAGAAAATGAGAGGAAATGTTCTTGAACTTTGGATGTGATATCAGATTCGGAATTGGTGCTGCTGGTAAAAAGAAATGTACAATTACATTTTTGCTATCAGAAAGCAGTTGTAAAGCAGCCAAGTTTGATCACTGTTCATTTTTTTAGCAATCACTTTCTTTTCACTGTCCTTCTGGAACTAAAAGTGCTAATGTATAGTAAGCAGACTTGTACTGTTTTATTACATCACTTCCTAGCCATAGACTTGATTTCCGTATGTGACAGCAGAAGATCATTACTCCCAGGCAATACAGTAGTTAAGACAAAGATATGTTGCCAGTTGCCACCTTAAAACCCATCATCTGAGTTCACACTTCACCTGGGAAGTTCTTCAGCAGCTGGTCCCTAAAGATCTTCAGTAACTTGGAAAGTCCTGAATGGTGCTTCCATCCATAGGTAGGGCTTGTGGAGTAAGCCTGAGAGTCTCCAGCTTTTTATAGTAAGGCTTAGATAAAACTTTTTTGCACATATTGGTGTGAATGTACAGACTGGTATGCTCCCATTGTCAATCCCATCAGAGACACTGGCCCTGTGTTTCAGATGAGACCAAGAACTGAACCATGTCCAGTCAGCGCACAGTGAAAGATTGTCTAGATGTTCATGTTATTATCTGCAGAGCAAGATAATAATGGAAGCAATTATCAATGAAATATTGTCCAAATATTGTCCATGATACTATGGTGAACAGTTATAGGAACAATTATTAATGAAATATTGATTGTCCAGATGTCCATGTTATTATTTATGCAATTAGAAAATTATTAATAATCAATCATAAGCAGTAATCAACTCTTTTCATCCCAGGAATCTATATTCTACATATTCCAGGAGCCTCCTAGACTGCTTTCTCTCTGCTGTGTTGCATTTCCAGTAGAGATTTGTAAATGGAAGTGCCCCAGGAGAACAAGGGCTAGTGATTGTGAGACTTCTGGCAGCCACTTGTAGAATGCTTAATCTGCCTCTTCTTCCTGGTTGGGTGATCTGTAACAGACTCCCAGCAGAATATCTGACTTGTTTGCTTTCCTCCTCATCCTTACCCATAAGCACTCAACCTTATGGTCACAATGATTGATCTCCATACAATTGACACTTGGAGTATCCAGCTCTGGGGCCCCAAATAAAAGAGTGATACAGACCTGCTGGAGTAGGTCTAGAGGAGGGTCATGAAGATAATCAGAGAGCTGGAAAGAATTGGGGCTGTTCAGCCTGGATAAGAGAAGGCTCTGGGGAGACCTTATAGATACATTTTTGTATCTGAAAGGAACTTACAAGAAGGCTGAGGAAGGACTATTTTAGAAAGGCTTGTAGCTATAGGACAAATGGCAATGGTTTTAAACTGAAGCAGGGTAGATTTAGGTTGGACATTAAGAAGATCTTCACAATTAGGGTGTTAAAATACTGGATCAGGGTGCCCAGGCATGTGATTGAGGCCCTGTCCATGGAGACATTTAAGATCAGACTCAGTGTGGCCCTGGGCAACCTGGTCTAGTTGGAGGTGTCCATGCTGACTGGAGGGTGGTTGGATAAGGTGACCTTTGAGGGCTCCTTCCAATTCAATGCAATTTGTGAACCTGTGGAACAATCCTAAACACAAAGGCACTCCAACACCTCTCCTTCTTTGCCTATCCCTTCTGAAGTCTTTATAGAAATCCATTACAGCACTGCAGTCATAAGAGTCATCCAGCCATGTTTCTGTGATGGTGACCAAGTCATAGTTATCCTGCTGCACAACAGTTTCCAGCTTCTCCTGTTTGTTGCCCATGCTGTGCATATTGGTGTAGATGCATCTGATCTGAGCTGTCAGTCTCACCCCCAACATTGGCATGTCACCCCAGCTATGTTCATCTCTGGTGAGCCTGGCTTTATCCTCTTCCCCCTTCAACGCTAGGTTAAAGCCCTTTCAATAGGCCCTGCCAACTAATAAGCAAGAGTCTTTTTTCCTGTTTGAGATAGCTGGACTCCATCTGTTGCCAGCAAATCTTGTCCTGTGTAAACCTGCCCGTGATCAAAGAAATGGAAATTTCACTGGTGGTCCCAGCCTCTGAGCCATGTGTTAATCAGATCTCTTTTCTGGTTCCTCTCAGTATTCTTCTCTGCCACTGAAGGGACTGAGGAAAACACCACATGTGCTCCTGATCCTTCAGCCAATAGCCTTAGTGTCCTGAAGTTCCTTTTGATTGCTTTTGTACTTCTATCTGACACGTTCCCACTGCCAACCTGCATTAGCAATGGTGGGTATCAGTCAGAGCGTCAAACCAGAGCAGACAGTTCCCTAGTAACGTCTGTAAAGCATGCTCCATGGAAGCAGCAGACTTCCCTATGGGATGTGTCTGATCAGCAGATTGGACCTTCAGTGCCTCTCAGAAGGGAATTATCCACAACTACCCTCCTTTTTTTTCTTAACAGGGGCCATCGTAATGCATCAGGCTGACTCACCCTGGGCAGTTCCCTGGATGGACCTTCATCTACACCCTCATTTTCCTGGCCCTCAAGTTCCTGAACCCAGTATCTGTTGTGTAAGGGCAACTGGAAATGAGAGGGAGGCTGACAGGGCGTTTGCATGCAGACCCAAGCAAGGGTGTTTCTATTCTTGTTCATCTCTTAGGTCATCCCCTTTACCCAGTGGCAAGAGGGCAGTGCATCCTTCACTTCTTGTGGAGCCCCCGCTTGCTACCCTTCCATAGCTGAGCTGCCTGCTCTGCATTCCCTGGCTGTTCACACTGCTGTGCCCTGTCCTGGCTGCATGCTTCTGGTAGCCTGCTGGGGACAGAGTGGGACAGGTCCAACCATGTGGCTAAACAGCTAACCGTAGCAAGACATCAGCAAAGCAAGGGCAGGAGAAGAGAGCAAGACAGGAAATGGCCCTCCCTTAAAAACAGTTGTGGACAGGAAGTGGCAGTGGAATAGATTTTGACACGGGTACCCCTCCCCCTGGAAGGGAGGTCAGGTCTCTCTGCCCACCTGGGTCATGTTTCTTTGTCCACCTGTGGCTATGTTCTTTTCATCCAACCCCCTCCTGGGCTGGTCTTAACGTAGCACAGTCCCTGTCCACACTGGGTCAGAGATGCTGCTCGTCAGGAGCTCATCTTCCTACTATAGGGGAGCTGAGGCACTCTCTCTCTCCCTGTGCCTTTGCTTTGTGCTTCTACACAGCTTCTGTCACTGTATGATCCTCTGCTCTGGAGCCCTTTGTTTCAGTGTCTTCACGGTGCTTCCTTGAGAATAAGCATTCAGTAATTCCATTGACTACAATGAAAGCTTTACTGGGTGGAACACATGTTTTAAACGGATGGGATGCAATTTCTGTCAACATACCAATAGCTCTAAAGATATTTGACTCAATGAAAGAGAAGATTTACATTTACAACTGCCTAGACTACCTTATTGCCTAGACTACATTTTTCATCTTCTTTCCTTCAGTGTAATAAACTCCCTGTGCCACTTAGTGTAGGACCTCCCCAGGTTTCTCCTGATATCTTGTGGTGGTTTGCTTTGTTATAACTGCTTTTTAAGTTTACAAAGTTCAGCTGCTGCCTACTTATTTTCCTTTAAAATGCTCCAAGGAATTTAATTAACTTACTTAAATGCACCTGTAGTCCAAACTGAGAAAGGTATCATAGTATCAGTCAGGGTTGGAAGGGACTACAAGGATCATCGAGTTCCAACCCCCCTGCCATGGGCAGGGACACCCCACACTAGATCAGGCTGGACAGAGCCTCATCCAGCCTGGGCTTAAACACCTCAAGGGATGGGGCCTCAACCACCTCCCTGGATAACCCATTCCAGGGCTTCACCACTCTCATGGTGAAGAACTTCCTCCTCATGTCCAGCCTGAATCTCCCCACCTCCAGCTTCATCCCATTCCCCCTAGTCCTATCACTCCCTGATAGCCTGAAAAGTCCCTCCCCAGCCTTCTTGTAGGCCCCCTATAGATACTGGAAGGCCACAATGAGGTCACCTCGGAGCCTTCTCTTCTCCAGACTGAACAGCCCCAACTCCTTCAGTCTGTCCTCATGGTAGAGGTGCTCCAGCCCTCTGATCATCCTCGTGGCCTTTCTCTGGACACCTTCCAGCACGTCCATATCCCTCTTGTAATAGGCACTCCAGAACTGGAGGCAGTACTCCAAGTGGGGTCTCACCAGGCCTGAGTAGAGGGGGAGAATCACCTCCCTTGACCTGCTGAACACACTTCTCTTGATGCAGACCAGGATCTGATTGGCTTTCTGGGCTGCAAGTGCACATTGATAGCTCCTGTTGAGCTTCTCGTCCACCAGCACCCCCAAGTCTCTCTCCTCAGGGCTGCTTTCCAGCCAGTCACTGCCCAGCCTGGATTTGTGCCTGGGATTGCCTCAACCCAGATGCAGGACCCTGCAACCCTTCCCTCCAGTGTATCTGCTGCACCACACAGCTTGGTGTCATCAGCAAACTTGCTGAGGCTGCACTCAATGCCACTGTCCATCTCTCTGGCAAAGACGTTGAACAAGACAGGTCCCAGGACTGATCCCTGAGGGACTCTGCTTGTCACTGGCCTCCACTGGGACATGGACCCGTTGACAGCACTCAATGGGTGCGGCCATCAAGCCAGTTCTTTATCCATCTAGTGGTCCACCCATCAAACCCATGCTTCACCAGTCTGGAGATCAGGATGTGTTGCGGGACACTGTCAAAGGCTTTGCTCAGGTCCAGGTAAACAACATCAGTTGCTCGCCCCTCATCTATTAATGTTGTCACCTGTTCATAGAAGGCCACCAGGTTTGTCAGGCAGGATTTGCCCTTGGTGAAGCCATGCTGACTGTTCCAAATCACCTCTTCACTATTCTTCTGAGTCAGTAGTGCCTCCAGGAGGATCTGCTCCATGATCTTTCTGGGCACAGAGGTGAGACTGACCGGCCTGTAGTTCCCTGGTTCCTCCTTCTTACCCTTTTTGAAAATGGGATCAATGTTTGCCCTTTTCCAGTCTGTGGGGACTTCCCCAGTCTGCCATGATATTTGGAATATAATAGAGAGGGGTTAAGCAACCTTATCTGCCAGTTCTCTCAGTACGTGTGGGTGTATCCCCTTAGGTCCCATGGACTTGAACACTTTCAGGTTCTTCAGGTGATCACGAACCTGATTTTCACTTATGATGGGCAGTTCTTCCTCCCCGTCCCTGCCATTGTCTTCCATGACTCCAGGAGTGTGGCTAGAGGCCCTCACAGTGAAGACTGAGGTAAAGAAGTTGAGTACCTCAGGTCTCCTCATTGTTGCCAAAACCAGGTAGTCATTTAGGCTTTACCTTCCAAGCTGTCATGCTGTTGCAAGGTATCCTACAGCTGCAGAAACCAGCAGCTTTCAATGCAGTCAGAATAATTCATGCATGCCATATGATACATTTGCAAAGAAGTGCAATTTGTGACAGAAGGTATTTTGCTTTCCTTCTTTAATGTCAGATTCCACCCATCCCCCAACACTACCTATGTGACATTTAAAGAAGAAAATACAGATATGAGTATCCTGGGTGTGTGGTACTCTAAAAAAAAAATTCAGCTACACTAAACAATGTTAGATATTAACAGCCACCTTTGAATTGATGAAACCAAAATCCCCAATACCTGCCCCCCCAAAAAAACCCCACAACTCTCCAAGAAAACCCCACACTAAAACCAAGCACAAACAAACAAACAAACAACAAAAACAAAACCCCAAATTATACAGAATACAAAACTGACCAGGTTGGAAAAGACCTTCAAGATCATTGAGTCCAACCTACCACCCAACACCATCTAATTGAAAGGTCTTACAAAACCATCTATGAAATCAAATATTTGCAGAATTGTTCGGTTACCCTGGACATTCAGCTTTCTGCAGTCCCCAAAAGACAGATATTCACTTCTTATACCCAGACATCATTGCCCATAAAATATAAGTCTATGTGCAAATAATCACTGAAGTTACACATTCTGATCACCATGTTTCTTGCTAGGTGATCAATATGAATATCTTCTTAACAGAATGATCTATCTTTTGAGCTCTCCTCAACAAAATCTGTGAGAAACTTCCTTCTACATGGTCCTGAGCTTTGAAATATCAGATACAGACTGTGAGATAAGTTGTTAACAGGAGTTTCTTTCAGAGCTAAAAATGAGGACACCAGCATGAGGAAATTTATCTTGCAGTTGTGATTTGATGTTAATAATGGTGCACAAACAAGCCTGAATCATTATCAAAATTAGTGCACCCAGCCTTATGAAAAACTGAAAATGTCATTGCTCAAGCTTGCTTGATTTGAAAAGCTGCTGGTAAATATCCAAGAGTGGCATTAATGAGTCATCTTCTTTTGATCCTTATGGAGAAATTTGGCTGTTTTTAGTTCAGAGGTGCAACCAAGTAGGCACAAATGTAGGCACATTTTGTCCGTAGTTTTTACTAATGTTGACACCTGCAACACCTGTGAAATAGCTATGCTTTCTCTCTCTCTCTCTCTTTTTGTTTTTTTCTCCCAATTTTAATTTAGCTTCCTGTTGGTCAAAGTGTGCTTTTGAGCTCTATCAGATTTCTGTCAATGACAATCCCCTTGCACACGCTAATCTTTATAAAATGTCTTCCTTACTGAGACAATGCTGCAAGAGCAGTTGTGCTGGACACACATGATGCCAATGCTTTTAAATCCAAACCATTTTGCCATGGTGACCAGCAATGAGTAAGAATTGCTCAAGAAAATTGTTCTGATAATGTCCTTTTTCCTGAAAACAGAAAAAAAAAAATATGCACATGCTATAGATTTAATCTAAGAAGGCTCAGAGAGTTCATTTTTTGTGTGCCATAGCTGGGGAAGAAAAGACTGGAAAGATCCTTCATGGGAAAATGTGCTGAGAGATACATGGCTAATGTACCTAAATATGTAATGGGATCTGAGTTTTGGGTTCTAATTTTTTTCTTTACCATCTTTATTTTGCATGATAAATATAATAAGTTAAGTGACCACCATTTTTAAATCTTAGTAGTAGCCACCAACATTTATGAGACTATCACCATGAATAATGAATAAGAAAGATCTATTTTACTTTGAAAGTACCCTATAAATGCTCATTTATACTTTGCAGTTTAAATTAAAGGTAAACAAAGAGTGATTTCTAGGGCAAATGGAATAGAAATTGTTGAACGTGGTAAAACTATTCCAAGTATTTATAATAATTTAAAATGCAAAGTAGACCAAGTTTTACCTTGCAGTCTTTATCTAAAAGAGAAAGAAAAAGAACTCCAAACTATCCTAAGGGGTCATATAGACTTTTTGGAGATGATACATATTATTAAATCCTCTTCTACTTACAAATTGCCTTGAAAAAATATGTACTTAATTTTGCATTGATCATAAAAATTCCTGCATACCTAGGTAATAAGACATGTATTGTTCACTTTAATGTATGAACAGGGTTTATTTTTCCCATTTCAGGAAAGCCAGCAAAGACCGATTTTCTGATTTTGATGATAGAGAACATATTCTTTATTTTCCATCAGCCTGACTCTGAGCCTAAATACTCACTATATAAAGGAGCAATATTAAAGAAATAGATGGATGTTTACTTTGGTTATACAACTATTTTAATAACAGTACAAACTGCCTCCAATTCATGGAGCCAAAGTGAAGATGCCATTTCTGAAGCAGACTTTAAAAATTACAAAATGGGAGTTACAAAATGTGGTCACAGATGTTAGTAGTAAATATTTAATTGCAGAAAAAATCCCTTCTTTTCTCTGCTTGGTATTGAATGACCATTTGCTAAGAAAGGTACCAAGCTAATTCTGAAAAAATACTAATAGAACATATTTGCAAAGACATAAGAAAAATATTAACAGATTGATATGACTTTTTTTTTCTCCTATGTAGTACTTCCATTACTTTGTAAAAGGAGCATCCTAGATAAGCAAGCTTAGGTAAAAATTTACTATGTCCAGACAAGCCCCTGAAACTGGCCTCCTGCAAAGCTGGAAATGGTACATAGGCTTGTGGTGTCCCCAGACAACACCCTCATTACTAAGCATCCCATTTGCTTAATCATCTGTTACATAGAACATTACCTAGTGTATCATACTGCCTTTGATCCTTTCTTGAGAATCCAATGAAAATGTGTACAAGTAACTTAAACCAATGGCTGTATCACTGTGCTTTAGAAATGTGAGACCTGAAACAAAGGTTTCTCTGGGAGTATGAGTTAGTTGCTTACTGAGTTATTATGCCAGTTGAAGCCTTTGGTGAACAGTTGCAATACTTGTGGAGTCTGAAATGTAACAGTAAAGCATTTCATAACAGTGTAGCCTCTCTTATAGGACATGGGACTATTTTTAATGCACTCTAATGATTTCACACTCACTGCAATTCCATTTCATGTGTAATAAAATATTACATCTGTTAATAGTAATAAATATTGCATTCAGTTACAATAACAGATGCATCTTAATGGGCTAATTGTCTCTGTCAAGGTATTTCCAAAGATTCTTATGAATGTTAATGAAATTGCTAGATGGCTTCTGGTGTCAGTGAAGGCCTTGGAAAAATTAACAGCCTGCAGTAGTATACCATTTCATCACATAAGCATGTAGTTAAATTTAAAAACGTGGCTTGAAGAGCTAACTGAATTAGTTAAGGCACCTAAAACCAAATACTTTTATGAGACTCTTGGCTTCTTTGCTACACAGTTCACTATGAAGTAGTCTTTTATGTAGAAATAATATATATCTACTATATATGTTGGCATTAAGGCGTGAAATTTCTTAGAAAATTGTATTTATGTGATGTGATTTTTTTCCTCTACATCAATGTTTTGTTGATCTTTTTGCTTGTTTGTTTAAATTTCGCAGTCTGCTGTAATCCAAACCTGCCACATTACTCTGTAGATGTCACCAAAGAACTGCACTTGAACCATCAGAAACTGTGACCTCTGTGCAAGGTTGGTATTCCTGTATGTCTAAAATCTCCTTTAAATCTTTATTTTCTTCCATATCTCCACCTGTAATGCTGTTAATTGCCCTTAATGAAGGGCAAGTTTTAACCCTTCTCAGATAGGTCTGGGAATAGCAGGCCCTTATTTTATCTGAATTTTTGGATGCTTTTGGTTGCAGAGAAAATAAGAGTTTGTGAAGGAGCCTTATCTTATTGTATGAAATGCATATGGAAATCTCTGACAAAGAGAATATGTATAGTCCATGACAAAGATAATGTAAAAGAGGGCTTCTAATTCACAGGCTAATGTGCATTACTTATTTTTGCTGGTGGAAAAAAAAAAATAAAATCAGAGACTCCAGAGATGGGAGTTACCTATAGTATTAAAGTATCTCTTTTGCCTCTGAACCATCACTATACCTGACTCTGTGCAATGCATTACCCGATATTATGTATCATGTAGTTTTGAAGTTCTACAATTTTCTTTGGGAGTCTGTTCCACATGCAAGATAATGAATTGTCATCAAATGTCCCTTGTGTGTCTCACACTCTTTTCCACCTTTTAGCTGAGTTAACACCTTATAAATACATTCCTATGTACTGTTCTAATTTCATGTTCATTTTTGCAGTCTAACCAATGCTCAGGCAAATAGATCTGGAGAATTATGAGAAACTTTGTCCATCGGAGTACTGAAAAAACCCTTATCTTTTGAATGCTTTGGGGTTGAGGTTCTCCTCGCATCTCTGGTTTACAATTGCAAGCATGGTGTGATCTAGTCCACCTAAGGAAACATAAGGGAAAACTTTTTCACTGTGAGGGTGACAGAACACTGGAACTGGCTGCCTAGACAGGCTATGGAGTCACCTTCTCTGGAGACATTCAAAACCCACCTGGATGCTTTCCTACGTGATCTACGCTGTGTGATCTTGCTTTCACAGCAGTATTAGACTTGTGATTTTTTGAAGTTCCTTCCAACCCCTAGCATTCTGTGATTCTGTCATTCTGTGATTCTGTGACAATGAGATCAAGTGCACCCTCAGCAAGTCTGCAGATTACACCAGTATGAGTGGTGCAATTGACACACCTGAGGGATGGGATTTCATCCAGAATGTCACAACCCAACGTCAAGAGGATGGGTTCAGGGCGAGGTTCTTTAAGGATACCTACAGAGTGAGTGAGACAAACTGACACTGCAATGGCTAGAATGATCACCAATTTATTGCTTACAAGTTAGTGCATGTCTCTTTGATCACAGAGTGATTCTTAAGGCAGGTGAGATGATTACCTGGTACCTGCCAGAAAGAGAGAGAGAGGGAATGGAGAGGGTGAGAGAGAAGATTAAAGAGAAGAATGGGGTGAGATCAAAGGTAAGAGGAGAAAAGAATTACCACTCCAGGTTCCAGCGATGTCCCACATGGTCAACTGTGGGTTACGAACCATGTGCATTGATTACTTTACAATAATACAATACAATACAATAAACCAGGTTGAAAGAGACCTTCAAGATCATCGCGTCCAACCCATCAACCAATCCAACACACCTAAACAACTAAACCATGGCACCAAGCACCCCATCAAGTCTCCTCCTGAACACCTCCAATGAAGGTGACTCCACCACCTCCACAGGTAGCTGATTCAAATGGGCAATCACTCTCTCTGTATAGAACTTATTAGTTTCATAGTTTCATAGTTTCAGTTAGGGTTGGAAGGGACCACAAGGATCATCTAGTTCCAACCCCCCTGCCATGGGCAGGGACACTCTACACTAGATCAGGCTGGCCAGAGCCTCATCCAGCCTGGTCTTAAACACTTAGTTTCATAGTTTCATAGTTTCAGTTAGGGTTGAAAGGGACCACAAGGATCATCCAGTTCCAACCCCCCTGCCATGGGCAGGGACACTCTACCCTAGATCAGGCTGGACAGAGCCTCATCCAGCTTGGTCTTAAACACCTCCAGGGACGGGGCCTCAACCACCTCCCTCAGCAACCCATTCCAGACCTTCACCACCCTCACGGTGAAGAACTTCCTCCTCATGTCCAGCCTGAATCTCCCCACCTCCAGCTTCATCCCATTCCCCCTAGTCCTATCACTCCCTGATAGCCTGAAAAGTCCCTCCCCAGCCTTCTTGTAGGCCCCTTCAGATACTGGAAGGCCACAATGAGGTCACCTCGGAGCCTTCTCTTCTCCAGACTGAACAGCCCCAACTCCTTCAGTCTGTCCTCATAGGAGAGGTGCTCCAGCCCTCTGATCATCCTCGTGGCCCTTCTCTGGACACGCTCCAGCACCTCCAGATCCCTCTTGTAATAGGGGCTCCAGAACTGGACGCAGTACTCCAGGTGGGGTCTTACCAGAGCTGAGTAGAGGGGGAGAATCACCTCCCTTGACCTGCTGGCCACTCTTCTCCTGATTCAGCCCAGGATCTGATTGGCTTTCTGGGCTGCAAGTGCACATTGAGAGCTCCTGTTGAGCTTCTCGTCCACCAGCACCCCCAAGTCTCTCTCCTCTGGGCTGCTCCCCAGCCAGTCACTGCCCAGCCTGGATTTGTGCCTGGGATTGCCTCGACCCAGATGCAGGACCCTGCACTTGGTCTTGTTGAACCTGATGAGGTTGGCTTGTGCCCACCTCTCCAGCCTGTCAAGGTCCCTCTGGATGCCATCCCTTCCCTCCAGCCTGTCCGCTGCACCACACAGCTTGGTGTCATCAGCAAACTTGCTGAGGGTGCACTCAATGCCACTGTCCATGTCACCCACAAAGATGTTGAACAAGCCTGGTCCCCAGGACTGATCCCTGAGGGACTCCGCTTGTCACTGGCCTCCACTGGGACATGGACCCATTGACAGCCACTCTTTGGGTGCAGCCATCAAGCCAGTTCTTTATCCATCTGGTGGTCCACCCATCAAACCCGTGTGTCACCAGCTTGGAGACCAGGATGTGGTGTGGGACAGCGTCAAATGCTTTGCTCAGGTCCAGGTAAACGGCATCAGTTGCTCGCCCCTCATCTATTAATGCTGTCACTTGTTCATAGAAGGCCACCAGGTTTGTCAGGCAGGATTTGCCCTTGGCAAAGCCATGCTGACTGCTGCCAATCACCTCTTCACTACTCTTCTGAGTCAGTAGTGCCTCCAGGAGGATCTGCTCCATGATCTTTCCGGGCACAGAGGTGAGACTGACTGGCCTGTAGTTCCCTGGTTCCTCCTTCTTACCCTGTTTGAAAATGGGAGCAATATTTGCCCTTTTCCACTCTGTGGGGACTTCCCCAGTCTGCCATGACTTTTGGAATAGAATAGAGAGGGGGCTTAGCAACCTCATCTGCCAGTTCTCTCAGCACCCGTGGGTGTATCCCGTCGGGTCCCATGGACTTGAACACTTTCAGGTTCTTCAGGTGATCACGAACCTGAGCTTCACTTATGATGGGCAGTTCTTCCTCCCCGTCCCTGGCATCGTCTGCCATGACTCCAGGAGTATGGCTGGCGGCCCTTGCAGTGAAGACTGAGGTAAAGAAGTTATTGAGTACCTCAGCCTTTTCCACATCACTTGTGACCAATTCACCACTTTCCTTTCTGAGGGGGCCCACACCTTCCCTACCCTTCTTCTTACCATTAATATACCTGTAGAAATTCTTAGTGCTCCCTTTAACCTCCCTGGCTAGATTCAATTCAAACTCTGCTTTGGCTTTCCTAACCAGGCCTCTTGCTGCTCGGGCAGCTTCCTTATATACCCCCCTGTTCTATCTGTCCTTCCCTCCACTGCCTGTAGAGTTTCTTTTTAAGTAATAGTGTGTCCAGGAGCTCCTTGTTCATCCAGGCAGGCCTCCTAGCGTTCTTCCCTGTTTTTTTCTTTGTTGGTATACATAGCTCCTGGACACAGAGGAGGTGGTCCTTGAATACTGACCAGCTGTCCTGGGTCCCTCTTCCCTCCAGGGCTTTCTTCCATGACACTGTGGCTAGCAGATTCCTGAAGCGATCGAAGTCTGCACGCCTAAAGTCTAGGGTCATAAGCTTAGAATAGGTCCTCCTGATAGCCCTGAGGATATTAAATTCAACTGCTTCATGGTCACTGCAGCCCCAGGCAGTCTCTGAGCCTCACATTGGTTACCAGCCCTTCCCTGTTGGTGAGAACAAGGTCCAGCAGAGCACCTTTTCTTGTTGGTTCCTCTACCATTTGGAGGAGGAAGTTGTCTTCTATGCAGTCCAGGAACATCCTGGATTGCTGGTGCCTTGCTGTGTTGTCCCTCCAGCAGATGTCAGGGTGGTTGAAATCACCCATGAGGACCAGGGCTTGTGACCTGGAAGCCGCTTCTATTTGCCTGTGGAGGGCCTCATCTGCTTGGTTCTGCTGGTCAGGTGGCCTGTAGGAGACCCCCACAGTAATATCTCCTTCCCCTGTCTTGCCTTTAATTCTAACCCATATACTCTCAACCATCTCATCATCCCTCCCCAGGTGGAGTTCTGCTGATTCCAGCTGGTTCTTGACATAGAGGGCAACACCTCCTCCTCTCCTTCCCTGCCTATCCTTCCTAAAAAGCTTGTACCCGTCTATCCCTACATTCCAATCATGGGAATCATCCCACCAAGTTTCAGTAATGCCCACTATGTCATGGCCTCCCAGCAGCACGGTGGCCATTAATTCATCCTGTTTGTTGCCCAAGCTGTGTGCCTTTGCATAGAAGCACTTCAGCTGGGCTGGCCCTGTCGTCCTCTTCTGCCAATTCCCCTTGGTTTTCACAGGGTGTCCTGGTGTGTCATCTGTGTCTCGCCTCAGGGCAGCAAGTTGAGAGCCCTTACCAGCTCTCCATCCCACTGCCTCTGGTGAGCTGCCCCTCTGCTTCTCACAGGCCAGCAGGAGACTATTAACCCCTTCCCCCTTCAAATCTAGTTTAAAGCTCTATCAATGAGCCCTGCCAATTCCTGCCCCAGGATCCTTTTCCCCCTCTGGGACAAGTGTGCCCCATTAGTTGTTTGCAGTTCTGGTGCCTTGTAAACCAAGCCATGATTGTAGAACCCAAATCCCTGTCGATGGCACCAGCCCCAGAGCCATGAATTGACCTGTTGGCTCTTCCTCAGTGTTCCCTCATCCATCGCTGACATTAGAGGGATAGCAGAGAACACAACCTGAGCTCCTGATCCCTTTAGCAGGTGCCCCAAGGTTCTGAAATCACTTTTAATTGATTGTGAGCCTCTTGTTGTTGCATCGTCACTACCCACCTGAAAGACCAGCAGTGGGTAGTAGTCTGAAGGACTCACGAGTTTGGGAATTTTGCCTACAATGTCCTTTACTTGGGCACCAGGGAGGCAGCAGATCTCCCTATGAAATGGGTCTGGTCTGCATATTGGACCCTCTGCTCCCTTCAGTAGGGAGTCTCCTATAACGATGACCCTGCGAGGTTTCTTTTCTGGTCTAGTTTTGATAGCTGGCCTGAGGCAACCTGTCATTGGTGCAGCTTCTGTCTTCCTTGAGTCCTCGTCCTCACCTATGACCTGTTCCTCCTGCAGAGCCTCATACCTATTCTGTACCTGCACTGTAGGCAGTGTGCTGCTCCAAGTAGCAGGCTTGCTCTGTCTGCATTTCTTCCGTCGGGCAGAGACCTGCACCCATTGGCCCTGCCCTTGTGGGTTACTGCAGGGAGGCTGAGAGGCTTGCTGATGAGAAGGTACCAAACTCCCTGTTCCACTAAGAGTCACCCCCTGTTCTAGTTTAGTAGAGGTTAGATTTTGGAAATAGTCAATGTTCCTTTTGCTGTCTCTTACAGCTCTTAGCCTTTCTACCTCTTCTTTTAGTTCAGCCACCATGCTCATCAGATCACTGATCTGCTCACACCTAACACAGGAGTTGTTCCTTCCATCCTCCATGTCGAGTGCCAGATCCCAGCACTCACTGCAGCCACCCACCTGAACACCTGCATGCTTGTGAGTGGCATCTGTTTGGGTGCCCACTGTTCTTCTACTAGCCTTACTTCTAGTAGTAACCATGTTGCTGTAATGCTGCTGTAACCACCCTCTTAACCACCCTCTCCACCCGGCGCCTTTTTTTTTTTTTTTTTTTTCCCCCTCCCTCAGTGACAAGGCTCTCAGAGCCGAGCGCCTCGCCGCTGCCTGCTCTCAGAGCCGAGCGCCTCGCCGCTGCCTGCTCTCTCAGCCACGCGCTGGGGTCGGTTTGGTTTGCGCGCGGTTTCCGCGGCAACCCCTCCCCCTGCTACGTCACTGCCCTCAGGCACGTAGGCAACCTGAGCCTGCTGCCCCTCCTCCCCTCTCCAGGAGGTCCCGAGCCACCAGCCCCCTACCTCCTGAAAAGCAAGGAAAGCAAAGCCAAAAGCAAGCTCTCAGAGCCGAGTTCCTCGCCGCTGCCTGCTCTCTCAGCCACGCGCTGGGGTCGGGTCCAGGGACGGGGCCTCAAACACCTCCCTCGACAACCCATTCCATGGCCTCACCAACCTCACGGTGATTACCTTCCTCCTCACATCCAGACTGAATCTCCCCACCTCAAGCTTCATTCCATTCCCCCTAGTCCTATCACTCCCTGATAGTCTGAAAAGTCCCTCCCCAGCCTTCTTGTAGGCCCCCTTCAGATACTGGAAGGCCACAATGAGGTCACCTCGGAGCCTTCTCTTCTCCAGACTGAACAGCCCCAACTCCTTCAGTCTGTCCTCATAGGAGAAGTGCTCCAGCCCTCTGATCATCCTCGTGGCCCTTCTCTGGACACGCTCCAGCACCTCCAGATCCCTCTTGTAATAGGGGCTCCAGAACTGGACGCAGTACTCCAAGTGGGGTCTCACCAGAGCTGAGTAGAGGGGGAGAATCACCTCCCTTGACCTGCTGAACACACTTCTCTTGATGCAGCCCAGGATCTGATTGGCTTTCCAGGCTGCAAGTGCACATTGAGAGCTCCTGTTGAGCTTCTCATCCACCAGCACTGCCAAGTCTCTCTCCTCTGGGCTGCTTTCCAGCCAGTCAAAATAACAAAACAATATTTTAACATATCTAACCAGATTCTACCCAGTTTCTCTCCTTCAGTTACAGTTTACATTACTCTCAGAGTCAAAGACAAAACAGCTTTCTCTAATTTGAGCAAAGGCAAACCTTCCCTATAGCCTACCAATGCTATCCGAAAACAACCTCCTCTCCTACAGAACATAAACGTGCAGGGCACAAATACTACACTTTTCTACTCTTATCAGCCAATTCCTACATGGTGGTTCCTCTTGCTTTCTTTACTACAAACATTATTCATGATTGAGTTTAATAGAATAATCCTAGTCACTTCTAATCTAATTCTTCTATTAAACCAGGTTTTTAGAAAAATACAGCTAAAAATGAAAGTGGCAGATGAATAAACTCTGAAATAGAATAGAATAGAATAAACCAGGTTGGAAGAGACCTTCAAGACCTTCTTCCTAACATCCAGCCTAAACCTCCCCTGGCACAGCTTGAGACTGTATCCTCTTGTTCTGGTACTAGATGCCTGGGAGAAGAGACCAACCTCTGCCTGGCTACAGCCTCCTTTCAGGTAGTTGTAGAGAGCAATAAGGTCACCCCTGAGTCTCCTCTTCTCCAGGCTAAGCAACCCCAGCACCCTCAGCCTTTCCTCATAGGGCTTGTGTTCCAAACCCCTCACCAACTTTGTTGCCCTTCTCTGGACACGTTCCAGCAAGTCAACATCCTTCCTAAACTGAGGGGCCCAGAACTGGACACAGGACTCAAGGTGTGGCCTAACCAGTGCAGTGTACAGGGGCCCAATGATCTCCCTGCTCCTGCTGGCCACACTGTTCCTGATACAGGCCAGGATGCCATTGGCCATCTTGGCTCCCCAGGCACACTGCAGGCTCATGTTCAGCCTACCATCAACCAGTACCCCCAGATCCTTCTCTGCCTGGCTGCTCTCCAGCCACTCTGACCTCAGCCTGTAGCACTGCATGGGGTTGTTGTGGCCAATGTACAGAACCCAGCACGTGGATGTGTTCAATCTCATGCCGCTGGATTCTGCCCATCTGTCCAGCCTGCTGAGTTCCCTCTGCAAAGCTTCTCTACCCTCCAGCAGATCAACTCCTGTCCCCATCTTGGTGTCATCCGCAATTTACTGATGATGGGACCTGGCCTGGCCAGCCAGGTCCCAGGATGATGTGTCTGAATACAAACTCACTGAGGCAGGCTGATGGAGAGGTGGTCATCTGCCACTGCAAATGGCCCTGATCTGTGGACAGACTAATTATCAGGAGATATTTACATGATTTACTTCCCTTCCCACAGCCCAGCAATCTTCAGACTCAGCTGTTTGTAAATCACTCTTTTATTATACTCTCACAGATGGTTTACCACACCTGTTTCTCACACATTCCAGCAATACTACATTGTGTTATTGCTACACTACCATTCATTTTCCCTGGTAGTCTAAAAGTCAGTTAACATCTTATCATCTGCCAACTCTTGGTTCCCACAGTCAGTGTCTTCTCAGTGATGGGTGCACCCCAACAGTTCATGGTGCTGTCTTTCATTCCTGAACTCCGTTCCCCACCCATGGGTGGCTGGTAGAGATGTTCCCAAAGCAGGGCGGATCATGTACTGCTCACATGGTGTCACAGGCACCTTGGGGACTGTGGTGGTTACAAAATGGTGAGTGCCCATAATGTTCTGTGTGACTATTTCTTCACCTTTGTTTGCACAAGCTCCACTGTGAAGCAATAGCCTGAGTTGAGACAGGTGAGATGCAGGCACCCAAGTGGTACTGTTCCAGGAGCAGCCTGTCATGGATGCTTGAATACTAAGAAAGGGCAGCAGAAAAACAATCCGATTGAGACAAACTTTTGTAATAGCAGAGAAAAAGTTTATGCAGAACAAATTTCTGTGGGGACATAGCTCCCACACAGAGGGACCTGGACAAGCTCAAGAAGTGGACCTGTGAAAGCAGGCCTGTGTGAAACATTCAGAATGACCAAGAGCAAGGCCGTGCACCTGTCTTGGGGCAGACTTCTATGTAAGTACAGGCTGGGGAATGAGGTGATATAGAGAAGGACTTTGGAGTACTGGTGGATGCAAAGCTGGATGTGAGCCAGCAGTTCATGCTTGCAGCCCAGAAGACAAACGTTATCTTGGTCTGCATCTAAAGAAACATGGCCAACAGATCAAGAGAGGTGATTCTGCCATGCTATTCTGCTCTGGTGAGACCTCACCTGGAGCACTGCATCCAGCTCTGCACAAGAAGGGCATTAACCTGTTGGAGTGAGTCTTTAAAAAAACCTCAAAAATTATCCAAGGGCTGGAGCACTTCTCCTAGGAGAATTGCAGTTGTTCAGCACAGGAAAGAAAAGGCTGAGGGAGTACCTTATTGCTGACTTTCAGTACTTAAAGAGGGACTGTGAGAATCATAGAATCATAGAGGTTGGAAAGGACCTCCAGAGATCAAGTCCAACCCTCCTGCCAAAGCAGGATCACTTAAGGCAAGTCACACATCTTGAAAGTCTCTAGGGAAGGAGACTCCATAACGTCTCTGGACAGCCTGTTTCAGTACTCCATCATCCCTACAGTAGTCTTTTTGACATGTTGAGGTGGAACTTCCTGTGCTCCAGGTTGTATCCATTACCCCTTGACCTATGATATTGTAAAGAAAATAGCTCCTTCTTCCTGACACCTACCCTTCAAATATTTTTAAACATTAATAATATCTCCTCTCTGTCTTCCCTTTTTCAGACTAAACAGCCCCAGGTCTCTCAGCCTTTCCTCGTTAAAAAAAAAATAAAAATTTAGTGAGGCCTTTTGGAACAGGGCAAGGGGTCGTGGTTTTAAATTAAAAGAGGGTAGATTTGGACTAGATACAAGGGATCATTTTTTTACAATGGAAGTGGTGAAGCACTGGAATGTGTCAGCCAGAGAGGTGGTACGACTCAAGAAAACACTCAAGGTCAAGTTGGTGAGGGCCTTGAGCCCTTTAACTAATCTAGTTAAATATGCCACTGTTCAGTGTTTAGTGGTTGGACTAGATGACCATTAAAGGTCTTTTCCAACCTAAAGCATTCAATGGTTCTATGACTACTTAATAAAAGTAGCAGTGACTAAGACTTTCAAAGTACATAGGCAATTTACATGTGATAGGAGTATTCCACCTTTTTTTTTTTTACATTTCTCTGATAAAGTTCATTGTTAGTGAGCTGTACAGTATGCATGGCAGTATTAAAACAGGTCACAAATCTTGAGCATTCAGCTGCAGCATGCAAAAGCCTAGTCTGTGATGTTTGATTGCTGAAGAAAAAAAATGGGCATGGAGTTCTAATCTCTCAATTACAAAATCTTAATAATTTTATGTTAAACTGAATCTCTTACTCAGTTCTTTGATAATACCTATAATTTACTCATAAATATAAACTACTATCTTCATGTTATCACAGTCTCACCGTATCACCAAGATTGGAAGAGACCTCAAAGATCATCAACTCCAACCTGTCACCACAGACCTCATGACTAGACCATGGCACCAAGTGCCCCATCCAATCCCCTCTTGAGCCCCTCCAGGATGATGACTCCACCACCTCCCTGAGCAGCCCATTCCAATGGCGACAACTCTCTCAGTGAAGAACTTTCTCCTCACCTCGAGCCTAAACTTCCCCCGGTGCAGCTTACAATACAATACAATACAATACAAGACAAGACAATACAAGACAATACAAGACAATACAAGACAATGCACCACCAGGTTGGAAGAGACCTTCAAGATCATCGCGTCCAACCCATCAACCAATCCAACCCACCTAAATACAATACAATACAATACAATACAACCCACCTAAACAACTAAACCATGGCACCAAGCACCCCATCAAGCCTCTTCCTGAACACCTCCAATGAAGGTGACTCCACCACCTCCACGGGCAGCCGATTCCAATGGGCAATCACTCTCTCTGTATAGAACTTCTTCCTAACATCCAGTCTAAACCTCCCCTGGCACAGGTTGAGACTATTTCCTCAACATAGGAAGGACATGGACCCACTGGAGCAGAACCTGAGGAGTGCCACAAACATTGGAGGTGTTCAGGAGGAGACTTGATGGGGGTGCTTGGTGCCATGATTTAGTTGTTCGGGTGGGTTGGATTGGTTGATAGGTTGGACGTGATGATCTTGAAGGTCTCTTCCAACCTGGTTTATTGTATTGTAAAGATGATCAGAGGGCTGGAGCACCTCTCCTGTGAAAGCAGTCTGGGAGAGTTGGGTCTTTTCAGCCTGGGGAAGAGAAGGATCTGGAGAGACATTGTAGCAGCATTTCAGTTTCTGAAGGAGACCCACATGAAAGATGGGGGGACTGTTTACAAAGCTACATATTGACAGGATATGAAGGGTAGTGGTTTTAATTTAGAGCGGGGTAGATTTAGGTTGGACATTAGGAGGAAGTTCTTTACAATGAGGTAGTGAAATACTGGAATAGGCTGCCCAGAAATGTACTAAAAACCCCCATCCCCAAAAGACATTCATGGTCAAATCTGATGGGGCCCTGAGCCACCAGCTCTATCTAAGGATGTTCCTGCTCACTGCAAGGGGGGTGGACACAATGACTTTCAAGGGTCTCTTCCTGCTCAAAGCATTCTATGATTCTTTTATGTATCTTCTTAGGAGATTATACAATGAGTATCAAAATAATATCTAAGCACTTACAAAAGAAGTATAGTGTCATAAAACCAGCAATTAAAATGTGTGAAAGTTATCCAGAAGCATGAGGACACAAAATGATTGCAGGTGTGATTTCCTGATCACATACAGAGGTTCTGTTCACTGTCAGGTATGTACCTTTCCAATTACATATGCTTGAGGCTAAAAGGAGTCAGGTATCAAAGCCCCTCCCACAATAATCTCCACAAATATCTAAGGAAATAGACTTATTGATGAAAGACTCAGAAAGGTCAGATTCTCTAACAGTACAGAAAATATTGCTCTACAGATAACAAAAGCGTAATGTTTACTCATGACACTTCATGACCTAGCTTAGTAGATACACAAATAACAAAATCTGCTATGAAAGTAGCAGTTACAGGCAAAGTGAATTTATTCCTTTTAAAAAAATCGAAGTGATAAGTGTCTTTGTCAAGTTCTGTGTTTAGTTTAATAGGATTGCAGGTGTTGTTTTGATACTGTGCACAATTTAAAGCATATATGTTATATCTTTTCATCCCAGGTCTGGCTTTCTGCATCTACTGCTGCTCTCTGGCTTTCTGAATCCTACTGCACCATATTGACATAACTATCTCCATCAGCAGCCTGGGAATGCCGCTGTGGTGGTTTAGGCTGAGTGTCTCCTGTTGCCACCACACAGGCTTACCTGCAATGTCCTGAGGGTCCAGCCCAGTGGGTGGGCACAGGAAGCTATGTATTTCATCCCATAATGCCCTGCTCCCTATAAAACCATCAGTAGGGTTCTGCACTTCCTCTTTCTTCCCTCACCGCTCCTATGGAGATGGTCCCTGTCTGGTAATAGTGTGTGTGGTGGGGGGGGTGGTCATCTCATGGTCTCTTGGGCCTGGCTAGGCCTAAGGCCAGGAAGAGAAGAGGGAAGGGCAGTCTCAGATCTGGCCAGCTGAGATTAGCCTAACAGTGGAGGAGGGGGGGAGGAAAGAGCCCTGGGGGCTTTTGGGTGTACCCTCAGGTGGGGAGAGGGAAGTGTTGGGATGCTTCTGGGTATGCTTTGGGATCTCCTTTTGTCACTGTGCTTGTGGTTCTCTGTAAAATATTCACTGCTTTTCCATTTAAACTTGCCATCACTTCCACAATCCATTTGTCTGAGTCTCAGTTTTTCTGCCCATGGTGGGAGAGAAGGAAGGATCAGCCCTTCAACCCACCACAGCCACTACTGCCAGCAGTGGGTCTGAGTGTCCCCTATAAAGGAAAGCTTGGTTTTGGGATTATGCTTGAACATCACGTGGCAGGGCAGATGTGCTTGTTTTGTAACAGAAAGGAGTTATTAGGGAGTCTGAGCAGAGAGAGAGAGAAAGAATTGAAAAAATATAGAAGTTAGATATCTTATAATCACTACATGTCAAATAATTCACTGACCCTGAGGTAAAAAAATAGTGATGTTAGACTTACAATATAGAAAACCCAAGTGAAATATCAATGGACAAGCAAAACACTGTGAATCTTATCACCCTCAAAGAAAGCACATACATTTGAAAGCCATGCCTTTTTAGCCTCACTCAGCTAACAACTTTTGAAAAATAATGACCAGTGGTTCTATTAACAGAGGGATACATCCTCTTGTCAGAAGTATAACCTCTCAAATATTATTTACTCACAAAATATCTTGAAGTTTTTTCCTTTGGGAATAATTAGAACAAAATCAGAGCTAAATGTCCTGCATAGATTAGTTGTCTTATAAAAACCATTGAAGGGCAGTATCACACTGTCCTCAGTCTTTTTCTCACCTCTTATTCAGACTAGGAGAAAGCTACATACTCATGCTGCAGCATATCACCAGCAAAGGCAGCAGAATAGTGGAGCACATTAACTCTGCTACCAGATGTGACTTGGCAGGATACTGGCATATATTAAAGCAGTTCCTTTCATCAAGTGCATTGCTAAAATGGAATTATATTTTTTAATAATATTTTTTAAAGTCTCTGAAAAGGAAGACTTTGTGAATACCTGGCTTGTCCTAATAATTCTTCTCCCCTATCAATGATAAATGAAGGACAGTAGTGCTTTTTCTGAATTAACTATTTTTTTAAT
Organism: Colaptes auratus; assembly: GCA_015227895.2. Classification (NCBI taxonomy): domain Eukaryota; kingdom Metazoa; phylum Chordata; class Aves; order Piciformes; family Picidae; genus Colaptes; species Colaptes auratus. Next base: position 78,467,392 of record CM026897.1, on the reverse strand, counting down.
GTTCAGCTGACTTTTAACAAAACCTTTTATTGTGCAGATAGCACTTCTGGACAATTGAAGTGATAGTATTAATCTCCAAATTTTTTTTTAATTGTAATGAATTATCGGACAAAAGCGTTCTAGAAGTTATTTTAGAAATTAATTCTGAGTGCAGAATGTGCAGTTTGATTTCAGTTTCTGTATCTGGAAGGGACACTGAAAAATCATTGAGTCCAACCTCCCTGCCAGAGCAGGATCACCTAGAGTAGGTCACACAGGAATGTGTCCAAGTGGGCTTTGAGTGTATCCCGAGAAGGAGACTCCACAACCTCTCTGGGCAGCCCCTTGAATTGTTTTCTCATCCTCTCAGCAAAGAAGTGTTTCTTTGTGTTCATGTGTTCCACATCAACATGCTGCAACAGTGAACATTACCATTGACTACTCCATAGGAACTCAACTATGAATTCAGACTTAAAGTCTAGATTATCAACCCAGCTTTTAAATACAACATTTGGTTCACGGCATCACAATGTCATGCAACTATTTGATGTTGCCTACCGAGGTTAAGACAGATAAATTAAAAATAGCAACATAATCACATCAAGAAGTATTGTATGTATGTTCAGAACTCAGATGGCAAATTACACCTTGGAATGATCAGTATCCAAGTGACTCCTGACAGGCATCCTCCCACAAAGCTGATAACTCCCTCTTTCAAACATTCAGCAAACACTCTGGTCACAATTTTTAAAGTTATTTCCAGTCTGTTATTGCTCAATTAGTTGATTTTCATCAAGACCACGGGGGTGAGAAAAAAATAAGTTAACTACTTATCCTGAAGTCCTCAACCTAAGAGATGAGTCATATCTAAGTCTGGACCATGCCAGCCTAACTTCTGATTCTAGATAGTGTTAACATTTAGTAGCAGAAGAATAAAATGCCTTGAGTTTAATAATAAATGTGTGTACATAATAACATAGTATGTACAGCAGAATAATGGAATTTATTTGTGGTTATTTTTAGTGACTGTTTTTCAATTAATTCAGGTACAAAGTTATTATGAGACAGTTATACACTTCATATGCCTATAATATCACCAGAAATACCTGTACCACCTGCCAGACCCTGATGAATGTGTCAAGAAATTCTTTCAGATGATTTAACATCTCACTTTCTCTTAACACCCATTGTCTTAATGGCAAGCATACTCTTTGGTAAACAGATGATGGTCAAGAACCTATGTATTCTAATACAATACAATAATAATACAATACACCACCAGGTTGGAAGAGACCTTCAAGATCATCGCATCCAACCCATCAACCAATCCAACCCACCTAAATACAATACAATACAATACAATACAATACAATACAAGCCACCTAAACAACTAAACCGTGGCACCAAGCACCCCATCAAGCCTTTTCTTGAACACCTCCAATGAAGGTGACTCCACCACCTCCCTGGGCAGCCCATTCCAATGGGCAATCACTCTCTCTGTATAGAACTTCTTCCTAAGATCCAGTCTAAACCTCCCCTGGAGCAGCCTGAGACTGTGTCCTCTTGTTCTGGTACTGGTTGCCTGGGAGAAGAGACTAACTCCCTCCTGTCTACAACCACCTTTCTCCCACCATGGGCAGAAAAACTGAGACTCAGACAAATGGATTGTGGAAGTGATGGAAAGTTTAAATGGAAAAGCAGTGAAGATTTTACAGAGAACCACAAGCACAGTGACAAAAGGAGATCCCAAAGCATACCCAGAATACTCCTTTCAGGTAGTTGTAGACAGCAATAAGGTCACCCCTGAGTCTCCTCTTCTCCAGGCTAAGCAACCCCAGCTCCCTCAGCCTTTCCTTGCAACCTGAAGAGTCTCTAAGTGTTTAATATTTCATAATATATTTATTCCCTTTTCATCATAGAAAGATAAAGCTTCACATTCACTTATTTGCTTCAGGATATTAGTTTTTAATGAAATTATTGGTCTCATGGTTATTTTGTCATGAAATTTAGACAAGACAAAAAAAAAAGATAATGACCTTTGGATTTTCCTCTAATGACTTCCTCATTTATTAAGGATTTCTTTGAACTCCCTAGTGCATGTGAAGCACATCAAAACACTAACAGGCTACTAGATATGCAGTGATAGGTTTGCTATGCTTATTCTTTTTTTTTCTTTTTTTCTGTTTTGATGTATAGCCTTTTGCACTGACCAAGGATTAAGTCTTTGGGAAATGAAACAAACAAACAAGCAACCACCCCCCCAAACAACAACAACAACAAACCACACACACAAAAAAAAAACCAAAAAGAAACCAACACCCACAAAACAAAACAAACAAAAAAACCCCAACCAACCGAAAGATCTGTTGTAGGTTAAGGATTAATTGTTAAACTATAGATATAAAAGTCCTGCATGGGACTAGAAAGTCCCAAGAGGGAGGCACAAGATACTGTAATTTCTTATTCTATTTTCCCCTGTGTCTCTCTCTATTTAAAAGACATCACTTCTGCAAGTCACTCTCTCTGCTTTGGAGCAAGACTTTTGCTTTGATTTGCAGTGTGGGGGAGGATTTGCTGGTTGGAGCTGTATTTCTTGCTGCATAGCAAGGCCTACCTCAGGCTTAGCTGGAGGGGTGAAGCCAGAACTGATTCTGATTGCATATATATCCATTTCCCTTAATACTTCTTGTGTTTTTTATACTTTTGTAAATACTGTTTCTATTTACTTCCAATTCTGTGCAAGGTTTTTTTAAAATGTATTTAGTCCTTTGGGATAAAATACACTCTGTCCTCCAGCCAGAGTTGTTCTAGCTCAAAACCAGGACAAGATCCCAGGAAACTCAGAAGGTTTAGAGGTCATTTGGTGTATTACAGTATTACAGTAATGGTTTGAATAAGAACAAACCAGGTCAAACTGAACCAGCAGGTTAACCTGGCTATTTTCCCAACACGGAAGTGAGGAAATAGTAACACACAAAAACTTGGGATTAATAGAAAAAAAAAAAAGAGAGAGAGAGAAGAATAGACTTTACTGATCAAAAGTCAGATAAACATGGTACAAAATGCAGAAAGCAGCAGAAAGCAGAAGCAAGCAAGCCAAAAGCCCTAGCCAGAAAACTACTCCCCTATTCCTCCTTGTCCCACTGCCATCCCAGTAGAAAACACCAACACCCAAGAACCCGGAATCCAGAAGCAGCAACTGGAACAGGAGGTCTCCCACATTCTAATCTGAACTTCAACTCTCATAATATTTTGCTCCAGTTAGCACTTTCACTTTTTGAGCCTGGCATCACTGCAGCATGGTATGAATAACAGCAGCAGGTTCAACCCAATCCAAGACATTCTCCACCCCTTCTTCTATACCATCACCATCATGCCCAGCAGCCGTCAACATCAAACAGTTGGCTACCAGCCACAAGTGGTGCTGTTCAGGGCTCAGTATTGGGGCCAATTCTGTTAAATATATTGATCGATGATCTGGGTAAGAGCATCAAAGGATAGAAGTTTCAACAAGGCCAAGTATCCGGTCAGTGAAAGAGTGATTAAGGAACAGGCTGCCCAGGGATGTGGTGGAGTTATTGTTCCTGGTAGCATTAAGAAAATGTGTAGATGTGGTGCTTTGGCATACCATTTAGTGGTAACGTGGCAGTGTTAGTTTAGCATTTGTACTTGATGATCTTCACAGTATCACTAAGGTTGGAAGAGACCTCGAAGATCATCGAGTCCTACATGTCACCACAGACCCCATGACTAGACCATGGCACCAAGTGCCACGTCTAATCCCCTCTTAAACACCTCCAGGGACAGTGACTCCACCACCTCCCTGAGCAGCCCATTCCAATGGCAAATGACTCTCTCGGTGAAGAACTTTCTCCTCACCTCCAGCCTAAACTTCCCCTGGCGCAGCTTGAGATTGTGTCCTCTTGTTCTGGTGCTGGTTGCTACAGAGAAGAGACCAACCCCTTCCTGGCTACAACCACCCTTCAGGTAGTTGTAGAGAGCAATGAGGTCACCCCTGAGCCTTCTCTTCTCCAGGCTAAACAATCCCAGCTCCATCAGCCTCTCCTCATAGGGCTTGTGCTCAAGGCCTCTCACCAGCCTTGTTGCCCTTCTCTGGACACGTTCAAGTGTCTCGATGTCCTTCTTAAACTGAGGGGCCCAGAACTGGACACAGTACTCAAGGTGTGGCCTAACCAAAGCAGAGTACAGGGGCACGGTGACCTCCCTGCATCTGCTGGCCACACCATTCCTAATGCAGGCCAGGATGCCATTGGCCTTCTTGGCCACCTGGGCACACTGCATCTTGGAGGTCTTTTCCAAACGTAATGATTTTTTTTGGCCTTGTGAAAAAGCCCCTGTAAGGGATTCTCATTTGCTTTTCCTATGATTTATAGATTTTAGCAAAGTCTTAAAGAAACCTCCTTCTACAGTAATACCAGTCTGATTTTCTTTTTGTTGCAGTAGGGAATTGTTTCTCTACCGTATTGTCTTACATGTTGCATAAGAAAAGACACAGCATCTTTTAGCCTATCTACAGCCCTCAACATGAATTTTTAATTATCTCACTGAGGAAAGGTTGAAATCTTTACACTTGAAGAAAAAGGGTATAAGACGTGATAACTCCAAGTCATACTAGAATCTAGGTATACTCTTTGAATTGCATGACACAGGACAATGGTATACATGGGGTTGGTAGAATCATGTATGAATAGAGGTATTGTGCAGATATGGAAGAACAGTCATAATAATTGGTTCAACCAGATGACATAGTGGGGCAGAGGAAAAACATTTTTCACCACACATGCCCTTCTGAACAAGAAGATCTGAAGTAAAGTAAAATTTAAATTAGTCTGTTATTCAGGGATGGGAGCTTTTCAGGGTGTGGGGAAGAAAACAAAGTCAGCAATGAGGATGACTTGGAATCATCTGCAGCTCGAGGAACTATAAACTGTTGCCACAGAATGACTAGTAACCCTGTAATACATCATGCTGGTTTAAGACAGCCAGCTTTCCCCCAACATAGAAGCGAGGGAAAGTAACACCAGGTTGAGATAAAGAGTTGAGTTTGAAAGAGTTTACTATAAATGAGATAATATAATTCACAATAACTTTCTTTGCCTCAAATTTTAATAGCAGGACAGAATGTCTTCCAGACAGCTGGCCTGCAGAGCTGGCAGAAGGAGCCAGGGAGCAGCGTAGTTTACCTCTGTTCCAGGACGGGGTAGTTAAAGATCTCCTCAGCTGCTTGGATCCCCATAAGTCCATGGGACCAGATGGGATCCATCCTAGGGTGCTGAGAGAGCTGGCAGATGAGCTGGCCAAGCCACTCTCCATCATTTTTCAGCAGTCCTGGCTCACTGGAGAGGTCCCAGAAGACTGGAAGCTGGCCAACATGGTGCCCATCCACAAGAAGGGCTGGTTGGATGAGCCAGGGAATTATAGGTCTGTCAGCCCGACCTCAGTGCCAGGCAAGATTATGGAACAGGTCATCTTGAGTGCAATCACACAGCACTTCCAGGATGGCCAAGGGATCAGGCCTAGCCAACATGGATTTAGGAAGGGCAGGTCCTGCCTGAGCAACCTGATCTCCTTCTATGATCAGGTGACCCACCTGCTGGATGTGGGGAAGGCTGTGGATGTAGTCTACCTGGACTTCAGCAAGGCCTTTGACACCGTCCCCCACAGCAAACTCCTGGCCAAGCTGGCAGCCCATGGTTTGGACAGGAGAACACTGGTTGGGTTAGGAACTGGCTGGAGGGCTGAGCCCAGAGAGTGGTGGTGAATGGTGCCACTTCCAGCTGGCGGCCAGTCACTAGTGGTGTGCCCCACGGATCAGTGCTGGGCCCATGCTCTTCAACATCTTTATTGATGATCTGGATGAGGGCATTGAGTCTATCATCAGTACATTTGCAGATGACACCAAGCTGGGGGCAGGTGTTGATCTGCTGGAGGATAGAGAGGCTTCGGCAGACTGGACAGATGGGCAGAATCCAAATGTATGAGATTTAACACATCCAAGTGCCGGGTTCTGCACATTGGCCACAACAACCCCATGCAGTGCTATTTGAGGTCAGAGTGGCTGGAGAGCGGCCAGGCAGTGAAGGATCTGGGGATACTGGTTGATGGTAGGCTGAACATGAGCCTGCAGTGGGCCCAGGCAGCCAAGAGGGCCAATGGCATCCTGGCCTGTATCAGGAACAGTGTGGCCAGCAGAAGCAGGGAGGTCATTGTGCCTCTGTACACTGCACTGGTTAGGCCACACCTTGAGTCCTGTGTCCAGTTCTGGGCCCCTCAGTTTAGGAAGGATGTTGACTTGCTGGAACATGTCCAGAGAAGGGCAACGAACTTGGTGAGGGGTTTGGAACACAAACCCTATGAAGAAAGGCTGAGGGAGCTGGGGTTGTTTAGCCTGGAGAAGAAGAGGCTCAGGGGTGACCTTATTGCTGTCTACAACTACCTGAAGGGAGGTTGTAGACAGGCGGAGGTTGGTCTCTTCTCCCAGGCAACCAGCACCAGAACAAGAAGACACTGTCTCAAGCTGTGCCAGGGGAGGTTTAGGTTGGAGATTAGGAAGAAATTCTACAGAGAGAGAGTGATTGCCCATTGGAATGGGCTGCCTGGAGAGGTGGTGGAGTCACCTTCATTGGAGGTGTTCAGGAGGAGACTTGATAGGGTGCTTGGTTGCATGGTTTAGTTGATTAGGTGGGTTGGATAATAGGTTGGACACGGTGGTCTTGAAGGTCTCTTCCAACCTGGTTTATTCTATTATTATTATTATTATTCTATTATTATTATTATTTTAGCCTGCTTTTCCAAAAATGCATGAAAATGCAGAAGCTAGTGACCTCCCTGACTCCCCCAACCTGCAGCCCCACCAGCAGAAAAGACCAACACCCCAAACCAAGAAAACGAATGCAGCAACCAAAGCAGGAAGCCTTGCATATTACAATCTGAACCAGACCCTTCATACTTTGCTCCAGCCAGCACTTTCGTTTTGAGTCTGGCATGTTCATAGAACCACAGAACCATAGAATGGCTTACACTGGAAAAGACCTGAGAAAGCATCTAATCAAACCTCCCTGTCATGGGCAGGGATGCCTCTCAACTATGTCAGGCTACTCAAGGCCCCATTCAATCAGGCCATGAACACCTTCAGGGAGGGGGCATCCTCAATCTCTCTGGACAATCCATTCCAGAATGTTTTTGTAGGTTCCCTTCAGGTATTGGAAGGTGTGCTGGTTTCAGCTTTAACTTCAGTTTAAAAGTTCAAATGGTAACAGATTGAGATCCCTCGCCCCTCCCTTTCCCTAGTAAGGAAAGAAAAAAGGGAAAAGAGAAGGGGTAAGGGAAAGGGGAAGAGGTAAATTTATGAAATATGAAATAAATAGTGTGGAATTGGTTTGGAAGTAGGAGAGATAAAAATTTTTTAAACAAATATATATATATATATATATATATATAGCAACAATAGGGAGGGTTCAAAATTATAAGGGATAAGGATAAATAGGAAAACATACTGATATAGTTTATGATAAAATTGATAAGCTGGAAGTATGATAAAATATGGATATGATTTATTAGATATAAAAAATTATTTTTCTGAGCTAATTTGATCCAGGTTCATTTGCCTGGTCAATGATAGACTGATTACATACAATAGGATACTAATAAACACTGGAATAACAGTCTAGGAAAATTAAAAACTTGGAATACAGAGGAACAAACTGCAAGTTCTTATAAACACAAAAACAAATGACAATGCCACCTGGGGAAACAAGAGGGACCCCCTTGGCTTCACAGCAGAGTTATGCAACAGATAAACAAGCTATACAATTTAGAAACAACCAGGTATATTAGTGTGAGTTACTCACAAACTGCTGAGCTTTAATCATCGAAAACCTTTGCTGGATGAAGTGGTACTCTCAGTTCATATCTGTAATCCAAAAGCAGGAATATGTGGTGTGTTAAAGTTTCCTATTCACACCAAGCACAACCAGCTCAGTTGGAAGCAAAGGGAAGCTGTATTTACAAAGCAAAAACTACACTCTGCAATGGAATGTAATGAATATATACAAAATATACATTATTTACAATATTATACAGGTATTTACAACCAGAAAATAGCATGAAATCCCCTTGTCCCCCGTCTGGCTTTCCCAGAGGAGCAGGGAAGCTGCTCCACTCCCCCAAAATACCCCTCCTTCCCCTATAACAGAAGAAAAGAGAGAAGCTGGAAGAAAGCAGTGTTAGTGTTTTCTCAAGGTGAAAGAAGGCATTATCCTCCCAGAACAGCCAGACCAGAGAAAAAAGAAGGAATGGGGTTTAAAGTAGAACGTGTGAGATGTTTATAGAACACTTGCTTCTATACCAGATATTCTGTCCAATGAAATTCATTTAGAATAGTCTTTTGTTTTCCTTTTTACATCCAATAGTGAATTATTTATATTTCTCCACTTTTCTGCTTGAAATCTGCAGCTAACTTTTACAGGCTGTGGTAGGGGAAATGAGTTCTCCCCACACACACACAAAGAAACCGCAGCTAACTCAGCCGGAAAGGCAAATGAAATAAGCTGTATTAACAAGCATAAATGGAATGCAGATGGATATGTACAAAAAATATACAATATTTACAATATATGCAGAAATATACAGCAATGAACGTAATACAGAAGACCTTTCCCCCCCCCCTTCAGCCAGGGGGGTCAGCTGCCCAAATAGGCTTTCCTTTTCTCTGCCAACCATTCTTTTTCCAGTCCTTTAGCCAACCCCACAGAGCATTGGCTACCATCCATAAGTCGGTGTAGAGATAAAGCTTTGGCCATCTCTCACGTTCAGCTACGTCAAGAACTAGCTGGACAGCTTTTACCTCTGCGAACTGACTGGATTCTCCTCCTCCATCCTTTGCCTCTGCAACTCGGCATGTTGGACTTCACACTGCAGACTTCCACATTCGCTTGTTTATGACAAGACGACAGGAACCGTCTGTGAACAAAGCATATTTCTTTTCATCATCACAAAGGTCATTGTAAGGAGGAGCTTCCTCAACACAAGTTACTCTCTCCTCTGGAGGTTTAGGGCAGTTGCTACCTTCAGGCCAACATGAGATCACCTCCACCAGACCAGGTCTTTCAAGACTTTCCATTTGAGCTCTCTGTGTTATCAGAGCCATCCACTTGGACCAAGTGGAGTCTGTGGCATTATGTGGTGTGGAACCTTTGCTTTTGAACATCCAATTCAAAACTGGTAATCTGGGAGCTAAGAGAAGTTGTGATTCACTTCCAATTAATTCAGAAGCTGAACCTGATGTGTTCTGGAGCACCACCTTTCTCCAGAGCATCATGGATCACTGCATGACAGATGCTGGAGCTGTGGATCCAGCCCATTGGCAATCTGTTGAAAGTGTACTGGATTGCTCTCCGGGTGATAGCAAACTGAGGCCTGCATTCCTCTGATATGGGAATAGAGAAGAAAGCATTACCAATGTCTATGGTAGCATACCATTTGGCCTCTTTGCATTCCAGCTCATATTGGAGTTCCATCATGTCTTGTACTGCTGCACTCATAGGTGGAGTTACTTCATTCAGGGCACGGAAGTCAACTGTCAGATGCCAGTTTCCATTCTGCTTTCGCACAGGCCACACTGGGCTGTTGAAAGGGGAATGAGTTTTGCTGATGACTTTCTGACTCTCCAACTGACAAATCAGATTCTGAATGGGCAACAAAAGAGTCACGGTTGGTTCAGTATTGTCTGTGGTGAACAGTCTGAGAAGCAACCAGCAATATAATGTCCTCTATCTTATGTAATCCCACAACTGCAGATTCATCAGAAAGCTCAGGTCTAACAGACAGCTTCAATTTTTCTCCATCTACTTCTACAGATGCTACTCCAAAAGCCCATTTGGAACCCTTAGGGACTTTGAAATGCCCTTCTCTCAGAAAATCAATTCCCAAAATACAAGGTGCTCAGGTCGGGTCACAACAGTATGCTTCTTCCACTGTTTACCAGTTAAAACTTATATCAAACTCCACCTTACTTAACTCTTGAGATCCACCAGTAACTCCCAGAATACTTATAGGCTCTGATCCCTGATAATTTGATGGCATTATGGTGCACTGAGCTCCTGTGTCAACCAAGGCCCTGTACTTCTGAAATTGTGAAGTGCCAGGCCACTGGATGTACACATCCCAACAGATTTGGTTATCTCTGTTATCCCTCTCCTCCCCCTCGCAGGAGGCAGGGCACCCCTAATTATGTGGAATATGCCTACATGTGCAATGAGCACAGTGTGCAGTGTTAGAACTGGAGCCACTGTTGGAGCTATTAGAGTTGTCCTGGGAAACTGTAGAAGTAACAGACCATCCCATCTGCTCTTATTCTCACCAAACTGATCACACAGAGTTATCCAAATACTCCCACGTGATTGCCTTGGTGGTCTGTTTTGGTTTGATCTGTTTTGGAATGACCTCCTTGGAGGACATCTGTTCCTCACTGAAGAAACTTGTATCCATCTGGAGGAAGAATTGGAATTATCTCTTTGTGTCATTTGGGATATGGTATTTTTAAATTCATCCTTCAGCTCTTTCATGCAATTCTCCAATTTTTCCAGAGAGAGTTTCAATGGCTGAAACCAAAGAAACATGTGTGAGACTATCCTCCAATTGTCTCATTTGATCAGTGAATTGGCCAACCGTAGCAGGAGCTCCGCCATAATTTCTTGCCACAATTCTGCTTGCCACAATAGTTGCATACTTAGGAGGAGCAAGTTTGATGAGCTTTTTTGCAAGACCAGTTCCTACAGGAATTTCTTCAGGATTCAAAGTTTCATGGCCATTATAGAGTACCTCTCTGACAGCAAATTCTCTCAGCCTCTTAATTCCCTCATCTATGGTAGTCCAGGGTTTATGATTCCATGGAAGTTCATCTTGGAAAGGATATCTCATGAGAGCTGCCAATAAAAAGGCATATCCACAGAGTAACCTTACCGAGAGTCCTACCTAGATGTCTATTTATTCCATTATCCTTCAAGAGAGTTCCTAGTTGAGCTGCTGACTTGTCTCCCACTATTAGAGCTGGTGCACCTGTATCAAAACATCTACCAAGCCAAGCTAGAATTGGCTCATTCTCTGCTCTGATGTAATTCTTCGTCACATGTCTTATCTCCTGCCTGGGGGCACTAGCATGCTGAATGTCATCATCTGACTCTTCCTCTGCCTCAGCTTCCTGTAGTTGTCCCCATGTTTATGCTGCTACTCTTCTAAGGATCTCTTTAAGATCAGAAGCACCTCCATTAGCTGCTGTCTTTCCAGAACCTGCAATCTGCCCTGCATCACCAGTATCCAGTGATGGTCTGAATAACTTAGCTATGTCTTTAAGACAAACCTTCTCTTCCTCCTCAGCAGGATCTTTTTTAGCAGAAGTTCTCTCATCAGCAGCAGTGGGATCTTGTTGCTCCCCCTCATTGGCTCCTGGATCAGCTATTGGATCCACTTTGTGTCTACCACCTCTCTTATCTAAAGCTGCTACTTGCTTAATTGAAGCTGCATTTGAATTCACAGCTGCCTTAACAGAAGCTGACAGGTTTTGAAACAAAACAGCTGCTGCAGAGGACACTTTCAGTCCTGCTGATGAAGAAGGAAATGCCTTTGTCCCTCTGATGCCTGCCAAGGACATGGGGGCTGCCATCTTATGAGCTACTGCTGCCACTGGCTGATTGCCAGAATCACCTCCAACATCGTTCAAAGCAACCTTCCCGATAGCCTGTTTAGGTCTCTATTCTTAACTGATTCAGATTCTCCACTCTCTTCATCACTAGAAATCTCTGGACTCGAGTTAGAGCTCTGTCTCCTCCACCTCAGTCTACGCTTGAAAATGAAACAGGTCTTAGATACCTTCTTTTCCCGTATCAGAGCTACTAAGAAGAACACATTAATTATCACCGACAGCAGAATTACACACACCAAATAAATTACCTTTGGATCCCCAGCCATCACTTAGAATTACTCTCTCACCTACTGGGATTTTAAACTCATGTATCTCAATGGGCGGTGTTGTAGCAGTCACATTCCCATACTTCTTAAGCCAAAAGAATCCCCAAAACTGATCATAGAAAAGCTGAATTTTGTACTTAAACCATAAATACAATTTATACATTAGGTATCTGCCTAAATGATCACAAAACAACACCAGTAAATATTTGTAAACCGAAACACTGAAGATCAAGATAACTAGATGTTTAAAAATCCGCAGCATCTTCATGCTTGCCCCCCATCTGAGCGGAAATAAATCAAGCAAATTTTGCCCTGTGTCTGGAAAGCAATTATTCCAAGCTGGATGTTGGGTGTGAAGGTTTAATCCCCCCACCACATAAAGCACAGCTACCTCAGTCGGAGAAGTGAATGAAAAGCTGTATTTTACAGGCAGAATGAAATGCTATGAATATATACAAAATATACAATATTTACAATATATACAAAATTCACAGGAAAGAACATAACACAGAAAAACCCTCATGAGGAGAATCCCTCCTTGGGTTCCCCCCAAAACCCAAGGTCAGTTGCATGCAGGCTGGACACGAACTAACTTGGAGAAAGGAATGTGAGGGATATGTTGCTATGGTAGTCTCACATCTGACCGATGAAATTCATTTAGACTTATCTTCCCTTTGTTTTCCTTTTTACACAAAAACATTGAGCTAGAGAATTCTGCATTTGTACTTTTCTTAAAGGCACAGGCTAACCTGTCACAACTCCTTTTAATAATGCTGAATGATCTCTGGATAAGGAGCAGTAGTGCCAGGCTTTAGGGTCCATTGCTGATGTCAGTGGGACTCCTGGCAATATAACTCAGTTGCTGAAATAGAATCTTGTTAAAACATGAGAAAAATTTGATGATGGAACATTAAACTAGTATAATCCTACCATGTCTAAATATCTTAAACTGTTTTCTTTTGTAAAGTAAGTGTTAGTGGTGTGTGGGCAACTCAATGCTTCTATATAATCAGCTGTATTATTTGAAAACTTGTGTTACATAGTACAAATTTCTTCCCTGAAGGAAATTAGAGTACAAAACCCATTGAATTTGAAAGATGGGAGAGCCTGGAGGCTGTCATGGATTGAGTTGAACCTGCTGCTCTTAATTATATGGTATGCTAGCTTCAAAAATGAAAGTACTTGCTGAAGCAAAGTATTATGGGGCTTGATGTTCAGATCATAACATGGGAAGCTTCCTGTTCTGGTTGCTACTTCTGGATTCCAGGGGGACTGGGTATTGTCTTTTCTGCTGGGAAGGCAGCAGGACAAGGAGGGAATGGGGGAGTAGTTTTCTGGTTTGGGCTTTTGGCTCACTTGCTTCTGCTTGCTGCTGCTTTGCACTGTGCTTTTTCTGCAAATAAGCTAACATAATTATGCATTTTGTGCCATGTTTATCTGATTTTTCATCAGTAAATCTATTCTGTCACCTTTTTCTATTTTTTTTCAATCCCAAGTTTTTTTTTGTTACTTCTCCCTCACTTCTGTGTTGGGAAAAGAGCCAGGGTGACCCACTGGTTCAGTTTGACGCATTTCATTCTGATTCAAACTGTCACAGAGTCACAGCATTTGTATGCCATAAATTTGCAGGATTTTTTGGTGATTATAGTATATGCATTTTAAAAAGCAATAGCCTGCATGCTTACCACATAGTTCACATGCTAAAAAGATATATGGCAACTTGCTCAAGAAGATTCCACACGTGGCTTGGCAGTGTAGCATTACATATTTGTATAAATTCTATGGAGATTGTTTAAATACAGATGTTGATTGAGAGTAGAGGAACAAGAGTGTTTTCTATCCTTCCTGTTTACAAAAAAAGTATTTCTTAGGATAACCATATGAAAATGAATAGCAAAGTAGCAAGTGTGTGACCTACTGAGTCAAAGTCAACAGTACTTTGAAAGTGCTTTACATTAGACTATCTTTGATGCAAAGATAATCCTCACCAGTTGAAGAAATGAAAGTGCCTGTCATGGTCCAATGTAATTTGTCAGAAGTTAAACTCCCTCTGCATTGTCCCCAGATATAAGAGGGGCTGGGTGCAGCTGAACTTAACTCCTGAGTAAGGCCAAATTGGAACTTTAATGTGACTAACTATGCTCTTGGAAACAGAATTAAGAATCAAATGGCTCACAAGTCCTGTGACAGAGGCAGGTGGAGCCATTCACCAGCAAGGATACAGGACTAGAGCATCTGGACAAGGTAAAACTCCACAGGACTGGGACAATGAGGAATAGCAGCCATGAGACCTGTGGCTATTACACAATCCCCACCAATGAGGCCAAGCCAGGGAGCCAAGTCAACAGACCAGGGTCATCAAGGTACAAGGCCAGGAGGAGCAAGAGCTTGAGTTTAAATGTTACCCCTGAGCCAAGGAGGAAGAGGTGCTCCATGAGACATGTGACAGCTCTCACAATACAGCTGTTTTCACAGGAGTTTTATATAAGGTTGCATGGCTGCACTGCGGCAGATAAAACTTTGAACACAGGCAGACAAGCTCTGAGGAGCAGGGTAGAAAGACTGCAAAGTCTCCCCTTCTCACGCAGAATCTTGCAGTATTTTGGATTCTATGATGTAGCCATCTTTAAAACATTTTGCTACAGAATATGGTCTGGGAAATATACTGCACATAGCATGCTAATAAAATGGATTTCTTTCAGATGCCCAGCTGTTACTAAGTATTATGAAATTATATTCTTCTGATTTGTTTCTTTTAAAAGGGTATTTCAGCCACAGAAAATATGAGAATTAGAAAACTCCTAGCCTGGCTAATTGCCTTGCCTCCAGTACAACTTATCACCAATGGAGCTCTGTTATTCCCTGCGCCTATTCCTGCTGAGTCTGCTCTCCATCTCCCAAAACTGAAGTAACAGCCACAGAGTCCTCTTCTGAATTCCTCCCTTCCAAACCTTCCAAATTTCTTTTAGCAAACAAAGTGGCAGAAAGGGATGTTATGGAGCAGCTGCTGCAGTAAGAGGGATGGAGACCCTGTGTGGGCATATGAAATTGTCAAGGCTTTACTCAACCTTGATGCTAATGCTTTGTGTTAACTCTGTTTGCTACCATGCAAGTTTGAGATGCTTATAGTGGCAGATATGTGTAATGTTGTCAACAGCATACGAGGTTCTGCTCCCATGCAACATGTAACAAATAAGGAAAATATCACTTAAGTTATGAGGGCAAATAAGCTTTATGGTTCCCAAAGGTGAACCGTCTTTCAGTTTCCTCTCTTCTTGTCTTCCCTTTTGGCCTGATGTAGTGCCAAAATGACCAAAAACAAAAATGGAGAAAGGTCAGATTTTGGGAGTGGGAGCATACTACACTAACAGCTCCATATTTGTGAGGGCAAAAACAGACTAGGAAAAACTATCTCTTCGTTTATAAATGCATTACCTACTATTATTATTTGTTGTTAATTTTTCTTTTTCGTGTTTGAATGCAGAGATGAACAAGGCTGGGTTCTGATAGACACGTCTAAATGCCATTTTCCTATAAATCCACCTAGGAGCAGATGTTGCACTCTTGTGGGTGGGAAACCCCTTGTTCTGCCTCATCTTGTGGCACATAATTGGCTTGAGACTGCAAACAGGGCTGCAGTTGATAAGGAGCACTCTTCTCTGAGGAGCACTGCAAATCCACTTGAGTGCACCCTTTCTGGCAGATGGGATGAGAGGGCCAGGGAGCTTGGGACTAGTGGGCAGGGAGAAAGCTAAACACCTTCAGTGTGTTTCTTTGCTCCCTTATTCCACCTGCAAGCTGCTGGTTTGAGTTTAGGGCTAGAAAAGGGTAGAGGAAGACTAATGCTAGAGTGCTGTAGACTGTCCCTTTGCAAGAAATACTGCAATTTCTTCCCTTTTAAATGCTGTGCTTCTTGGACTCTGCGAATCAAGGTTGGAGCCCAGGCAGTCAATTTGCCCTGCTCATGCATAGCTATTGTCACTTATTGTAAACATTGCAAAATTTGTGCAGACTTTATATACCCTTTGGGGTATACAAAGACTTAGGGTTTTCTGATATGTTTGCAAAAAAAAAAAAAAAGTTGTTTGGACTCTAAAAGGCTTTATACTCTCCGGGTGGTTTCTCAACTGAGCACGCATCTCGTCTTACTCTATATATGTGCCAGCACTTAAAGAAGCTGTGGCAGATTAGATGCCATGAAGAATACAACTACTGCTCTCAGCAGGCTCTTCCTGGGATTTAGGTGCATTGTGTCTCTGCAGTTATTTCTTCAAAGAATTCACTCCTCCTTTTTTTGAATCCCTCTGGTTTAAGTTTTGCACAGATTTTTGTAGAAGTTAATTGATTCTGCTACTAGCAAGACAATATTTTGGTCTATGCATAACAAAGCTCAGAATTTGGTAAAACTTTTACAGTACGTAGAGGTGTCTAATTCTTGTCTCATTAGGGAAAATTAACATTTGGGAGACTTCTAGCAGAAGAGATGGCATACAAAATGGTTCTACTTGCATTGTAAGTAACCCTAGATTTTTCAGGGGTTTAGATTTTTATTTTTAAATTTTCAAGCTCAAGTATTGTCTTCTTGGCAGTCAGTGAGTTGAGTGCTTCAGTCACCACCAAGAGAACCACTGTTCTTGAATATTGGATGGGTTCATCTTAGCAAGAAATCAAAACAGATAAAAGAGCTTTCAGACACATGAGGGTTTAAAAATTCCTCTGACCCTCTTATTGAAAGAACTCTTTCCTGAGGCTGGAAAAATCTCTCTTCATGGAGCTCATGCTTTGAAAGCCCTGAGGCCGAACTCCTCAGACACAGCTGCTCCTTACAGGATATTTTGTTTCACAGTCTCCCATCCAACAGGATTCAGGTTTCTGGGTGATTGCAGCAAGCCCTTACAAACAGCTGCTGCATTTTAACAAAAAAAATTCCCAGTTTCTGATTTTGCTCAGCTTTTCCTCCAAGCTACTGACAAAGTGGCTAATTAAACCCATGGTGTTTCATTATTATCTCATTTTCAGAACATGATTTTCAGGATCAGTCTGAGTTAATTGAGCTCCCCTCTTATGGCACTGGCATTGACAGTATTTATAGCAACCTAATTTAAGTTTTCACTCCCTCAAATGGGTATGCTATCAGTCCTAAATTCAAAGAAGTACTTGGATCTCCCAGCAGGCTCAGTTTTCTGGTCATGAAGGCTATTGTAGATGCTATTAGCCAGCCCACTAGAAGATAGCACTGTACTATTGACAGTTCTGTTGGTGAACTGGTGGTAGTGCTTGCTTTACTCTATTCTACTTACTAAACTGCTTAGGAATTTCAGTCTGTTGGCAGAAATGAATGCATGCTATAAAGCTGTGGATTTGTGAAGTTAACCAATTTTTAGGTGCTACAATATTTAAATGACAGGTTTTTTTTCTTGGGTGTGCTGTGAATAGCACACAGAATTTTTGCACCTCATGATTTCTTTAAAAGTTAGTTAAGCTTCTTTGATATAGGTGCTGATTTGAGAGACCATGTTTGTGTTCTCATGGTATTTTATTATACTAAATACTTGCAGTAGGAAAAACAAAAGTTACCTGTTCAATAAGATTCCCTGTCACAAATTGAAGACAGTTTGAAATCTGATCACAGTATCATAGAATCATAGAATGCTTTAAGTTTGCGGAGTTGAAGACAGTCATCTAGTCCAATACCCACGCACCTCACAACCCCACAAAGTGAGCAGGGGACATCTTTAACTAGATCAGTTTGCTCAGTGTCTTGTCAAACCTGAGGTTGAATGTTTCTAGAAATGGGGCTTCTACCATCTTTCTAGTCAACCTGTTCCTGTGTTTCATCACTGGAGTCTCCATCTGTGGAGAACTTCTGTGTCTTCCTGTGAAGATGCAGCTCAGGACAGAAACACTGCTATCATCTAAACTAACCAAATCCAAATAAATACTTCATCTGTCCTTACCATGCTTCCAGTTGTTGTTGGCTAGACATGGCTGTATGTGGTGGAGTCATGAATCCTGTCCTTTTTTTTTCATGACTGTGATAGGCCTAAACCAAAGCCCTTAGTTGCATCAGCTTCTGATCAGGACCATAAAGCAGCAAGGTAAGATTGCAGAGGCATGAGATCCTTTTTCTTTATTACTGTTTTGTGCTAACAAGGATGGATACACTCAGTGTGTTTTTCCTACTCTAGGTGTATGCTATGAATGTATGTAAGGCTTACCTATCTGCAAGGAACCTCCACCTTTTTATGGTTGTGTAAAGAAAAAGAAAAAGGCTAGTTTATGACAGAATACAAGCCACTAAGTAACCTACTGCTAGTGTAGCCAGTAATTAATTATTATTCTTGTGTAATCATGGCCAGAAATATTGACTACACAAGTTATGGCTTAAGTATTTTTTTTTATTTAGGAAGACAGAATAAAATTCAGTAAGAATTATATAATTTAAAACTGTGATTTTTATCACTTTCTTCTGAAATTTAGTATCTCTTAAATACACTTCCTGAGGTGCAATTTTGGAAGTGAAGTGCTAAGATGAACATGCTTTGGTTTTGTTCTCTTCCTCTTCCTTCACCTTGTAAAGGTCGCACTTCTGAAAGCACTTCATTATGCTTTCTATCATTATCTCATAGAGCAAACACAAAGATGAAGGAAGACCTGTGTAAAGATTTTGATCCACATCTCTTCTGAAGCAGGCTGTTTAAGATCACAAAACACATTGCTTTGCTTCATTCTAAATGGAATTTTCCTAAATGTAAAAGAAGCTTTGGGGTTCATCAATAACACATTGAATGAAACCTGTCTGGGACACCATATTCTGTATTAGTGTCAGAGTCTGAGGAGCACAGACTGAGTGTCTCTGGATATATGTGATACTGGCTGAGGCTGCCTTTGACATTAATGTATTAGTCGACAAGAGGCCACAAGAAAAACACGTACAGTTGTTCCCTGTCCTGTTTGCCTTCACTGTATCTTCACATTAATTCCTGGTTGTCATCAACATAGTATCTTGCTCTCCAGCTGCCAAGGTAATGCTTTACATGAGTAGAGGTAGAGGGCTGCCGTCTACAGGAGAAACTGCAGTTAAGATTTATTCTGTGATATTTTGCATATCTTCCTTTTAGCATTCATTTATTTCAAGGAAAAGAGTTCTCCAGGAACTTGAGTAAATTTGATTATAGCATCTTTGCTTTCAAATACATATGATAAAATCTCCATTTCTTTGTCACAGAATACAGCAATTTAGGCAGAACTATTTATTTTCAATTTAATTTAATTTTTGTTTTGTCTTGTCAACATTTACCTTCAGGAATCATTGAAGACACTGGAAGGACAGCTCATCTTTGTTCTTCTGCAACTGATTTTGTTAGCAGACACTAAAAACTTTCTATTTCGAGAGGTCGTGTATAAGGGCACCTGTCTTCCTTATGTGCTCTAAGTACTAAGCAACCCTTCCTCTTGCATTACTCATGAGGAAAAAAATGCCCTAAAAAGGAAACTTTATAACTTATGTGCCAAAATATTTATAATATCTTTATTCCCAGTGAATAGGTAATGCTAACTGGGTTTGGGGAGAAGAGTTTTGTTCTGTTTTGGTTCATACAAAACATAAATGCAATATGCTTCCTGTGCATTGGAGTAATACATGTTTAGCATCTTCATAATTGTAGACTTGCACTGCAAAGGTATCAATCTTGGACATGACTGCCAAGTTGTAGACAAAAATTGAGAATTAGTAGGAACACCTGTAAATGTGGCCAGATTTGCATGTTTGATTGGTAAGCAGTTTTTATGATTCGGGTGGTATCTTCCAGTTAGTTCTGTTACCTATAACAGTGCAATAGCTATCTAGCTAGTTTTGGTAGAGGTTATTACTTCTGTGGGGACATATAAAGTACTTTGCTCTTGTGTCTTAAAGCAGTGAGGAGTGCAGGATTATGTAATCAATTAGTCCCATCCTCTTGAAAGTGTTCCCTAATTACAGAAAAAATTCACCCGTGGTGTAGAAGAATAAAACCAAACCTTTTCATAAAACTTCTTGCAATAGCAAAAAAACATCTCAGTCATCTTCCAGACCAGTCTGTGACAAGCTAAACCCACTTCTCTGGAGGCTTAGTAACAAAGTTAATAGTTGTACTGATTCAGAGACCATGAAAGAGTTTCCTAGTATGGTTGTTTAACTGACATCAGGGCTTTTAATTAGTGTTAATTAGGTTTCCCTCTCTCCTTTTCCAGCTTCATCTATTGCTACAAGCATTTTTGGTTTGGGCTCTGTTGATTTCTCCAGGGAAGCTTGCAGTTTCTTTGGCCTCTGACCTTCCTTCAATGGGGAGCATTTGTGCATGACTGTAGGGATTGAATGTCTTGGGCAAGAGTTTCAAAGAAAAGAGAAACTGCATGAATTGACATAAATTAGGGAACAGAAAGAAAATACTGAGGATGAAATACTGATTTTATAACTTCTTAAAACTTTTTCATCTCAAATCTTGCAAATGAGTTGACCACTATATTAGCTATTCACATAGCTCTCAATGTTAGACAGCAGCCTTTGAACACTCAAAGTATTTTGTACCCTTCCAAATTAGCTGCCATGGCCAAGGAAGTTGCAATGAATGTGTTAGCAAACCATGAAACCAATAGAAAATGAAAACTGAAAGGAAACTTCATAAACAACAGCACAGAAAGGCAAAAGGTTTAGATTTTTTCTGTTATCTCTTGCAGGGTTCAAAGAGGTTGTCTGGGACTAAAGATACCTTGGGCCAAAGGTGCTGGGGTAAAAGTGGTACTAATGAAATTGATACACTGATATATCAGCTCTCTAAAGAAAGAAAACAAAACAAAAAAAAACCCACAACACCAAAACCAAGCAGGACCTGGTCATGTGAAACTTCTGCATTTGCTTGTTTATTCTGTATGACCCTTACTGCCAAAGTTAGGTGTCAAGGATTTGCAGGCAATGTGTCTAAAAGATCACATCTTTTTAAAATATGATATGCAAATGCCATGTGCTTAGCAGAGTTATGCCAAGAGTTTACTGGTAGAAATACTGGTAGGTGGCCTCTGAGTTTAGGGGTTCAGTTTTGATTGAGACCTCCAAATTCTGCCAGTTTCATGTGGTGACACTCGATGAGTTTGCCTCAGGATTTTAAACTTGTATAGAATTATATGCCTTTGGAATGGTAGATGTAGTCTCACAACATGCTGTGACACCCACAACACAAGGCAACCCCAATCTTTGCTAACCAGATACATTTATTTTACCCTATCATGAACACAAATCTTCCAAAATACTATTAATAAAGTGTGATTAAGAGGTTAGTATGAGTACAAAATATGAATTATGAAAATAAATTTGGTTTATTAAAATTATTATTGACCGATGAATCACTAATTTATACACATGTTCTAGTGCACGTTCATGACATACATTCCATAAGTGGCTTAGTATTATAATTAGAACTCAATTGGAAATATTTACAGAATCACGGTCCAGAATTACATGAGGAAGGTGCAGTTCTGCTGCTTGGCCACTAGATGGCGAGTCGACGGGACACGGGCGGCTTCTAACTGTATACAGCAATATTGCTATACATTAGAGACGCGGATGCTTTGAACTGAATGTTAGTGGATGGAAAGAGCATGAAAGATACTTTGTAGCTGTTGTTTGTAGCAAGTTTGGGTTCCAGAAGACTACTGTCACTGGACTGGTTCCTAGGCTGGTCTGGACGGCGGCCCTGGGTGGCTGTCTCCGCGGCAGTGGAGGTTGAGCCTGGACTTAGCTAGTAAGCAGGTTCCCTTCACAGGACTCGGCAAGTTCCCTCCGGATGATAGGGAGCGGTCCTGGCAAATCAGCCCTGCAGGGCCGGCAGGGCTGGTAGGGCTGGTCCTGGGACGGGGTCGGCCCTCAGAGTCGGCTTGCATGGCAGGGCGGGGCGACGGTTCCCGATAGGCGGGCTTAGAGTCTTCTGATCTGGCATAGTAGCAGACGGGGCGGACGCAGTGGGGGTCGGCCTTGCTGCGATGGACTCGGGGCTGGTGTGCACAGCCCCGGAGAAGAAGCGCGGCTACGGGGAGTGGCAGCCTCTCGTTTACTTGGCTTAAAGGAACAGCGAGACTCTCAGGGTGGTCCCGGGTTTGGAGGAGTACAGGCACAAACGGTGCCCTGGATTTCCCTGAGGTTTACAGGGCTCAGCATGGTGGCTCCTCTCCTGCAATAGCTGGGTTATGCATATGTGTGGACTTCTGGACCCGGTCAAGTCCCTTCTCCCCGGCAGCTGGGCAGATCTTACCCTCGAGGGTCCAGTCCTCTTTAGACATGGTGGGCTTTCCCGGTTGGTGTGACTGGCTGTGACGATGCTGGGCTTCTCGGGCTCAGCGAAGGTCCTCCCTCTGGAGATAATTCTCAGAGCTAAGGCTCAACAGGCCTGCCTGGATGCAGTCTTCTTCTCGTCGTTGAGAGGCTTCTAGTATGCTTGCATGTATGAGAAAGAGATGAACTAATAGCAATGAGCTCAATGGCAGAGGCTATGGCACTAGCGTTGTCCTCTTGAGCAAGGAGAGAGACAAAGTGAAAGAGGGGGCAACTTGTTTACCAACTGGGGTAACACTTACAGGTTCCTCAAAGCTGGGTTTGACCAATGGGCACTCTTGTAAACAACTGGCTTCAGCCTGTAGAAAGCATGAAGCTAGAATTATGCTTATACTTGGTGTCAGCACAAGCATCCCATGCAATGGGAGCATGCAGGGGTACATGCCAGCCTGGCTAATGCCTTGGCTTTTGTCTTCCTCATGAAGGAGGGGAACTTGTCCACATGCTGGGACAAGATTCAATATCTGGGCATAATATGCCTTCACCACATAAGGAATATCAAACAGGGATCATAGTTCCAATGTTATGAGGATGGATTTTATCTAATAATCACACTTACTCATTTCAAGAGCCTGTTGCTGCTTTCTGTGGTAGATGTCCATAACTTGAGGCAGAATGAATAAGGTAACTACAAAGATGAACAGATCTATGTAAAAAAAAAAAAAAAGTGATTTTGTGTACCTCAAATAAAAGCCACACAAGTAATCTGCTTTAACTGAAGGAAAACAAGTGAATAATGAACCTCCATTAAGTGAAAATAAATAAATAAATGAATGTACCTTAAGGGAAAAAATACTCTAAGTTGTATTTAACTGTAAAGAGATGTATAGTATAATTTAAAGGCTCTGGGCCTTGCGAGTTTGTATTAGAGGTCTGATTTTATCTACAGGTGCTAGAAGTCTATAGCACTCTACCTTTGCATCTTAGTCTACCTAGAAATAAATACTTCTCCATAATGGGTCTGTTGACAGTCTGTGCCGTGGGAAAGGACACATGATCTGCAGGAGGAAGTGGGTCAAACGCAGTTTCAGGGAAACTAAGTTTTTTCATAGAGGACAGATTATTTTATGAAGTGTTATTCTTTATGAGTCAGAAAAAGTGAGGATGACTTCTGCTGAATTGCAAATGAGTACGTAGCTGATATGTGTCCTACACAACCATAAACTACCATTATTTGATTTGTAGAAAAATGCTCATCTTACATGTATTGTCAAGTAGAGATTTAGCCAGCATCTCTATGAATACCCCAGTCCACTGACTTTACCAGTATGCCATTGAAAGACTTTACCTGAATACATTAAAAGACTTAATTTATTTTTTGTTTTGTCTTTGTTCCCATTCAGAAAAAAATCAAGGGTTAAAAGCTGATGTGATGCTGAACCATTTCCTCCCGTCTCAAGTTCTCTACAGATAGATTGCTTTGCAGTTCTAAGGGACTGCAACAGCAAGCTGGCCTGCTTCTGGCCCTGGCCTACACACCATCTTCTGGCACTGGAAATCCACACACTGCTTTGATTTCTTGATGACTTTTATTTTCTAGAAACTGCAATAGTAGTAGACTTCATTTCTGTCCTCCTGGGTAACAAACATACCTTCTTTCATTTGTAAGATGTAACAGGTCATGAAGATCTAGTGTTCAAATACATATTTTTTGTGGGACTTAAGAAAATGAGAAGTAGCTGAGAAGATTAATTTTTATAGTTAAAGATGTGTGTTAATGTTAGAATAACAGGTGCTCTGGAAAGTTAAATCTTAAATTCAAATTATTTGTTCCTTTAAATTTTAATTCTTCAATAATTTATATATGTGCCATATATATGTATTCTCCTGGCATTACCTGGCTTTCACAGAAGTTAGTAATACCCTGCTGAAAACTCATGGGGAGGATCTCTAGTTAGCAAGCAGGGAGCTGCTGCTAATCTTAACCCTTTACACGTTATGGAAGCACCTGTAGAGCACTGGCAGTAGCTCTGTTCACTAAACTTGCAGCAGAACTGAGAGTGGATGCTATTGCTCATTAAGAACTGAAGAGAATATTTCACAGAAACCAGTAAATATATATATATATATATAGCTGCTGCAGACACAACAACACTGAATCTCAGCATCTGGCCAACAGGTGAGGGGCAATATTTACTCTTTCTAATACAGTTAAACCACTAGGAGCTTTGTCTAAAGCTCAGTGTCAAAGTTTTTTATCATTAATCTAGACTGATTTTGTTTCTAAAATACTTCTGTGGTATTTCTGTGGCTTTAGTTTTAATTAATAGCCTTCTTAGTCTGTATATAATTCTATCCCTTATAAGTTTCTTGATTTTTTAATTTTTTAATTTTTTTTCTGGTTGTCTGTGTTACGGAACTGATAGGAGCTGGCTGAAGTTATATGAATGAAAATTTTTAGTCTAATGAATTTTTAATTTCCTGACGTTCAAATGAACGTCAGGAATGAAGAGTGAGGTGTTTGGTAACAAAAACATGACTTCAGATCAGTTGATGTAACACAGTACACATGCTAGACTTCTATGTGTTCATCCATAAAAGAAAGCAGGTGTGACAGTTTTAGGCTATGCCTTTAAAAAAGGACAGTTACTGAAACATGCTAGCTGAATGTTTTGGTGTAAAAAGGAAAACAAAGGTAATTCTAAACAAATTTCAATGGTAGATCAGTGGGAATGTAACTTTAAGTTTTAGTCTGTGCAGTCAGTCTCAGCCTGTTTCAGTCTGAGTCCGGACAGCTGTGAGACAACTGAACTTCTCTCACTACTGCATAAACTAATTGGTGGCCCAATGCGAGGCTTGTGGATAATTGCTTTCTAGACACAGGGCAAACATTTGTTTGATTTATTTTCTGCTCAGATCAGGGGTGCAACCATGAAAGTCCTATGGATTTTAAAACAATTACTCTTCTCAATTTTCAGCGTATTGATTTATAAGTATTTGCTGGGACTGATGTGTGACAGATGTGTGACTGATGTGTTTAGGTAGGTACTTAATGTATAAATTATATTTATGGTTTAAGTATAAGATTCAGCTTCTCTATGACCGGTTTCTAGGATTCTTTTGGCTTAATAAATATGGAAATGTGACTGCTATGACACTGCCTATTGAGATACATGAGTTCAGGATTCCAGTAGGTGAAAGAGTAATTTTAAGTGATGGCTGGGATCCAAAGGTGATTTATTTCATGTGTGTAAATCTGCTGCTGGTGATAGTGATTATGTACTTATTAATTGCACTGTACTGGGAGAAGAAGGTATCTAAAACTTGTTTCGTTATTAGGCGTAGACTGAAGAGAAGTGAGAAAGAGTTCTAACTCGACCCCAGAGATTTCTAGTGATGAGGAAAATGGAGACTCTTAATCAGTTAAGAATAGACCTAAACAGGCTATCAGGAAGGCTGCTTTGAACGGTGCTGTTGGTGATTCTGGCAATCATCCAGCGCCAGTGGCAGCGGCAGCTCCTAGCATGGTGGCTTCCATGTCCTCAGCAGCTATTAGAGGGGCAAAGCCGTTTCCTTCTTCTTTGGCAGGATGGGAAGTGTCCTCTACAGCAGCTGTTCCGTCTCAAAACCTGTCAGCTTCTGTTAAGGCGGCTGTGAATTCAAACACAGCTCCAATTAAGCAAGTAGCAGCTTTAGATAAGAGAGGTGGAAGGCGCAGAGCTGATCCAGGAGCTGATGGGGGAGAACAGCATGATACTGCTGTTGAAGAGGGAACTTCTGCTAAAAAAGATCCTGCTGAGGAGGAAGAGAAGGTTTGTCTTACAGATATAGCTGAGTTATTGAGACCATGACAGGATGGAGATCCGGCAGGGCAGATTGAAGGTCCTGGTAAGACAAGAGCTAATGGTGGTGCTTCTGAGCATAAAGACATCCTTAAGAGAGTGGCAGCAGGATTATGGGGACAACATGTCCAGGAAGATGAGGCAGAGGAGGAGTCAGACGATGACATTCAAAATACTTCAGCCCCTCGCCAAGAATTAAGGCATGTGCGGAAGGATTACATCAGAGCAGAGAATGAGCCAATTCTAGCTTGGCTTGGTAGATG
The DNA here is from genome assembly GCA_015227895.2 of Colaptes auratus. Lineage (NCBI taxonomy): Eukaryota > Metazoa > Chordata > Aves > Piciformes > Picidae > Colaptes > Colaptes auratus. The sequence continues at coordinate 78,441,014 of CM026897.1, read as the reverse complement.
TTTTGATACAGGTGCACCAGCTCTAATAGTGGGAGACAAGTCAGCATAAGATAAGATGGACAGTACGAACAGCCAATGAAATTGTTTTAGAAGGGGTGGATTGTGACAGTTTTGGGCTATGCCTTTAAAAAAGGAGTTACTGAAACATGCTAGCTGAATGTTTTGGTGTAAAAAGGAAAACAAAGGTAATTCTAAACAAATTTCAATGGTAGATCAGTGGGAATGTAACTTTAAGTTTTAGTCTGTGCAGTCAGTCTCAGCCTGTTTCAGTGTGAGTCCGGACAGCTGTTTTTCTTTCTGTGCTTGGCACTGACCTTGGACTAATGAGATAAGAAACTATTTCTTTTTTTTCCCTTAGTATATGCTTTGAACTAACAGAATTTTCCTAATAATTACTTTTCTCTCTAACCCTTTTTGGGAAAAAAAGAAGGAAGGGGGAAAAGGGGTTTTGGGGGGAGACCCTCCTCTATTGATGGGAGGGGCAGGTTTTCTGCATTATTTTCCTTCCTGTGTATTTTTGTATATACTGTAACTACTGTATATTGTGTATATATTCACTGCATTTCATCCTGCTTGTAAAACACAGCTCTTTTCTATTCTGCTTCTCTGAGTTAGCTGTGGTTTGTGTGAGGGGGAAGAACTGAACTTCTCTCACTACCACAGCAGGTAATCAATAGTGACACAGGAGCCACCTTTTTGCATAAGGTTTGATAGAAGCACCCTTATCTTAAAACTCTCCATGCACTATTTTTAATTCCAACTACTGCACTCACCTCTTGCCAGTAATTCTGGGAATATTGATATAATGCAAATACAAAGAAAGGGAGAAGCATAATGCCAGCTTATCACATGTAGTTTCCTAGGGCATTCTATAGCTGAAAACCCCAGAGGCATTGTGGAGTCTCCCTCTCTGGAGATATTCAAAACCCACCTGGGTGCATTCCTGTGTGATCTGCTATAGGTGATCCTGCTCTGGCAGGGAGGCTGGACTAGATGGTCTTTCGAGGTCCCTTCCAACCCCTAACATTCTGTGATTCTGTGATTAGCATTTCAGCAGCAAATCCCTGCATGATTCTTTTTAACTGACTGGTTAACACACAGAGGTTGGATGTAACAGATTATCTCTTTAATTGTTGAATTTCTTATAAAATGAAATTATTTACAGCATTTTACATATCATTAAAATCTTTCAATGTTTTACCTGAAAAGTAAACAGCAATAACACTGCTGGCCTAGCCTTTTCCCTTTATTTAATGTATAACAAAGTATTCTAGCTTTTTTGCCCCCCTGGCCCCTTTTTTTGGGGGTGGGCGTGTATGTGTATGTCTACTACAAAAATTCCCATATTGTGCTCCAAAGTGATGCTTTAGTAGTTAGAGAGTCCTCATATAACTGAAAGGAAAAGAGATTTTAAAATTTAATTGTAATGGTAATTTAGAACCTGACTTCTCAAAAGAGCTTGGAAGCCACAGAACTTACATTTTACATATCTCCTCCCAAGACAGTCATTCCATCAAGTGGAATACTCAGACCTGGATTTGGCATTAAAACCATCTCAGAAAAATAACACAGAACAAATGCATCATACAAAGACCATACAGTGGGCCAGCTTCTTTTAGGGGTCATCTAGCAGTGATGAGTATCTATGTTAGGGCATGAGAAGAGGATTTAGGCATTTAGCAAGGAGTACTTTTCCCTAACTCAGTGCATCAGTCCACTCATGGCTGAAAAGACTCATTATCTCCTAGTTCATCACTAAGGGGACAGCAGGTACCCAAATCCTATGAGAAATCAATACTAAAGCTGATTTTCATGTCTAAGCAATTTAAAGCTTGATCAGACTGATCTTTCCTATAACCACCATCATTCAAATAGCATATAGTCTAACTTTAACCATGTGGCATCAATAGTATAGTAAAAAACAACTTTAATATTGTCCTCTTGCTTGCTTATTGTGATAAATGGAACATAATATTCAGTAAAATATATACACATCCTTTATTCTTAAAGTCAGTACTATTTAGTAGAATTTTAAGCAGCCATCTCTGTGATCTTTTATGCCAATATATTCTCCAAAAGCATTAAAATGTACAGTATGGCATATTCTTTTGGCTGATTCATGTAAATACCTGTGTTTCTTTACTGTGGGAGTGTTTCACACAGAAGTTTCTAATTACGTTACTGTTGTAAATGTGCCCTCAGGAATGAGCAGCAAAGATATCAATGAATATATATATTAGTTGTTTATTTATATACAAACTATGCAACAGGTCATGCACAGTTGCCATTTACAGGTATCAGTATTTGGTTGGTGGAACTACCTCTACCAAATGTCTATGCATGGGCACTTCAAATGAATCAAATGATTTGTAGAATTTAGAATCAAAACTGATTTGAAAAGCGACGGGTGAGGGGTTTGTTGGTGACCGGTAAACCCTCAATCTGGAGTGGTTTGGCACTACCTTAACTGAAATTCTATAAAGAAAAGAATAGAATAGAATAAACCATGTTGGAAGAGACCTTCAAGATCATGGTGTCCAACCTATTATCCAACACCACCTAATCAACTAAACCATGTAACCAAGCACCCTATCAAGTCTCCTCCTGAACACCTCCAGTGACAGCAACTTCACCACTTCCCCAGGCAGCCCATTCCTTGGCTTACTCATGAACTGAAGGCTTGGCTTACTCATGAACTGAAAACTTTGCAGAATCTTTCCTTGATAATGTGCTTATAGTCCAGAACATGTGGCATGGATATGCCGTAATAAGGAAATAGAAAATGGTACCAACCACGTGGTGCTATGCTCCGTGGTTGATGCTTCACCCAGAGTACAAAGGTTCAGGAGCCTCCCAGGGGAAACTTCAGAGGCTTTTGCAATTTGGTCCACAAAGCACGAGGCCTGGTAAGGTTCCCTGCTCTAGGGATTGTAGCAGTTCAGGTCCGGTGGTGCACACACACTACCATGGTTTCCTCCTGCGCAATGGCTCATGCAGCAGTTGATCCCATCCATGGGGCATGGGGTACGGTCCATGGGATAGGCATGCAGTGCGGCACTGCCCGCAGCCAGGCAACAGTGGCAATGTACAGTGAGGCCTTCTGGAGCACTGATTTGAACCTCGGGCAAGGCAGACACTGTAACAGCATGGACACACACAAAGGCATAGGCACGAACAGGAGCATGGGTTTCCTGTTTACTGAACAACCCCTATTTAACATTTGCCCCAACAAATACTGGTCCAGTGAGCATCTGTTGCTAACAGAATGAATGATGTTTTGCCAAATATGGCATATGCATACACTGTGAACAGGGCAGACCCGAACATGTCACCTGGCCCTTGTTTACCACAGAGGTGGAAACACACCCAGGCAGATTGTTTACCTGGATTCAGTGGCATCAAGATCCCCCCTGCCAGCTGACTCCAGAAGGGAGGCAGGGCAAGGGGGTTTGAGTCAAACACACAGAAGCATGTTCTGGCAATATTTGGGGCACAATCCTGCTATAAGCATCATTCACTACAGGTACTGAAATTGGAGTTTAGGCATCAGTTTATGTTAATATCTACACTCAGTATCTACGATTATAATATAAAAGTGGCCAAAATAATATGCTGGGCCTGATTCTAAGATGGGAGGTGTCTGAAACAGGCTGCGCAGAGAGGTGGTGAACTCTCCTTTTCCCGAGACTTTGAAAACCCGCCTGGATGCATTCCTGTGTGGCCTACCCTAGGTGATCCTGCTTTGGCAGTGGGGGTAGACTTCATGAACTCTTGAGGTCCCTTCCAACCTCTAACATACTATGATACTGTGTACTATGATACTGTGGCACCCCTCAGGGCTACAACAATGCTATAAAGCACAAGAGGGCAGGCCAACAGCCTGGACAGGTTCTGCCAGCTGCAGTCAGGGAGCAGCATTGTCTGTCTAGGCACCATACAAACACCTGCAAGGCAAAAGTTTCTGTTCTGTTCATCTGCTGGCTGGTAGGATGCACTTTGTTAGTGTTCATTTCTGGGATATTACTGGGCTTAAATATAGTGCTTAGACAGGTGCTTGATTAGATCAGTGTTTATTTTCCTCATAAAGACAAAAGCATTGTGTCATGGTTCAATGGTGGGTAACTTGGCAGAAGTTAACTCTCTTACATTCCAGCTTGTCCTCAGATATCAGAGGGGCTGGGAGTGGCTGAGCTTAATTCCTGAGTGATGCCCAGTTGGACCTTTAATGTGACTAACACTCTTGGGAACAGAATTAAGACTCAGAGTCAAATGCCAAACTAGTTTATTTAACAGGCAACAGGTATAAATACTGTGGTAGTCCAATATATAAGGGGCGGGCATTGTGATGATGATGCAAGTGGGGATGACATGAACTGGGGTGGCAAGCTGGGGACCAGGCAGAATGGCAAGGAAGCAGAGCAGTCCTCGACAGTCCCAGTCTCTAGCCACTGACTTTTCAGCTACCAGTTTTTTGCATGTGTCTTCCTTACAAATGCCTTCTCCCTAGCAGCGGCTCCTCATGGCAGGCAGTGACTCCCCCCAGCAGATCACCCCCTACCAGTTTTTCTTGCCCACCATACTGTGACATCTTCTATAGCTTCAGATTGTTCCTAAAAATAGCCATCCACCATGATTCCACAGCAGAGTGGATGCCTGATGCAGTCTCCAGGGCTCTAAACTCTGTCTCTGTTGCTTCTGCCTTCTGGGTCGCAAAGTCAATCCCAGGAGGCCAAGTCTAGGCTCCCTGTATCTCAAAAGATTATCCAATACAATTCTCTCAACAGTGTTGAGCTGCATATATAATGATTTCCATCCCTTACAATTGGTAACCTGTTTTGATGGAGACGCTATCACTCTATCTGAATACCAAAAAGGGCAATGCAGCAATCAGAAAGTGAAAGCACAGATCTTTGCAGGGAAATCTGTGAAGCTTCCCATCTTCACTGGCTCCTCCCTATGTGATTAGTCTCCAAAGTGCAAAATTATTCCTTTGCTTCTGGCAAAAATTCAGTAAATTAGTTGTTCATTCTTTCTGTTACAGAAGAAGTTTAATGTTACACATTTTTCCCCCATAAAATGATAAGAGGGATAGAAAGAACCTAGGACTAGCTTTACAAGAGACATTTAGCAGGCATCAGGTCTTGAAGTGTTTCTGCTACCTGCATCATTGAGCTTCTCTGTTTGCTTTGCTTCCAGATCCCACCAGAAAAAAAGAAAAAAGGCATAATTTTGTTGTTGTTGTTAATATTACACTGGCACAGTGTTGCCTGATGTAGACTGGCTCTGACTGCAAAGAGGAAGGAGTAAAGAACCATGTTGCTGGGTTTTCTTGACAGTCAATAAGACAAGAAAAAGGCTGTGGGGAAATTGTAGTTAGTACTTTCTAGAGGGATCTCACCCAAGACTTGCAGCTTTCTAGGGCAGAACATCCTGTCACAGAATGGATGATGAGTGGGTAGTCACTACATAATGCACCTGGAAAGAACCAGAAAAAAATTGCATACCAATTGTTGCTCTGATAAATATCTTTATATTATAGTCATCTGAACATGTACTGAAAATGTGACTGCATAACTAAACCATCTTGCAGAAATTAGACATTGTTTTTTTGGTGGTTTCATTTCATTTAGTTTCTCCTGTGAGTATTATTGATACCCTGCTTTTGGGTTAATTAAATGTTTTCACCACCAAAACCAACCAGCCCAGCAAACAATAAAACATAAATGCCTTCTTTTTGTGGTAGAGTCACTGAACTCCAATACAGATGTGGGTGATGTAAATTCACCCCTGAGGGGTTAGAAATCAGATCTCAAGGAATAGATTGGTATTTCCTATAGATTACTTTGGATAGATAACTTTATTGTTCTCTGTGACTTCCCTTCTATGGGACCCTTGGCAGAAGTGCTAGAGCTTGCACAGAAATTAATATTTCAATTAATATTACAATTTTCTGACAGTCATCTTGCACATTGCTTGGAGCAAGGATATGCATGCATCCTCAGGGAATTGTCTGGCTCTGCTTAAGTGAATTAAACAGAACAATGGGATAATGCTTCTTTCTTCACAAGACGGAAATCACCACATCCTTTGCTGGGCTCCTCTGGGCAGTTGCCTTGTATGTAACCTTGGTGCTCAGCCTGTTTATCATGCACTCAGCTGACCCAGGCTGGAACTGTTCCAGCAATTGTGAAACAACTTGTAAAGCAGTGTGGGTTGTGCTATTCTGTAGCCTTCTGCAGGGCAAATAGTGTGAGTCAAGGCAGGCAGAACCTAATATCCTGAACTGTACATTCAAATGTCATTGGATAGCATCTGACCATTTCATATACACATAAGGGGCGTTTTCTTCACCAACTTAGAAGGTTATAAAAGGCCTCTGCAGCTAATAATGTTTTTTTTTTTACATCTACTAATCAAAGATCAAAGGATCATGGGTGAAGACAGCTTGGGGAAAAAAATAATGACTTTGCCAATCTGCTTATAATTTAGAGAAAGCTTAATGTATAAATGTCATGGAAACAAGCTGTTCCTACTGAATAAAACAAATACTGTTCATATTTCTTCATTCTAATATTTTTAATGCAAAGGAAAAAGAAAAATGTTGAACATTTAAAGGCAAATATTTCTGTGGTTGTAGTCTAGCTGTTTGTATGTTTTCTTTGTCAGGCCTTCTTTGAATATTGTATGCTACATCTAGAAATCTTTGAGCAGAAGCTGTCAGGGGAAGTAGGTAGTCACATGGGTGAAGTGTGAGGTACACAAATATGGCCTTATGCTATCACTAGATGCCAGATCATGTCTACATAAAGATGGTCCATGTCTTCTCCTGGACAGATGGGGAGATGGTATCCAAAGGACAATCCTGACCCATCCATTGACTGCTAATATAGAAGCCACAGGCTGTGCCAGCTGAGGATCAAGAACTGTCCTGTTTCTACCTCTGAAATTTTTTGCAAAACTTATTAGGAAACTCTACCACCTACTTTCTGATTTCTTTTCTGTATCCATTCTGTTGAAAAGAGTATCTGTGATTCTGGAAATGCACACATTTCATGTAGCGCTAATGAAGCAATAGTTTCAAATTGAAAATTACTAAATCCATTTTGTAGTCTGGAGAAAACAGGGCAGCAAGGCAAGATATAAAATCCTGAGTATGGGAGTTCTGGAAAAGCAGTCTATTTCTTATGTACAATTTTTATGTTTATTTGTATGTGTTTGATAACTGAAGGATGTAGGGCCTAATTTCCTACCAGTGCACTTTTGTACCTATGTGTAGATTTTAAGTAAAAAGTCTGAAAGAATATAAACCCTTCCAGCTGTTCCTGAATTATCTTCCAAAGTAACTGGAAAAGTCATGGAAACTTCAGACATGATCATGATTTGCTGAGCAGCCAGTAAAAGGTGTTACAGCACCTGCTGACCAGGTGAATTCAACAGGCATAGATGTTTTCTGGATATCTATGGGAACAGGCTGGCAATGGTGCCAGCTGAGCTATCTGAAATCAATACAGTCCTGGAAGTGCTTTCAAAGCACGCTGAAACCACAGATAATGCAATGCATTTGATTCATGCTTAATAGCCAAACTGATTGAAAGCTCTGTTTCAAAGGAAGCTAATGAAGTTAGGTGGCTTGCTAGCACATTTCAGACTTGGGGCTGTTCTGAACTCTCATGCTCAGGAGAGAATCTGCAGGTCTTTTGTCTCACTGTCAAGTAGTACAAGACTGAACTTGAGGCAACACAGATATAACTTGAGACAATACAGATATAAAGAAGGGCTAATTCACAAGTCCCCTTGCATCATTCATCATTTTTTTGTGTGGATTTGTTCTTTGTTTTTGTAGACTTTAATTCTTAACTACCTAAAACCTAAGATCCTAAACCTCTTTGCCTAGCCACAGTACCTTACTAGAGGTTTATACCCCTTGAATCTTGGTAACTGGTATTGGTGAAGTGCTGTCAGTTTCAGTCTTGAAAGTGGGCTGCTGTCTAAAAAGGTCATGCTGAGTGGCATAGAGTTGCCCTGTTCTTGTAGCAGTGCAGCAGACATCATGCTTTTCACAAAACAGTGGCCTTGGTTGTCAATAGGAGTGAGGTCTTACACTCGAGATGTGATAACAAAAGCATTCTTCAGTGCATAAGACCACCTGAGAAACAGAAGAACATAGTAATACAGCTGCGCAGGAGTAGGAAAGAATGGAATCATTGCCACACAGAGGTTATATCCAGCTGCCCTACTGAAGGGGCTATGTCCAACCACAGGTTGGGTCTTACTGCCTACCAGTACTAGCAGTTCTGTACCAGGGATGCTGAGAGAGGCAGTCACAGTTCATAGCATTCAATAGCTGTTGGAGGAAAACACAGAGAACAAAGGGCTGAGGGTGAGCATGAACAATGGAGGGAGTGTGGGTGGCACGCACTATTGAGAGATGTTTTAATCAAACCATGTGTGCATGTGTATGGTGAGTGGTGTTTGTGAAAATAAGTTATTGGAGCTCTGATTGTTACGGAAATGTTACCCAGTGTGCCACAACCAATTGAAACCAAACATTAAGGGTAGGACCAATTCTTCAGATACATTTCTTTTTCTCATACACACATCAGGTTCAAGTGCTGAACACTGGATGTTTCTAACTTACTCCAGCATGAATCTGGCCTTTATCACTTTGGAGGGGCAGAGCACTGCTACACTTCATTTTGCACCGATTTGTGATACTCAGCACATTATACAGCTTTCAGCTTTCTTTTAAAAGGGCAACTCTGTGTGTTGTTTTTTTGTACATTAGGGTTTTTTGTACGTTAGGTTTTTTCGTACGTTAGGGTTTTCTGTGTGCTAGGGTTTTTGTACGTATAGTTTTTGCGGGTTTGCATGTGTGCGGCTTTGCGTGTTTGCTTTTGTGGACATTTTGCTTTTTTTGTATGTTTGTTTTTAGATTAGATTCTTTTTTTCTTGAGACCACTTGAAACCTCATCTATTGCAATTTCAATTGAGGCCAGGTGCCTATCTTTTGAGAAAATAATCTAACAGAAGCTTTTTCAGTTTTTTATCTACATTTCTATTACAGATTTTGGAGTTCTTTGATAACACCCCCCCTTGCTTTACTTCTATGTGATGAGCAGCCATCATATTTCTATAATAGTTAAGACAGTTTCTCCATATGAGGTGACAGGTAAACACACAAAAAAAGTGTGCCACTACTGTTCTCTGTCAGGAAATACAATTGCAGTATCTTACACTTTATTAATACTTATGACTTTAAGATGTAGAACCAGGCTTCACTTAAGTCTCTTCTAAGCTCTGATATGCAGCTGATCAATTGACCTGTTTGAATGTTTTAATATTATTTCATCATTATTATTCCTGGCACTGTATGTTGTTTGATCTCTTATCTGGATTGGAGATGCTCTTCTGTACAGAGACCTGTTTTGTTGTAACCATGAAGGAGGACACGCAGCTCCTCTTCAGACTCAAGATCTTTGGAAATGCAGATTTGGAAGGCAACAGGAGGTCAGAATAGGGACTACTTCAAAACAGAACCTTTTACTCTCAAAGCTTGTTGCTTGCTTCATGTATAATTGAAAATAGGCTAGATTCTCCTAAATATTTGAAGATGGGTTTAAGTGAATCTGAATACAAGGGAAGTCAGCATAAAGCATTTTATGCTTCACTTCTCCATCCGATTTGGTTACTTGCCATGTTAGACTGCAACAGGTTCATCTGTGTGGCTTATGGGTTTTTTTTTTCCACACTTCAGCTGTGTTGCATATCCTCCATTAAACAGAAAGGTTTTGCAGTCCTCTGCAGGAGAATCTTCTTCACATATAAGCCTGAAAATGATTTACCTAAGTTTATTTACCCAAATTTTCAACAGCTTCAACAGTTTCACTGTAATAATGTCTAAGATACTGCAATATGGTCACATTGATTGTGGCAACTGCTTCCATTTTAGCTTTGTCAGAGCATGTCTACACACCCTAGCCCTGATTATCCTGCACCTGCTCCATCCATGTGTTGTAATGCCCAGCTGCAAGCAATTCTTGGCAAGGAGTCACGTTCCTGCAGTAGGCTTGGTGCACGGCTAAGCCTTAAGTCCTTGTCAGAGTTATAAAAATTAATACAACTCTATTCTGGTATTTATTGCAATCATCTTACACATTAGTCAGTTCTTGAGAGAAGGAGATTATTTGCTTGGTGCCATAGTAATTCACTCACTCTATAGTGAGCAAAATCTGTTATTTATGGGAGTGAAACCCTGTGATTTCTGGACTGGAGATAATACGCATGCGTTGAGGCACTGGAGCATGTCAGAGCTGTACTAGTGCACACCTGACTAAAAGGGGTCTTGTAAGCATCTTTTTCTTTACTCTCAGTAATGCAGAGAGCATAAATCCTTAGACACATTTTACAGGGTTTGAAGAAAAAAGGCTATCAGACATTAGAGCCAGTCTTCTTTGCACTTGTGCTAATAGGTACAGGATCTGATTCATAAACCTCAACTGACAGATGTGTGTTAATATTATTATGCATTCATTATAGTTGCATGTGTACATAAATGGTTGGCTCTGAATCTGTCAGGGTAAGACCAGTACTCTTCCTGGGCTGCAGCTGGCTTTTATCTAGGTAGCCAGAAGAGCCGGTTGAGGAAATTTGTGTGTGATTTTTGCCTGAGCACACAGATATACTGATGTGAGGGTCAGTTTCTGAAAGCGAGACATGGCAGTGTTAACGCTTTCCTCTCTTTCTCTATTTAGCTGCATCTTACCAGCTAATTACTTTGAGAGAGTGGACTAACAGAGCAAAAGGACTTTAAGGACTTTCTTTAAAACAAACAAACCCCTTGCTGATAAGAAAATCTTTCTTCCATGGATAAAACTTATGAAGAATTTTCCAAAACTTTTAATTAGGAAAGGAGCTTTCAAACAATTTCCATTTTTATTACTTGCATGGGTAATAGGTTTTATTCTGAAAAAACACATACTGGTATTTAAAATCACTTATTCTTTTATGCTTAGAGATGTTTTAGTGTGCAATGTATCTGAATGTCCACACCATGCTCTGACATGCAAGGAGTTTACAAACTGATTTGCCTTAAAAACCATATACCTATCACCTATCTTTGACCTCTAATGATGGCAGTGGTTCAGACCCAGTCTGGGAAGCCACAGGTTTTAAACAGCTAACAAGGAAAGACCAAGGGAATTCAGAAGGCATTTGGAGCTCCTAAGGTGGATGCTGAATTTTTAGCTATTTAGCTATTTCCATATGCAATTCATCTTTATGGGTCAGCAAGAAGTAAAGAAAGGCTGAGTCATGTAAGTCTGTCTTCAAAGACAGGCTTACAAGAGACAACTGTTGGGAGAATTAAGAAATGCAGAGCATTTGCAAGTATAGTATGTGTGAATGTATTATTCTTATCCAAAAAAGCCACAGGTCTCAGAAAACCAAGTTGTACCATCCAGAGGAGAACACCCAAGTTTTACAAATAATAAGAGATGTGAACAATAAAAGAACTAAATCAAGCTGACAGGACAAAAAGGAATGTATTCAAGTGTATTTCACATTCAATTACAGGAAAAATATTTGAAATGAAACACAAAAAATGCGAGAACAGATAAACAATAGATAAACAATAGTCTACAAAAAATTTCTGAAACTTGACTATTAAATTACAATAATATTAATCAATACTTCTAATCCCACCAACATTGTAAAGCAGGTGGCCTTATGACGATTCAAAATCTCATCTAGTTTAGTACTAAGCTAGCACAGTATTGACAATATGTATTATCCCCATTTTCATTTGGAAATGAACTTCATAAAAACAAAAGCAGAACTGTAAATACTGTGCATATTGCTTATTATTTCCAGTCACAAAATACAACAGTCTATAAACAAGGCACTCCAAAGGCATGCAGCTGTCCTGCTCATCTAGAAAAAGTACTGCAAAGTCATAATCTTCCTCAAGGACACAGAAAGTCTTGATAAACTCTTAACCTCTTCACAAACAGGCGATGCCTCTGGATATAACTTACATTCATCAGTTATATAATTCATACCCCTGGGGAAAAAAAAAAAAAGGCAGACCTTTTATTTTAAATAGGCCTAAAATGTCTGTTTTTCAGATTATGTATTTGGCTTGGGAATTTTGGGTGCTGAGGAGAACAGCTCTTCTGTCTGGTCCAGCACAGCTCTGCCCTGATTTTCTGCATTTTTATTTTCCCTGCCTGTCACTACTAACCAGAACTCACAATGTCTTAGGAAGCAATTAATATTTTCTACAGTTTGCACATTAGTTACTTCTAGGCAGATGTAGTGTTCCTTGGAAACAGTCAGCTATGCCTACTTGTTATACTTAGCTACAGTGTCACTCTTGTCTGTAAATTGGGGTGGGGAGGGGACTGGTATATTTCATAAATAGCAAGTACTACAAAATATTTAATGAATAATTTCATATTTATAATCAAGGATTGCAAATGCAAGTTGAATGTGTTGAGCATTTAAGCTTACCTGCTTTTGCTGCTCTTGAACATAAACCAAGAGAGTAGTCAGGCAGAACTTTTTCACAAATCTGTACACTATGCTTTTTCTTTTTTTTTTTTAAGACAGCAGAAGACTACATTACTTCTGCATGAAAGTAAATTACCACAGGTACCTCACTGCCATAACTCCAGTCTAGAGTGGGTTATTTTACATGGTTTTGGAAATATTGCTAATTGTCTTGCAGAAACCATGAGGATTATCCAGATGTAATGTATACAGAACACTGTGCTGGCATCACACAGTTGTGTATACTGTAACTCTGTGTGTCAGTCATTAAACACAAACATGGGAGTGAAGAAAGTAGCAACCTAACACTTTCAAAATCTTAATAGCATTGACGGGAGACTTCTAGCTTGAAAGCAACACTTGTGTCTAGACATAATCAACTGGTACAATTTTGAGCCTCTGAATAAAGAGCCAGACTTCACCAGTGCCTTTCGCATGCCAGTACCTTTACAAATAGTCAGTTTAAAAGATCTTTGCCATGGGCATTGCATAAATAATTTTATATACATAAGTATATATGTATATATATTATCTATGTGTGTGTGTGTGTTTGTGTACAAATGCAAGTTAAACAAAAACCCTAAGAAGATTTTAAAAACCCACAGCATACTTAATATTTTCTAGGATAAGCTGCATTTTTAATTAATCACTTCAGAAATAGAAGCTGTCAGTGACCTCTTAAAATGACTATACATATATAGCACACTGTTAGATTAATATTGAGGGTTTCTTTCCCCTCCACTGCAAGTGAAGTTTGGAGAATTAGTTTTCATACTGAGCTGTAATTATTAAGCTTCAATTTTGTTTCTTAAAATTTCTAATTAACCCTTTTGATTGTGAGCATTTTTAAAGTTATTAAGTCCATGTAACCAAGCAACTATATGCAGAAATTAACTTTATTACATTATATATTGTAGTAGTAAAGTTTGTTTGAAGTGCATGAATAGAAAGTTAGTGAAATTGCAGGAATAATAGCTGCATTCACTGTGCATCTGAGAGTAGGGGGCGGAGGGGGGGCAAAAAAAATTTTTCACTCATTTTGGCCTAAAATGTGTTCAGGTTTCCAGGATTCTGACATCAGAACCCAGATAACACCAGTTAGAACCATAGGGCTTTACAATAAAAGCTAAAATATTGACCATATGATGGCAAAAAAGTCTTTTATTTGTGGTTAAATTATTCTCTTCTAGCTACTCTCTGATGAAGTTGGTGGTGCTGTGGAGGATGACCTCCTTCTTCTTGACAAAGATCGTGATCGTTCAGCACTGTAGGCAACATGCTTATCGTAATTTTGTATCTGAACCTCGAGGAAATCCCTCTGTTGCTGGCTGATTGTCTGGCTAATCAGTCCAGGGAGAGCTTGAATGCTACCAATTAAAGTTTCCAGTTTAGTTTCCAGAGTAACAATTCTCTTCTCAAAATCTTCACTTCTTTCATTTAAGTCAGAAATCATGTCATACATGATGTTTTGAGTCTGAAAGTAGAAGGATGTAAACAGAGGTTTAGAGACCTTACAAATATGGTAACAAGCAGCAAAACTCTACAAACTTTTGTAAATGCTTTTGCACTTCACCAAAAAAAAAAAAGAAGAAAAAAAAGATAAAAAAATTACAACAATGTGTAGTATTCTGAAATAATTTTCCCAGTAGATTCAGAATAAATGTTCTGCTAACTAGTTGAGCAGAAATGTAATACATTTTGTGTAGCACTTTGGATGTCAAGTTCTAAGTTATGTAAGCCACCTGAAGACCAAAGGCTCCAAAGTTGTACTCCACTTTTGACTCATATATTTCTTCTGGTTTCAAACACTCTCATTCTTCTAAGGAGAACACAAACTTTGTTAATTTATTTCCTCCTTGAACTGACCAGGTTTGCTTGAACTGAATGTGTTTAGAGTAATTGGGTGGACTGGTTTTGAAATGTAGTGCAAGGACTGGATGAGGAGAGAGAGTCCATCATCATTAAGTTTGCAGATGACACCAAGCTGGAGGCAGGTGTTGATCTGTTAGAGGGTAGGAGGGCTCTGCAGAGGGACCTTGACAGGCTGGACAGACGGGCAGAGTCCAACAGGATGGCATTTAACAAGTCCAAGTACCGGGTGCTGCACTTTGGCCACAACAACCCTATGCAGCACCACAGGCTGGGGTCAGAGTGGCTGGAGAGCAGCCAGGCAGAAAAGAATCTGGGGCTACTGGTTGACAGTAGGCTGAACATGAGCCAGCAGTGTGCTCATGTGGCCAAGAAGGCAAATAGCATCCTGGCCTGCATCAAAAGTAGTGTGGCCAGCAGGAGCAGGGAAGTCATTCTGCCCTTGTACTCAGCTCTGGTTAGGCCATACCTTGAGTACTGTGTCCAGATCTAGGCCCCACAATTTAAGAGAGACATTGAGATACTTAAACATGTCCAGAGAAAGTTGGTGAGAGGTCATAGTCCCTGGAGGTGTTAAAAACCAGATTGGATGTGGCACTTGGAGCCATGGTTCAGTTGTGAGGAGGTGTTAGGTATTGGGTAATGGGTTGGATTTGATGATCTTTGAGTTTTTTTCCAGCTTGGTTGATTCTGTGCAATTCTCTGTGTGTGATAAAAAATCCAATTATCTGCATTCTCCAATCTATCTGTGCGCTACAAAACAGTATTTGGTTACAGCAAGTACATAAAAATGATTTTAAAATGACATAGTGGTCAGTAAAAATACAATCTGAAATGTGTTATGTCCTAAAGGCTTGGAACTGGTTAAAAACAACAACTGAATTACTCCATTTGATAGGCTGAGACTTCAGATGTAATTCAGTAGACAAACTGGTTGAAGTTTATAAATCACCCAAATGGAATGAAAATAACTGAATGACTGCTGAAAGTGTAAAGCACTTCAGTATCAGATGAATGTTGATAATCCCATTTCTCTACATCCCATTTCAAGATGCTACCAAAGCCCCTGAAAGCAAAGTAGTCTGCATTAAATAGTATCTAAAAAGTCCTTATTGTACGCCAGAAGCATTCAAGTGAAATTATTTTCAGCAACTGAAGTTGTCAGATGATTCTCTAAAGCAAAATGGAAATGAATACTGAAAAGGTATATCAGAAACCCTTTGGAAAAACCCCTCAGTGCCTCTAAG
Organism: Colaptes auratus; assembly: GCA_015227895.2. Lineage (NCBI taxonomy): Eukaryota > Metazoa > Chordata > Aves > Piciformes > Picidae > Colaptes > Colaptes auratus. The sequence continues at coordinate 78,425,352 of CM026897.1, read as the reverse complement.
GTAGACTCAAATCAAGATCAAAGTAACTGCTTTGTAAAGCCTGAAATACTATCAGTTCAGTTCTCCTACACTCTGGTGACTATTTTATACTAATGGAAAATCTCAACAGCAATAGACAAGCAGTTAGAAACCAACCTCACCCCAAATGGCTCAAAAAACACTAATTAAGCCCTATGATACATGGGCAAAGTAGGCAACTATCACTCATTCTAAAAACTTAAAACAAATGAAGACTTAAATTTACTTGTCCAAAGTCACTGCTGCATAAGACAACAGGAACAGAAAAAGAGAACCTTTAAGCCAAGCAGCGTGACAGCCCGTGTACTACAATCCCTCATGGGACAGTCACTATCACCAGACAGAAAACCTGACTACACAGCTGTACACTGCTATGGCCCACTCACAGTTCAGTACTCACCATGACCACCAAGGTCACTTTAGGAGCTCTCAGTGTCAGCCTCTCAATTGTGAAATCTTGAAAAAGATAACAGTATACAAAAAAAAAACCCAAACCCAAAACAAAACAAAACAAAACCCCCAAAACACAAACACAACAAACCCCAACCCACCACCACAAACAAACCACCCACACCACAAATAAAAAAAAAAAAAAGGGGGAAAAAACCCAACAAAAAACAACCATCACAAAACAAACAAAAAAACCCCAAAACAACCCCAAAACATCCAGAAAAAACAAAACCTGCTGCATTCAAATTTTGGTCAGAGTCATAAACAAGATGTAACAAGATGTTTCATTTGGTTACAACAAAACATGTATTTTCATTTTCTACAAATAATAAAATTGTTTACCATATTTGCATGTATAATACATAACATTTTCACTTACAAACTTTTCATTTTGAAAGGCTGAATGTCATAAGAACAGTAATTACTCACTAACCTTTGCCAGATCCACCAAAGTGTTGGCTTGATCATTCAATTTCCTTTGTTCCATTTTTACACTTCTTAATCTGAAAAGATGAATTTCAAATCAGATTTTCTTTTTTGTGTATGTGTTGATATTAGGATTTCTAAAAGCATGCACAAAATTACAAGAGCAATAACCGAATGGACAATGCCTCAAGTACTTTGTGTAAAGTTAGAATTTGTCATGTGCTTGCTACAATGAGAAGCATGCTTCTTCAACACTACAAAAAAGGAAAGAGCAAGGAAATGTGATGTCCTTGAGAATACCATTTGACATGGTCAAAGTCGATTTCAGAAAGGAGGTAACAATTTATCCAGACTACATGGAAGAAAGCCAAAACATTCCTCAAAGCCTCAGTATCATGACAAGTAGATATAGGAAGAAACAGAGAATGTCTTTTTCTCATTAATGTTCCAGCAATCAAGAATCTTCCCATGCCTACATGACTAGATACAGGTATCAGGCCTGTTCTGTCGGAAATGGACTGGGTTAGCAGGTGTCTGAACCTGATGGAAATACAGTGATAAGTGAGTTTTTTTGTGACTTTAAACAGAACTTCCATCTGACTAGCAGCTAAATGACCAACATACTTGCAAATACATTTTATTTTCTTATATAATTTGTGAATATAAATGTGTTTACATTTTAAACTTGCATTAGACATTCCTTTTGAATGTGCTATTTAAGCTACAGCACTGAAAAACTCTAACAGCAGCAATGGTGTATTTTTCTTTTTGATGTCTACCTGTCATCATTATTATTAGTTATGCACTTTCTTTGAAAGGTGTGTGCCTATAGAAGTGTGCATATATATACACACACACACATATATACACAACTTTTCCTATGTGTTCCCTGAAACAAAATCCATGTTTTTCAGATTAACTAGTAGAGGAGTAGTTTGTAAATGTGCTTTTGACAAATAAGCAATTTCTTCCTTCACTATAAATCATTTGTTCAACATTTCCCAACGGGGAAATAATTGAACTTTCAGTGACTTTTTTGGTGGCTGTTGTAAACAGGAAACAGCATTTTTGTAAACCAATATATCAATTTGTAGACAATGTGCAATAAGATACAATGCAGTTGACTAGTGTGTCAAGGGCCCATCAAGCTAACCAGCTGGTTTGCCATGATTTTGTGGTAGGTGGGTTCCTAATGCTTAATTTACCTATTTCTCAATGAAACTCCTCTAGGAGATATTTCAAAAATCAGGAACTTTCTGTTTACATTTTTAGTTACCAAGCATTTCCTTTTATATCACAGCTAACTGCCATGTTAGTCACGAGGGATAAAAACCTTTTAAAACACACAGAAATAACTCTGTTAAGGTAGAAACCAATTGTTTACATAAAACTGACATGCCAGGGGCTTGTTACTTGAATGTCATACACTATTCTTCCCCTGGAGGCTCCCTATGAAACACAGCATAAATGCATACTGTTCAAATGATGCTTTCAGAGCCTATAGGCTGGAGCTAGTCTAAAGCAAAAACTATGGAGGAGTCTCCAAGGTATGGATTTACATCATTACAGTATCAGAACAATATAATTACTCAAAGGTAAGCATGTAATGGTTTGTCTGGAGAATGATAACTTAGTATTTTGATGAGCATCCCTCAAATAATTTGCAGATTATGTATTCTCTAGTTATCTAAAGATTTACTGGCTCATCTGCTTGTCCATTAGTATCTTAAAATTCCAAGAAATCCATTGTTGTTGTAGCAATCCAAGTACTGGGTGACACCAACATGGTAATTCTTCCTGGTAAGCAACCCAGTATCTACTATAGACTGTAAAAATGTGTCTCTGGATCATGGCAAGTCTTTAGCTGCAGTAGCCAGATTTAAAGAAACTGTCACACTTTTGTTCCTAAATTCATTAAGAGACAAATGCAAAACATCTTGATTTTATGAACTTCACTTATCACAGCAAAAGATCATGATTCTGGATCGCATTTCCATGGCAGCAATCAGACCACTAAAGTTCACAAATAGACTACTTTTTGCATGCAGACAGTGGTAAACTCTGCAGATTTAGAAAGGAACTGTTTGTACAACTTACTTCCGAGCTCTATTTTCATTTTGTTGAAATAAAAAGACAAAACAAAGAAAACAAACTGTAAAATATACTAAAACAACCAAATGAGCACAGTGGGCTCAATTCAACAGGTGGGACTTCCTAGAGAGTTGCCACTCCTTGCCTAAGGTGAGTGTAACTCGCAGTCATGATGAAGGAACATGCAATACTTTTAAACCTTTCCATTAACTATAATTTGTTTCTTATTCACACAATACATTAAATGCCTTTTAATAGTATCAGAGTGATGATTTCACTTTCGTCTTATTTAGTGTATGTAAGAAGCAAAAAAGACCTAAAACAAATGAAGGCATTTTTAGAGCTGTGATTGTGAGTTTGAGACTGTTACCATGATCTGCTCTGGGTTGTGGTTTTTTTTTGCTTTTCTCTTGTATGAAACTTCACTCCTATTTTTTCAGTAAAATGACTAATGACTGGAAAGGTAAAGGAGAGAACCAGTAGAAAAACCCCACAAAACAGCCCATAAATATGGGAAAGTGCCATATCCTGAGAGACACTTGAGAAAAGTTCAAAGACGCAGAGAGAGAAAAAATAATTTGCACCCATCTACACTACTACAGCTGGAAGAAAGCATACTGCTGGAGTAATGTTTGCATCAATGGTACATTATCTCTCTTATTTTTTTTTAATTCTTCTTGCTCAAATACAAAGTTTTGGGATTAAAATGCCAAGCACTAAAGGACAAAGAAAAAAAAGCTACTGCTGCCGCTTTCTTCATAAGATTAGTGAAATTATGACACAGGTGCAGAACAACTCTTTACTCCTGTGACGCTCTTCTGGGCTTGAATGGTAAGTAAAGCTGCGGATTGAGCCTGCTGTTCTCTGAACATGTGCACACGTACACACAAAACAAACATTAAAGTTAAAATGTTATGGATTAACTTTTGCAATCACAGATTGAAGTTCAACAAAAGATTTACATGACATGCCATACTCTATTACAGAACCCCTGCCACTCCTCTCCAGCTCCCAATCCTCTAATCTAAGCAAGATGACCAAACTGGGAAAATACACATTTTATATATAGATAAAAGTGCAATAATTTTTGTCATCTTGTTTATTCCTTCATTTCTGAAATAGCACAGTAACATTTAACCCTGCAAACTTGCTAAATGTAATATAGCAATCAAGGTTTATAGAACACTTTAGACCTGTAATATAGCAATCAAGGTTTATAAAACACTTTAGACCTTAAGCTTAACTACCCACTGCTTTAAAACATTGCTATGAAACAGAGAAAAAGAGTTAGCCTAAATTTTCTAGCAGGAAATACGACGACCTGGGCTTTCTTTCCTGTCTTTCCTGCAACATAACACATAGCTGTTCTTTTCATGATGGATTCCTCACATCTTCTCATAGGTTAGCACAGACATAGACCCACAACAGAAAGTTATCAAAACACGTCTGAAATTTAATTCAATTTATCTACATCTCCCTAGCATCTCATGGAAACATAGGCTGTACAAATGGCTGTCTCAGGCTGACTGGGAACATAGAGTAGAGCAGACAAATAGTGGCATAGCTCCTGACTGTTCCTTAAGGAGAATCTATGGTTCCTGGAGACAAAGATCTCTTTTTTCTCCCTTGTAGTCCAGGAAAGAGTAACTGAATCATTGTGCAATTTTGCTGGTTTCGATGTGCTTTATTGTGGGGATTGAAGGAGATTAATTAATCACTTTTGAGCCTGAAACACAGCTTTCTCAAAAAAGAAACAGACACACTCATTGAAACAAAACCTTAGGAAGTGGTAGGGTAGAGAGCAAACAAGATAAAGGACATCTGTTGTTGACCTGTGCGGTACAAACATTTGAAATGCTTGACCAATGACCCCTTAGATAAGTTTAGTGTGGCTAAAATGGAGAAGTACCACTAGAAACAGGCTTGCTTTCAACTGCTGCTAGAAGTATTTAAGTTTTGTGTGTCCTCACAACAATGGGATAATTTTTTGAGCTATCTGCAGGTGTCACTGAGTCGTCAACATCTTAGGGGGCTATGCCCTTAATATGCCACATAATGGTGCCCTCCATGAGGGACTGAATGACTAGCTGTCAATCCCAGATAATAGATGCTGAAAGGAAGTGTATTTGTGCACACAATTATCTATCACTGGATGAATGTAAGCAGCTGAGAACAATGGGAAATAATTTAACAGAAAACTGTTCTGGAAGCCTTTCAAAAAATCTTTGAAACACATGGGAAATCAATCAGTAATATGTCTTTTCAGCAAATGCTTGTCTGGGCCACTAAAAAGGACCCCTCCATAACTAGTCGTACAACATATAACCCAGGGATCTGGGACAAAATTGAGTTTGAACTATGGGACTCTGCTACAAAGGACGATTAGATCACAGCTGGACTTTTAAATACATGGTGATCTCTCTTTGAAGTATTGAAAAGACATGTTGGCTTACACGTACAAGCTTTTTAAGGGGCAGAAGCCCAAGGAGAAATTTTGGCTTTAGGTGAAGCTGAGGGCACCTCTCCCATGGGATTGACACTACAGGTGTCAGAGGTCCTACAGCCTGATGAGCCTGATGATACTTTAGATCCAGGAGCAATAGACTCTGAAAAAGAGCCTGACCTATAGCCTCCTGATCCTTATGGTAATTGGTTAGTGGTATGGAGGGAAGCCAAAAAAGTAGGCTGCCAAGATCTTTAGAACTCAGCTATCTTCCACTCCCCCAGCCTTTGGTTTTCTGGTGCACAGATCTTGTTTAAAAGAGCACTAGTATGTTTTTTTTGAGCATCAAGGAGCTAGAGAAAGGGGGGGTTTGGAACCAAAAGCCGTATTCATGCAGTTAGGACCTTAGTTCTAATGCTTGAATACCTGCACATTTCTGAAGACAATGGTTTGTAAGCAATGGCAGAAGGTTGCTGTGTCCACCATCGCCTGTTCACACTCCCCCCTTCTCTTCCTCTTATCTCCCTTTCTCTCTCCCCGCCCCTTGCTCGCAGTTTTTAGCAGTTCACAGAAGCTGTTTTGGGTTTTACAGTTGAAGTGCTAAATGTTGTTACAAAAGATATTTTAACACTATGTAGGTGCAGAGCTGATACGGGTAATGATTTTGTCATTGGTTTTTTATTATAATGGATCTTGGGGATTTGCTTTATCAATGATTAATCTAGTTTTAGCAGTAGGAATAATAAATAATGAGTACTTATGATAAGCATTCAGTAATTATAATAAAGTATGTCAAGTAATATGTAATTATAGAATATTGTAAGTAACTATAATAATATTATAATAGTAATTATGAGTAACTAATAACATGCAATGAGAATGGTAATTATAATAGAATTAACAATTAATTATAATAAAACATGGTAATTAAAAATAATAAAATATAAGTAATAATAAATAAATAATAGAATTATAAGGGATGAAGTGGAATAACACAGGATAAATTATTTTAAATAATAAGAATAAATAATAGCAACAGGAGTGATATTCATAATAATAAAGGTGATAGCAATTGATATTAGTAAAATAGCGGTAATGGTGGTAATAAGTTTTATGGTTGGAGAAACAAAATAAGTTTGGATTAATTTTACTTACAATAAATTCTTTGAAAGTTCCTATATTAATAGTTCTTTTTTGCTCTGTACCATGGTATTTCAAAGCATGCTATGTAATAAAGAATCATTTTTCTCTTTTTTTTCAGAAATGAATTAAATGGTTTAACTTTAATATAGTCTTTTAGTTTCTCAGATTTTTTTATTACTAACATAAGGTTATGGTTGTCAAGATTTTGATGGTTTGTATTGTATTAATATTTCTGACCATTCTGAGTCTACACACTAGAGTATTCAGGACTTGTAGAATGGTGTTAAACTCATACAAGATGATGGATTTACTCTGCTTGGTAATTTTTTTTCAGGATTGCAATGATGGGATTTACAAGGATAGTTTTACAATTGGTAAAATTTGGTTTGGAATGTTTGTTAATTTTTATTTGTATTTTAATCTGTGTTCCCTGTCTGTTGCAATGTATTCAAGCAATATTTAATCATGCTTTGAAGTAGGCTTCTTTAATATATAAAAACAGGAGAGCTGTGGGGATTGAAGAAGATGAATTAATCACTTTTGAGCCTGAAACACAGCTTCCTCATAAAGAAACAGACACACTCATTAAAACAAAACCTTGGGAGGCGGTAGGGTAGAGCAGAGAAGAAAAAGGACATCTGTTGTTGACCTGTGTGGTACAAATGTTTGAAATGCTCTTTTTAGGTAAGTTTTGTGTGGCTACAGTAGAAAAGTACTACTAGAAACAGGCTTGCTTTCAACTGCTGCTAAGAGTATATAAGCTTTGTGTGTTCTCACAATAGAGGGATCATTTCTGAGCTATCTTTGGGTGTTATCAAGTTGTTGATACCTCCATGGTCTGTACCCTTAATATGCCACACTTTATGACCAGTTTGTATTAGGAATTTTAGATAAAAACATATAGTCTGACAATAACATACTTCAGATAAATCCTACTACTGATTTCAGTTGTCAGGCCTTTTTTCAACCTCTCAAGATTTCAGTATAGGGGAAGAACTCATCTGAATTATGCCAGTGGTGCTCAATGTTGGCTTTTGGCATACACTTCCATTTTCTAGGATAGATACCAGAACTCATAGCTGACATATCACCATTTGATTTTACACACTGAGAATACACAGCGGAGAGAGGAAAGTAATTGCTGTTGAGCTATAGAGTGACATGATGTATATTGTTTTCATTAAACACTACGCAGATACTCAGAGACTATTCTGATTTTAAATTATTAAAATATCTACAACAAATGAAACTCAGAATTTTCTTCTGTCTGTTGTAGCTCGCATCTTATTTCTAATAAGCAATTATGTAACAACAAAGGATATTCTTGGAGGTAAAACACACACAAAAAGTCTTAGATAACTCAAAATGAGTAAGTATAAAGTGAAAGAACAACCAAGTTTGATCTATCCTATACTGGATATGCATAGCCAGCAAATTTTCAGTATTGTTTAAACAGGGAACACATTAAAAATGTATTTTTATCTTACTGTAAGAAAAATCAACCCCAGGAACAATGTTCTATGAAGTGGGGGGAGAGAGAGTTTGGCAGGGCAGGGCAGAGAAAGGAGGGGGCAGGGTCAGAGACACGGTAACTAAGAGCAACTATGAAAGAGAGGGAAACTAAGAAAGAAAACACCCGGAGAGGAAAACCAAAGCAAATTGGTACTTACTGATGAATAGCTTGCAAGAATTTGCGTTGGTGTTTCCTCACTTTTGCATGGTCTATCTTTTTAACCAGCTTTGTGTTTTTATAAATTAACCATGTTTCCCTGAGTACATTGGCTGCTGCATTTTTAACCTGTTTAATAAAAGAAAAACACCAGGCTGACAAAAGTAGCATTGTGGCAAATTTTTTCTGTTCTGTTAAAAACTCTTTCTAGTTTAGAACTCTGCCTGTAAGAAGTGGCTAAATCAAGCACTTAGGACTCTGCCTGTAAGAAGTGGCTAAATCAAGTAGATGCAACACTGAGGGAGGAAAGCCATAACCGGGCCAAGAGCAATTTCTATGTTGCACATGAACTGGACATCAAGAACAGCTCTCTTCGAATTGGGGAATAATTTATCCTCCTTTAAAGAGATAGCACTTTTTGGTATTTATGGCAATATAAACAGGGAGGAAATACTAATGCAGAATCCTTGTGGCAGTTAAACCTATGTATTTAATGAAATTTCCCTCTTCTAATAACATTTCTCTCTTTCTTCTATAGTTAGTACCTCTTAATTCTCTTAGCAATTTAACAGCTTTTTAAATCTCCAGAGCTACTTAAAAATATTTTTTTCTTGTTTTGATTACATTTTTATTCTTGCAGGTGAAAAAACACCTTGACAATCAATGTGGCCAGTGTTCTATTTCCTAATTGCTTTGAATTTTTCTTTCAAATTAGGCTTTTGACAAAATGTTGAAGTAACTACAGTTCCTTCTTAGAGCCTCCCAAATTGTCAAGAATGCTTGAAAACAACAAAGAATTTCAATGAAATGTGATTAATGACACAAAGACTAGGTTACTTGCAAAGGAAAATTGTTCTCACAGTTCATCTTTATTTTTTCTCACGCTGACTTTTTATCCTGCCAGTCACTGCAGCATCAGAGCTAAGTCAACATTTAGATAAAGGCACTGTAGGAATGCCATGCAGTAGCAGTAGCTCTTCCCAGCAATTGTTCCCCACCATGTACCTGCACAAGTGATCTCAGTGGTCATGACTCCAGTGGAAGCACAATCACAATTTTGGAGACTTCCTCACAATTTCTACTTAGGCCTTGCATTTCCACCAGTTAGGGCTAACTTCAGTCTGTGAGAAAAACTCATCTAGTATGGGTGCACCAATAGAATTGCTTTCTTAGTTTGCTTTTCATATGCTTTCAGTTTCATGAGTTTGAAGCTACCAAAGCACCACTTGTATACATTATTATATTTATATGAAGAACAGCTGAACAAAACAAACTTTTAAAGGTACACATGCACACCAGAATCAAAATCTGGCTAATCTTTGCAAAACTTTTTTCCTTTCCTGAAAGACATTTTGAGTTGTCAGCTTACACTAGAAAAGTGCCTGTATTAGGACGGGATAAATTGTTGTTGTGGTCTAGTATCAGTGAGACCTTAACCGCCTACAATAACAGTGTGAACAAATGTGCTCAGATAAACACTTCAAGTCAGACACAGTCTAAGAATTGCATTCCCATTCAGCCTTTCCCCATTGTGACCACTTAGGGAAGATTCAGACTGTTAATGTGACCAGCACATAAATAAGACAGCACAAACAGACCAGTGTGCTGACACATCCTGGGAATGTAGGGTTGTAGAGACAACACAGCTCTTCACAGCAGAGAACCTGTGGCAGTGCAGCACACTGTGCTAGGAGCTGTGATAGGCAAATCAATCTCTTTCCTGTCTGGAGCTGTGCCATGGTTTCCAGACCAGGCAGCAACATCCCTCAGAATGCAAGGGACAAGCTCTGCTGAGCTCCAGTTGTGAATATAAGGACCTTCCTCTCCATATTGACTCTTCTCAATAACAAAGGTTAAACAAGTTGAGAAGTCTGTGTAGCGCTTACTCATATTCTTGTTCTCTCAACACTAACCTGTATTATTTCAATAAAGAATTTCTATTGCCTTGTTTGATGCATTCATTTACTTCCCAAGATATCATTTAAATTATAGTTCACATGGAAAAGATTTTTAAATATTTTTAGGAATTCTAATAATTTCTGGATTTTTTTCCCCAAAATAATCTCATCTAAAAATATTAGCTACAAACATCTTTCAAGACACTTCAGTACTCTGTGCTGCTAAGTGAACTTTGTGTTGAGTACACAAAGCAACCAGAAAGTCTGTCTCACTCACAAACTATGAATATGTCTTTTTTTCTTAAGAACATCTTTCATAGTGTATATATCAGACATTTCACCTATTTTAGCTACAAAAAAAGAAACTGTCATATACTTCAAGCAAGTTTTTTAGTTTAATAATATTCTTTACTGTCACATCATTTAACTGTTGATTATAGTAATTATCTTCCAGCTGCAAGGACTCTGTAGAAGAATATTAGAATCTGGCAAATGTGCTGAGAACTCACAGTTGCCCTCAATTCAGAGAAAAGATCAAGGCATTTGGTTCCTTCTCTTTGCAAAATCACACCTGTGAATAAGTTCAGTAGGAAAATGGAGTAGGAGACTATTTAAAACAGTTGCAGAAACAAATTAGCACACATTTCCTTTTCAGTTGTGAACATAAAGTGTGACTTACTCTTTTAGTTAGCTGGGTGTCCATCATGAAATTATGCACATGTTTTTCAGCTTTGGTAAGTTCTAACTTCCTTGCCACCACAGCTACCACCAGTGCAGTGCACCCAGCACCCTGAAAACAATAAAACAAACCCCCAAGATGTTACCACTGCATCTTGCAGAGTTTTACTGGAAGCTTCTCTTTTGCTGTAGAAATATGTCAGGCATCAGGTGATTCATCCCTGGTAAATATAATGAACATGCTACAGCTATTTGAGTCCCAGGTAATAAGAAAAGTCAGTAATTACATGCTGATAAATTCTCAGTATGTCAAAATAATAAATGAGCAGCATAATTTAAAAATTCTCCCTTTTTTCCTGCTGCAGTTGAAAATGTTAACACTTTCCACTTGTAGTGTGTAAAGGGGATTATCAAGACAACTTTTAAAGCCCAAAATGCTAGTACATAAATGGAGATTGCACTGTTCTTAACAATTGTCTCAAGGCGGCAGAAACTGCTAAAGAGGAAATAAGGTTAGTTTAGTATTTAACATAATAACCCAAAATGTCTTAATATTTTCTGTAGGACCTAAAAATAATCACAAATTCAGTATACTTTTCTAACTGTTCTCTTGAGTCTTTCAATGCTCTTTTCCTATAGTATTTTTGCTTATCTTATTGCCATTCAAAATAACACACACACACAAGACCATTTCTTTAAAACTTGGATGCAAAAACCATGAATTTTCTAATTTGTGTTGTGTATGCATATGCATATGCCTGTGGACATGTCTGTTCACAACAGACTAAAGGCACTAGATGGCTGTTCTTTTGAAATGACAGTGCCTTTATCAGCATCACAAATGTAATTTATTTATTTTTTGGGGAGAGGAAAGGACGCTAAAATGAGCAAGGTAAAGAGAAGCAGCATCTATTACACATCTAGAAGTATCATTTACTTCATTAATACATTCTGCTGCCTTAGTTTTTATTAAATCTTTACAAATTTGTTTGAAATTTTTTTTATAAAATTCACATTAATATATGAGGCTGTTTAATCCCAATCTAGCAGTTATTATACTTGTGTCAGTTACTCTCCAGTACAGAGCTATCTTTTGATGTACGTTGAAGGTTACCACATTTTTATTCACAGAGGTTTCTCTGATTCTTTTGGTATTTCACCCATTAATTCACTTCCTCTCCATTCCGCATCACTGTTACTGCCTTACTCTCTCCAGAAAATCAAGAAGAAATCTCTGAATCTAGCTTCCCAAATACAAATTCCATTAATAAGCACATAGAGATTGTAAAATAAATTAACTTATTGGAAACCCTCAAAAACCAAATCTGCTCTCTGCTTCCTTACTGAGGCACCCACTGACTTTTGTTAAAACTTCCAATTAATTAACTCTCCATTTGTCTGGCACATTGTTAAGAAATCTATCTGCTCCCTCTCAAACACCTAGTTCTTTATAATTAGTTCTTACCTATTGAAGCTTCTATCCCCAACAGCTATTAATGTTCCCTTTAATGAATCTCTTATAATTTTGCTACTTTTCCTCTTTCAGGTCCTCAATAGTAAACTTTCTAGCTTTGCTTCTCCCTCTTCCTCTGTTTTCCAACACTACTTTGATAGAAGTTCACTGAAATCTATGCATCTTAAGGCTCTGCATTTCACTTCAGAAGTGCATCAAGCCTTTTGAGGTCTAGGAAGGAGATTCTATACCATACACCCTACCTGCCCACAAGAGAGAGAGCTCTCCCCTTCCAGTGAAGGAGAGGAGGAGGGAAGTGCTATTCTACAGGCTTCTCTGCAGACAAATAAACATATATTACCCCATCCAACAGCAGGAGCACACAGAGAGAAGTAGATGTCTTTTGGCCCAGCACATCAGTATAGCTGTTGATTTAATAACATAACATGAGCTCTGCCTGCTTACAGCAAGAATATTAAAACAGAAGAGAGTTTATTAATATTGACACCACTGGCAAAGTGGCACAAACCAGCTGCTTGTGCCAAGTTACCAGAGAATGGAAATACTAGGTCCCCTTCCCAGCCCCTCCAAAAAGGCTGCAGGAATTGTGACAGATAAAAGGAATTTGGTTTGAGTGGAAATTATGCCAACCTTTATGATTAACTCATGCTTTTTCAGAGTGGCACAGCAGCTGTAAGAGCGAAACTGTTAAACACAGCAGTGTTATATCTCACATAAAAGATGTTGTCTGCAGCAGCACAATACTGTCACCTGCAAGCTATGACAAACACCTCCACAATGCATACGTTCTTTCCAGAACAGCTTATTTCAACATTCAGGTTACCTCTCTCTCTTTTTTTTTTTGGTGGGATATGATGGCATCACTGGAAATGCTCTTACAGATTTTTCTTCAAAAGAAGGAAGTATCACATTATTTGCATATTTATGTTTCACAGGACCTTCAAGGAAAATAAATTACCCCCAGTCTTTAGACAACTAAGAGAAGTAAGATTGGAATGCCACCTAAAGTACATAATGCTGATTAATTTTATGTTACAGTGCTCTGTGCTATAACATGAGTCTCTGATGGGTTTACCGGAAACCACCAGACTGAACAGATCAACTGAATTTTTCTGCTTTCCAGAAAGCATGTACAGTGTGAACAAACTCAACTGGTAAACCAGGAGAAAACCTTAAAGATCACAGATTTAAAAATGAGCTTCTGCAAAACAAGACCAGGACTCTGCTGATGAGCAGAGCAATGCCTATTTCCTATTTACAAGGAGATGAAGATACAGGACATGAATCTCATCCTGAATGCACAGTATTTCTTACTTGATACGAAGTGGTGCGTATTAAATAGTCTTCAGTAAAAGCAAGTCTAAAAACAAACACATGACATACAACCAGTCTTTCAGTTCAACAAAGCAACAAACACTGGACAACACTGGCATCAGACCTCTGATGGTGATGTAAAAACTTGGATTTGTGAGCAGCAGTCATGAAGTGCAAGGTTTACAGCCATTTACACAGGACAGACATCACCTTGACAGTCTGTTTAGCTACTGTCCTGTACAAAAACACTTTGATGTATCTGCAAAAAACTTTAGGACATTCTTCATAAAATATTTAATTCTAAATATAGTGCTCCTGTTCAGGACAGAGAACAATACCTCAAGGTGAATACTGACAGAGCTCTGGGCAACCTGATCTAGCTGAGGATGTTTCTGCTTACTGCAGAGGGGCCTGGACTAGATGACCTTTGGAGGTCCCTTCCAACCCAAACTATTCTATGGTTCTGTAAGTTCAAATGCTCATGCAGGTAAGCAATAGCCCACGAAAAGTGCTTCTTTGGTACCCTATTTTATGTCCAGAATCCAAAGCAAATAGACATAATAGAAATGAGTGTATGTGGGCATTTGACTCATATATATACTTAGGTACTTGTTAAACACTAGTAGGTTAATTATTTTCTCAGTTACGCAAACCTTAATGATGACTGAAGTCCTTAGAAAAATGAGTGGAAGAATGGACTAAGTTAAGGGGAAAAAAAAATGTCAGAAGCACTGGCTTTTTTTTTGACATCAAACCTACACTATTTGAAAACAGCAAGAGAAGGATGACATCTCCATTTTGAGTTATACTTTAAATCTAGCACCTGAGCAAAATGCTTAAACATGTCCTTCAGAAAAAAATAATTATTACTTGTATCTGTCCTTCTCTTTACCCTTAGGCATCATAAACTGCAACTGTCCCTATCTGTGCACACAGATCTGTCTCCTCTTAGAACTTATGAGTTATTGCAAGCTTCCTTTCCCCTCCTTTAACAATGCAAACTGCCTCTTTCTTAGGTACATCACAGACTAGTACAACGGTTATTTTCTTGGCCTGTCATTTTTACTTTGTTACTCCATTCCATGTCTATCAATTCCCCTCTCTATGGCATCACAAATAGAGCACTTGCCCTCAGTTGCAATTTGTGACTCCAGGGCTCTCACACCTCATGAATTTTAGCTCAAATAAACACTCACAGGTTAAATCATTTGCATCAACTTTGAGTTAGGAAACATACCAATCTAAAATAGTTCTCTTTCAAATTCCTTCCCTTCCTTTTTAGGGTATTATTTACTACAAAGCCTAGCAAAACCGGACTTTGGTGTGCCTAGATTCTACATAATGTCTCTTTGCTATATGGAGATGGCAAACCGCTTTGGAAATTGGACTAATATTTCTGCTGTCTTTACAAAGTATTGGTATCAATAGAATCATATGTTAATGAGTCCTTTAGTGCTATAGGAATATAAATAAATAAAGATGGTAGGTCTGTAATAACAAATTAGAGACCTGCACACATCATAATACTAGACATTACTTTGCCTTTTTTTCTCCTTAAGATCCTGCTGTGGTTTGCTGAGATTATCAATATTCTTACTACATACTTAAACAGATGATGTGTTTTTAGCAGTACAACCACAGTCCTCCATACTTTTCACAGATGCAGTCCACCCTCAGCTTTCTGCTGTTATTATCAGGACCACCAGAGCAAAGTTGACTAACTTGAAGTTACCACAGAGAATTATGGTAAACCACAGCAGACACAGCCATGGCAGTTAAATGGAAAAAAATGGTGTTCCCCAAAGTATCTGATGAGGGTGAGGCTATGAAGTTTGAATCAAAACCATGACTTCCCTACTGCTCACAAGTGAGAAGACTGAGTGTTCACAATGTAACATACAGTAATGGCAAAATGGCAGGGTTCAGGCTCAATGAAGTCTACCATTTATGTCTAACCTAGTAAAGGCCCAGCGTTAGTGAGAAGCAAAAAGAAGTGCGTGCAAGTCTTCAACTAAAGGGTTATCTGAGACAAAAATTGGTTAGCACTGGCTGATAAACTGCACTGAAAACTCCTTTTGGTCAATACAGAATCACTGTACTCAAAGTTAATGCCTCTGGTATTTCCAGTGGGTTTTTAATTTGGTAAGGCTCCAGAATACCATAACAAGTTGACAATTAATTGAGCCATTTCTACAACCACCTGGAGGTCATATACACAACTGGAGGGTGCTGTTGTTGACAAAGGAAGCAGTGATGTGTATATTCTGTGTTAGTATCTCAGCTGAAAGACTCCTAGCAGCTTCAGTTTACAGGACTGGAAGTGAAGTGCAGTTTTTAGTGTGGTAGTCACAAAAGTGTCCTGCTATACTTGCCTGTAGCTGAAAGAAGGCAGTTGCCACATTCCTTGCTCACTTCCCTTGTGATCCACTGAGGGAGAGAGAAGGTCCGCTTTGCAGACATACGGTTCTGATGGGTAATTTGGCTCTGCAGCAGAAAAGGCACAACATTCCTCCTGCTGCTCTGCATAAAATGAAAATCCTGTAAGAATTTAAAGCAGTATTTTGTTCATTTGGGTCTCTAGAAGATGGACTTACAGGACCACCAAGGGCCAGGAAAAAATGACTGGAAAGAAGTCTTGATGAAGTAAAAAAAACCCATAACTCTCCAAAATAAGCAATGCAAAAGCTGAGGAAGAATCCCTCCACAAGACAGAAGCTAAGGAAATGATATTACATAAACATGGTTTTGCATCTGTCATTGTTTACTGGGAGACGTGTAGCCTTGCAACATTAAAACAAAATAGGATGAGTAATAGGACAACAACTGTGCCATCTCAGCCAAAAAGGTGACCTAAAAATAGTTCTGCATTATTTATACCTTCTTATATAGTCAGTATTTTCTGGCTACTATTGTTTTCAGTGGAGTTTGTACAATAGTTAGAATTTTATAGCAACATTTGAACTTTCAACAGCAGATGAGCAGATTCCTTTACTTCTAATTAGTCTGTAAGGGTTTTATCAATATTGCAGAAATAAAAATTCTGAAGAGCATTAAATGTAATGTAAAACTATGAAATTAATTAAATACTCTCAGACACAGTAATGGGTAGTTATGGTGGGGTTGAATTAAATTCCTTTTAATGAAAACTTAGTATTAAGAAAGCCTTCTGAGACAGCAGAAAAATTGTGATTTGTAAAACAAAGACAATTTCTCTTCTATAGGGGAACCTATAAACATCAGTAGCAAGTCAAAAAGGCCCAAGAATTGAATGCACTGGGGTGGGTGAGCTCCTCGGAAACTTTCAATGGTCATAAAAGCTAAGTATCCCTGGAGATCAAGACAGTCTATCATTGTGTAGAAAACCTTTTTGCTGAGCAAGGTGAAATCTGATTTCACAAAACCATCAGGTTCAACAGCCTGATGGGAAACACTAATAATTCAGGATGACAGCAACCAAGGATCTTCTTTTCCAGTGTCTGTGTTGTAAGTAAAAAGCTTTAACAAGAATATGTGTGAAAGAATATAAAAATTGCTGTATTAATTCTGAATTTATTGCAGATGAAATTTTATGTTTTGAAAACAAAGCAGATGGTTTTGCTGTACCAGTTGTCTGCTGAAGTGGTATCTATGTAAACATAGATACTACGGGAGAGCTGTTGCTCATCCCAGCCAGCAACTGACTGCCTTTGAACTGCTGAAAGGAAATCTGCAATGCCTAGGTAGATGTAAGTGGGAAACAATTCCCCTTTCCTCTGACACTTCAGAAAGTTCCCTGTTCTACTGGTATAAACTGGAGGCCTCTGAGGGAATCTTTTTCCTTAATATTCATAATTCTAAAGAAAGGTTACACCTTCCAGGAGATTTTGTTTACTCAAAAGCAGGTAAAGCCCCTGTCATTCTCTCCCATTTCAGATTATCGCTCTAATCATCATGATTTTAGTGATCACTCTCCGGAGCTTCTCAATTCTATTTTGATCAAGCACCATTAATGTTATTCTTTATATTACATTTCTGCTCAACATGCTGTCCAGTTCAGTTGTAGTATATTAGAAGTAATAAACACAATCTGTTCTGAATTCTGAGATCACTTATATTGCATGAAAAGCTTTTTGTATTTTCCTGTACTTTCAAGGAAGTAAAAACTGAACTGTGACCTTCTCTAGTATGCTTCTCATCCACAAAACTATTCACCACACTGCTCTGACATCTCTAGTACCACTAGATACTAGAAATGGTAAAAATATTACAGATTCTTGATCAACGTACAAGATGTTGTGGGTAAACCTTTAAATGGCAATACAATCTAATATTCTTTTACAGATGAATGAGTTGGTTCTATTGGTTCAACCTTACCTGTCTGTCCACAGAGAAGTATATTAGTCCTAATGTCAGCTTTTCAGCCCTTTGAGAGTAATTGAAAATATATTTACCTGTTTCAAACTGCATGTTTTTGCAACGCATTAGAGAATTAAACAATATAGACAACAATTTTCATTAAAAAAACTAAAAATCTTTTAGGCGTTAATATGCAAACCAATTTATCATCTTTTTGTACATTAGCCATAGAAAGTTATATAAAGTTTCATATTTCATTGCTCAAAGCTGATTTTACTTCCCCCATCCCCCCTCTTTTTCAGGAATCATCCCAGATTATCATAGAACCATAGAATGGTTTGGGTTGGAAGGGACCTCAAAGGTCATCTGGTCCAACTTCCTTGCAGTGAGCAGGGGCATCCTCCATTAGATCAGGTTGCCCAGAGCCCTGGTAAGTATGACCTTGAATATCTCCAAGGATGGGGCCTCAGCTACTTCCCTGGACAGCATGTTCCAGTGTTCCACTACCCTCATGGTAAAGAATTTTCCCCTAATGTCCAACTTAAATAGCCTCTTTTCTAATTTGAAACCATTTCAAATCAAGCCATTCATCCTATCACTAAAGGCCTTTGTGAACAGTCCCTTTCCAGCCTTCTTGTAGACTCCCTTTGGGTACCAGAAGGATGCTCTCAGGTCTCCCAGAAGTCTTCTCCTCTCCAGGCTGAACAAGCCCAGCTCCCTCAGCCTGTCCTCATAGGAGAGGTGTTCCAGCCCCCTGATCATTTTCGTGGCCCTTCTCTGGACCCACTCCATCAGGTCCATGTCCTTCTTGTGTTGAGGGCACATGATCTGCAGCCATTGTTAACTATGCAGTTGGAATATACATTTTTTTCCTCTTTTTCTCACAATCTAGTAACTGTTAAATATCCAACAAAAATTATATGGTTAAAAACGTTATTAATCTAGGTACCACATTCTTCCTGTACATAGTTCTATGAATTTGTTGGTAAGACCAGGCTGAGATAAATCTCTATACATACACAAACACTACAATCTCCCCTTAGATAAAGAGTCCCCTATTCTCATAGCAGAAACATCTCAACCTTGTCACTTTTTTCCACGATGCACAGGAAAGGAACAGTGAGTGATTCCTCTCAACTAAATGCAGACTTCCACACAAACATTACAAACTGCAACACGAGAAGTTTTCAAATCAGATCTGATTTTTGATTCACAATTTAAAACTAATAAAACCCAGTATCTCCAAGGTCAGACTGTACATATTGATCTCATTGTGACTAATCTAAGTATTCTTCATCTCCACCAACAGTGTTCAAATCCTGTAGTTAAAAAAATTCTACTTAAAAATTTTCCAAAATAAACATTTAATATGATCCCCTTCTATGATGTAAATGTATGAAATTTTACTAATCAATTTTGTTCTTTTATAGCCTTAATGATCTCTTTGGAGTTTATTTCAAAAACAAGCGTTTAATCTGCACTTTCAGCATTAATAAGGCAGACACTCAGAAATAACAGCTTTTCTACTTCAAGCAATATTCATCCAATCTAACCACCTTTTGCATTCTGTGACAAGATACTTGCAACTTAACTCATTTTATATTAATCAAGTTGGTTTGACTTACTAGTTCTGCATTTCTGCTTCTAACTGTTGGCAGCTGGCTATGCTGGAAGACTCCACATCCTTAGCTTTGCATCATAAAATAAATGCACTAGCTCACCACATAATGCTGGATGTAAAGGGCTCTGAAACCTTGCAAGAGATCATTCTATTTGGAGTCAGAAGAACGGAATGTCATTATTCTATCTTGCATGTATACAAAAGCTAACAAAGGCACCCAGTTCAGTTCCCCTTGCCTGCCTCTAAAGCATTAACCCATGTCATCAACTCTGTATTGAGCTGTATCAGTATTTTCACTAAATCAAATTCACATATTTAAGTGCCTTGCAAGATCAAAGTAAAATTGTTCAATATGACAATACCTACTATTTTTCCCCCTACTATTTTTCTACTCTGTTCATAAGTTTAAAAAAAAAAATCTAATACATTAATTGAACTTCCTTCTCTTAACGATTCTCAAGGCTTTTTTCCTTTTGGAATAATCCAAAGATATGTAAAGACGCTCCTATTTTCCATCAGTGTGCATTTGCAGGACTTAAAAGATGTCATTTGAACCAGTGCCTTTGGATTGCAGTAGCTGCAGCTTCAATAGCTAACACAACTTAATGCCATCATCAGACTGCATGAAAACTATGTCCCAGGCTGGAGCACAACACAGAGTTTGACCTGAGCAGTCCAACTTCCGTCACACAGGAAGCAATTCCTGAGGCAGAAGAGGAAGACAGCTAGGGCACCTGCAGTCTCCCTTCACTGGATTCAAGACATGGGCCTCCATGGGCAACCACATTTGCAAAGCCATTACTAACTCTTCAGTTTTCTGTGTAGCTACTCTTGTATTCATAAAGGATTGTGTTTACTCTCCCTTCCACCTGTTTTAACAGTGACTTTACCCAAAAGCAAAAAATCAGTTTCAATGTATTTGTTACATTCATTCAGCAATTATCTTTTAATTAGACCATCAACCACTCTTATTAAAATAAAAATCCATTAAGTCTGTTCTTTTAGACTTTTGTCTTTTCCAAAAAAACCCCCATCAATTAGTTACTGTACAAGTTTCAGAAGAGGAGCTGGTTTTAAAGAATTATATTCAAGACCTGTAAACTTGGTTGTATTTTAAGTTAGGCAGAAGATAGTTGATTATTATGTTCAATGTGTCACTTCATTTCTTTCAAATCCTTTGCCAACAAGAAATATTAAAACCAACCAACCAACAGAAAACAAACAAGCAAAACAGTAACAACAAAGAGTAATTTCAACATCTGACCTTCTCCCATTGCTCCATATTTTCTTTCTCAAAACTGATGTTTGCCAAAGCCACACTGCAAATATCCTTGAAAATGTAACTTAGGGGTCAGGCTTTCATCACTGTTTTGCCTATAATCACACATTAGCTACCTGGCTCATTTTTTGGTTAAGAAGGCTTTCTGTCCCTGAAGGTAGTTATCCCAAGCACATTACCAGGAGATTCTGATCAGAGTCTTTTTACTTCTAAACCAGCTGCAGGATTTTTAATCAAAGACATGAAGGTATACCCATACAGTTTACAAGTCTAATTTTCAACAGAATCTTGTTTCAGTTGTGAAAAGAAATGCCATGTGTGCAAATGTTAAGTATTAATCAGCCCTTTAGTTTTCCACCAAAGCAACAGAACCAATGGCCATAATTTTACATCCTATTCCAAATGGTGCTGTCATAAGCAAAATGACAAATGTATTTTATAATTTCAGCTTCTGTGTGATTTATTCACAGGCAGTAACATTTACAATAATGTGCAGTCCATTTTTATTATTTTATTTTTGCCATGTTTTCATCATAGTAACATCATAAGCCTAATCACAAACATTCAAATTACAGTCCAGATGCTGCTACCATTTGCTGTAGCAGAAAAGCAATAGCAGTATCAATCCATAGATGATTAGTATCAATACTATTCTTAACACACTATGCAGGGCTTTGAATGTCCTGGATTTCTGTTACTGTGAGTTTTTTACATAATGTAATGTCCAAAAGTGATGAACAATTTGAGTGAAAAAAAATATGCTTCCTGTATCTTCAAACATTTGCTTATTTCTAACCTGTGCCTGGGAAGAAGGAAAGCTTTGTAACAATGTTCTGTCCCCATTCTGTGAATCCCCATGGCAACATACATTTTGTCCTCTTTTTTTTCCTAATGAACTTACTATCACATTTTATTCTCTCTGGTATCAAAATCCAGCTCAAATAGAGAAGCAAAGGTAAATACCCCAGAAGATGGCAGATTTGAGCTTAGCTAACAGAAGAAGTCTTTAGAGCAATTTCCTCTGCTTTCAGCCTGTACCTTCCAACTACACTGCAAAGTCTGTATTTAAGGAGATAGAGATTTGCCACCATCAGCAAAATGCACTGGAATTCTTTCTCAATAAAGATCACTGACCTGACATCCTGTCAGATGTTTTAAAAAAAGACATTTTCTTTCACCTATATTCTAAATAATAGCTACACTCTACAAACCTTTACAACTATCACAAATGTTGGGATTAACTGCAACAATCAATCTCACATCCAATTAATAAGTTCAGAAACACTCACCATGATTCCAGTAAGTAAACAGACTCCTTTTCCACAGTACGTATTAGGTACCATGTCACCATATCCAATGGATAAAAAAGTTATTGAAATCAACCACATTGCTCCAAGGAAGTTGCTAGTAACATCCTGTTGATCATGGTATCTGAAAATGAAAAACAACTTCTTCATCATGAGAGCTTTTGTTAACCTTTTGTGTTGTCATGAACAAATCACATAACTGGCCAATCATTCTACAACCATTTCCTTTGTAAATGTACCTAAAAGAAATTAAATACAATTCCATTGTATCAACAGTAAAGAAACAGAAGGTACAACAATAGCACTAGTAGTAGAGATAGTCAGGATGGTTTATAATTCAGTATTCTGTTACTCTTATTAAAAGGGCAGAAGTTCTTGGGTTTTAATACAATCTTTTTGTTAGGGGTACAAGTCCTGCTAATCTTCTGCAGTAGCCTAAGATACCAGTCTATTATAGTTGCTACAGTCTAAGGGAAATATGAAGAATAGGATAGAATAGGATAGAATAGAATAGAATAGAATAGAATAGAATAGAATAGAATAGAATAGAATAGAATAGAATTAACCAGGTTGGAAAAGGCCTTTGACACCATCGAGTCCAACCTATCATCCAACACTATCTAATCATGACACCAAGCACCCCATCCAGTCTCTTCCTAAACACCTCCAGTGATGGTGACTCCATCACCTCCCTAGGCACCCCATTCCAATGGCCAATCACTCTTTCTATGAAGAACTTCTTCCTAACACCCAGGCTAAACCTCCCCTGGTGCAGCTTGAAACTGTGTCCTCTTGTTCTGGTGCTGGCTGCGTGGGAGAAGAGACCAACTCCCACCTGGCTACAACCTCCCTTCAATTAGTTGTAAATGGCAATAAGGTCTCCTCTAAAAGAATGTATAGACAAACAGACAGCAAAGCACATCTCCATCTCCTTGGTCTAAATGAATGCCTGTAATCAGAAATCTAATCATGAACTGTCACACATATATTAACTTAGACACCTAAAATATCTTCCCTCTTCTTCAACATGTTCAACATTCAACAGAATGCCATTCTATTTCTCATATTCAAAAGACCTTCACCTTCAATACAGCAAAAACCCCCTTCAGTGTCAAGTCAGCTATTAAATGTAATTTCCTGAGGAGCTGTTCTACTATTACTCAGTTTTACTGCTCTAGTGCAATACATTAATTTTCTTCTTCAAAATAAAAACAAGTTTAGATGAATTATCTAGTCTTCTTATGACATATATACCTAATCAACTGGGAAACCATAAGGACACATTTTAGGCTTTCACCAACCTTCACCACTTACTCTGGCAGGGAAAATTGCCTAATAGCAACCTAATGGTAGATGAAATTTTGCTCCCCAGATAGTAGCTTTGCAAGAGAGACTCTGGCAGCCACTGCAGCCTCAAGGTTGCAGTAACCCCTGCAGCAGTTGTGGGGCCTCAGGTTAACAGTCTATGATGATGTTGTGTCCTCAAGGGTATTCTTGTAGCCAGTCCCTGAATCTGCATCTCATAGTGGTCCACAACCAAAGCAATTGTTTCCACAGTCTTCATGACAGAGCAGAAATGCAGAAAGCCATAAGGAAATTCCCTATTCTCTTGTCTGCAAGATATTCTTTATAAAAATCTTTAAAATGCCTTCTTTGAAGTCCCACCTATGTCCTGACAGTAAAAACAACCTAAAAACTCTTTGACTGCCAGAGACTACAATAATTACTCCAAAGAAGTCTGTTCTACATTTTGCCTGTACTCTTCTCTCCCCTGGTCTCAGTGTTGTCTTCCTCACATACTTTTTATATATGCTTTTGAAGGTGGGTTGTTTTTTTTAAATCTGCACCTACAAAAATACAGTAACAGACTACATTTGGAGCTCCTAAGAATGACAGAATGACAGTGATGCAAATAATGATTAACACAACAGCAAAAGGAATAATTAATAAAAGGAAAGCAAACTTGATCTAACTTATGATCACAAAACTGTGGACAAAAACTATGACATCACCTTTATTTTTTTCTCCCAGTCTGCATTAAATGTTATGAATTTGAGTCTGTACTTAGCAAAGAATTACCATAGCATATAGAGATGCAGGGCAAAATATATACTCATCCCATCCAGGAGGCAAGAGGAAAGCCTTTGTGTCATGCAAATTCCTACAGCACATCATGCAAGTGATATAACCCATAGGCTTTGCATAAGCTTCACAGAGGGGTGATAAAGCCACCAACACATATTCTAAGAATAGCAACTGAGTTAAACAGCAATAAATGCTTACATAAATATTTATGTATCTTTAATATCCCACTTTGAGTTTTGAACATTTCCATTCCCATACTCTATATAGAAAACAGTTTTCCTGTGGAGATGAAAATGCAATGCAATGTGGTTTTTTCTACATTTTAGACTAGAATAGAATAGAATTAACCGGGTTGGAAAAGACCTTTGAGATCGAGTCCAACCTACCACCCAACATTATCTAATCAACTAAACCATGGAACCGAGCACCCCATCCAGCCTCTTCTTAAACATCTCCAGTGATGATGACTCCAGCACTCCCTGGGCAGCACATTTCAATGGCCAATCACTCCTATGAAGAATTTCTTCCTAACATCCAGCCTTAACCTCCCCTGGCACTGCTGTGTCCTCTTGTTCTGGTGCTGGTTGTCTGGGAGAAGAGACCAAACCCCCACCTCGCTACAACCTCCCTTCAGGTAGTTGTAGACAGCAACAAGGTCTCCCCTAAGCCTCCTCTTCTCCAGGCTAAGAAACCCCAGCTCCCTCAGCCTCTCCTCAAAGGGCTTGTGCTCCAAACTCCTCAACAGCTTTGTTTTCCTTCTCTGGACTCACGATAAGCTTTTTTTGATTATCACACAAATTGAACATCAAAGTCCATGCTAACCAAATAACTACATCCTTACAAAATGTCAGTCCTAAATAGTGATAATTATAGAAATCTTGATATGACTGAAAACAAAAATAATAAAATACTAATCACTAAGTTCCTGACATTTTACATAATGTCAGAACCACTCTCTTAAGCCTTGAACATCATAGAGAAAAGATAATGGAGTTTATCCATTTACTCTCCTTTACCCATGTCAGAAAACACAAAAGCTAATCACTTCTAAAAGGTGACATAAGGTTATTTTTTTCAGAAGCACAACAGTAAGTTTTCAAGTTTCATTGGAGACATGGATCTTAATTACCAAGGTCCCCTAGATGAAATACTCACTAAAGCCATCTGCATCCATGTTTAGTAGCAGACTTCAAGGATCTGTTTTAGTGTTCTCTTCCAGTTAGCTCATCACTCTTGGATCTCCTACTCTGAGTATTTCACTTTGTTGTGACTTTAGGGTTATAATTCAGCAATGAAATGGTGCACACTTAATTTATAAATCATCATCAATGCTTACAACTTCATAGTGACTAAGCAACAAAGGATACTTTGTATTGTCTCTCTGAGTCTAATGAAGCATGGGAAATTGCAACCTAATTTCATCTATCAACAAATCCCAAAACTTCATTTTCTCTCACAACAGTACAGAGAAAGCTGAAGAAGTGACTTCTCAAGTTAGAAATGTTAGAAAGATAGAGACAAACTAAAGAGGGATAAAGGAGGGCTGGTGTCACTGTACTGATGATCTCACCATTTTTGTGCAAGATTTACAGGAAGATTGATTGGTTTTATCTTGGTTTTCTGCAACCTCACTCATGATTTTTGAATCTCTGTGGTCAGCAATTCTGGTACATGCCTACAGCATTTTTATTTTGAATCATTCTTAAGATTGCAGTTGTGTACTTCCAAGTGGTTTGCTATGTCATTAGGCACTACCATCACCTGGAATTCAAGCCTGAACAAGCAGATCTGGGGAAGTCTTTAGATACCCTCTGTCCACAGTCAGTTAGCAAATTGTTACTGTACCAAAACAGGAAAAGCGATTTTGCAAAAAATTAGGAATTGAAACACCTTATTTGTACGTCTATGGGAAAATGATCATTAGAGGAATGATCCTCCTGTTTTGAGGAAAAAGATAAATTTTGTCATTGTTTTTCAAGTTATCATGGCCCTAAAGACTGAACTCTGTCTATGCAGAGAAATGTGAAATGAACATACCAGAAGTTACCCCTTGTTTCTCCATCAGTGCCTCTCTAATGTGTTGCACACAATACACCATAAAATCTGAGAAAAGTAATTTCCATCACTGTATTTTTCACTTTGCTATTAAGGCTATTCCAAGCAGAGTAAATTGAAATGTACATCATAGAGAGAATAAGTCATCCTCACAGATGGAGCAGAGCTCTCTCATGCATTTGTCATCAGCCCCTACAAATGTCTCCTCATTTCAGCTGGACAGAACATCAGTGGATGTAACTCATTCCAGAATTCAGCTGTGGTTTTCCTAAACTATCCATTCACTGCATCTGAGAGCTGTGAAATCTGACACAAAAATACTGTGTCATGAAGAGCTCAGCAAGAATAAAAGATTCAAATATCTCCTTTCATTGGCAAAGCCTTTTTTAATTATAAAAAGTAAGAACTTTTATCAAACTAAAGATTAAAGATTTGGGGGTGTTATCTATTTAAATAGATTAAAAAATACTATTTATTTATATTTGAAGTCCACTATTCTTATGCAATAAAAACTTACATCAGGAACACAGTGAGCTACCTGAACATAAGAGCTAACATTTAATTATGGTAAAACTGCAGCCAAATCCAGAGAGATTGATTTTCTGGATCACATTCAGCCTCACATATCAGCAGAATAAAGTGTCATTTAGAAAAACTGGGTTTTCCCCCAAGGTAGAAAGATCCTTGGTTGGAGTCACACTGGCATAAGGCTTATTTATTATTTTCTCTGTCCTTCTCCAATAACAAATGTGCTAGCAGGCAGGAGATGCTGCAGCTGGAACACACTACTCACCAAGAAATCATCATCTTGTAAAACACAACTTCCCAATTCTTGACAGCCAGCATATAAACCCTAAGACTACTCTAATTTAAACCAAAAATAGCTGAACGATTAGATTTATGCAAACCCAGTATGGCTCAATTCCTTCCCAAACCACACTGAGTGGGATTTTTACCATTCATCTCAGAAAGACACAAATATATTCTTCAGTTGGCAATACAACAGTGGCTGGGATTGTCAAAGCAGTATTTCAGGTTCTTCATAGGCAACAGTTCTTTTCTTCTGCTTTCACTATTGATGCAACTCTCAGTACTGCTTTCTTTCTGAATTATGTTCATATTTAATGATGTTCCATTTAACTAGTAAAACATCTGCTTTTTAGTTGCATATAGTTATCATACATTGATATCTTGACATCAAAGACACATGCATTTTAAAAAGTCAGGGGAAAAAAGATCAAGTATAACATCCACTGGAGGTGTTTAGGAAGAGACTGGATGGGGCGCTTGGTGTCATGGTTTAGTTGATTAGACAGTGTTGGATGATAGGTTGGACTTGATGATCTCAAAGGTCTTTTCCATCCTGGTTAATTTTATTCTATTCTATTAAGTTTAACCATGGGGGCACATTAATTCACACTTAGCATCTTCATTTCAGTTTATTTTCCTTGCATGGAGAGAGTCTGATAATTTTCCCATCTTTGGTTTTGTTTTCTTCAACAAGTAAAGGAAAGGACTAAAAAAAGTTGAAAATATGACCCTTTTTACAGGGAAGAAAATAGCCTGCTTCTACCGTAACTGAGAAAAATTCCTGGACCATATTACAATAAAGATCCAGGCTGAGTTTCCACTAATAAAAGCAAACAAGATGATAGGGGAGAGAGGGAAATCAATGCAAAAATGGAAGAGCGAGATGACATATTTTAAGATTTTATTATTATTATTGAATATGAATTGCAGTTTAAATATAAAGCATGTAAACATAAGATTATCTGAACCCCTATCTGCTGTCATATACCTGCATCTCAATTCCTGGGTAACCTGCCAGCAGACAATCTTCTTTCACACAAATCAATCTTCCTTTCATTATGGAGCAGGCTCAGTCATTCAGATTTTCCCAGCCCTGCTGAAATTTACTTATATATGACATTATTCCATCTCAATAATTTTTCTCATGTTTCATAGGGTTGCCATCATATTTAAAAAAAAATAAAAATCAACTATCAAGTTTTTCCCAGCTCCTATGCATCGGTTCGGGCTGCAAAGAAAAGCTAAGCATGCTTCGTAGCTCAAGTCCTAAAAGGCAAACTCAGGCACTGCTGGTTGTTGTTAGATGCTAGATCAAAAGCAGCCATCAGCATCTGTGGTGGTGGGAGAAAGTTCTCCTCCCACACACAAAGAAACCACAGCTAACTCAGTCAGAGAAGCAGAATGAATGTGCTATATTTACAAGCAGGAATGAAATGCAGTGAATATGAACACAATATACAGTATTTACAATATATACAGAAATATACAGCAATGAACGTAATACAGAAGACCTTTTTTCCCCTCCTCGAGCCAGGAGGGTTCCCCCTCCTGTACCCCCTCTCTCTCCCTACCTCCCTTTTTTCCCAAAAAGGGTTAGAGAGAAAAAGGTAATTAAGAAGGAAATTCTGTTAGCTCAAAGCATGTGCAAGAATTAGTTTTCTTATCTCGTTAGCTTTGTTAATTCAAGGTCGACTCCATCCAGCAGCTGTTGCTTCAGAGAGAGACAAAAACAGACAGGCTGACAGGAACAGAGACAACAGACTGAACTGACTTGAGACTGAGACTCAAACTGAACTAAAACTTAAAGTTGCATTCTACCAATCTACCAATGAAATTAGTTTAGAATATCATGTTTTTGTTATTATTCCAAAACATTCAGCCACAGTGTTCTAGCAACTGTCCCTTTCTTAAAGGCACAGCCTAAAACGGTCACAATCCACCCCTTCTAAACAATTTCATTGGCTGTTCATACTGTCCATCTAATCTAAAACAATATCTACAGTATGTAAGTAAAGTTCATAGTCCATTTCAGTTATTCTCAGGTGTGTAGATGATTCAGAAGTCCAAGAAAATCAGGAAACAAGAAAAATGGAAAACAGTTTGTCTGTTTGCAGACAAAGCGAAGAAAAGGGAAACAGGGAATCAGGGACTCTCAGTTGACTCAGGGCTCTCAGGGTTCTCAGGGTTCGTGCACTGTAGATTCTACATGGATTCTTCCTTCGGGCATGATGTAGCTGTACAACACTCTGAAATTAAACTCTTTCAGCTAAAGTTAAATTTCTTTGTGGAATACACTGAATTTCACCATTCTCTTGCATTACCCAATAAGTGTGACCTGGACCTTCAGCTGAAACCACCCCTCGGACAGGTTTAGCCTCTCCTGAGGGAGAAAATACCCAAACACTTTTACCTAACAGATTCTTTTCTCTAACAACAGGAATTCGATCACCTTCTACTTTTTGTAGCAGATCTGAGTGTGCCGGTCCAGCTCGGTTCACTGAACCTCTACTATTTACCAGCCAGGTTGCTTGTGCTAAATGCTTTTCCCAGTTTTTCAAAGATCCACCCCCCCATGGCTTAAAGAGTGGTCTTCAACAAACCATTGTAGCGTTCAATCTTCCCTGCAGCTTGTGCATAGTGGGGAATGTGGAATATCCACTCAATGCTGTCCTCTTTGGCCCAGATCTTTACAAGGTTGTTTTTGAAATGAGTTCTGTTTTCTGACTCAATCCTCTCTGGAGTTCCATGTCTCCACAGGATTTGTCTTTCCAGACCAAGAATGGTGTTGCGTGCAGTTGCATGTGGAACTGGATGAGTTTCCAACCTTCCAGTGTTTGCCTCTACCATAGTAAGCACATACTGCTTACCAGAACGAGAACATGGTAGAGTGATGTAGTCAATCTGCCAAGCTTCTCCGTACTTGTACTTGGACCATCTGTCACCATACCACAAGGGCTTAATTCACTTTGCCTGCTTAATAGCAGCATAAATGTCACAGTCATGGATGACTTGTGTGATAGTATCCATGGAAATGTCTATGGATCTGTCACAAGCCCACTGGTAGGTTGCATCTCAGCCTTGATGTCCTGATGAATAGTGAGCCCACCGAGCTAAGAATATCTTACCTCGGTGTTTCCAGTCGTGATCAAGATCAGAGTCCATGTCTACTTGAGAAAATCTTGCAGCTAAATCTGCCTGATGGTTGTGTTGCTGTTCCTCAGTAGCTTTGCTCTTAGGGATGTGAGTATCAATGTGTCTCACCTTCAATGGAATTCTCTCGATTTGATTGGCAATGTCCTGCCACAGATCAGCTGCCCAAATAGGCTTTCCTTTTCTCTGCCAACCATTCTTTTTCCAGTCCTTAGCCAACCCCACAGAGCATTGGCTACAATACATGAGTCGGTGTAGAGATAAAGCTTTGGCCACCTCTCACGTTCAGCTACGTCAAGAGCTAGCTGGACAGCTTTTACCTCTGCAAACTGACTGGATTCTCCTTCTCCATCCTTCGCCTCTGCAACTCGGCATGTTGGACTCCACACTGCAGACTTCCACCTTTGCTTGTTCCCAACAAGACGACAGGAACCGTCTGTGAACAAAGCATATTTCTTTTCATCATCACAAAGGTCATTGTAAGGAGGAGCTTCCTCAGCACGAGTTACTCTCTTCTCTGGAGGTTTGGTACAGTTGGTACCTTCAGGCCAACTTGAGATCACCTCCACCAGACCGGGTCTTTCAAGATTTCCTATTCGAGCTCTCTGTGTTATCAGAGCCATCCACTTGGACCAAGTGGAGTCTGTGGCATGATGTGGTGTGGAACCTGTGCCTTTGAACATCCAATTCAAAACTGGTAATCTGGGAGCTAAGAGAAGTTGTGATTCAGTTCCAATTAATTCAGAAGCTGCTTTTACTCCTTCATAGGTGGCTAGAATCTCTTCTCTGTTGGAGTAAAATTAGCCTCTGAACCTCTGTAACCTCGACTCCAAAAACCAAGAGGTCATCCACGTGTCTCACCTGCAGCTCTTTGCAACAAGCACCAGGTTGGACCATTGTCACTTGCAGCCATGTACAAAATGTTCTTAGTGTCTGGACCATCTCAGACAGGTCCCAGACCCATTGCTTGAACTGATTCTTGCTTTATCTGGTCAAAGGCTGCTTGTTGTTCAGGTCCCCAGTGGAAACTGTTCCTCTTTCGAGTCACATCATACAGAAATTTCACAATCTGACTTTATCCAGGAATGTGCAGTCTCCAAAATCCCACTATCACCAAGAAACGTAGAGTTTCTTGCTTGGTCATGGGACTTGCCATGGATTTGACTCTATTTACCACATCCACTGGAATGTGTCGGCCTCCATCCTGCCACCGCACTCCCAGAAACCGGATCTCTCTGGCAGGTCCTTTCACCTTGTCTCGCTTGATGGCAAAACCTTCACTCAGAAGAATGTCAATGATTTTGTTACCTTTCTTGAAGACATCTTCAGCAGTTTTACCCCAGACGATGATGTCATCAATGAACTGGATGTGTTCTGGAGCACCACCTTTCTCCAGAGCATCGTGGATCACTGCATGACAGATGCTGGAGCTGTGGATCCAGCCCATAGGCAATCTGTTGAAAGTGTACTGGATTCCTCTCCGGGTGAAAGCAAACTGAGGCCTGCATTCCTCTGCTATAGGAATAGAGAAGAAGGCTTTAGCAATATCTGTGGTAGCATACCATTTGGCCTCTTTGGATTCCAGCTCATACTGGAGTTCCATCATGTCTGGTACTGCTGCACTCATAGGTGGAGTTACTTCATTCAGGCCTCGGTAGTTGACTGTCAGACGCCAGTCTCCATTCTGCTTTCGCACAGGCCACACTGGACTGTTGAAAGGGGAATGAGTTTTGCTGATGACTTTCTGACTCTCCAACTGACGAATCAGATTCTGAATGGGCAACAGAGAGTCACGGTTGGTTCTGTATTGTCTGTGATGCACAGTATGAGAAGCAACCGGCAATTTCATGTCCTGTATCTTGTGCAGTCCCACAACTGCAGATTCATCAGAAAGATCAGGTCTAACAGACAGCTTCAATTTTTCTCCATCTACTTCTACAGATGCTACTCCAAAAGCCCATTTGTAACCTGTAGGGTCTTTGAAACACCCTTCTCTCAGAAAATCAATTCCCAAAACACAAGGTGCGTCAGGTCCAGTCACAACTGTATGCTTCCTCCACCTTTTACCAGTTAAAACTTATATCAACCTCCACCTTACTTAAGTCTTGAGATCCACCAATGACTCCCAGAATAGTTATAGCCTCTGATCCCTGATAATTTGATGGCATTATGGTGCACTGAGCCCCTGTGTCAACCAAGGCCCTGTACTTCTGAAATTGTGAAGTGCCAGGCCACTGGATGTACACATCCCAATAGATTCTGTTATCTCTGTTACCCCTCTCCTCCCCCTGGCGGGAGGCAGGGCACCCCCTAATTATGGGGAATATGCCCACATGTGCAATGAGCACAATGTGCAGTGCTAGAACTGGAGCCACTGTTGGAGCTACTAGTGTTGTCCTGGGAAACTGTGGAATTAACAGCTACCCTTCTGGTATTGCTACCTCAGGTTCTGCCACTTTGCAGTTCCCTCAGTCTCCTGAAAAGATTAGAAGTTGGTTGACTATGCCATCTGTTCATGTTCTCACCAAAGTGATCACGCAGAGTT
Source organism: Colaptes auratus (assembly GCA_015227895.2). NCBI lineage: Eukaryota > Metazoa > Chordata > Aves > Piciformes > Picidae > Colaptes > Colaptes auratus. The sequence goes on along the minus strand of CM026897.1, from coordinate 78,392,561 downwards.
ATCCAAATACTCCCACGTGATTGCCTTGGTGGTCTGTTTTGGTTTGATCTGTTTTGCAATAACATCCTTGGAGGACATCTATTCCTCACAGATGAAACTTGTATCCATCTGGAGGAAGAATTGGAATTATCTCTTTGTGTCAATTGGGATATGGTATTTTTAAATTCATCCTTCAGCTCTTTCATGAAATTCTCAATTTTTTTTCAGACAGAGTTTCAATGGCTGAAACCAAAGAAACACATGTCAGGCAATCCTCCAATTGTCTCATTTGATCAGTGAATTGGCCAACCGTAGCAGGAGCTCCACCATAATTTCTTGCCACAATTCTGCTTGCCACAATAGTTGCATACTTAGGAGGAGCAAGTTTGATGAACTTTTTTGCAAGACCAGTTCCTACAGGAATTTCTTCAGGATTCAGAGTTTCATGGTCACCATAGAGTACCTCTCTGACAGCAAATTCTCTCAGACTTCCTTCATCTGTGGTAGTCCAGGGTTTAGGATTCCATGGAAGATCATCTCGGGAAGGATATCTCATGAAAGCTGCCATTAAAAGGCGTATCCACAGAGTAACCTTACCAAGAGTCCTACCTAGATGTCTATTTATTCCATTATCCTTTGAGAGAGTGCCTAGTTGAGCTGCTGACTTGTCTCCCACTATTAGAGCTGGAGCACCTGTATTGTAACATCTACCAAGCCAAACTAGAACTGGCTCATTATCTGCTCTGATGTAATCCTTGCACATGTTTCAAATTTCTTCCCTCAGTGAAGAACAGTGCTGAATATCATCTTCTGCTGAATATCATCTTCTTCCTCATCTATCTCATCTTCCTGAACATGTTGTCCCAATAATCCTACTGTCACTCTCCTAAAAATCTCTTTAAGCTCAGAAGCACCACCACTAGTTGCTGTCCTACCAGCAATTTGCCCTGCATCTCCATCCTGTGATGTTCTCAATAACTCAGATGTATCTTTAAGACAAACCTTCTCCTCCTTCTCAGCAGGCTCTCTTTCAGCAGAAGTTCCCTCACCAGCATCAGCATCTTGCTGCTCTCCCCCATCAGCTCCTGGATCAGCTTTGCACTTTCCAGTTCTTGTATTTAAAACAGCTACTTGCTTAATGGGAGCTGTGTTTGAATTTACAGCTGGCTTAACAGAAGCTGACAGGTTTTGAGACAGATCAGCTGCTGTGGAGGACACTTCCAGTCCTGCCGAAGAAGGAAATGGCTTTGCCTCTCTAATGGCTGCCGAGGACGTGGCAGCCACCATGTTAGGCGCTGCCGCTGCCTCTGCAGCTGGCTGATTGCCCAAACCACCAGCAGCACTGTTCAGAGCAGCCTTTCCGATGGACTTTTTAAGTTCTATCTTTAACTGATAGAGATTCTCCATTCTCCTCATCACTAGAGATCTCTGGGGTAGAGTTAGAGCTATGCTTTCCTCTTAATGGTCTACGCTTAATGACCAAACAAGCCTCAGATACCTTCCTCTCTCGGTACAGTGTATATAACAAGTACGTAATCACGATCACCAGCAGCAGATTCAAACACATCAAATAAATCACCTTTGGATCCCAGCCATCACTTAAAACTACTCTTTCACCTACTGGAATCTTAAACTCCTTTATCTCTATGGGAAGAGTGCTCGCCACTACGTATCTATTAAGACAAAAGAATCCCAGACACCGGTCATAGGGAAGCTGAATCTTATAGTTAAACCATAAATATAATTTATACATTAAGTACCTGCCTAAGCGATCGAAAATCAATCCTAGAACATGCTTATATATAAGGACCCCAAAAATTGAAAAAAACAGATGCTCTAAAATCCAAAACACTTTCATGTTTGCAACTCCAACTTGAGCAGACAATAAATCAAGCAAGTTTCACCCTGCTTCTGGAAAGCAATTATCCACAAACCCCACGCTGGGCGCCAATTACGTTGTGGTGAGAGAAAGTTCTCCCCCCACACACAAAGGAACCACAGCTAACTCAGTCAGAGATGCAGAATGAATGTGCTATATTTACAAGCAGGAATGAAATGCAGTGAATATGAACACAATATACAGTATTTACAATATATACAGAAATATACAGCAATGAACGTAATACAGAAGACCTTTTTTCCCCTCCTCGAGCCAGGAGGGTTCCCCCTCCTGTACCCCCTCTCTCTCCCTACCTCCCTTTTTTCCCAAAAAGGGTTAGAGAGAGAGAAAAAGGTAATTAAGAAGGAAATTCTGTTAGCTCAAAGCATGTGCAAGAATTAGTTTTCTTATCTCGTTAGCTTTGTTAATTCAAGGTCGACTCCATCCAGCAGCTGTTGCTGTGAAGAACTTCTTCCTAACCTCCAGCCTAAACCTCCCCTGGCGCCGCTTGAGACTGTGTCCTCTTGTTCTGGTGCTAGCTGCCTGGGAGAAGAGACCAACTCCCACCTGGCTACAACCTCCCTTCAGGTAGTGGTAGGCATCAATAAGGTCTTCTCTGAGCCTCCTCTTCTCCAGGCTAAACAAGCCAAGCTCCCTCAGCCTCTCCTTGTAGGGCTTGTGCTCCAAACCCCTCATCAGCTTTGGTGCCCTTCCCTGCACATGTTCCAGCAACTCAGCATCTTTCCTAAACTGAGGGGCTCAGAACTGGACACAGGACTCAAGGTGTGTCCTAACCAGTGCTGAGTACAGGGGCAGAATGACCTCTCTGCTCCTGATGGCCACACTGTTCCTGATGCAGGCCAGGATGCCACTGGTCTGCTTGGCCACCTGGGCACACTGCTGGCTCAGGTTCAGCCTACCATCGACCAGTACCCCCAGGTCCCTCTCTGCCTGGCCGCTCTCCAGCCACTCTGACCCCAGCCTGTAGCACTGCATGGGGTTGCTGTGGCCAATGTGTAGAACCCAGCATTTAGATGTGTTAAATCTTGGACTCTGCCCATCTGTCCAGCCTGTCAAGGTGCCTCTGCAGAGCTCTCCTGCCCTTTAACAGATCAACACCTACCCCCAGCTTGGTGTCATCTGCAATTCTACTGATGATGAACACAATCCCCTCATCCAGATCATCAATAAAGATATTTAACAGGATGGGGCCCAGAACTGATCCCTGGGGGACACCACTAGTGACTGGCCTCCAGCTGGATGTGGCACCACTCACCACCACTCTCTGGGCTCGGCCCTCCAGCCAGTTCCTAACCCAGCACAGAGTGCTCCTGTCCAAGCCACAGCCTCACAGCAGGGCCAGGAGTTTGCTGTGGGGGATGGCATGAAAGGCCTTGCTGAAGTCCAGGTAGACTACATCCACAGCCTTCCCCACATCCACCAGGTGGGTCACCTGATCATAGAAGGAGATCAGGTTGGTCAGGCAGGATCTGCCCTTCCTGAAACCATGCTCGCTGGGCCTGATCACTTGGCTATCCTGTAAATGCTGTGTGATTGCACTCAAGATGACCTGTTCCATAATTTTCCCTGGCACTGAGGTCAGGCTGACAGGCCTGGCATTTCCGGGTTCTTCCATCTGACCCTTCTTGTGGATGGGCATCACATTGGCCAGCTTCCAGTCATCTGGGACCTCTCCAGTGAGCCAGGGCTGTTGAAAAATGATGGAGAGTGGCTTGGACAGCTCATCTGCCAGCTCTCTCAGCACCCTAGGTAGGATCCCATCTGGTCCCCTGGACTTGTGGGGATCCCAGCAGCTAAGAAGGTCTCTAACTACTTCCTCCTAGATCACAGGGGAAGAATAGAATAGAATAGAATAGAATAGAATAGAATAGAATAGAATAGAATAGAATAGAACAGAACAGAATGGGAGTAGAGTAGAGTAGAGTAGAGTAGAGTAGAGTAGAGTAGAGTAGAGTAGAGTAGAGTAGAGTAGAGTAGCATAAACCAGGTTGGAAGAGACCTTCAAGATCATTGCGTCCAACCTATCATCCAACACCACCTAATCAACTAAACCATGCAACCAAGCACCCTATCAAGTATCCTCCTGAACACCTCCAGTGATGGTGACTCCACCAACTCCCCAGGCAGCCCATAACAACGGGCAATCACTCTCTCTGTGTAGAACTTTTTCCTAACATCCAGCCTAAACCTCCCTTGGCGCAGCTTGAGACTGTGTCCTCTTGTTCTGGTGCTGGTTGCCTGGGAGAAGAGACCAACCTCTGCCTGTCTACAACCTCCCTTAAGGTAGTTGTATACTGCTCCCTGACTTCATCTGCCAGCTCAGGAGGCCAGTTGTCCAGAAGACAACCTATCCTGCTATTAAAATTTGAGGCAAAGAAGGTGTTAAGTATCTCTGCCTTTTCCTCATCATTTGTAACTGTGTTCCCCTCTGTGTCCACCAAGGAGTGGAGGTTGTCCTTGCCCCTCCTTTTGCCATTAATTTATTTGTAGAAGGTTTTTTTCTTGTCCTTCACAGCAGTGGCCAGCCTAAGCTCTAAATGGGCTTTTGCCTCCCTAATTTTTTTCCTGCATGATCTAGCAACATCCTTAAACATTCCATGGGTTACCTCTCCTTTCTTCCAAAGATGGTACACCCTCTTTTTTCCCCTTAATTCATCCAGAATTTCACTGCCCCACCAGGCTGGCCTTCTACCCCAGTGGCTCATCTTCTGGCACATTGGCATGGCCTGTTCCTACACCTTCAAGAATTCCTTCTTGAAGTAGGTCCATCTCTCCTGGACCCCTTTGTTTTTAAGGGCTGTTCCCAAGGTACCTTCTGAGTTAGTTCCTTGAGTAACCTGAAGTCTGCCCTCTGGAAGTCCAGAGTGGAGGTTTTCTTGCTGCACCTCTTAGCTTGACTGTGTATTGAAAATTCAATTATTTCATGATCACTGGACCCCAGACAGCCTCCAACCACCACATTCTCCCACCAGCCCTTCTCTATTGGTAAAAAGGTCAAGCAAAGCTTACAACTGGCAGACTCACGCAGCTGCTGGGATAAGAAGCTGTCCTACATACACTCTAAGAACCTTGTAGACTGCCTCCTCTCTGCTGTGATGAGTTCCCAGCAGATATCAGGCAGATTGAAATCGCCCATAAGAACAAGGTCAGGTGATCTTGAGACAGCCTCTAGCTGCCTATAGAATAATTCATCAACTTCTTCATCCTGGTTGGGTGGTCTATAACAGACTCCAACTAGGATGTCAGCCTTGTTGGTCATCCCTCTAACTCTCACCCACAGGCACACAACTTGATCATCCTTCATCTCTAGTTCCATGGTATCCAGTGCCCCCATGATGTACAGGGTCACCCGTCCACCCCTTCTCCCTTGCCTGTCTCTCCTGAAGAGCCTGTAGCCATCAATTACAGTGCTCCAGTCATGCGAGTAGTCCCACCACATTTCTGTGATGGCAACTACATAACAACTTTCCTGCTGTAACAAGGCTTCCAGCTCCTCTTGTTTGTTGCCCATGCTTTGTGCATTAGTGTACATGCATTTCAGCTGGGCTGCTGATTTCACCCATGACTCCAGCTTACCACCCCCAGACTCCCTGGTGGGGGGGGCTGGTTTCAGCCCCTTCCCCCCTTCGAATCTAGTTTATAGCCCCCTTCTTTCAAAACAAAATTCAACAAATAATCCAGAAAGCAGTGAGACTGCAAACACACATTAATAAAAATAAACCCCAAAATATTCAAGAAATTCACTTTCTGTCATTCTGTGTATCACCATTATCAAATTAGATTCTGTAGAATCATACACACAGAATCGGAAGAATATTATAATTCCTGAATATAAAAAAAGTAATCAGAAATGACATAAACAAGCTTGAAGGAAAACTTATTTTTCACCACTGCATTTAAGGATCTTTCTTTTTAAATTATCGTTTGGTGGATTTGCTCCTTCCTTCCCTCCCCTCTCTGTTGGGAGGGAGGAGGGGGGAGTGGGGGAGAGATTCTCAGCCTTGCCCCCCACCTGAGCTCTTAACTTCCAGTTAAGGCTCAAACCACCACAGATATATATATACACAGACATATATTTTCTTTCTGCAGACATTTGTTTTTTACACATTAAAATCTTTGAAATGTGTTGACACTGTAAGAATGAATACTATTGGTAAGTTTTGCTTTAATTTCTGGAAGTATGGAACAGCATTGCTTAAAGCTATGTTATCATAGAAATATGAAACATTCAAAATCAAAGAGTTTTTTAATGAGGTCTACTGTGAATCATTCATCATATTCATTAGCAACTAATTTCCTTCTAAAATTTTCCCTTATTTGCATTTTGCATTTTCTCTGGAGATGCCCTGTTGTATACACAAGCTCCCCTCACAGGAGGGTTTGTTTCTCTTGCCCCTTTTTTTTTTTAAGTTCAGATAATCAGAATCAATTGATATCTAAAGGATCTGAAGCAATTTTCTGAAGAAAAGCTTCAAAAATACAAGTTTTAGAAATCAGGAAAATAATTAATCACTATGCACTTAAAATTAAGCCCAGAGAAGACTTTCTGGCAAACTGAGCAGTCTGAAGTTGGTTTGTTTTTTTGCAAGAAACTATTTCATTTATCATAATGAGTATTACTATTTTTTAACATCTTGGGTTTTCTACAGGAGAAGCTAATCTATTGCCTTCTATAAAAAGAAATGAAGTACGAGTTCACAGTCCTAGAGCCTTGCAATTTTTGTCCAAACTTCATGAGAATATCAACAACTTTACCAACATATACCTGTTTTCTAATGCAACAATCATTGGAAACATGACCAAACCCTCCCCTCAACCCCCAACTCTCCTCTCTCCCCAAAAGCCCCTTCTCCTTAGAAATAAAAACCCAAATAATTTCAGATTCACAAAACTATGTTCTGGAAAAACTGGCAAATAAAAGTGTCTTATGTAACATGGCACCTTAAAAGTAACCATTATACAAAGTCTGGGTGGTATTTTTTGTAACTAACTTTGGATCAGAGTTAAAGCCTGTGGTCAGTGGAAGAAATCTGGTTTACTGCCTCAGATATGGAACTAGGCTCACAACCCGTGCCATAGAAAATGCTGGAGCTATACACTTGAGTCAAACCAAGCTAAAGTACACTTATTCCTTTAATATATTCCAATTTCTGTTATGAAAAGGAAAGGCTGTATGGTGTTCAGCTACTTTAAGTCCCACTTCTTGAAAATAGACTGGTTTTACTGAATAAAGAGCATTCCAAACTCAAAGTCTGTGTAGTTTTGAGAATCACCTGAAAGTTATGCCAGATTTCACTAACAGTTTGTAAGTAACGTATGGAGATCAGTTAATATAGTTAATGTCATGAAATACAAATTAGTATAAAAATTTAGCCATATATACTATAATAAATGAAATAAGGAAAGCACTTTTAAAGTATATTCCACTCAACACTTATGTATGAAACTTCACCATGTAGTTGTCAATATCTAAAGAAAAAAATGTTCCTATTTAATTATGTTCTTTTCATCAAATTGATCAGAAGACTAGGAAAACACTTCAAGGTAAATGTGATTCATCTTGAGAAATTTCTTTAATAGGGATTGAGACAGGCTGTCTACATAGAAGACAAATCTCTGGGTCTCACTGGTGCCAGATGCCTTACAGTACAGTGAGTGCATGCATAGATCAGCTGTGGAATGGACTTTTGCCACAAGTCTGTCAAGGCACGTTCACTGTAGCATAATATATAGATCAAAAAGCAAAGTAAACTAGTACCAAAGTCTAAATCCCCCTTTCAGGATTCATTTTTCAAATACATTAAGCTACTGGAGCAACAAATTATATTTGGAAGTGATAAGAAATTGATTTTTGCTTCAGTATGACCAGATTTTCTAAAGACTGCTTTAAGGCATTACAGCAAATAGCTTCTGCTCTGTTTGAAGTAAATAATTCTGTAGAGTTTTGTGTTGGTTAAAAAGGGAAGGAGAAAAATTAAGTGCTGCTTTAAAAAATGCAAGTACTAAAGGATACATTTTTTCAATCTTGTAATGAAATAATGATAAAAAAAATCCATCAATTGCTGTCTTATTAGAAAGAATTTGGAATGTTTGCAATGATTCTTGTTGAACAAAAGAAAAATCATTCCCTGAATTATGTTTTACAGAGTCAAGATTAATGAAGAAAAAAATAAAAGGCATTTTGTCCTTGAAAGCAGGTGAGTATTCCTTTGTAGGTACTCTCACTGTCTTCAGAATTTTGCATTTCTTATGATACTTTGGAACTTTTTCACTTCATTCTATTCTCATACAACTACTGTATGTATAAATTCTTTGTAAATAAAAGAGAATCTAACAAAAAAAAAATCTCCTGCTCTAGTTAGATGTCCCTGAAAAAGAGACATAAGATCTTTACTTTTTTAAGTAAGCAAGGAGAACCTTTTGTGCTTTTTTTTTTAAACTGTTTTGTCTTTTGTGCTCCATTCCTCCAATTGGGGTTTGCTATTTTTGGCCTACAGAAACAGCAAACTGTCTTGGTTTGATAAATTTTTTTGAGTTACTATACCATCTATAGTTACTTTCCTTAAGCTAATTGCGTAAATCTGTACATTATGAAGACTATGATCTTATTTACATTTCCAAGAAAACGCAACCACTTGTGTCTGGTTTTAGTTATAAGTTGCTTTGATATATAAGTATTACAAAAGAGTAATCTAGCACTTAAACTACTCAGTTTGCAAAACTAGGAATTAAGAATAGTTGGGAGAGAATCCTTCATTCACAGCACAGATTCTAGACAAGATAATAGAATTATAGAATGGTTTTGGGTTGGAAGGGACCTTAAAAGGTCATCTAGTCCAATTTCCCTGCAGTGAGTAGGGACATCCTCTATTAGATCAGGTTGCCCAGAGCCCTGTTGAGTATGACCTTGAATATCTCCAAGGATGGGGCTTCAGCTACCTCCCTGGACAACCTGTTCCAGTGTTCCACTACCCTCATGGTAAAGAACTTCTTCCTAACATCCAACATAAATCCCCTCTTTCCTAATTTAAAACCATTTCAAACCAAGCCACTCATCTTATTACTACAGGCTTTTGTGAACAGACCCTTTCCAGCCTTCTTGTAAGCCCCCTTCAGGTACCAGAAGGATGTTCTTAGGTCTCCCAGGAGTCTTCTCTCCAGGCTGAACATGCTGAGCTCCCTCAGCCTGTCATCATAGGAAAGTGTTCTGCACCCTGATCATTTCCATGGCCTTCCTTTGAGCCCACAACATCGGGTCCACGTCCTTGTGTTGAGAGCACCAGAGATGGACTCAGTAACCCAGGTGTGGTCTTAACAGAGCTGAGTAAAGTGGCAGAATCACCTCACTCAACCTGCTGGTCATGCTGCCTTTGAGCCCAGAATGCAACTCAGCTTCTGGGCTGCAAGCAGCACACTTCTCATCCAACACAACTCTTAAGTCCTTTTCCACAGGGATGCATTCTATCACCTCATCCCCCATCCTGTATTGATAATGAGGATTGTGCCAGCTGAGGTGCAGGACTCTGTACTTGCTCGTTGAACCTTATGAGGTTCACCTGGGTACCCCACTCCAGCCTGTCCAGGTCCTTCTGGGTAACATCCCATCCCTCTGGCATATCAACAGTACCACTCAGCTTGGTGTCATCTGAAAACTTGCTGACAGTGAACTCAATCCCACTATCTAAGTTACGATGATGGGGAAGCTTTGATCATTGTTGTGTTGTACATTTAGCAGTCAACTTTTGCCACCACTAGAGAAACCGGATGGCAAGTAGCGCATTTTGGTTTTATTGAGCCAAAAGAAGTAAGGAACTGTCATAAACAGCCAGCACTGTCAAAACGCAAATATTATTTGATCTGTCAACTGTAATGATACATGTTAGTGAGGAAAGATATGCTTCTGAGCCTAAAACAGATTTGAAACTAAACACCCAAACCTGGTTGGTTTTCTTTATCTACTAGCAAGAATCTTCACACTAGCACTGCAGAGACTTCAATAGCAGTTGCCAGTGAAGTGCAGCCTTGGAATTATACATGCAGTGTACCTCAGATAAGCTCCTCAAGCAAACAAAAGAAGTCAAACACACACTGTGAGGAAATTAGATAGCTAAGAAACTTTTTTTTTTCTGCATGAATTACAATTGAAAGTCTTGGTAAATCCATCTGCTTGCATCAAATGAATCCTTGACTAGCAGTTGTTGTGTGAGCTGCTTACTGAAAGCTTTGTGACGGCATCTTATTTTCAAGAATTAAGACAGATATTTATTTGCAGAAAACAAGAATGAGCAGAAAGCAGAAAAGCACTTCACCTTCACATACAGACGTGTTTTTCTGTATGTGTGTTTTTGTTTGTTTGCTCCTTTTTCTTAAAGCAGGGTAAGAATACAGAACAGAAGCTGATGGGAAGAAGAAATGCTGACTAAACAAACCACTCAGTCTGAACTGACTTCATTGCCAGAAGCTAGTGAGATATAAACAGAACTAAAAATCATGCCAAAAACATGCTCTCTGAAGAGGCAGAAAATCCACTTCTGTCCTGTTCTGCTACTGTACATTCACTGTAACTCCAGCTTTCTGAACAGCCACAGTGTAACATGGAGACATGTGATTTATGTTGTCCTGACACATGGGCACATTACAGCCATGTGGGCAGAGGACAAAGTTCCTTCTACACTTTGCATAGGAAAAAATGAAAGATCAATAGCAATTACCTTCTACACAAGCTAGAAAAGCACCATACTTCTCACAGCAAAGACAGGTCTTCCCAGAAAAACAGAGCAAATTTGTCAGGATTTTCAATATCATATGCTATCAACTTTTTAAATATATAGATATTAGAAACCAAGTACTTCTGTTTTAACTGCTATAAACACCTGGCAACTACACACAAACCTACTTCAGGAATAACATCAGTATGGGTGACTGCAAAAAGTAATCTGCTTATAGTTCATATACAAAAGTAACATATTCATAAGTGTTCTAGATTGTGTGCCTCAGAAATGTTATAAATACAAATATCTATTGAGTGATCAGTCAGATGACCACTAAAATAGTGAAGACTTTTCACATGGTCAATCTGCTTGCCTCACCTCATAACTTTTCTCTACTAGAGAGACATAAAATGGTGGTCTCTCACATTACCTCCCCTGTTATGAAATGCAGTGCTTATAAATCTCCTGTCTTACTCCCTGGACAGACTGCAATAAGAAAAATCTGACTTTGAATATAACAAGTTTTAAAATCAGGCTGTCATCCAGCAGCAGAGCTGCTGAGCACACACAGCTTCAGAGTAAGAATACTGCCTAGTGCAACTATCTCCTCATTAAAGTCACAGAATAGAATGAGAATGTTTAATCTCTATTCAAAATTTTTAATATGTTAATCTAGTAATCTTACCACCATCATCTCATTCCAATTTGAATGGTCAGCTAAGTGATGTAATACTATGAAGAAATACTATAACCACTACTGCAAAGCTTTATATAAACTAAAACAAAGAGTTTGGTGCTCGAGTGATGCTGAGAACCACACAGCATCATAAAATTTCGTTCATGTAAACCCTACTGACCAAAACAGAGTCACTAGACTTCTGCCTAATTCTTAACAAAATTCATTAGGGTTTCATGTATAAGGTCAAGTGGAATAGCAAATACTTCTTCTAATGATAACATATCTTTTCAGGATCATTTTGTGTACATAAAATAATCATTCCAACAAATAAAGATCCCCTCTAGTTTAAACTAGAGGGGCAAACAAAAGAACAGATGAAAGAAATCTGTTTTATTTGTGTAAACTTTTAACTGCTGAGCAAATCAAAACTGTTAGGAGAAAACTTCTGAGGACTACGACCTCTACACAGCATAGAATGAATTCAGACATATTTATCTTTTCTCTCCAGCCACAGAAAATGGGGTGTTAATTTTAGATGGCAGTGTTGAAAGCATTCTAATATGTTGGGTTTGGGAGTTTTCTTCTGACAGCTTTCTTAAAAAACATAATTCTCTATGGGCTATGGACTTATGGGCTATGGTTTTTGGTAATGGGAGCCCAGAGACAGCATCGTTTATTTTGCAAAATACTTACATGTTCCCTCAAGGGAATATCTGAAGCAAAACACATGAAATTTGCTGTGCAAGTAGCATGAATGGTGTGTCTAATTCTCAAAGCCAAAAAATATATCCTTTTTAGTGTTTCTGAAACATAAAAAATATGAAGGAATATAATCTTGTAATGGACTTCATTAATATGTTACCTTGCAGAAGGTAACATATTAATCTAATACTTCTGTATTTAATTTGCTTTTTGTTGTGCTTTTTTCAGGTTCAGAGCAGACAGTGTCTATCCAGCATACCATCTAAACATTAAAGACACTTCAATGTAACTGCAATGCAAAATAAAATGTGAACATTTCATTACTAGTTTAGCAGAGAGTTGAAGAAAATTCAGCCTTGCCTGCAACCCTGAGTTTAGTGTAGATGAGCAAACAAAGAAGTTGTCTTTACTCTCCCTAACTGAAAAAATGGTGAAGTAGTTGTGTTGCTTTTAGTACACGTCCTAGTTCAACCACCTTTAAACTAGCATACAGGAAAGTTTCAAAAATGCTTATCAGAAAGCAGTTAATTTTCAGCAATTTTGACTGTGGCTCAAGTTTTATAATACTACTTTCAATGTGCAACTATTAAAATATTAGTAAAACAATGACTACCTAATGATAGTTTTTAATAATAATAGATTATTAACCAGTGATATGTAAAATAATGACAGCAATGGATGTGGAAGTTACTCAAAGTCACTTCACAAGTGACAATTTGGGAAATGCCTGAAGAGACATTTCCTGAGCAATAATTCTGTTTAACAAAAACTAGTGAAAACGGAGGTGAAGAGAACAGGCTTATTAAAATACAACTACTGAAAAATGAGTCAGTATCTAGGGTGCTCTGCCTGTTCATACTATGGAGGCTATTTAGAAACAGGCTGCTAGCTGCAGAAAGTGCTGGAGCCTGGCACTTGGAATGGAGGGAGGAGACAACACCTGTGTCAGGAGTGACCAGTTGAATTTTCTCATCAATCTGGTGGCTGAGCTAAAGGATGAAATAGCAAGGCTCAGGACTAAATGGGAATGTGAAAGGGAGTTAGATATGTGGGAGAAGTCTTTGCAGACCTCCCATGTTGAGGGTGGTGTCCCCGGAAACAGGGAGGGATGGATACAGGTCCCTGTTAGGGGAAGCAAGGGGAATCCATCCCAGCCTTCTTCCCCTCCCCCACTGCCCTTACACAATAAGCATGAGACCCTGCAGGCCAAGGGCAATGTGGATGAGAGGGCTGAAAAGGAACCATCTAAGGAGATGCCTAAGGCAAAGCAGTCCCCACCAATTATAAGGAACAGCACCATAAAGAAAAAGAGAAGGGTTATAGTTGTTAGAGACTCTCCCCTGAGGGGAACAGAGGGACCCACATGTCGTCCCAACCCATCCCATAGGGAAGTCTGCTGCCTACCTGGGGCCCAAATAAGGGACATCACAAGGAGACTCCCAAAGATACTTCTTTGCCTCAATTTCTACTAGCAGGACAGAACGTCTTCCAGACAGCTGGCCTGCAGAGCTGGCAGAAGGAGCCAGGGAGCTGCATAGTTTCCCACTATTCCAGGAGGAGGGGGTAATTAGAGATCTCCTCTGCCGCTTGGATCCCCACAAGTCCATGGGACCAGATGGGATCCATCCTAGGGTGCTGAGCTGGCAGATGAGCTAGCCAAGCCATTCTCCATCATTTTTCAGCAGTCCTGGCTCACTGGAGAGGTCCCAGAAGACTGGAAGCTGGCCATCGTGGTGCCCATCCACAAGAAGGGCTGGTTGGATGAGCCAGGGAATTATAGGCCTGTCAGCCTGACCTCAGGGCCAGGCAAGATTATGGAGCAGGTCATCTTGAGTGCAATCACACAGCACTTACAGGATGGCCAAGGGATCAGGCCCAGCCAGCATGGATTTAGGAAGGGCAGGTCCTGCCTGACCAACCTGATCTCCTTCTATGATCAGGTGACCTGCCTGGTGGATGTGGGGAGGCCTGTGGATGTAGTCTACCTGGACCTCTGCAAGGCCTTTGACACCGTCCCCCACAGCAAACTCCTGGCCAAGCTATCAGCCCATGGCTTGGACAGGAGCACACTGCGTTCAGTTAGGAACTGGCTGGAGCACCGAGCCCAGAGAGTAGTGGTGAATGGTGCCACATCCAGCTGGCGGCCTGCCACTAGTGGTGTGCCCCAAGGATCAGTGCTGGGCCTCCTGCTCTTCAACATCTTTATTGATGATCTGGACGAGGGCATCGAGTCCATCATCAGGAAGACAGACACCAAGCTTGGGGCAGGAGTTGACCTGCTGGAGGGAAGAAAGGCTTTGCAGAGGGACCTCAACAGGCTGGACAGATGGGCAGAGGCCAACGGCATGAGATTGAACACATCCAAGTGCTGGGTTCTGCACATTGGCCACAGCAACCCCAGGCAGTGCTACAGGCTGGGGTCAGAATGGCTGGAGAGCGGCCAGGCAGAGAGGGACCTGGGGGTACTGGTCGATGGTAGGCTGAACATGAGCCTACAGTGTGCCCAGGCAGTCAAGAGGGCCAATGGCATCCTGGCCTGCATCAGGAACAGTATGGCCAGGAGGAGCAGGGAGCATTCTCCCCCTGTATGCTGCACTGGTTAAGCCGCACCTTGAGTCCTGTGTCCAGTTCTGGGCCTCTCAGTTTAGGAAGGATGTTGACTTGCTGGAACGAGTCCAGAGAAGGGCAATGAAGTTGGTGAGGGGTTTGGAACACAAGCCCTATGAGGAGAGGCTGAGGGAGCTGGGGTTGCTTAGCCTGGAGAAGAGGAGACTGAGGGGTGACCTTATTGCTCTCTACAGCTACCTGAAGGGATGTTGTAGACAGGCAGAGGTTGGTCTCTTCTTCCAGGCAGCCAGCACCAGAACAAGAGGACACAGTCTCAGGCTGTGCCAGGGGAGGTTTAGGCTGGATGTTAGGAAGAAATTCTACACCGAGAGAGTGACTGCCCATTGGAATCGGCTGCCCGGGGAGGTGGTGGAGTCACTATCATTGGAAGTGTTCGGGGAGAGACTTGATGGGGTGCTTGGTGCCATGGTTTAGTTGTTTAGGTGGGTTGGATTGGTTGATGGGTTGGATGCGATGATCTTGAAGGTCTCTTCCAACCTGGTCCATTCCATTCCATTCCATTCTGTAACTCCTAAAAGCTAATCCAGCCCACTGACTATCACCCATTGCTGGCAATCCAAGCTGGCAGTGATGAGATTGGTAAGAAGGGCACCAGGACAATTAAAAAGGAATTCAAGGCCCTCGGACAATTGACTGATGGGGCGGGAGCTCAAGTGCTGTTCTGCTCAGTTCCCTCAGTGGCACAGGTATACACTGAGAGGAACAGGAGAACCCATACCCTCAACAATTGGCTCAGGGGATGGTGGCAGCAATGGAATTTTGGGTTCTTCAATCAAGGGACAACTTTTACTGCATCTAACCTGCTGGACCTTGATGGGGTGAATTTATCTAGAAAGGGCAAGAAGGTACTAGCTTTGGAGTTGGCAGGGCCCATTGGGAGGGCTTTAAACTAGGTCTGAAGGGGGTGGGTGAGGAAAACAGTCTCTCCGGAAAGGAAAGAGTAGACAGAAATCAGGGTTAATTGAGAAATCAGTAGCCCAGCTGAAGTGCATGTACACCAACACACGCAGTATGGGTAACAAACAAGAGGAACTGGAAGTCTTGGTCCACCAGGAAGACTATGATATAACTGCCATTACAGAAACACGGTGGGACAATTCACACAATTGGAGTGCTGCACTGGGGGGTTACAGGCTCTTTAGGAGAGACAGGTGAGGGAGAAGAGGAGGAGGAGTGGCCCTGTATATTAGGGAATCTCTTGATGCCTCTACCTGGAAGTCTACCTGGACTTCAGCAAGGCCTTTGACACCATCCCCCACAGCAAACTCCTGGCCAAGCTGTCAGCCCATGGTTTGGACAGCAGCACTCTGCGCTGGGTTAGGAACTGGCTGGAGGGCCGAGCCCAGAGAGTGGGGTGAATGGTGCCACCTCCAGCTGGAGGCCAGTCACCAGTGGCATCCCCCAGGGATCAGTGTTGGGCCCCATCCTCTTTAATATCTTCACTGATGATCTGGATGAGGGGACTGAGACAGTCATCAGCAAATTTGCAGGTGACATCAAGTTGGGAGCAGATGCTGATCAGTTAGAGGGTTGAAGGGCCCTGCAGAGGGACCTTAACCAACTGGACAGATGGGCAGAGTCCAACATGATGGCATTCAACAAGTCCAAGTGCTGGGTGCTGCACTTCGGCCACAACAACCCCATGCAGAGCTACAGGCTGGGGTCAGAGTGGCTGGAGAGCAGCCAAACAGAAAGGGACTTGGGGGTACTGATTGACAGCTGGCTGAACATAAGCCAGCACTGTGGCCAGGTGACCAAGAAGGCCAATGGCATCCTGTCCTGCATCAGAAATTGTGTGGCCAGCAGGAGCAGGGATGTCATCGTGCCCCTGTACTCAGCACTGGTTAGGCCATACCTTGAGTCCTGTGTCCAGTTCTGGGCCCCTCAGTTTAAGAAGGACATTGAGACTCTTGAATGTGTCCAGAAAAGAGCAACGAGGCTGGTGAAAGGCCTCGAGCACAAGCCCTACGAGGAGAGGCTGAGGGAGCTGGAATTGTTTAGCCTGGAGAAGAGGAGGCTCACAGGAGACCTTACTGCTGTCTACAACTATCTAAAGGGAAGGGGATTGCTCTCTTCTCACAGACAATCAGCACCAGAACAAAAGGTCAGTCTCAAGCTGCACCAGGGGAGGTTTAGGCTCAAGTTGAGGAGAAAGTTCTTCACAGAGAGAGTTGTTAGCCATTGGAATGTGCTGGCCAGGGAGGTGGTGGAGTCACCATCCCTGGAGGTGTTCAAGAGGGGATTGGATGTGGCAATTGGTGCCATGGTTTAGTATTCATGAGGTCTTGGGTGGCAGCTTGGACTTGATGATCTTTGAGGTCTTTTCCAACTTTATTGATTCCATGATTTAACATGGCATTTTCATAGTATCATAGTATCAGTCAGGGTTGGAAGGGACCACAAGGATCATCCAGTTCCGATCCGCCTGCCATGGGTAGGGACACCCCACACTAGATCAGGCTGGACAGAGCCTCATCCAGCCTAGTCTTAAACACCTTCAGGGACAGGACCTCAACCACCTCCCTGGACAACCCATTCCAGGGCTTCACCACTCTCATGGTGAAGAACCTCCTCCTCATGTCCAGCCTGAATCTCTCCAGCTTCATTCCATTCCCCCTAGTCCTATCACTACCTGATAGCCTGAGAAGTCCCTCCCCAGCCTTCCTGTAGGCCCCCTTCAGATACGGGAAGGCCACAATTAGGTCACTTCGGAGCCTTCTCTTCTCCAGACTGAACAGCCCCAACTCCTTCAGTCTGTCCTCACAGGAGAAGTGCTCCAGTCCTCTGATCATCCTCGTGGCCATTCTCTGGACACCTTCCAGCACCTCCATATCCCTCTTGTAATAAGGGCTTCAGAACTGGATGCAGTACTCCAGGTGGGGTCTCACCAGAGCTGAGTAGAGGGGGAGAATCACCTCCCTTCACCTGCTGGCCACACTACTCCTGATGCAGCCCAGGATCTGATTGGCTTTCCGGGCTGCAAGTGCACACAGAGTTCATGTTGAGCTTCTCGTCCACCAGCACCCCCAAGTCTCTCTCCTCAGGGCTGCTTTCCAGCCAGTCACTGTCCAGCCTGGATTTGTGCCTGGGATTGCCCTGACCCAGATGCAGGACCCTGCACTTGGTCATGTTGAAGCTCATGAGGTTGGCTTGTGCCCACCTCTCCAGCCTCTCAAGGTCCCTCTGGATGCCATCCCTTCCCTCCAGCCTGTCTGCTGCACCACACAGCTTGGTGTCATCAGCAAGCTTGCTGAGGGTGCACTCAATGCCACTGTCCATGTCACCCACAAAGATGTTGAACAAGACTGGTCCCAGGACTGATCCCTGAGGGACTCCACTTGTCACTGGCCTCCACTTGGACATGGACCCGTTGACAGCCACTCTTTGGGTGCGGCCATCAAGCCAGTTCTTTATCCATCTAGTGGTCCATCCATCAAACCCATGCTTCACCAGTTTGGAGACCAGGATGTGGTGTGGGACAGTGTCAAAGGCTTTGCTCAGGTCCAGGTAAACGACATCAGTTGCTCACCCCTCGTCTATTAATGTTGTGATCTGCTCATAGAAGGCCACCAGGTTTGTCAGGCAGGATTTGCCCTTGGCAAAGCCATGCTGACTGTCCCAAATCGCCTCTTCACTATTCTTCTGAGTCAGTAGTGCCTCCAGGAGGATCTGCTCCATGATCTTTCCGGGCACAGAGGCGAGACTGACTGGCCTGTAGTTCCCTGGTTCCTCCTTCTTACCCTTTTTGAAAATGGGAGCAATGTTTGCCCTTTTCCAATCTGTGGGGATTTCCCCAGGCTGCCATGACTTTTGGAATAGAATAGAGAGGGGTTTACCAACCTCATCTGCCAGTTCTATCAGTACCCGTGGGTGTATCCTGTTGGGTCCCCAGCACTTGAATACTTTCAGGTTCTCAGGTGATCACGAACCTGATCTTCACTTACCATGGGCAGTTCTTCCTCCCCGTCCCTGGCATCATCTTCCATGACACCAGGAGTGTGGCTGGAGGCCCTTGCAGTGAAGACTGAGGTAAAGAAGTTATTGAGTACCTCAGCCTTTTCCACATCACTTGTGACCAATTCACCACTTTCCTTTCTGAGGGGGCCCACACCTTCGCTAGTCATCTTCTTGCCATTAATATACCTGTAGAAATTCTTAGTGTTCCCTTTAACATCCCTGGTTAGATTCAATTCAAACTCTGCTTTGGCTTTCCTAACCAGGCCTCTTGCTGCTCGGGCAGCTTCCTTATATACCCCCTGTTCTATCTGTCCTTCCCTCCACTTCCTGTAGAGTTTTCTTTTAAGTAATAGTGTGTGCAGTAGCTCCTTGTTCATCCAGGCAGGCCTCCTAGCATTCTTTCCTGCTTCTCTCTTTGTTGGTAAACATAGCTCCTGGACACAGAGGAGGTGGTCCTTGAATACTGACCACCTGTCCTGAGTCCCTCTTCCCTCCAGGGCTTCGTCCCACGACACTTTGGCTATCAGATTTTCAGAACATTCTTAAATGATCAGTCTTTCCATAACATGTTGAAACACCACTGACACAAAGCACCCACTGTTACAAACTACAGTCCACAAATCTATTAATTTTAACAACAAAAACTAGAATGTCAACTGGATCTCTACAGAGAAAAACTGTTCCAGGTACTAAATCTTTGATAAATAATCATCCTGACTGTCTCCTTAGAGGTAATATATCTCACATTTTTAAGGAATCTTATTCAGTCAAAGCCTCATTTGTTTGTTATAGCTGTGTT
The DNA here is from genome assembly GCA_015227895.2 of Colaptes auratus. Lineage (NCBI taxonomy): Eukaryota > Metazoa > Chordata > Aves > Piciformes > Picidae > Colaptes > Colaptes auratus. The sequence goes on along the minus strand of CM026897.1, from coordinate 78,373,206 downwards.
TAAAAAATTAAATTTTAAGCTGTCAGACTGACATTCATTTTTCTTGCACCTACAATGAAGTCTGTTGGAGGGGGAAGTTGGAAAACTAATTGAAATAAATTATAATCTGCTTCTCAAATGCATTTCTTCTGATTTAAAGTGAAGCAAAAAGTAACATTACTGTAATTGTTCTGTCTGTTCCTCTTCTTTCATCTTTCCAACTACCCAACAATATTTGTCACTCCTTTTTTTACAACATAATAAAATTCAAATTAAAGCAAAACTAAACACAATTACCTTCCACTGGAATTTTACATGGTTATTTTATCTACCTCATCTTCAATAAATCTGACTTACAAACAAAACAAATGAAAGCTGACATCAATACAAAGTATCAACAGCTATTCTTAAAGACATTTTATGGCATCTGTCCACTTGTTTTAGCAAACATAATTAAAGTTATATTGAAACAGTGAAACTAAATCACAATGCTACAGCAAACAGTGTGCACAAACCTCTCAGCAAAAATTCTTCAGTTTAAAAGACATATTATTCTTCACAATCTATGATGTAGAGTGCAACCCAAATAGTGCTCAAAACATCAATACATACTATTAAATATTTCAGTCCCCTGAGTCCAAATCTAAAGGGCAAAACAATAGAAAAAAATAGGCAGAAAGAACTAAACAAATAAAACAACCTTACCTTTCACAAGCTCGGACAGTCCATGCAGCAATTATCCACAATGAGATACTAAAAACCAACAGTACAGTTCCCGGACATATTGTCATTAGAGTCTTCATAACAAAACGGGTATTGAAATTTATCTTATTTAATGCTCCAATGCTTCTAGATGAGGCATCAGTGAAAAGTTTGCTATGCAAAAGCATAACTCTGGCAATAAGATAAAGTCTTAAGAACATTGGTATAGATAAAATAATATCCACATCAGCTGTTGTTGTGGAAGGAGCGTAAGAAAAGGCGAGCCGGGCTGTCCATGTGAATGTATAGTTCCCAGGTATGGGATGTATTGCACACACCAGTATTTCCAAGCAGATAAAGAAAATACGCTCATAAGTCATGGCTATTCTCCAGTCATCTGCTCCATTGTCCACCATGAACAACTGAAATAATAAAATAAAAGGTTAAATTTAATATGGCATTACCAAATTTTATTATGATTCCATTTAAAATAATTAGTTTTCAGAGCTGCCAATAATGACTAAAAAGAAAATTAATAGGCTATTTCAGAAAAGGACATTGCCACATCACTATGAAGTAAAGTATATTTTTGGTTAAGACAAAAACAATTTTTCAAGCACTATTTTTAAAACTGCACATGCAACTGAATTTTCACATATTATTTACCAAGAAATACTTGTATTTTCTTTAATTGTCATTTTTGATACAAAAACTTCTGTCCCTTCAAGATCAACTGCTCATTCTAAATTCACAACATTGAGAAGAAATTGAGAAAGTGTTTTCAGAATGAAAAGCCTACTGTAGAGAATATCCATGGTTTCAGCTGGGGTGATACAGCTTCTGTAGAACTATCCAAGCTTTTTTCAAGATTCACACACCAATACAGATCAACCCAGGATGTGAAACTACATGAGAAACTTCACAAAGACTCAAAAATGTTGGTATCTAATGGTGAAAGCCTGAAAAGCACAGGCTACCAAACATAAGAGTAGTCCAAGCAGCCACATGAGGTCTACTAGTAGCCAAAATTTAAATGCATATGTTGGTTCTTGCACAATCAAAGCCTTCAGTTTGTCACTTAGGAACAAACTGTACTGAAACATTTCACATTGTTTAGTAAACTAAGCTCCTGACATTTATTAAATACTTAATGAGACACTATTTGACACTACTAGAAAGTAGCAGTATGCAAGAAGTTGCAAATATGCAACTTTTCAAAAAGGAACATAACCCATAATGACAAAGAAGATACAATCTTTACAGAAGATGACCGTCTTATCACTTCAATTATAATCCAAATCTAAACAAGGCTGTTCAGTAAATAGGTAAGAACAAACAACAATACTTTAAAAATTATTCAAAAATAATAGGTGAGAAAAGCACAATAATGTGCTTTTTAATGTAAGAAAACTGTCTTCAGCATGCTACACACCATATACAGACACACACAAAAAAACCCAAACCAAAATAAAAAACAAAACCCTATCTGCACTGCTCGTTGCCCTTTTCCATGTATCAAGAGTTTAAAAATACAGGCGCCTCTCTCTGTATATTCTTTTTACAGATCAAAAACATACTCTACATCCTCCTCCCAACAAATGCCTTTTGTTTCTCAGAAAATTGCTTCAGTCAGTTGTTTAGAATAGTGATAACTAGCAATTAACCTTACTGCACCTGAACTGATACTAAAATAAATAAATTAACCATAGTAAGAAATAAAGCAAAACAAATTTCTGTATTTGGGGACCTTTTTTCCTATGTTCTTCCCCCTCTATCTGACTACCTTGGATGTCAGTGACAACGTACAGGCATTGGAGGGTTGCATGCATGGTATCTGCAAGAAGTGGTCAGGGGCTGCTCTGCGCTGGACCCACTGCACAACACAGCTGAGCTCATCAGTGAAGCTGCTTGCAGATGGTGCTTCTCTGAAAGCATTTTTAGGAAAGAGCAAAACACTGCCCAGGCAGTGAAGAGTGGGGAAAAGAAGTGTGATAAACAAACCCAGAAATGCTGCAGTCAAACAATTTACGGGGAGAAGAAGCTCCAGGCACTGGAACTGAGGCTTCCCTGCAGCCCATGAAAAGGGCCATGGTGAAGGAGGCATTTCCCTGAAACCTCTGAAGAGGATGGCACTGGAGCAGATACCTATACTGTAGCCCATGGAGGATCCTACAAGGTGGACTTCCTGAAGTAACTGACACCTGCAGAAGAATCTACGCAGAAGAAGGGCCTTCTTAAAAACAAGGCCCTTAGAGGAACCACACTGAAGCAACTTTAGCCTAACGAGCTGCAGATCATGGAGAGTACCCACACTGGAGCAGAGGTCCTCCTCAGCATGAGGAGGAAGGAGTACCAGGGAGCAATTGTCATGGACAGACGCCCTTCCCATATCCCCAGTCCCATTCATGGGGATGAATATACAGCAGTTGGGTATGAATGAGAGGCGCTGAGTACAAGAAGGGGAAAGGTGGTTTAACATTTGCCTCTGCTTCTCTACTTTTAACTGGCAATAGATTACATTAATTTTCTCCAAGTTGCTAGTACTGGTAATTGGTAAGGGATGTTCTCATCTTTATTTCAACTCAAAAACATTTTCAGCTTATTATCTACACTTGTACAGATGAGGAGGGAGAGTGAAAGTGCGGCTGGGTCAAAATCTGGCAGCTACCCAAGGTCACGCCACCACTCTTACATTCAGTTCTTACTTCCACCACAATCCTGTTAAAGACAAACACAGTGTTGAATTCATCTAAAGAAACAGTGAATACATTGTATGCAAGGTGAGCACATACATTTTCTTGCGGTCATTCTGCAAACTTCACATACTAGTTAAATGATTTGATACTAGACAATGTATGCATGTATGTATCTACTACCAAAAGAGTGCTGGTCTGCACTTAGCAAATGCACTACTTGAGAGGAAGTTATTTAGAACACCCAGAACACAGGTGAATAGTAAACAGCTCAAATGCTGCATGGGTTTCCAAATAAAAGAATAAATTAACAACAGAGTTAAATATTTCAGTTCTTAGATACACATATACATATCAAATACATGTCAACGTGGTAGGGTTTTAAAATTTCTTCAAAAGCCATAAGATATGCTGAAAAAATAAATTATCATGTGTTCTCCCTCTTTACCTAGCATCTTCACAGATTTCAAAAAGAATTTTATATGCAGAAAGGCAATGAAAAATGATACCTTAAGCACTGATACAATTTAAAAGATGAGAATACAAGAATGTTGAATTAAATGTAGGCATTAAAATTTGATCTTACAATTTTCATAGAATAAAATGTTATTTAGTCACAAAGCTTTAAAAAATGTTAAATATCATTATGGACTACATACTTAGTAACATATTCACCTGTCAGGAGAAGAAATCCTAATGTGCTACTGTCCTGAATGGAGAAAAAGCCTCAAAATTGCTCTGAACCAGACAATGAGGCAGAATCTAGTAGATCTGGCTCTTTAGACTTGCCTGAACATGTTTCAGAGCCAGAATGAGCCAGGTGGGCGTGCTTTTGGCCACGTGTGGAAAGAAGGCTTTCTATAGGTTGCAATATCAGGGTATTATCCCTAGATCTGTGTTGCTACTGCCCATTATTGTCTCAGGACATCTATAAGTACCAGCCCAAAGAGCCAGAGCCTTGTCTTACAATTGTCCATGCTCTGGAAGGAACCACAAGCTTCACTTGGAAGCCGAACTGTGTTTCAGTTTACCCAGACAAGACAGCAAAGACCCCTTGCTATTTCCAGCATTGTGAAGCCCAGGAACAGACATGCATCTTGCCAGGCTGAGAGGCAAAAACCCAGAGGAGCTGAGTCCCCGTGACAGTTTCATTTGACTGGAGCAAGGAGTGAGCACCACTGCAAAAGGATTGCAGCAGAGGAACCTCCTTTCTACAAAGCTTTCAGCTACAAATCCTTCGGGATCAAATCCTGCCTCAGCAATAAGCTGCAGACACCAACAGAAAGTGAAACTCTGCTCCTGCAGCTTCCATGTAGTCGATGCCATTTTGGTTTGTCTAGAGCTTAACGTGTGCCATGAGGTATCAGGATCAGTGAGTAATTACAATATCTAATTTTTATAAGCATCTGTTGAAGGTCTGTTGCCCTAGGGAATTCTAGAGTTCCACCCCCTTCATGGGCAATCGCTGGCTTCATTGCTAATGTTCCTTTTCTTTACAGGTTAAAGAGCTGTTTGTTATTTCTGGATTTTTGTACATATTGTTTAAATTATTACTTGTTCCTCCTGGTGAGGTATCTGTTCCACAACCAAACATCTCGAACCTGTAAGGTTTGTTGCCCTAGAAGGGGAACAAGGCTGGTGAGAGGCCTTGAGCACAAGCCCTATGAGAGGCTGAGGGAGCTGGGATTGTCTGGCCTGGAGAAGACAAGGCTCAGGGGAGACCTCATTGCTCTCTACAACTACCTGAAAGGTGGTTGTAGCCAGGAAGGGGTTGGTCTCTTCTCTCTGGCAACCAGCACCAGAACAAGAGGACACAGTCTCAAGCTGCACCAGGGGAAGTTTAGGCTTGAGGTGAGGAGAAAGTTCTTCACCGAGAGAGTGGTTCACCATTGGAATGGGCTGCCTGGGGGGTGGTGGAGTTGCCATCCTTGGAGGTATTCAAGAGGGGATTGGATGTGGCACTTGGTGCCATGGTCTAGTCATGGGGTCTGTGGTGACAGGTTAGACTATCTTTGAGGTCTCTTCCAACCTTGGTGATACTGTGACTTTTCGCCGGAATTTTTATGATTAATAAAATAATTTATTTTTATTAATTGCTCTGCTTATTGAATATTAAAATAACCTTTTTATTGACTATAACAGCTACAAAGAAGCTTCTCACTAATGCTCAATGGAACAGACACAGAAGAACTTTCATAGACAACAGATGTGCTAATTTCTTCTAAGGAAAAGAATATTTTAAAGTGGTAATACCTTCAGCTGTCATATAAAGAGAATTAGGTGCTGAAAACATGCAAGGTAGAAAACACCAGATTCCACAAAAGACCACAGATCCAGGACAAACATTTCTATTTCACAAAAAAATTTAACATTTCAAAATCGTATTTATGAGGAAGGCTTCCTTGCAATTTTTGGTCTCCAAATTCAAACTGTGATGGATATCAAACACTCCGTAATAAATATAGGCCTCTAAAAGAGGCTGTGAATAACAATTAAATTGGGACATAGCAAAATGGCACACAGATGAGCCCAGGTATCATGTACACTTTACATATTTGCATAACTATGCAACTGACTTAATGCAAGTTTCAATTTTAATTTAGAATTTTAATTTGTATGTGGCTATGTACTTGGCACATTTGGTACATTTCCTACTTGGAAAGCAAGGAAGGTAAATAAATGAAGACAAGAAAGAAGAGCTAACAGCACAATTTAAAGGGTACATATTCACCCTTTTAGCTGCTTTCAGTCAATCCTGTTATAATAACCATGCATTAATTTCAAGCTACTACTATTTGAATAGATAATTATAGGAATAAAAAGAAATCATAAAAAAGGGTCAGCAAACTCTTCCTATAGAATTAGATACAGCACTCCACAGAGAAGGCCAAACTCCAAACACAGTCAAAGACGTCATGAGATGTTAGGCCTGTTCATAGCTTTCAAACTTCTTGTAATTATTCAGTGTTGAAATCTAATGCAAGTACTTCATCAGTATTCTGCAAGGTTCTTCAAATACAAAACTCTTATATGCCTTTATTGAGTTTGTACTCTAGAAAAAAAGTTATTAGCCCTTGAAATTATGTATTTCCAGCATGCTGATGTTAATACAAACCCTAAATCAATCTTTAACATCAAATAAAATTGATATTTGTAATGTCACACAGCACAGACATGAAAATAAAAGTTGTACCACAGATACTTATATAGGTATGTGTATATTCACATAACACTTTGTTAAATTCATATGACATCAGATGAGAAAGAGAAACACATTCCAAGCAAAGAGACCACACACTATGACAACTTAGATGAGAGATTCCCTGAAGCTACTTAAAACAAAAGGAGATAATTTTGTAATCATTACTACAACAAAACAGATTTATGGCAGACTATCAGAGGATGTTGGTAAGTGCAAAGAACAAGGAAAACAGCCATTTTCTAAAAATATTTATATTTATCTTTTTTAATAATCCAGGTAAAAGAACAACCTGAACACTACATCACTACCTTGCTGTAATACTGTGGCAATACATTAGCACAGGAGTTAAAAGGAAGCGCTAAGCAGCAATAAAGTACTATCAGCTCTACTCTTGGAAGTATTCCTTGCATAAGGAGAATCAACTTTACTCACAAACATATTATTGCAATTGCTTAAATCTAAAAATTCCAAATTTTAAATGGTTAAACACTGGAGTCACTTAAACCTTATAAAAGGTACTGGTGGAACTTTGATTCAGACAGCAAAACACAGCCTCCGGGGCTGCTGATTTACCAACATTTTTGACCAGGCATTTGTCAAAAAAGACCACTATTGTACTCAGAATCTCACCATCTCAGAAAGGGATGTGTAAAAGAGGCTTGGACCACTTGTGACATTGTCCTTGCATCAAAAATTTTTCACTAAAATACATCTTTCTTAGTCTGATGGACCACCCATTACCACAATCATTTAAAAAGCCATTTGATTTAAACAGTGCTCTTATCCAGGTTATGTGGCGGGTTTTTTAACCTCAGATCACTTTAGAAAAAACACCCTAAATACTCTGTGAGATTTTCTATAAAGGACATTTATGATCACATAACTAACACAGGGTTAAATTCTGCCTGAGCACACAAAGTTAAATTCCTGCCACACGTATTTCCCTTCTATTTTAAATCACATACTGACTGTATTAATTTTAGCACTCTCTGTCCACAGATATTAAGAGGCATTTGCATTTCTCAATATAGTTAAATGGTACTGGCCAGACTTCCCCGTTTATTGTTCATCTCAGATAACTGAAATAGCTTAACTCCCCCTACAGCCTACAATGCCAAAAGACCATTACAGCACTCAGCAATTACTGAGACGTGCACAGGTTCTTTTCATATAGGTCTCTCCATATATAGGTAGGTACTCAAGGGACAAAGTTGAGATGCTCCTTAAAAAGCTGTTCTTTCTACTCAGTAACTTTCTACACAGGTTACACTGTAATTAGTTGAAATCCAATTACTATGAAGGAAAAAAGAAAAAAAAAAGTTATTCCATGCTATCAAGATTGCTTTCCCAGTGCTACAGAACTCCCTGAAAGTAATTATGCATCGAAATAAGAAAATGTCACAAACATATTTATAGCAAAATCAAAATAATGAGACCATGCACTTACTGTCATAAATTGAAAGGGTTGATATAAAAAAATTGTTATCAAAACAGAAGATTTCTATTTCATTATTAACAGTATTTCAGAAAACAATCTCTAATTTAATTTAATGTGGACTCTTGCTGGAAAACTGACAGCTGAGCTTGCTCAGATCTACAATCAATAGGATGATACTTAGTTACATGAACTTTTATGAACCTCTGAACAAAATCAGAGGCCTAGAAATAAAAGTCCACCACTCCAGTTACTACATTCCTTTGAGAAACTTAGTAGGTGCACCAATATTTGTGCATTAATTGAGTCAGAAGTTTCCACAAAATCTATGTCCATGACAGATATTTCTTCCTTTTAACAATATTTTTAACTTAACAGTTCAAAGTTTCAGATCCCATCATCTCCTGGTGCTTAAAACACAATGAGAATAAGCTTAAGTTAGAACATGTAGAAGGCTTCCATACAGCACCAGCAGTTCCCAAAAGTTCTCTTGACTGGAGGTGACAGTCAAAAATGTTCCCCAAGCACATCAAGTGCAAGAAAAATAACAGAGAAGGCACAGCTGAGATAGGTGTCCTGCATAAATATGCAAAATGGGAAAATTGGACCAGTTCACTGAAACAATACTAACCTTGATTTGCACTGTTTACTATTCTGTTATTCAAAAACATACTGATGTATACTGATGTATTTACTAAAAAAATACACTAGGTGATGCAGAGTAATCCAGAACAGCAATTGACAGAGGGGGAATGAAAAAGATGCATGATTTTGAACCACATTTTTTTTTCCTACAAGAATCTAAGGACTGCACAAGGTAATTAACATATAGCCCTCAGAGCACATTCCAGCCTCTAACCTAATCACATCATAACTCAGCTTCCATCAGTCACCACTCTATATTACTTTCTGTTTTTTTCTGGCCTGCTCTGGCTCACTCTCTCTGCTAAGAAAGTGCAGCAGGACATGAGTATTACAGTTTTGTTACATATGAAAGGGAAAGATGGAAAGAAACAATTTATTACTTTAGTTCCCCTGGCACTTTCAAATATAAACAAATTACCACACTGGGCAAATTACTAAAAAAAAAAATTCCAAACCAACAAAACCCAGTATCTTTAAACCCAGTATGTTTTATGTCTGCTACAACTACTGCACTGATCTTAGCAGTTCAGGGATGGAAACACCAAAGTCAGGGATTAATTTAGATTTGCACTGAAGGAGCAGTTCCAACAACTTTTATGTGAAGAACACAGAGTATCTTCCCACAAAACAGCTCTCGTATTTGACAGAACTAATTTTTAGAAGCAACTTTTAAGAAACCTAGTAGTCTGTGTTATACTTTTTCCTATTTCATATAATTCAGAAACAAAGTAATCCTGATTCTACAATATTCTTGCCAAATCAAAACTCACAGGTGAGAACTTACCTACATTTCAAGATTTTTATGTTGGCAATTTATTATTTCACAATTATTTATTTAGGATTTGTCTTTCTTCATTCAGTACTAAAAATTGTTCCACAGATCACTTTGCAAAGAAATGCAGCCTCCCAAGACAGCTGCCATCTGCCACTGCTCCCAGTGCATTCTCTTCAGGGATGATCAGCTCCATTACTTCTAGGAAAACTGGAACCAGTGTAAGAGAAAGAAGGAATTGGCAATATTTTTTGCAAGTGAATGGGAAAACAGAAGTTAAAAGGTAGAAACACCAAATCTGAAGCTAGATAAATGAGGTAACTCATTCGTTTTGCCAAAGTAGTACGCCAGTCACTTTAAACTTAAGAATTTGTTTTCAAGGAATGACTGGTACCAACAAACATAAGACACATAAAAATGTGTCTTCTCAGTTCCTTCTTTAGTACTTATCTATGATAAATACTTCAGATATTTGGGAAACTTTTCATTTTTCTTTTTAAATTGGGTACATTTTTATTTAATTGACAATGAGTGAATACACATCAACATTACAGGGCTTAGTCATGGTAACATTTTTACTGTCTCAGAAACACAGTTAAACTAGGAACTTTACTTAAGGATAAGTTTAAAATAACTCCAAATACAGATACACAAAATCCAAGTATTTAAGTGTTGTCCTATAATATGACCACTTAAATAAGGGAAACTAAGATGTGGACAGCAGCAGAAGCAAAGTGGAGTTACTTATACTTTCATATTTGAAAATCCAAATATTCATAAGCACACACTGATCCTAAGTGTAGAGACATGCCCACAAGAACTGCTTCTACAAATCACCCTGGCAAGTAAAACTAGAAAGGAACAACAGTAAAGCAGCTATTTAATTAGCACCTGTTACTCCTGAAGGCCTAAAGTAGGCTTCTGGCTAAACCACATAGCAGATAAAGTCTTCAAACTGCTTCAAAGACTACATTAAAGTATCTTTAAAGGCAACTTTCAATATCAAGTATAAAAAAAAAATACACACTTTTTTTTTACAGTTCTTTACCTGTGTTTAAGTAAAATACTATTTTACTTTATTACCACTTACTATGACTGCTGCTGCTCCTTCAGGGCAAAACAAACCACCACCACCAAAACAACATAAAACAAAACAAAAGAAAAACCACAACCACCAAATCCCAGAATATTCAGCTCTTCTCACTGCCTCATTAATTCATTTAATGTTACAGCTTTATCAAATATGCCTAGTTTACAGCAGGTCTCGGGTAAAACACGCTCTGTCCTCAAAGTTCCTACTTTTTTTTTAAAGAAATCTGCAAACAAAAGATGTGAAACAAGTTTGTCATGAGTGTTGAAGTTTAAACATAAAATTGCTATTCCAATTGTCTTAGAAAGCTTTTTTTGCACTACCACCATACTTAACGTGACATTCCATGTCAGCAAAAAAGTCTGATGTTCAGCAGTTAACACAGGATGATACCAGCCACAACATACATGAAAAAAATCACATGTGAAATGCAATAATGGTTAATTTCGGATGAGCAGACATCTCTGATCACAGGCTGGATACAAAAAACTTGTTAATCTCTTATTTTTCCTTCAAGTCCCAAAAGGTACAGGAAAGCAATGGTCTGCCAGCATACAGCCACACTGCTAAATTTCTCATCTGGCTGTGCTGTACCCCATTCTGTTGCTGGACAATAGACAAACATGTCTATTCCTAGATGGCTGCACATACAGAGACTCAAGCATATGCCTATCAGACAACCAAATCTGAAGGCAGACTGCCCATACATAATCTTTTTTTTTCTTTTTTTGGCCATTAAGCTGTCTCTAAAACTATACTGAAGATGAACCAGCAATATGGGAGGCCCAGCTCTTCTCTATCCTGCTGCACAAAGATTTAGTTATTCTGAACTATCATACTGTAGAACTCACAACAGAATGCAGCTTACTGGCTTTTTACCATGAAGCTCAAACCTGAAAGAGAACAAATTAAAGGGGTGGGCATAGTGTGAAGCACCTTTAGTCATGACAGCATTCAGATGACTGTTGTGGTCAGCAGTAGTTGTCATGGGACACCTTTTTGGCTACACTGGAATTTGGATGGATGAAAATTTCTCCTGTATCAGCCCATTCCTTATGCAGAGACCAAGAATAACTCATGGGCAGTTTCTTAGAAAGGAAAATACAGACAGTCAATAGAAACCACTACACTCTAGGTGCAGCAATTGCATGGCCAAACTGGAATTTTACAGCTATCACAGAGTAACTCCATGGGCAAAGGAAAAGTGGGTAAAGAACACCCTGTTCACAAATTTCCAAGTCTTCTTGCAATGATGTTTTACTAATAACAAAGCTGTTAAGTATAAAATCCTTAGCATATAATGATCATACTCAAAACTGAAAGGCTCTAAAGATGCCACTTATTTATATACTCTCAAATACACTCTCCTCTGAAGTCAAAACACGTGTCCAATGTGTCTAACTGGTGCAAAAATGCAGTAAGAATACTTTTGACAGAAACCATTAAAACTAGGTGTTACCAGTGAATGTGCAGTGATTATTTGTAGTCATATTTAATAATTGTTTCAGGCATTTTGTGCTGTCTCATCACATCTGAACATTCTTTCTCCAGTTTCCCAGATTGAAATCTGAGTTCTATGCCTGTGACTTTTATGTATTCAATGGTACAAATTCAATATCAAAGGTACTAGGCAATTTTTATTCTTAGAGACTTGCCTCATTTCATAGATGCAACAGATCTTATTTGTAAAATCAGAACAACTATCACAAAACAAGAAATATCATTCACCACTTCTGATGAATCTTTGTTTTGTTAAGAGACCGAAGATGAAGCACTGGTTCGTAATGCATTAGTCTAGTGAAAGTACTAGTGTCAGAAGTCAGGGTAGGGCAGCTGGGAATGTCAGTATACACCTGCACTGAAGTTACAGGAGATGCAGTACCATGAAAGCTGAAAAAAAACATTTTATGGCAGACAAATAGCTACTCTCTGTAACACTGCAAGCTACAAGACTACAAGTAAGAAAGCTCAGGAAGCTCTTTAACCACAGGTGACAACAAAATTTATGGATATGAGCCCACATATATATATTTCTCAGTTATTTTTTTATTTCAAATATACTCTTTCACAAGCAAAAACTCTCCCTTGGGCTCTGGTATCTTCTGAATACTCACATTCAGTATCCAGCTGGGTCCTTTCCTACAGATGCACCCTTACCAGTTTTGCAAGACAAACTATACTTGGAATTACACCCATGCAACCTTTTAACTCTCTGTTTATGACCCTCATGGCTCCTGCAGTCTTCAGTAACTTTGTGATACGTACTCAACCAGAATGTAAGAAACAATTCTGTTGGTCAATCCCATACCACAGAACCCAGCTCTCCCATCTTCATCAGTATAGCTCTACAGTATTAATAACCCATTTGATTAAGATGCCATTTTGGCAGAGGTTTTCTCTTCTTCTATTAAATGTTTCTTTACAGGAACATCACACTGCACACCCCACAATCCACAACACACCGCACAAAAAATTACTCTTAAAACAACTAAGTGTAGTGGTTTTAAAATATAAAGGTATTTAAGGCCTACTCTTTGTTTTTACTTTACATGGAATTCACAGAGTTTTCCATCTGTGGTGAAGGTCTTTAGTATTTCCTCCAAAGGAATTTGATTCTTAAAGATCCATCAGTCTCAACTAATATCAATTAGACAAGGAAGGAGCTTAAAAAACCCACATATCCATGTTCATAACTCATCCCTCTTCACCCCTTCATGAAGTATCTATCATTCACATCCTTTTGTTTTTAAAATGTCCATGCAAAACTATGCTTATTAAGCACTGTTTTGACAGCCTGTATCTGTTTTTACACAGATGGAGTACAATTGCAGGGACTGCTCAAGGGAAAAGATGAATGAATCAGTAAGTTACAAACTTGTGATTCCTGGCAACTACATTAAGACAGTGTTATATAAAATACATGTGTGATACTGAGTATTTTTGGTTGCAAGGACCTGTGTTTACATACACCAGTTTAAAGTATAAGATGCTGATGTTTTACCACTGCCTTTACACAATTTTTTCTAAACTTTAAAACATAACAATCTCTTCTGATACTCTGACAGTTGTAAGAAGAAATTACTTAATATAACTTTCATTAAAATAATAGGACAAAGACAATTTACAAAACTTCAATAAAAATATACTGTGATATATAGATATTCCACATATCACAGTTTATGACTGGAATTTTTTCCATTCACATATTCTATGTAATTTCTTATGTAAAAAAAAAAAAAAAAAAAAAAAAAAAAAAAAACCCACACCATTCTTTTCTGCATACCTGACAGTGTATTTTCAATGAATAAAAGAAACTTTATACAATCACCGGTACAACCACCTTATCTGAACACTAATTTCAAGATCAATTACAATCTCTTCTCTTAGGGGTAATTTACATCTTAAAAATAGCTGCACAGGCTCAGAGTAGTAATTCATTCTCTAGTAACTGAGTGAAACAACAACTTTCATCATCATCATCATGGGTGAAAATAATTGACTGAAGTTGTGTAGAAGCTTCCACATAGTTTTTTATTCTCCCAAGTCATAAGCAGCAGACATTTCTGTTATGGTCTTTGCTTAAAAAGAACCACAAATACATCTCAAATAAAATTCAAAGCCCAGAATAGTACATTTAGTAATCACATACAAACCACAACCAGAACTAAAAGAGTGTTAATCTGCACTTGTCAGTCTTGGCACACCTTCACTTAAGCAAAGCTGAGCAGCAGTCAAGAATTCTCTGATCTGAAGCCCCCAGAGTAAAGGCCATAATACTTTCACATCAAGACAAGCATGCAGAATGCCTCTAGGCTCACAGACAACAGTATCTGCGTGGATTTCAGCTAAATTAGCCAATTTACACAAATCCAGAATCTGCCCTTTTGTTACAAAAGCTCTCATCTGACAAGGGCAGTAATATACTTTCTCACACTTCATTATGCACTACTATGTCCTGATGAACTTCTGACTGCCTCATTAAAAAATACTCAGAACAATAAAGCCTATGAATCTAGATATGGCCAGCGTTCTGACCATCACGCACAACCTCAATCTGTGTTCTAATGGTGCCGGTTGGAAACAGAGGCACCTGATAAATGTTCTTTTAATACAAAAGGCCTCAAATACTTTTGGATGCTGACCAAAGTTAAAAGGACTTTCTCACCCACCTTCTGCACTGCATTTATCACAGTGCTGTATTTCAGAGACACTGAGCACCTCTATTTTTCAGAGGTCAACAGATAAAAATCTATCAGAAAACTACTGAATGGAACTAAAACTAAGTATCTTCACAAAAATACTCTAAAGTGTTCATTTGACAGACATGGTGTCCTTGGATACTCTGTTTAATACACATATAGAATGCACATTAAATGTGACCAATAGAAGCGATTTTTTTAGTCTGGACATGAAGTTATTGTATCCTGGATCAAAATTGCTACACACTGCATTTTGCTGATGCCTGATATGAGGCCTACTGGAGAAAAAAAAATTTAAAAAAAATCACTAATTATCAACAGCCTTCAGAGCAGAATAAAATTATCGCTCAAATTTTACTTCTTGATTTTCACCTATACTCTTAACTCAGATTTTTCAACAGAAGTTTTACAGTCTGTGTACAGTCCCTGATGTTTCACTATATCTAAGCAAAGGCCAGTTACTCAGCACAGTCAAGAGATTGCAACAAGGCAGCTGATGAGACGCACATACACTACCCAAGTAAAAGAACACAGCTAATACAAATAAATAATATTGCCTGCAGAATATCCATGACTTCCCATGACAGAAAACCATAAGGCAGTTTAACTTCCTATCTGTTCATGAGTGCAAATGTTTTACTGCAGGAACTTTCCACTGATAACAATAAGATAATGAAGCTCCCATAAACAGTGTCTATCATTATACTGCATTACTGAATTTATTTGCACAATAAACAGGTCAATATATGTATTACCATTCTTTGCTGTTTCCTGAAACTGCCTGTTCCATTGCTTCTAGTTTCCAGAAACAGAGAAAGACGAAAAAAAAATTTCTTGATTCTTCAGTAGGATATTTGGGCTGTGATAACTTTCCATAAAGTTAATCAAGACTGAAAGTGTTTCACTCCAAATCCATCAACAGTACATTGTTTTCCTGCCACTTCAGAAACATTAGCAACTGAAGGTGCTTTCTCCCTGGAGCCCCAGGAGGCTCTCCTATGAAAGCAATGCTTTAATCTTGACCTTGGAGTTTGCAAGACTTTACACAGGTGTTCTACTAGCAATACATCTTAGAAGTGTTAATTTCTACAAAATAACAGCAACTTTTATGTTTCTGCATGAGTAAAAACATCTGTATCAAGGGGAAGGAAAAGAGGTGCAGATTCTGTTCTATGCTGCTGCTTAACTTATGCAAAACGGTATTAAGTCACAAGATGTTTATGCATGAAGTGGATAATTTATACACCAAAAATTATAATTGGATCATGCTGTCTTTTTAGATCTTCCCTACTCCATCTCCTCAAATTCTCAAGTGAAGTAATAGAAAAATACTTGTTCAACACTGGGAGAAAGACAAATTAGAATCTTCCCACTGAACTTCCAAACAGGGTGCATGTTCTGAAGAACTAAATCAACAAACACATAAGCTTGGAAAGAGAAAGCATTGCGCATTTCATTATCTCTTAAGTGTGATGTCTGTAACAGTTTTATAGGCAACAATGGATCAAATCAAATAGCACTTCCAGGATTTCACAAGACTACACAGCATCCATACAATTATTCCCATCTAAATACTGCGGCTACACCTTCCTGGATATTAGTCTACACATGACTAGCTCTGGGCAAGTTCCAGGGAATTCACGAGCAAAGCCACGCTGCTAAGAGGCTTTGAATGCCAGGCTTTGAACATGCCCGGCGGGGAGCTACCCTGGCGGGGGTGGGCGGGAGCGGCCGGGTCCGGCCGCTGCTGGTGGGCCGGCCTGGGATGGGTCCCCGGGATGGGTCCCCGGGATGGGCTCCGCCGCTGAGGGTGCGCCGGGACGGGCGGGACCAGGATGGGCCGTGCGCACCGTGCGGAGCTGTCTGCGGTGCTGAAAACGAGTAGGTGGAAAATGCACCTCGAAACCGTGCAAGACTGAAGATGCAGACTCTTCCATAGAACGCCAATCACGGGCTAACCGACGGATAAGATTCAAAAGAAAACTAATCTGTCTCACGTCAATACATTGCTTACCTTCAGCTCTTGGGAAGAATCCCTACAAGTCCTTGTAAGCCTCCCTCAAGGATAAAACTCTTACCAGGTCTGGGACACACAAACTCCCGAGTTTCATTTAACTGAGTGGCCAACGATTTTCAAAGCAAAACACATGAGCAAGGACGTTTTCATAGAAAGATCAGAGTCACCTACTAAGACCTGCTTGCAGCAAGGCAGCTTGGACTTCCTACCACTAATCAAGGTCATGGACTGCTGAAAAGAATAAAAACGATGATTTCCACTGGCTGGAATTAAGTCATCAAGAGTTTCTAAATATTAAGTTTGCAGTTGTAGTATTTATGAAACTTTCAATTTCTTATTTCCCAACATGTTTTGTCTCATGCTCTGTAGAAAAAATCTTATGTTTACATCAGTTTGCTTCCACCAGAGTATGAAAGTTACCACACAGCAAGCAGAATACATTGACCTTCTTCTGTTCCATAAAACAGTTTTTAGCTTGCAATGAACTCCTGCTTATTTACACTACATGCACTGGCAATGTCCATGCACACACTTCAGACAAGAATTAGAAAGCTATATTCAAACCTGAACAGGATCGACAAATAGCCAGTGCACTGAGTCCTCTTGTACACAACTGACATCTGTGGGCACAGGTCTAGAGGTACAATTAATTCTACTACATATAGCAGGGCACTTTCTTGAAATAAAGGCATCTGTGCCTTCACAAAACAGTCAGCTTTAAAAATCATTTTAAAACTATGACATTATCAGACTTACATAGTACTTTATTTAGCCTGGAGAAGATTCTATACATCCCTAAGCCAAAGTATTTTAAAGGTACTTAGCTTTTTCAGATGACAAGTGTAACATAAATTTGTAACTGTAGGTAGATGCATTTTTATCTCTGCATGCTCTTCAGCTTACTTCAAAAAAGTCAAATGCACATACAAAACCAGACTATGACTAAATTAAGAAGTTATCAGATACCCAACAGCTAAGGATGGTGCTCTGCCCTTTCCTCCTAACTAGGCTTCTTGAAATAGAAAACTTACTTTTTTCAATATGAATGACAGAGATCCTTGAAGCTGCAGCTCACACCAAGCCCTGCCACAATTACTACAGTCTTCAGTGTCTTTCAGACTAAATTGTAGGGTATTTCTGTTTACAGGCAGGAATACTTCTATTCTGTATTGTCAGGCGGCATTGGAAACTACATTAACCTTGATTAAGTCACATGATCGCATAACTCCTTTCACGTAGTTGCATACATATGGAAGTTCTTTAAAATAACCAATAAAAACCCAACCAAAATTGAACTACTACTACTCTAGTTTGTAGAGATGTTTCTTTCTGATCCATAACATAATCCTATGGGAATGAAAATTTGTAACTCTTCACCTGAATAAAAAGAAAAGAAAACCAGAATCTTGAGTAACTACTTAGTGTAAGCTAATGTACATAGGATCCTACAGCTATTTGATTATCTTGCATAAAAAAAAATCCATTTCACGTTTCTAGAAAAGGGACAGAGTAATTAAAATGTTTACACAGATGTTCTATTTCAACTTTACTTTTCATGCCTCGAGCACCACTTATGGAAAGATACACCAGAGAATAAGACTCCCATATTGTAGCAGTGTCACTTATTTATTTTGCACAGAACAGAAACCTCTTCATCAGTACTGCAGTAGTTTATAGCGATGCTCTTCCACGAGTACCCTTGTTTGTTGAGTACAGTATCATTAAGCA
Source organism: Colaptes auratus (assembly GCA_015227895.2). Taxonomy (NCBI): domain Eukaryota; kingdom Metazoa; phylum Chordata; class Aves; order Piciformes; family Picidae; genus Colaptes; species Colaptes auratus. The sequence goes on along the minus strand of CM026897.1, from coordinate 78,354,744 downwards.
GTTTTCAGTATCTTTGATATTAATGCAGAGAAACTCAGTTCTGAGCCAGGAATAGAAGTTTTGCGCGTGCAAAGTCTGTACAACAGGATCCAATTCAGCAAAGAGTCCTCAGTAACATAGTATTTCTCTAACATTATCCTAAGTAGGGGACTAGGTACCATTTCACATTGAAACAGCAGCATTTATGTGCAAAAAAAGCAGGGTACTATACAATCCTTAATTGTTATATTTTTTCTGACTGTTAACAGTGGAGAAGTCTTCTTTACCCTTGAAAGCCATCATTTTGGCCGGTAGCTCAAGGTGTCTCTAACTAGTCTGAAAAAAAAATAAGGACTGGTGTACCTATGAGTATGGTACTTTGCTCTTCAAAACTCTGGAATCCCTCTTTGTATGTTTCAGTTGAGCTGAAATGCCAAATTTTAATTTCTTAAACAAAAAATTACAACAAATTACAACCAAATCTTTCAGACAGAATCTGTGACAGCATTTGTGGGAATTATTCTACAGCTTTGATCACTACATTCCTGCTACCTTGAGCTCTCTACCTTTCTTTACAGTTTTCCTCTGCCACATTCCTCGGGGTTGTGTGGCCTTAAAAAACCAAAAACCCAAATAAAACTTAACTCTTCCCTCTTCTCTTAAACATTCTCCTAGAGTACACTTACATCTGAGACAGCACAGTGGACATTACATACCTTGCACAATAACGACAATTAACTTTGCCGTGAAAACACACAGCATGAAATTCAGTCATTGGAAAATAAAAGACTGCTGCTGTGTTTCTGCTACAGAAGACAGCAGGAATGACACTGCGGCGGCTTGTTCTAAGCCCAGGGCTAAGCGCTCCGATACCATAACCGCTGGCAGCATTCCCTAGCAGGCAGACACGTATATGGCCACTGTGTTTCTCTCCAGGGCCAATATCCATTCACTCAACTTCGGCAGGCTTTCTGAGCCAGCAGGAAGGGCCAAACACCACCACTGCGTCCTTAGACAAACCACCTCGCACCCCCCGTTATGCCATCAACACTCACAGACCCACGCGAGGAAATGTTACCTGGATTTCCCTTGCATGGTAGACGATGATGAGCCCGAGCAGGATAATTGTGGAGAGGCTAATAAGGCATTTCAGAGCGAGAGAATACAGTGATTCCTGCAAGAGAAAGACAGGGCCGTCCCTCAGAGACCCACGCGCAGTGGCTGAACCCTCCCCACTTCTTCCCCCCTGCTCCGGGGAGGGTCGCCTCGCCTCACAGTGAGAGGCATGCCGGCGGGACGGGACGGAGCCAGAACGGAGGACGCGCAGCTCGCCGCGCTGGGATGTCTACGGGGTCAGGGACGCCACTCCGCGGTGCCGCGGGGCAGTCGAACCCGGCTGCTCGGCCGGGCCGGGCGTGAGGAGGCGCGTACCTTGGTGTAGGCGCCCCAGGAGAGCTCGGTCTCGATGACCATGACGACGATACCGAACATGCCGAAAATGAGCGCGTAGTCGCTGAGGCGCTTGCGCTTTTCGAAGAGTGCTCGACGGTGCCCCAGCTTGTAGCCGATGTTCTGATTCTTCTTCTTGCTGGACTTGCCCCCGCCGTTGTTGGTGCTGGCCGTTCCGGGGCCGGGACCGGAGGAGCCGTAGAGCGCCAGGTTGTTGGAGTTGTTGTGCTCGGGCTTGGAGACCACAATCTCCGGGGCTGCAGGGGTGCCGGAGGCGACGGGGCTGGTGAGCGGCGGCTGGAGCGGCGGCTGGAGCGGCTGCGACTCCGAGTCCAGTTCGTGCAGGTTCCTGCGGGACGAGCTCAGGTTGCTAAGCGGTCGCATGACGCCGCCGTTGTACCTGCAGCTGCTCATGGCTATTTCGGTGAAGGGGTTGCTCTCCCGGCGTTGCTGCTGGTGGTGGTGGTGGTGATGATGATGGTGGTTGTGGTGGGTGCTGCCGCTGCTGACACTGCTGCTGGGGCTGGCTGCGTGCTGCTGCTGCAGGCTGTGGCCCTGGTGGTACTGAGGATACTGATGAGGCTGCCTAGACGAACCGGCATGACTGGAAGGGGTGAGCTCGTTGACGTTCAGTTGGCTGCCCTGCCGGGAGGAGGCAGCGGAGGACAGCGGCGAAGAGTGAGTCCGGAAGGCGCCCGAGAGGGGCGAGGAGGCGCGGAGCAGCAGGGGCAGGTTATCCCCCGTGGCTGCCGCAGCAGCCCCGTAGTAGGCGCAGTTGTTGCACTGGAGGCATGGGCTCTGCTGCTGTTGCTGGAGGAGGCTTTGCTTCTCCTGGTTTTGCTGCCGCTGCTGACAGTGCGGCTGCGGCGGGCGCTGCTGCTGCTGCTGCTGCTGTTGCTGCTGTTGTTGTTGTTGCTGCTGCTGCTGCTGCTGCTGCTCGGGGTCAAACCCCGCCAGGAACTGCCGCGGCGCGTCCATGCCGGCGCCGTTAAAGCCGCAGGAGGACCGGGCGGTGGTGCACCCTGCGCAATGCGTTATGGTCGGCAGGGGAGAGTCCTGCTGCCGCCACGATGGGCCCATCGCGGCTCCCGTAGAATCCAGACGCTGCGTCCGATTGGTCGGGCGGACCAAAACAACGGGCATCACGTCACCTGAGTGGGGAGGATCAGCAGCGGCGTGAGGCGGTGGAGCGGTACAGGGTGCCCCCGCTGCCCCGCCCCCGCTCGGGTATCCCGCCTCCCTCTCACGCCGCGCCCGCAGGTAAGAGCTGCCCTCGCCCCCCGTCCCTGCCCCCTCCTGCTCGGGAGAGTTCCACGACGTGGAAACGTGGGGGTTTCGGGGGCGGGGCGCGTGCTCGCTCTCGGGATCGCCCACGCCAGGAAGGGACCTCCGTGGCGGGGCTCCCAGCTTCTCGGCTCTGCGCTGTCGCTCACATCTGCGCCGCCTCTGGAACACCGGCGCCGCGCTTCGGAGTTGTCCAGCGGCGCGTCCTGCTCGCCGCCCTGCAAAACACAGCTTCGCGCTCTTTCTCCTCTGCCGCCCGCCCCGGGCCGTCGGAGGAAGCTGGGAAAGGCCGCAGCCCTAGAGGGCTGCTGTGGGGTCGGATTGCGGGAAGCCCCAGCACATCTAGGGCTTCTCATGGAAGGGAGGGTGTGGGGTGATCCTACGACCCGAATTCTGCCGGCTGCTTCCCCCTTCAGCTGGAGAAGGGAGAGGTAGCCGCTTGTGCATGAGGCCACCGCCCGGGGCACCGCAGAGGGTGGTTTAGGGGCTGGCATCCTGCTCTGCCAGGCCGGCAGGAGTTTGACATGGAGTAGCAGCGTTCACATGCGGCTCTAGTTTACTGGCATACAGTGCCAGTACAGATTTTGAGTTGATCGCCTGATACCATTTTTGGTTTTTTCCTTTCTCTCCCAAACTGTCACTGAGTCATTAGTTCCCGCAGTTCCCTTTGGCAGAGTAATGTCTGCGCCAGGTAAAGTCGCTTTTCTGCGTTTATTTAAAGGAAAAATCTTTAGGGGATAAACCGTGAAAATTGTAATTTACCTTGTTTTAGGAGTTTCTTTCTTGTCATCTAGGTGAAATTATGAGAGGGTTTGGGTTTGGGTTTTTTTTAAATGCCAGTTAGCACTCTGCAGTTTGGAAAATCAGCTGTAAAATATTATATCAGGGAAGGTTTCCTTATATCTTTCACAAGTCTATAATGTTAAAGACACAATTCACTAAGTGTTTCTGGGATAAAAACTTAGGGCCTTAACATTTCTCTCAGACAATATTCAATTTCCTTTGAAACTTTATGCCCTTCAATGTCTTTCATTTTAGAAGCATGAATTAGGCACTATCATTAACAAAGGTTTTACATATGCTCTGCTAAAAAAGTCTGTGAAATTTCCTAACCAAGGTGTACCTTTTAAAGCAAGCACTTATTGCATACATAAAGTCTAACCCTCACTAATGTAGTAAATGTCATGTTTATACAATATAGATTGTTTATACATAAACATAATAAACATACTCTATAAACATACTCAAATTATCTTTGAGTATGTTTATAGAACATAGGTGGTTTTAGAAAAAAAGCATCAAACAGCATAATGCCTTGTGACAATTCTCTTTAACTTTGTTTATTTTATTTTGAACAAAAATATGCACATTCTTGCAAGAATGGTAAAGCACTTTTCAAATGTATTACTTGTTGTTTTTAAATTACGCTGAAATGTATTTGGATGTTCAACATTGCACTTGGTTCCCTGGAGCACCAAAGACCAAGAAAAAAGAACAGTTTGTTTAAAACAGTTTCAGATTTTCCATTGTTTGTTTGGAAAAATACGGTCTTATTCCATCTCACTGGTCCTATTATCCTGGTGTTTTCAAGCACACAAAACCCTTATGGACATTAGAAAATTAGTCTTGGGGAACCTGGGTATTTTGAACTCTGTAAATAAAAGTCTTGCACAAATGTGCTGTCAAAATAGATGTTTTGTGAACTAATTAAAAATTTAAATAAGCCTAGGGTTTGTCTTTTGTGTTCGTGCAATGTCCTTAATCTTTGCCTAAAGATACTTTCTTTTATGTGTTCTTAACAGAAGAGAAAGCTCTCAAAACCTAGTTTACCATGAAAGACCGTTCAACAAATTTGTAAATATTCATGTTTAGAACTTACCAAGGCCTTTTGATTTAATCTACTCTAGTTATGTAAAGTTTTATAAGATTAGTGAAGAAAAAAGCTAGCTTTTTAAATACAGTACGTGATAGCTGTGGTCTGTATGGGGAAATGCTTGCATTTCTTTTAATACATTAAAATTTCAAGGCCCAATTTTAATACCTACACTGCTACTGCCCTATCTGTAGAAATGTCATGGACTGCATTTATTAGCTTATAGATTTTTTTCATCCATTTGTTTGATTGTTTTATTGTGTGAATAGACATGAATATTCCCCTGTTGTAACACAAGAGGTCATACTAATCACACAGCATGTTGTAAAACTAGTCAGCTAAGGTTTTATTTCTGTTCCATTGTGCAACCTGGGATATAACAATTTCAGGGTCTAAAATAAGAATGGTGGAGTTTGCATTTTCACGGCTGAAGATGTTAAACCTTCTTCTCAGATACTAATTAGTAAGCCAGAATAGAAAGGTACTATTTAACATATTCCCTTGTTAAGTAATTATAAAGCTCACCATGAAAAAATAATGTATTTGTTTTCCATATACTCTTCACATGAACTGCATTGTTACATTCTCTTGTATTACCAATTAATTAGGATAAGACGTTCAAAACTACTAAATCATACTGAACTGGTAAACCCCCATGTTACAAATCTTATCCGTTTGGAATTGGGGGGCTTTTTGTTATATACTGGATGGAACTGCTCTTACTGATTATGATGGCTTCTGCTGCTGTTTTGCCAAAGAGGTTGGTTTGCACACATGGCATGTGTGTGTGCATACACACATGTATACACACACCTTTGCATGAAATAAGAGGCAATTACTGCAGATCTTATTTGATAATGGTAATTATTTGAGGTGTTTGGAAGACAGATTTCTAACCCTACTCAAAGAACAAGATAAATACTGTTGGGCAAGACTACCAAGAGCAGGACAAGAAGTTCAACAGACAGGAAAAATTAGATTTCTGAGAGGAAAAAACATAACTATGAACTATTTGAAGTGACAGCAAATGGCTAGTCATTTGAAAAGCTCACCTAATTTCCAATGGAGACACAACACCCGCAAGCTGCAATAAAAGGTATTAGAACTCTATTTTGGCTGTCATGCTATTGCCCCTATTCATGCCAAACTCCAGTTGAAATCACTAAGAATTCTGCAGAAAGTATAGAAAGACACTAACAAAAAGTAATAATAATTTTTTAAAAGCCTCTGAATTTCCATTCTGTAGCAGTATTTTGACTCAGGGCCTATTCTGCACAAGATCTTGGAGTTTCTAGAAAGCACTTAAGGAAACAGTATTTTCCAGTTTTCAAAACAAGCAAGCAGGTGCACTTCTTGGCATATATATACAGAAGGATACCATTCAGTGAAAGCAGAATGACAGTAATAAAAGCAGAAGTAACACTGGCAGCAGTAGGGTATCACAAGATTATTAGGGGTACCCATGCAGTAATAAAAATTATTTGTGACAACACCAAATCACAACAGTACAGCTGGTAAGATGATAAGGAAAGTAACCATATGAACCACATGTGTAAATGACATTTTACATACCATCTGGCAGGGTTTTTACACAGCAGATGTCTATGACATTTACCCTTGCAACTTCTGTTGTTACATGGTTATATGCCTTAACTGGAAAACCACCTCTGCTGGACCTGTGCTTATTTCAAAGGCATTGGTAATGTTCACAGTAGTGGGAGAAGGAGAAACACCAAATAATGATTATGCAGATAGTACAGCTACATGTTAGAAGGAGGCATGCTTTACTGCTTCTACTCTTGATTTTACACTGTTCCACTAATCAGCACTTAACATTTCTTCATATCACCAGTGAAAATGCACTTAATGCTTCTGCATATCACTGCTTAAAATGCAGATTCACTCCAATTCAAAACCTTCATCTCTTTCCTGGGACTTGTAGGATACAAAAGGTAAGGACACTGCCCTGCTAGCTTTAAAACAGTAACCAAAGTTTTCAAATATGGAGATGTCATAATTCATAGGGGTGTAGATTCTAGAAATAAGTGGAATTGGTACACGTTTCCTACAATCACAGGGCCTTACTGAAGGGATGAAGTTTTCCAATTTTTTTGCTAACATTTTTTTATTGCTATTGAACGTGTTGAAAATACTGAATGGGTTCCATGAAACAGCTGAGGAAAGTATTTCATCCTTTAATATTCCTCTTCATACAATACAATACAACAGGTTGGAAGAGACCTTCAAGATCATCACGTCCAACCCATCAACCAATCCAACCCACCTAAATACAATACAGTACAATACAGTACAATACAGTACAATATAGTACAATACAGTACAATACAGTACAATACAACCCACCTAAACAACTAAAAAACTAAACCCTGGCACCCAGCACCCCATCAAGCCTCTTCTTGAACACCTCCAATGAAGGTGACTCCACCACTTCCACAGGCAGCTGATTCCAGTGGGCAATCACTCTCTCAGTATAGAACTTCTTCCTAACATCCAGTCTAAACCTGCCCTGGCGCAGCCTGAGACTGTGTCCTCTTGTTCTGGTACTGGCTGCCTGGGAGAAGAGACCAACCTCCGCCTGGCTACAACCTCCCTTCAGGTAGTTGTAGAGAGCAATAAGGTCACCCCTCAGTCTCCTCTTCTCCAGGCTAAGCAACCCCAGCTCCCTCAGCCTCTCCTCATAGGGCTTGCGTTCCAAACCCCTCACCAACTTTGTTGCCCTTCTCTGGACACGCTCCAGTAAGACAACATCTTTCCTAAACTGAGGGGCCCAGAACTGGACACAGTACTCAAGGTGCGGCCTAACCAGTGCAGTGTACAGGGGCAGAATGACCTCCTGCTCCTGCTGGCCACACTGTTTCTGATGCAGGCCAGGATGCCATTGGCCTTCTTGGCTGCCTGGGCACACTGCAGGCTCATGTTCAGCCTACAATCAACCAGCACCCCCAGGTCCCTCTCTGCCTGGCCGCTCTCCAACCACTCTGACCCCAGCCTGTAGCACTGCATGGGGTTGTTGTGGCCAATGTGCAGAACCCAGCACTTGGATGTGTTCAATCTCATGCCGTTGGATTCTGCCCATCTGTCCAGCCTGTCGAGGTCCCTCTGCAAAGCCTCTCTGCCCTCCAGCAGATCAACTCCTGCCCCCAGCTTGGTGTCGTCCGCAAATTTACTGATGATGGACTCGATGCCCTCATCCAGATCATCAATAAAGATGTTGAAGAGCATGGGGCCCAGCACCGATCCCTGGGGCACACCACTAGTGACTGGCCGCCAGCCGGATGTGGCACCATTCACCACCACTCTCTGGGCTCGGCCCTCCAGCCAGTTCCTAACCCAACGCAGTGTGCTCCCATCCAAGCCATGGGCTGCCAGCTTGGCCAGGAGTTTGCTGTGGGGGGACGGTGTCAAAGGCCTTGCTGAGGTCCAGGTAGACCACATCCACAGGTAGACCACATTCCATCTCACAAGGCATTTCATAGCTATTGTGGTGGGTTAATGCCCATTCTGAAAAACAGGGTGGAGGGCTTGCAAGTGCTTTGCCCTCCCCTGCAGGGCGTCTTCCCCCAGGAAACTGAGTCTGTTCCACTCCCCCCTCCCTGTCCAGCTAGGGTATAAAAGGGAAGGCATTGGAGTCATTAGGTTTCCTTTTGGCTCCTGCCTCTCCTGGATGAGAGCTACTGCAGCTGTCTTCCTGCTCCTCTGCCACATGGTCGGGCCTGATCCTTCTCCCTGCTGCCTCCGCGCCTCTTCAGAGAGAGACTGGTTTTGTATTCTTCTTCTTTGTCCCCCTCCCATCCATTCTTGTTCCTTGCCCTTGTGAACCTTACCTGTTATTGTTATATATATATGTGTGTGTGTGTTTATATACATATATATATATGTATGTATATGTTGTTTAAAGAAAACTCTTTACCTCTCTACTTCCAAGCCGACTCCAAATTATTGTTTGGTGGATTTGCTCCTTTCGGTTTTTTTCCCCCTCTCTGCTGGGAGGGAGGAGGGGGGAATGGGAGAGAGATTCTCAGCCTTTCCCCCATCTGAGCTCTTAACTCCCAGGTAAGGCTTAAACCACCATGATTTTTGGTGCCTCCAACATGGGGTTTGGAAATTAATATTGTATTTGGAAAGCAATACTTTTTCTGAAAGAAAGGGATTGGAAGTAGAGATGTCGATTTTGAAGAATCTGATGGTCCAAGCCTTTGCATGGGTGTTTGGCTGGATCTTTTGGACCCACATCTACAAGTTAATAACTTACCATGTGGTGTGGTTAATGATAGAGATGCTGCTCAACTGGATAAAAACTTTACCAATGAAGTTGGGCATGTATCGCTTGAATTATTTGAATTTTACTAGCAGTGGTAACTTCTCTAACACAGGAAATTTTCCTGAAGCAAACTATTAAACCAAAGGTGTAGATAAAAATGTCTGTGATGGAAAATTGCTTTACATTGCAATATGCTTAAATATAATCCTTATAGGGACATTTGCTGTGACCATGTTGGGTGGGGGAAGAGCTAACCCATTCAGAGCTCTTTGGAGGGTGATAACACACTCCTTTGTACTCTTAACGACCCGGGGCGGGGGGTGTCTGCTCTGGGCATTGTGAGCACTCTGTAAACACAGGGAGGGGTTGAGTTGTAATGAGTGTGCCAGATCTCAGCCTGAGCCCCAGGCACAAGGATTTGCCCCACCACCAGCAGTTCCATACTTAACCCCTGATGCTCCTGCCAACGCAGTTTCTCTAGCACCGGGCACCACACACAGGAGAAGAAGGCAAAAATCATCTCCAGGCAGAGATGTTGAGGAAGGCACATCACCAGGGCCCAGCACCTCACAGAACCCAGAGGGGGATGAAGATGATTCAGATCAGGAAACAACAGTTACATCGCTACCAGAAAGGAACTAAGGCAAACACGTCTGGGTTATGCAAGGAAAGAGGGTGAACCAATACTAAGCTGGGCCCTGAGATGCTGGGACAAGGGGGTGGACGCAGTGGACCTGGATAAGAGGGAGGCAAAGCTTTTAGGCTCCCTGACTCGTGATGCTGGTCTGGACAAAGAGTGAGCCAAACTCGATGGAACACACACTCTCTGGGCCCAGATCCTCAATGCCATCAAGAGCTGGTACCACTCAAGAGACAACCTGCCCTGGGCCCCAGTTAGATGGACAACTATGGAACAGGGCATTCGGTATCTGAGACAGATGGCTGTGATGGAAATAATTTATGGGGATGGCCAGCTCCCTTCAGACCCAGATGAGGTACCCATGAGACGGCCCTTCGTAAAGAAACTCACCCAGGGTGCTCCTCAGAAATATGCTCACACATTAGGAGGGATACTCCTGACTGGACAGGATGGAAGTCCTAAAACTGTCTGTGAGTTTGCCCATGATTTAAGGGAATATGAGGACAGTGTAAATCAGAAACCCCTGATCTCAGCCATAGAAACTGGCTGAGACAGGCTGCCAATAAAGGTACGACACATCGATGCACGCATCCCCAAGAGCAGAGCCGCAGAGGAGTACAAGCTCAACCACCAGGCAGATCTGGCTGCTAAAATCTTCCAAATAGACTTGGACTTGGAACACAAGGGTGAGCTGTTCATAGCTTGCTGGGCCCATGACACTTCTGGCCACCAAGGGAGAGATGCCACATACCGGTGGGCTTGGGACAGATCCGTGGACATCTCTATGGAGGCCATCTCAGGTTATCCATGAATGTGACATATGTGCTGCCATCAAGCAGGCCAAGCACATGAAGCCTCTGTGGTATGGGAGAAGATGGTCAAAATACAAGTATGGAGAGACCTGTCAGATCGACTACATTACCCTTCCTCGGTCTCACAGAGGCAAGCAGTACGTACTGACCATGCTGGAGGCAAGTACAGGGTGGCTGGAAATGTACCCAGTACCTCATGCCACTGCTCGCAACACTATCCTGGGCCTAGAGAGACATATCCTATGGAGACATGGCACCCCTGGGAGGATTGAATCAGACAATGGAACCCACTTCCAAGAACCATCTCATAAGGGACTGGGCAAAGGAACATGGGATTGCGTGGATTTACCACATCCCATACCATGCACCAGCTGCTGGGAAGGTCAAGCGCTACAATGACTTGCTAAAGACCACCCTAAAAGCCATGGGGGGTGGAACCTTTAGGAACTGGGAAAAACACCTAGCTCAAGCCACTTGGTTAGTGAACAGCAGAGGATCTGTGAACCGATCTGGTCCTGCCCAGTCCAACCTGCTGGAAACAGTGGATGGAGATGGAGTTCCTGTGATTGCTGAGAAAAACCTGCTGGGGAAAGTCAGTGTGGGTTTTTCCTGCTGCTGGTGGGGGCAAACCAACACAAGCGGTGGTCTCGGCTGAGGGGCCTGGTCACACATACTGGGTCATTTAGAACTGGGGACATTCAGTGAATCCCACAGCGGAACATGACTCTCGCTGACAGGGGATGAACTCAGAGGGGGCAACACACATCAATGTATTATAGTGACTGTGTGAATAGTTATAAGTTGTTCTAAGACTTTCCCTCCTAGTTTAATACCAGCCTAGCATCCAGAACTCAACATACACACCACACACCAACCCAGAGAGCTCCTGGGTCATCTTAACTGTGACTGAAGATGAGGAAAAGTTTGAGGTCCTGAACACCTTCTTTGCCTCAATTTCTAACAGCAAGGCAGGAGGAGTTCAGGAGTGGCCTCCTGAGCTGGGTGATGGGGTCAGGGAGCAGTGTAATGCCACAGAAATCCATGAGAAATTAGTTTGGGACCTGCTGAGCCACTTGGACACTCAGAAGTCCATGGGACCAGATCGGATCCATCCTAGGGTGCTGAGAGAGCTTGCAGATGAGCTGGCCAAGCTGCTCTCCATCATTTTCCTCCAGTTCTGGCTCACCGGTGAGGTCCCAGATGACTGGAAACTGGCCAGTGTGATTCCCATCCACAAGAAGGGTTGGATGAAGGAACCCAGAGACTACAGGCCAGTCAGCCTGACCTCAGTGCCAGGGAAAATTATGGAGCAGATTATCTTGGTGACAATAACTGCGCACCTGAAGGACAGCCAAGGGCTCAAGTCCAGCCAACATAGATTTAGGAAGGGCAGGTCCTGCCTCTCCAACCTGATCTCCTTCTATGATCAGGTGAATGTGGGGAAGCCTGTGGATGTGGTATACCTGGACTTCAGCAAGGCCTTTGACACTGTCCCCCACACCAAACTGCTGGCTAAGCTGTCAGCTCGTGGCTTGGACAGCAACACTCTGCGCTGGGTTAGGAACTGGCTGGAGGGCTGGGCCCAGAGAGTGGTGGTGAATGGTGCCACCTCCAGCTGGAGGCCAGTCACCAGTGGTGTCCCCCAGGAAACAGTGCTGGGCCCCATCCTCTTTAGTATCTTCATTGATGATCTGGATGAGGGGATTGAGACAGTCATCAGCAAATTTGCAGGTGACACCAAGTTGGGAGCAGATGTTGGTTGGTTAGAGGACAGAAGGGCTCTGCAGAGGGACCTCGACCAACTGGACAGATGGGCGGAGTCCAACATGATGGCATTCAACAAGTCCAAGTGTTGGGTGCTGCACTTTGGCCACAACAACCCCATGCAGAGCTACAGGCTGGGGTGCTGGAGAGCTCCCAAACAGAGAGGGACCTGGGGGTGCTGGTTGACAGTCGCCTAAACATGAGCCAGCAGTGTGCCCAGGTGGCCAAGAAGGCCAATGGCATCCTGGCCTGCATTAGGAATAATGTGGCCAGCAGGAGCAGGGAAGTCATTGTGGCCCTGTACTCTGCATTGGTTAGGCCACACCTTGAGTACTGTGTCCAGTTTTGGGCCCCTCAGTTTAAGAAGGACATCGAGACACTTGAACATGTCCAGAGAAGGGGAACAAGGCTGGTGACAGGCCCTGAGCACAGGCTCTATGAGGAGAGGCTGAGGGAGCTGGGATTGTTTAGCCCGGAGAAGAGGAGGCTCAGGCGTGACCTCATTGCTCTCTACAACTACCTGAAGGGTGGTTGTAGCCAGGAAGGTGTTGGTCTCTTCTCTCTAGTAACCAGCACCAGAACAAGGGGACACAGTCTCAAGCTGCATCAGGGGAAGTTTAGGCTGGAGGTGAGGAGGAAGTTCTTCACTGAGAGAGTCATTCGTCATTGGAATGGGCTGCCCATGGATGCGGTGGAGTCACTGTCCCTGGAGGTGTTCAAGAGGGAATTGGATGTGGCACTTGGTGCCATGGTCTAGTCATGAGGTCTGTGGTGACAGGTTGGAGTTGATGATCTTTGAGGTCTCTTCCAACCTTGGTGATACTGTGATACTGTGATCTCACCTGCACCTGTTCCTGCTTCCCTACAGCAATGGACTGTTTCTGATTTTTCTCTTTCCCCTTCAAAGACAGACTGATGCCTGATTCTTCTCCACATCCCTGCCTTGTTCAAGCGCCACCTACAGTGACCATCACCAGAGAGAGAGACTGCTCTGGGAGAGAGCTAGCCGGGATAACAAGGGACTTGCATCGAGGATTTGAATACCACATGTCAAGATTGGATGAAAGGGCTGTGACAGGAGAGTGGAAGTGGAACAGAGGGGTGGATTGTGGTGGGTTAATGCTTATTCTGAAAAACAGGGTGGAGGGCTTGCAAGTTCTTAGCCCTCCCTGCAGGGCGTTTTCCTCCAGGAAACTGAGTCTGTTCCACTCCCCCCTCCCTGTCCAGCTAGGGTATAAAAGGGAAGGCATTGGAGTCATTAGGTTTCCTTTTGGCTCCTGCCTCTTCTGGATGAGAGCTACTGCAGCTGCCTTCCTGCTCCTCTGCCACGTGGTCGGGCCTGATCCTTCTCCCTGCTGCCTCTGTGCCTCTTCAGAGAGAGATTGGTTTTGTATTCTTCTTCTTTGTCCCACTCCCATCCATCCTTGTTCCTTGCCCTTGTGAACCTTACCTGTTATTGTTATATATATGTGTGTGTGTGTGTGTGTATATATATACACACACACACACACACACATGCATATATATATATATATGTATGTATATGTTGTTTAAAGAAAACTCTTTATCTCTCTACTTACAAGCCGACTCCAAATTACTGTTTGGGGGATTTGCTCCTTTCGGTTTTTTTCCCCCTCTCCGTTGGAAGGGAGGAGGGGGGAATGGTAGAGAGTTTCTCAGCCTTGCCCCCATCTGAGCTCTTAACTCCCAGTTAAGGCTTAAACCACCACAGCTACTTAATTGCATCCACATTAATACTGTTTTTCCAGGCAAGACAGGTGTTCAGCCAATTACTATTACATTATATGTAATCTAACTAGCTTTTATTACTCTCACAAATTAATGAAGTTTTGTAACATACTTTTCACTTGGTGCAATTACTGAAATGATAACATAATGTATTATTACTATTTTAGCCTATGAAAAAGCACAGAGCAACTTTGAGTGCATATGGGATTATTAGTGTGAGAGCCTACTTTTAGAATCCTGTATTTGAAGAATTTTGGCCGTTACAGTCCTTTGAGACCGTGTTTACGTTTAAATACAAGATCATACGTTACAAAGTTGGTAGTATGCAAAACCAAGATGTTAGCAGCACTTTTCCATAAATTTGTTGTATGTTATCCATTTAGTAACTAATTCTAAATAATTAAATTAATTTACCTATGTTTGGAAAATAAGTACTTTTTTCTGTCGACACATTACTATCAGTGCTACCATTTTGTGATCTGAACATAGTTACTATAGATTTGTACTGCCATTGTTGTGTTTGGAAAATTCCTTCTGTGTCATTGTCCTAGTTTAGACAGATTGCTCTATTGCTCCAAAAGGGGCAAAAGAGTAATGCTCACACAAATGGATTGGATAGTCATGGAAAGTTTAAAAGGAAAAGCAATTCATAGGTGCTACAAAAACTACAAAGCATTAGTGGTGAGCAGAGCAACTCAAAGAAATCCCCAGTCTAAACACCATACCAAAAGCCCAGCACTTTCCTTCTTCCCTCTTGGGGTTCACCTGAAATGCTAGGGCTCTTTCTTCCTGCCCTCCCCTACCACCATTGCCGGGCTGGTTTTAGGCTGGCCAGGCCTGAACTGTCCCCTCCCCGCTGCATTTTTTTTTCACCCTGGCATTAGGCCTAGACAGGCCAAGATTGCACAGGAGGAATAAAAAAGTTACTCAGGCCAAAGAGGCCTGTGGGACTCCCCCACTGTTATCAGATAAGAAAGCATCTCTCTCCCATGGGAGCAGAGAGGGAAGAAGGAGAAAGACAACTTTTCTGCCAGATTTATAAGGATGCAGGATTTATAGGTAGAAATGCACTATTTGCTGTGTCCACCCACTGGGCTGGACACTCTAGACACCAGAGGTCTCAATTCTGTGGCTTCTTTTTGGAGGCACACAGCCTAAATAGCCACAGTCATTTAATAACAATATCTGCTATTGGGCTATAAAACACAAAATATGGACTTAATTTTTATGAGGTGACAAATGCATGATGTGTATGATTGTGATAGTTATTATGATTTATGAAATAGGAAGTAGTAATAATAACTATTAACCTAAAATATTAATAACCTTTTAACAGTATCTGTATATATATACACATATATATGCAGATTCTAGTGTATATTCTCCATAAACTGATACAGTTTAACAATATTGAACCAAATTAGAAAAATACAAACCAGTTATTCAGTAAGAACCAAGGTTGTAATTCTGTCACTTGTCCACCAGGGGCCGACTCTGCAAGATACCTGGTGGCTCAATGCTAGGTTTCAATGCTAGGCACATAAAATTTTAAAGGAACCTTTCAAACACTTAAATGAATTTTTGATCCCCAATTATGGCCCCAGGCATTCTTGGATGTTGCATTAATAAACCATAGATCACAGTACTATGCAGGCTAGAGAGCAGGGATTTTAAACAGAACAAAAACTGCCTTTAAACAAGTGAACACTGAAAAGAGATACAGTTTCACTTGGTACACTGGTTGCCAGGTTGGTTGCTACACTGGTTGCTGTGACTGGCTGCTGAGGCACGCAGGGACCCAGTGGGACTGGGCGGGCTCCCAGGGCAGTCCCCTACAGAGGTGGTGGAGGGAGCTTTCTCCTGTTGCTGCGGGGAGTACAGCATGGACTGGTTCACCTGGAACAAGCTCTTGGGCACTTCCGGGCACTGGTGGTCCTGTAGAGTTTGGAGGAGGCTGGGGGAGGGGGGCAGATCCCCACCCAGAGCAGCTTGAGAGCCAGGTTGGGGGCGGGCAACATGAAGCAGCACAGCTCAGAAATGAGTGAGTATCCAGGACACTTTTACACAGTTCTGGTAGGGCACAGATGGTGCTCTGAATTACTAGGAGTGGTTGGCAGTGGCTTTTTCTGTGACTTGGCAGCTGGCACACAGGGGCTGCTAGGTGTAGTTCTTGCTTTGCAAGTGGCGCATGGAAGGCTTTGGCTCACAGGTCTGCACCTTATACTCACAGCAGACACTTAGAACCTCTGAAAGGAAATTGGGCAAGTTCTTCCTGGTTGGTGAGGCTTACCAATGGGGTATTAGTCCCTTTAGGGTGTGGTGGCAGCTTCTTCCTACCAGCAGGACTGGGGTACGATGCTAAGATGTAGTTTCAGTGCAGTTTATGTGAAGGACTCTGCTTGTTTTGGGTATACTGAGGCATGCTGGCTCATCCCAGGTAGTAAGCTTCTCTCCAGACTGCAAAGGCAGAACAGGTGCACAAGAGCAGAGCATGTGCAAAGAGTGACAGCAGAAGCAAAAGAGCTTAATAGCAAGAGAAATAGCAAAAGAGCAAAGGAATTATTTATTTACAGTTTGGGTAATATTTATAATTTGCTCGAGGCTTGGATTCAGCCAATAGTCAAACACTTGGTCAGCACATTAGCTAATAGCAAAGCATATAGCTAGAATTATGCCCAAACTTGGAAGCACAGCACAAGTATCCCATAAGGTACTCTGTTTAGTCCTGCCACTGGATTGTTTACCCTGGCTTGCGGACACCTGGCCCTTTGTTTACTCAGCTCTGGAAGAGTACACACTGTCTCGGTCCAGAGAGGGAAAGAGACTCAGTACCTTTGAATATTCCCGTTTCATGAAATTAGAGGCACAAACGAGGCCAAAATATCAACAACTAGACTATTTATTACACAAATAAAGTGGATGTTATCAGAAGGAGAGAGAGAGAGAATAGAGAGTAAGAGAGAGGAGAGGGAGTAAGAGAGAGGATAGGGAGAAAGAAGAGGAATTATATTACCACACCCCTTAACCCCCAAGACAGTTTGAATCTGGGGAGGAAGGCTGCTGCAGCTTTGGAAAGGAGGAGATGTTGGGTCTGTGAAGAAAGGCTACTGCAGCTTTGGCATCCTTGTTGGCTGTGCTATCCTCTGAGCAGCCTCTTCAGCTCCATGAGTTCCAGCAGGTGGAACTTAGGACACGGCAAGAGGGCTCCTCTTGGTCTGCTTCTTCCAGGCTACATGGCAATGTCTCTGTCATTTTTCTCTCCTGGTATTCTCTCAGTTTTTCTTCAGAGCAGTATTGTCCAGGTCTTTTCCTCTTCTCCCATGTTTTCCTTCTCCCATGTTTTCCTTCTCCTGTGTTTTCCTTCTCCTGAGACAGTAGTTGCTCAGATCTTTTATACAGTTTTTAGGTATGTATGTTTCAGAGAGTATCGATAGCAGTGGCCTCTGCCCATTATTATTTCCATGGCAGCTGCAGTCTGGTGAGCAATCCTTTATCTATGCACCTTCCAGAGAGTCATTCCAGTAGCCTCTGCCCAATACACATCAGCTATTGTCTGGGCAAGCAACAAAGGTGATTTTATCTTTAAGTCACATCAGGAGAGACAAGATTTAGTCTCTCACACCCAGTCCAGAAGGAAGGGAAGGGGGTGGCTTGAGCAAAACATAGAGGGACAAGTTTTGGCAATATTTGGGGCATAATTCTGGGCATGGGCACTTTTACCACAATGATTGCTCTTGAGTTTTCAATGCATTGAAGTTTTTTCAGTCAATAGCCCTCCAGTTCAAAATATGTGTAAAATGTAAGCTTGTTTCTCTGTATTTCTTGGGGGCTTTTCAATTTTTTTCTGCAGTCCTGATACCCTGAAAGGCTCTACAACTTCCACAGCATGTTCAAATCCCATGTCATGAAAGACTGTTTTTGTTGTTGTTGAACTTAAAGCCTTTTGGATATGTTCATGCACACACAAATGTCAGTGTATGTTGTGGTCCTGTTTGCAGAAATCATCTCTATAACAAGGCTGGAAAATCTGTACACTTGCAGAATAAATGGAAGCAAGAAGATGAAAGCCAATGTCCAGTTTTATGTTACTTACAGTCCTGCTTTCTATTCAACATATACTTAATTGCATTTGTGTAGTTGTTTTTTTTAATTTATGTGATGGCTGACTCAAGAAACTAGTTTGGAACAGAGGAATGGGGCAGTCTGGAGTGAAGAGCATCTCGATATTTCCTTCTTTCCTAGGGGACAGCATGTTCTCCATGGGAGAGCAATGTGCCCTTGTGGCCAAGTGGGCCAGTGTTCAAGCTGGTCTGAATAAAGGTACATTTTCTGTCTCACAGAAGTGTGTTCTCTGGAGGAGAAAGGCATGTTAGGGGTATTGTAGGAATCCATTTTTCCCTTTGCAATCATTAGTGCAGAAATAACAAGAGGTATAGGTAAGCATGTTTCCCTTACTGTCTTGGGAAATAGCAATGCAGATGTCAGTGTTGAGAGCAACAAGTCATCAAATTGTCACCTACTACTCAGTAATGCCATATGTTGTTAAAGGGCAGAATCCCAATATTCAGCTGTTCAGTTCACTGAAGGGTAGGGATATGACATCCACCTGCATTTCCACACACTTCATTTCTAGCCACCTGATCCCCACTGCAGAGCTCAAGCATATGGATTAGAGGGGTTACCAGTCTGCAGAGTTTCAGCTAGTCAGTAGTATGAACTCAGGATAGGGATGTGATCAGAAGGCTAAAACATAGCTGATGACTCTTTTATTCAGGAGAACACTTCTGGGGTAGTAGCCTAACCATTTTCTTTCAAAGGCTATCATCTGATCTCTGATCCTCTTAAAGGTGAGCTAGATGGATCTGGGTGTTCATTCTCCACATAAACACAGTAGGAAAAAAAATTATCTTCCTTCCTGTCTGCCTTGGTGGACTCACATACATGCTCCATTTAAGAAGTCAGGCCCTAAAAATCATGCTGTGTCATGACTGAGGGAATGAACAACCAGTCCATCCCCTTGCAGTTGTCTGCCCGTGAAATATGAAATGATTCATTGCATCAGACACAATGAGAGTACAGAAGACACAATAGATCTAGCCACCAATCAGTTACATTCTTCAGAGTAGGAATATGAATTCTTCCTTAGGTGAACCTCTCAAAGACCCTCTCAAACCCCAACATCTACCACTGACTGTCTCCTTTGGAATTCCTACTGAAGCTGATTGACCATCTCCAGACTTATGCAGGTCCTATGGCTGCTTCAGTGCAGTTTACATTTGAATGTTAAGATGAGCACATAGCACTTTGATCTGCAGATATTAAAGCTGCTTACAGAAGTCTTGAGACTCAAATGGCATTTGCTAGAAATTTCTGAGTGTTTATTCAGATGCTCAGGGATCACTTTGCAATACTGCTAACAGTGGTAACTGTTAGTCTTTCATAGGAAATTCAGCATTTCATCTCCTCTGTTAAATATGTACGAAAAGAAGGATTTACTACAAGCTGATGTCATCATATTTACTTGTCATTCAGTTAACATGCAGTTGTCAGTTTGGCTGGTTGTGTCCTGCTTTATTTTCCATGTACACACTACGTAACTGACAAGACTGTCATTTCAAGAGGTAAAGTTGCTACGATTGCTAGTTTAAAGTGATTTCATGAGCCTGCATTTGCTCTTTTATGACTCTGAAGAGCCAATTCACCTTTGACAATTTCAACTTCACCAACATTTTTTATGATTTGTATTTTATGAGCATGTTGTGCGCAACAGAAAAAATTATTTTATACTTGACATAAAATAGCCATGATCTTATTTATAACATGAGAAATCATATAACCATAGAAGCATAGAAGTATTTTGACTACTTGATCATCAAGTAGAACCATTAAGTACCGCATCACTACTAAACTGTATCTTTTAGTACTATGTACATGTCTCTATGGATGGTGACTCCACCACTTCCCTGGGCAGCTTTACTACCCTTTTGTTCCCAATATCCAACTTAGACTGACGTCCACCTCACTACAACTTCATTTCAGGTAGCAGAGAGAGTGAGAAAGCCTCCCATGAACCTCTTTTTTCTCCAGGCTGAATAACTCCAGTTCCCACAGTTGTGCATCATAAGGCTTGTGCTCTAGACCCCTCACCAGCTTCATTACTCTTTGAACATGCTACAGCACCCCAATGACCTTGCAGTGAGGGCCCAGAAACAACGTAGTATTCAAGGCACAGCCTCATCAGGCTGAATGACCCACCTTGAGTACAGTGGAACAGTCACTTCCCTACCCCTGCCAACTACACTGTTACTGTTACAAGTCAGAATGCTGTCGGCCTTCTTGGCCAGCTGGGCATATTGCAAGCTCATATTCAGGTAGCTGTTCACCAACACCTCCAGGTCGTTTTCTGTCAGGCACATTTCCACTCTGCCCCAAGCCTGTAGTGTTGCATGGGGCTGTGACTCAAGTGCAGGACCCAGCATTTGGCATTTTTAAACCTCATACAACTGGCCTTGGCCCACCAAGCCAACCTGTCCAGATTCCTCTGTGGCATCAATGAAAACAAACAAACAAACAAACAAACAAACAAACAAATACTTTAGCTGTGTTTATTCACAAAGACTACCCTATTTTTACTTTAATCTACCAGAATTTTTAAACTCCTGAAGAAATCCTACTGTGGCAGAATGAGAGAAAGTTCTCCCCCCACACACAAAGAAACCACAGCTAAGTCAGTCGGAGAAGCAGATGAAATAAGCTATATTTACAAGCATGAATGGAATGCAATGAATATGTACACAATATACAGTATTTACAATATATACTGAAATATACAGCAATGAACGTAATACAGAAGACCTCCAGCCACAGGGTCCCCCTGTACCTCCTCTCCCTCCCTACCTCCCCTTTTTCCCAAAAAGGGTTAGAGAGAGAGAGAAGGCAATTAAGGAGAAAATTCTGTTAGCTCAAAGCACGTGCAAGTATTAGTTGTCTTATCTGGTTAGCTTTATTAATTCAAGGTCGACTTCATCCAGCAGCTGTTGCTTCAGAGAGAGTGAAACAGACACAGGAACAGAGAGAAACAGACTGAACTGACTCAAACTGAACTGAAACTTAAAAGTTGCATTCTACCAATCTACCAATGAAATTGGTTTAGAGTATCTTTGTTTTTCAAAACATTCAGCCAGAGTGTTCCAGCCACTGTCCCTTTCTTAAAGGCACAGCCTAGAATGGTCACAATCCATCCCTTCTAAACAATTTCATTGGCTGTCCATACTGTCCATCCAATCTAAAACAATATCTACAGTTTGTAAGCAAAGTTCATAGTCCATTCAGGCTATCCTCAGATGTAGATGATTCAGAAGTCCAAAAAAATCAGGAAACGAGAAAAAATGGAAAACAGTTTGTCTCTTTGCAGACGAAGCAGAGAAAAGGGAAAATGGGGAAACAGGGACTCTCAGTTGACTCAGGGCTTTCAGGGTTCTCAGGGTTCGTGCACCATAGATTCCTCATGGATTCTTCCTTTGGGCGTGATGTAGCTGTACAACACTCTGAAATTAAACTCTTTCAGCTAAAGTTAAATTTCTTTGTGGAATACACTGAATTTCACCATTCTCTTACATTACCCAATAAGTGTGACCCGACCTTCAGCTGAAACCACCCCTCAGACAGGTTTAGCCTGTATTTAATTTCCTATCGCATAGCATCACTTTGCAGAAAGTACACTCTGGATTGTATTTACCTATTAAATTAGTGGTACCATGCAAACAAAAGCAATATCAACACAAGTAGGTAAGAATGAAGAGCCATGTGCTGTGGCAATTCCGTGAGGGACAGAAGCAGTTATAATGAGGAGTAAGAATGACATACTGCTACATATGTTTGCAATGTGAATTAGAATGAGCTATCACCTTTTCACGCATCTGGTTGAAACTGCAGTTCCCTAAAGGCGGGGTAGCTTGGGGGGATATTTTCCCCCCCCATACAGATAAAACATATTTCACAACAGCAACAACAAGTTTGTACCTGACAGAAGTAAATAATCTGAAATTTTATTGATAAAAATAAATCCATAAAACCCATCACTATTTTCTCAAATAATCATCTATTACTCAGTGATTCCAGTTCACAACCTTACCATATTAGATCAGAAGTTTTGGTATTTCTCCTGAGACTATTGCATTTAATGTAAAATAATAAAAAATAAAGTCACAGAATACAGTCATGCCTTTGAAGTCTGGTGGCTAAGACCTGAAGGTGAACAATATCCTTTCTGCACTTGCACCAATGAATAGCTAGCTATCCAATACAGAAAAATACCAGAAGGGTGGCACAAGAATATCTCTGCTCAGAAGGGGACTGAATGTTTGCAATATGCTGGGTGACTTATTCTAACAACAGGATTTTTGAATAATAGAGAGAATAATGCCACCTATTGTGAAATTATGCATTCATCCATTTTCCTTTAACTGCAAAAATGACACCTTTTTTTTTCCCCCCACATTATATGATGCTAAATTCTGATCTTGTCAGGGATAAAAAAGAACTAAATCTGGTTTGATGTAAACCTAAACTTCATCATTATCCTGCTGAAATATATATTATTCATGGGTGTAATGCTTTCATTTCTATAGACAAATATTTACACAGACCCAATGTGTGTGCCAGTGAATGTTTGCTCATTTCATTCTACACAAGTATCTCTTTGCAGATGTAAATGTGTATTTTGTAGACATAGTCTGAAGGTTTGCTTTTGAAAACTGTCCTAGAAGATGGTGGCAGATGTAATTGCAGAATTTAGGTCAGGATAATAAACCTAAAACAAGAGTAAGACAGGAAGTATTAATAAGCACACAACTATGAGAGTCATTTTTTAATGAAATGTAGTGACTTACATTTGCAGGAAGATAGCTGCTATATGGTAGATACAAATTCTGCCAATGAATTTACCTGCATATATACCTGTGTAGCAACCTCACAGCTGCAAGCAGCCAGGGAAGTTAGATGCTGAAGTATTGAAAATGGATGCATAATTCCCACACTGAAAGGAAGACTGGTACTTCTGGATAATTTAGGCAGATGTGGTAGATTGAATTTTCCCCCCAACATTAACTTTGCCAGACCAACTCAGTTAGAAGCAAATGAAGCTGTATTTACAAGCCAAATCTACACTCTATAATGGAATGCAATGAATATGTACAAATATACAGTATTTTCAATATTTACAGATATTTCCAATTAAAAAACAGCACAAGGATCCCCCTGGCCAAGGACCAGGGGGAGTGTGGTGAAGGCACATTATGCACAGATATTGAATCTTGTCCCAGCATGTGGACAAATTCCCCTCTTCATGAGGGAAACAAAAGCCAAGGCATTATTCAGGCCAGCACGGACCCCTGCACACACCCATCACCTGGGATGCTCGTGTGATTACCAAGTATGGGCATAATTCTAGCTCCATGCTTTCTATAGGCTGAAGCCAGTTGTTTACAAGAGTGCCCATTGGTCAAATCCAGCCTTGAGGAACCCATAAGTATTACCCCAGTTGGTAAACAAGTTGCCCCCTCTTTCACTTTGTCTCTCTCCTTGCTCGAGGGGACAACACTTGAGCCATAGCCTCTGCCATTGAGCTCCTTGCTATTGAGTCTTCTCTCATACATGCAACCATACTAGAAGCCTCTGCATGATGAGAAGAAGCCCGTATCCAGGCAGGCCCATTGAGCCTTGGCCCTGAGAATTATCTCTGGAGGAGGGACCTTTGCTGAGCCTGAGAAGCCCAGTGTTGTTACAGCCAGTCACATCGACTGGAAGAGCCCACCATGGCTCCAGAGGACTGGACCCCCAAGGGTAAGATCTGCCTGACTGTTGGGGGAAAAGGATTTAGACTTAAGCAACTGACTGACACTATGTGTCAGTGCTGCTCCAAGCCCTGTAGACCTCAAGGAAGACCTGGAGCACTCCTCCAAACCTGGGACCACTCTGAGAGTCACGCTGCTCCTTTGAGTCAAGTAAACAGGAAGCCGCCACTTCACGTAGCCATGCTTCTTCCTTGGGGCCGCTCCATGCCAGCCCCAGAGCCCATTGCAGCAGGGTCTAGCCCCACCTGCTGCCATGCCAGATTGGAAGCCTCCAAGCCCGCCTATCAGGAACTGTCACCCCCACCCTGTCGTGCGAGCTGACCACAAGGACTGACTCCGAGAGCCAACCCCGTCCCAGGACCCGCCCTACCAGCCCTGATGGCCCTGCTGGGCTGACCCCACAGGACCGCTCCCTATCGTCTGGAGGTGATGGACTGAATTTAGGGAGTAGAACCTCAAGAAATGCTCAGCTGATAGAAGGAAATGTTTTAGCTTTTGTAGGCCACAAACCTTGGGACCAAACTGCAGCTGTGTAGAGAGAAAAAAGTATTTAGCTAATTACCAACGACCATTGTGACTCAGGGAAGCCACACAACAACCTGAGAATTAGAGCTGGTAAACATTGCAATAGAGTCTTTTTTCTTCTCTCTGAACTTAGATAAGAGATGCGTGATCGTTTGTCTTTTGTCTAACACCTGTCTGAGCCTTGTCAAGGGATGTGTGCTCCCTGGCATTTTCTCGGCAGCCAATCATGAATCTGTAACTGTCGCACGGACACATCTAATAACCAATCACAAGTTGCTTTTGATTATGTTAGCCTGCATAAAGAAAAGACTTTGTACAATTAAGTAGACACTTTGCTTGCATCAAGCTTTGTCTCCATCTCTCAATCACGGTATGGAGGGAACCTGCCAAGTACTGCAAGGGAACCTGCTTGCCAGCTAAGTCTAGGTTCTGTCTCCTCTCCACTGCTGTGGAGAGGACAGCCACCCAGCACTGCCATTCAGACCAGCCTAGGGACCAGACCACCAACAGTAGTCTGCTGGAACCCAACATCACTGCAAATAGCAGCTACAAAGTATCTTTCACATGCTTTCCATCCACTAACACTCAGTTCAAAGCATCTGTGCCTAGCAGAGTAATCTCTGATGCACAGCAATATCACAGTATATAGTTAAGTAGCCGCCTGCATCCTGTTGAGTCACCATCTAGTGGCCAAGCAGCGGAACTGCACCCTTCATTATATAAATATAGAAAACGATTCTGTAAATATTCCAATTGCATTCTAATTATAATACTAAGCCAATTATGGAATGTATTTCATGAATGTGCACTAGAACATGTATATAAACTAGTGATTCATTGGTTATTAATAATGTTGATAATTAAAATAATATTTTCATAAGTCATATTTCATGTTAATAAATTAATAACATCTTCATCACCGTAATGGCGCAGCGAGCAGGGTGCACAGCTGTGAAATATTTCCATAACTTGGGATACAAAATTACAGCTCCAGACTTGGAGTGGGCAAAACTAAATTGTAAAAATCTAGATTGCATTTTCACAAAGCTAAGCGAACACAGCAGCGAACACACTGTCCTACTGGCATCTTGTATCATACAGATGCAGAAGGAAATTAATTTTTTTGACCAAAAGGATTCCCAATTGGAAAGGGAACTGGCAAAGTCAGAGGCACAAAGCCAGAGACTTCATTATTTGTTTGAGCTGCACATAAAAGAGACCATGTCTGCATTCAAGGCTCAATGGCAATCACATGCTACCTGCAAAGTAGTCAGGGCACATGATCCACTAAAGCCAGACTCTCTTATTCTGCCTGTTCCAGCTGACAAACAGAAGCCAGCTGACTTTGATTCAGCAGCTGCCCAGCATCAGCACATGAGCAATATTAGCTCACCCACACCAGACAGGTCAGCAACTACTACATCAGTTCAGCAAGCCAAACCAGGCTCCACATCACCAGGTAATGATAACAAAGCCACCAGCTTCAACCAGCAATGAATCCCCACAAAGAAGGCAAGATTCAACTTAGCATTGCTAGATGACTCCCAAGCCAGCAGAGGATCAAGCTTCCCACAGCATGGCAGACTAAGAGGTAACCAGGGAAATAGAAGCTCCTGCAATAAGGTAACCAAGCCAGCTTGTTTTCAACAAGACAACAGGAACTGTCTGTGAACAAAGCGTATTCCTTTTCATCATCAGAAAGGTCATTGTAAGGAGGAGCTTCCTTGGCAAGAGTTACTCTCTCCTCTAGAAGTTTTGTACAGTTAATGCCTGAAAGGAAGAGCTAGTTAGAAGGGAGTTTTCTGAGATTGTACACAGACCTAATTGCAAGTAGGCTGGATATTATAATGTCGCCTTCAGTCAGAGACCAATAGAATAATGACATATATGCATATTTAGCTGAGATGCTGTATAAGCTGTGTATCCAGGCAATAAAGTGAAGCGTGCTTATAAATCGTATTGATTGCTGCTGTCTTCCCTCGCTGCTCCCAACATCTGGCGCCTGAACAGGGACAAACCAGGGGGAACAGGGATAGACCCCCGACGTGGGATAGGAGACCTTCGGAGACCCTTCCACTGTTGTGGTGGTGTGGCAAGCCCGGAAAAGCATCAATTAGCAGCAATCGAAGGGCAAAAGTGCAACTCGATGCTGGCGTAGGGAGTTGGTACCGTGACTGAGCAGGAATTAAGCTCACTGTCTGGGTAAGGGCTGCTGTCGGCTTCCAGGGTTTAAAGGCTGCACTAAGGGATGGAAAGCGAAGTAGCTCTTAATTTACTTAAAAGTTTCCTTGAGAAACGCAGAGTAGAGGATGTGGATTTAAAGAAGCATCCTGAACATTTATTGCAGTTTGGTAAAGAGAATGGTCTTTTTAAATCGTCAGAGGATGTGTTTAGTGTTGATGTATTGGAGAGAATATGGAAACAAACTGTGGGACTTGGTCATAAATGGTGACAAAACTGCTGTAAAGCTGCAAAAGCCATGGCGAGAATGTGTAATCTGTATTAAAAAAATATAACCTAGAACAGCGGAAGGCTGCTGCAGTTACAGCAAATTTGTCAGGACGAGAGGCAGCGCCAGTTGTACCTGAATTCCAACCAAACGATGTGTTAGAAAAGGAAGCAAATCTCACCAGTGCCTGGTGAGCGGCCGGGGAGAGGCACGGCGAAGAGTGCCGCGAAACAGAAGATGCTGTGCTAAACGCCCTCCAAACTGTCCTCTCCGTGAGAGGTATTACTGACGATTCTGGGATTTTGAAAGGGCTATTAGCCTGGGCCCGGAATCATGATTTTATCCCCACAGCAACCGAAGCTTTCACTTCCGAAGCATGGGACAAAACTGGAGCCCAGCTGTGGGATGAGGTGCTAAATAGTTAAAAAGAAGCTTATCACTATAGCACCATGTGGCGAACCGTCACACACACCACGTTTACCAGCCACCACCCCAGCAGGGAGGAAGTGATAAAAAGGCAGCAAAACTTGTGTTTCAGCGTGTTTGATCCCCTTCATCAACATCTTCCTCTAATATCGCCAGCGACAGCTCGGATTCGAAAGACAAAAACACCGACGCTAAGAAATCAAACAGTGCCAACTTTGTTTCACAGCCCCTCTTAGAAAAAATGGAGTGCTTGGAGGCTCGTGGTTACGGCATTTTTATGACCGCACCCCTCCCACGAGCCCCGACGGCCCCCATGAGCCCCAGCAGCACCAACCGAGGTGGCACCGAATGACGCAGCACTGACCATAGCGGTGGCCCCGGTAGCTCCCACAGCAGCAGCCACGGCAGCGGCCCCAGTGCCCCCCCTTCCCCCCATGCAGTCACCCTCTCCCCCCTCAGCGACTTCAGCTGCACTACACCCCCCTCCCGCCTCCTACAACCCAGACATTGTCAGCAGAAAACATCACTGTGATAAACTGAAAATTCTTCTTTTAACAGAATAACAGCATTAATAAACTTCCTCTTGTTAGCTGAAATGCTGGAATGCAGGAAGGGGGAGAGGAGTTGGCAGACAGCCTTTTGCATAGATAAGGAATAACAGGATTTTTCAGTAATTTACTTCTGTTAGACAAGATGATCTTTTGTGTAAGATAAAGGACATCTGGATGATATGTATGTTTCTGTTATTTTTAGGTAGATGACCTTTGTATAGATAGGAAGCATCTGGACTCTTTCTGTGAAATATTAACATACCTCTGTCACTTCAGATAGATAACTTTTTGTATAAAGGTTTGTCCAAAACCTTCTGAAGACACACAGGTCTTTTGAAATGATTCTACCTGTGTCGGGCGCCTAAATAGAAGCATAATACAAGAAACTTACTGAGTCTCTTGTGTCTTTCTCTAAGTCAACTGCGATGGAGGCTACAATCGAATTCCGATGGGATGATAGTGTAAGGGATCAGGAGGTGGGAGGGACAGGGAACTGGCCTGCTGCACCAGTGGACCCCCCCTTTTCTGGTATGACTCTAGTCTACCAAAGATCTGTTCTGATTTAAAGCAACAGTGCTAATTTAATCATTTCTGATTGTAATGTCTTTCAGAGATTTGTTATTTAAAGTTTCACTAAGTTTTCCTCGTAAGCATAATGAATGGTGAACATTTTGGTATTTACAGGTACTTGGTACATAGTAATTACAGTAAGGTGTATGTACTTAGTAATGAGTTCAAGTTGTAAGATTTTCTTTTGGTTCGAACCTTCTTAGTTGTGTGCCTAGGCATTTCAAAGGAGCTCCAATGAAGCCTTTTTTGCTCTGTCTGTTTGCCTGCAAGTTTTCTGTCTGTGAAGCTAGAGCCTGGCCAGATCTACCTTTACAGATTAAAGAAATCTTGCTACCATTAAACAATTCATTATTTTTGACCATCCTAGAGAAAATAAAGATGAAACATACCACTAAAGCAGATTGTAAAAGACAGTGCTTAGGATTGCATTTGTGTCTTAATCTCTGTGTGCAATGTGTTCAGGCATAATCAAGTCTTCTCTGTCAATAAGAAGAGTGAAATGTAAAGATTGGAACTATTACAATCTTAGTTCTTCTTTATAATGTTTGCTATCTTTGACCATGTATTATGCCAACTCTCTTAGAACAGTCTAATTAGCTCAACTTAAGTATTGGGCCCCTCAGTTTAGGAAGGATGTTGACTTGCTGGAACGTGTCCAGAGAAGGGCAACAAGGTTGGTGAGGGGTTTGGAACACAAGCCCTATGAGGAGAGGCTGAGGGACCTGGGGTTGCTTAGCCTGGAAAAGAGGAGACTCAGGGGTGACCTTATTGCTCTCTACAACTACCTGAAGGGAGGTTGTAGACAGGCAGAGGTTGGTCTCTTCTCCCAGGCAGGCAGTACCAGAACAAGAGGACACAGTCTCAAGCTGCGCCAGGGCAGGTTTAGACTGGATGTTAGGAGGAAGTTCTATACAGAGAGAGTGATTGCCCATTGGAATGGTCTGCCCGTGGAAGTGGTGGAGTCATCTTCATTGGAGGTGTTCAGGAGGAGACTTGATGGCGTGCTTGGTGCCATGATCTAGTTGTTTGGGTGGGTTGGATTGGTTGATAGGTTGGATGCAATGATCTTGAAGGTCTCTTCCACCCTGGTGTATTGTATTGTATTGTATTGTATTGTAAAGCAGGACACTGGTAGCTATAAACACAGAAAACTCTGGGAATAACAGGACACACACACCTGCATCAACAACCTTGCGTGTTATTAGTAGTTTGACCAATAATCTATGATAGTGCAATGTGTGGTCACTTGTGGGGAATCTTTTTGATCTGTGGTGACAGAGCATGGCAGGGAATACCAAAAAATGCCTATGGAGGTCCGTGTTATCTGGGTAGGTTTACCCTATTTGCCCCTCGACATCAGGATTAGCTAAATATCTCTGCCGCACTGCAACATTGACAAAAACAATCCTAGCTCCATCTGGATAGAAGTTGTAAAGATGATATAGCTTTGTGGTCAGCTACAGCAAATATCTTTGCTTCTCTTTTTATTCCTGGTCTTGCTGCTAAGCAGGCTTTAAAGCAAATTGAGAAATTGGCTTGTTGGTCAGCTAAACAGGCTAATGTTACTACTGAAATTTTAGATAAATAGCTTTTAGATCAAAATAGTTTAAGGCATGCATATTTACAGAATAGAGCTGCTATTGATTTTTTGCTTTTAGCTAATGGTCATGGCTGTAAGGATTTTGAAGGCATGTGTTGTTGTAATTTGTCTGATCACAATCAATCAATTTATAAAAGGATTGCTTGGTTGGAATATCATAATCAATTGTTAAAAATGTAAACCCTTTTGATCAATGGTTTCAATCTTGGTTTGGAAATATGTCTCCTTGGTTGTTAGGTCTGCTTAAGGAAGGTTTACGCTGGATTGGTATTGTTTTATTGATTTTGCTTGTTTTGCATATTGCATATGGATGTATCATGCAAAGTGTGAATGAGGTAACATCTCGAGCTTTCCTTGTTCAGAAGAAAAAGGGGGGAATTGTTGGAGAATGGCTTAAATCTAAGGGACATGATTCTGTGGAACAGCTACTTGAACGGAATGTGTAGGCTGTACTCCATCTTGTTGTTTACTGCCCATAGTTAGCTGACATGCTGATGCTGCAAGGTCACCGTGGCCTTGTAGCTGTTCTTGCAGCTGTGTTTGTAAGATAACAGGATGGGAAAAGAAGAGCTAGTTAGAAGGGAGTTTTATGAGATTGTACACAGACCTAATTGCAAGTAGGCTGGATATTATAATGTCGCCTTCAGCCAGAGACCAATAGAATAACGACATTTATGCATATTTAGCTGAGATGCTTTATAAGCTGTGTATCCAGGCAATAAAGTGAAGTCTGCTTATCAATCATATTGATTGCTGCTGTCTTCCCTCACCGCTCCCAACATAGAACCTTTACCTTTGAACACCCAGTTTAAAATTGGCAATTTAGGAGCTAGAAGAAGTTGTGACTCAGTTCCAATTACTTCAGAAGCAGCTTTTACTCCTTCATAGGCAGCTAGAATCTCTTTCTCTGTTGGAGTATAATTTGCCTCTGAACCTCTGTAGCCGCAACTCCAGAAACCAAGAGGATGTCCATGTGTCTCACCTGGAGCTCTTTGCCACAAGCACCAGGTTGGACCATTGTCACTTGCAGCTGTGTACAAAATGTTTTTAATGTCTGGACCAGTTCAGACAGGTCCCAGACCCATTGCTTGGACTAATTCTTGCTTTATCAGGTCAAAGGCTGTTTGATGCTCAGGACCCTACTGGAAACTGTTTCTCTTTTGAGTCACATCACAGAGAGTGCAATCTGACTGTATCCAGGAATGTCCAGTATCCAAAATCCCACTGTACCTAAGAAATGTAGGGTTTCTTTCCTGTTCATGGGATTTGCCATGGTAGAGACTCTCTTTACCACATCTACTGGAATGTGAGAGTGACCATCCTGCCACCGCACTCCCAGAAACTGGATCTCCCTGGCAGGTCCATTCACCTTGTCTCACTTAATGGTGAAATCTGCATTCAGGAGAATGTCAATGATTTTGTTACCTTTCTCAAAGACTTCTTCAGCAGTTTTACCTCAGACGATGATATCATCAATGAACTGGATGTGTTGTGGAGCACCACCTTTCTCCAGAGCATCATGGATCACTGTATGACACGTACTTGAACTGTGAACCCAGCCCATTGGCAATCTGTTAAAAGTGTACTGGACTCCTTTCCAGGTGAAGGTAAACTGACGCCTGCATTCCTCTGCTATGGGAATAGAGAAGAAAGCATTAGCAATATCTGTGGCAGCATACCATTTGGCCTCTTAAGATTCCAGCTCATATTGGAGTTCCATCATGTCTGGTACTGCTGCACTCATAGGTGGAGTTACTTCATTCAGGGCACGGAAGTCGACTGGCAGACTCCAGTCTCCATTCTGCTTTCACACAGGCCACACTGGACTGTTGAAAGGGGAATGAGTTTGCTGACCACATTCTGACTTTCCAACTGACAAATAAGATTGTGAATGGGCAACAAAGAGTCACAGTTGGGTTCTGTACTGTCTGTGATGCAGTCTGAGAAGCAACTGGCAACTTTACATCCTCTACCTCAGGATGTCCAACAACGGCAGATTTCATCAGAAAGCTCAGGTCTAATAGACAGCTTCAATTTTTCTCCATCAAATTCTACAGATGCTACTCCAAAAGCCCATTTGTAACCCTTAGGGACTTTGAAATGCCCTTCTCTCAGAAAATCAATTCCCAAAATACACGGTGCTCAGGTCGGGTCACAACAGTATGCTTCTTCCACTGTTTACCAGTTATACTGATATCAACCTCTACCTTAGTTAACTCTTGAGATCCACCAGTGACTCCCAGAATAGTTATAGGCTCTGATCCCTAATAATTTGATGGCATTATGGTGCACCGAGCTCCTGTGTCAACCAAGGCCCTGTACTTCTGAAATTTTGAAGTGCCAGGCCACTGGATGTACACATCCCAATAGATTCGGTTGTCTCGATTATCCTTCTCCTCCCCCTGGCAGGAGGCAGGGCACACCTAATTGCATGTGCAGTTAGCACAGCGTCCAATGTCAGACATAGAATCACTGTTGGAGCTATTAGAGTTGTTCTGGGAAACTGTGGAAGTAAGAGCTACCCTTCTGGTATTGCTACCTCTGCCACTCTGCAGTTCCCTTAATCTCCTGAAAAGACCAGAAGTTGGTTGACCATCCCATTTAATCATGTTCTCACCAAACTGATCACGCAGAGTTATCCAAATACTCCCATGAGATTGCCTCCGTTGTCTGTTTTGGTTTGCCCTGTTTTGGAATGGCCTTCTTGGAGGATGTCTGTTTCTAACAGCTGAAACTTGTATCCATCTGGAGGAAGAAGAATTGGAATTATCTCCTGGTGCCATTTTGGATAGGGAGGCTTTAAGTTCCTCCTTCAGGTCATTCATGCAATTCTCAATTTTTCCAGACAGAGTTTCAAGGCTGAAACCAAAGAAACACTATCCTCCAGTTGTCTCATTTGGTCAGTGAAATGGCCAACTGTAGGAGGCGTTCCACCATAATTTCTTGCCAAAATTCTGCTTTCCAGAATAGTAGCATAATTAGTAGGAGCAAGTTTGATGAACTTTTTTGCAAGACCTGTTCCCACAGGAATTTCACCAGGATTGAGAGTTGTGTGGTCTCCATACATCACTTCTCTCACAGCAAACTCTCTCAAGCACTTAATTCCTTCATCCATGGTGTTTCAAGGCTTAGGGTTCCATGGAAGATCATCTCCAGATGGGTGCCTCACAGGAGCTGCCAGTAGAAGGCG
Source organism: Colaptes auratus (assembly GCA_015227895.2). Classification (NCBI taxonomy): domain Eukaryota; kingdom Metazoa; phylum Chordata; class Aves; order Piciformes; family Picidae; genus Colaptes; species Colaptes auratus. The sequence goes on along the minus strand of CM026897.1, from coordinate 78,321,747 downwards.
TGTCCACAGAGAAACCTTACCAAAACACCTGCCTAGATGTCTGTTTATCTTTCAAGAGGGTTCCAAGATTAGACGCTGACTTGTCCCCCACTACTAAAGCAGGGGTTCCCGTATTGTAAAACCCACCTAGCCATGTCAGAATTGGCTCATTCTCTCCTCTAATGTAATCCTTTCTTACATGCCTAATTTCCTGCCTGGGTGCATTAGCTGCTTGAATGCATCTTCATCTTAATCAACCACATCCTCTTGAAGATGCTGTCCCCACAGTCCTGCTGCTACTCTCTGTAGGACCTCTTTAAGTTCAGAAACACCTCTGTTAGCTCCTGACTTACCAGAGCCTGTATTCTGCCCTGCATCTCCACTATCCAGTGATGGTCTCAATAATTCAGCTTTACCTTTAAGGCAAACTTTCTCTCCATTTTCAGAAGGATCCTTTTTAACAGAAGGTCCCTGAGAGCAGAGGGATCTTGCTGGCTTTGCTGTTCTTCTGCCTCTGCATCTGCCTTGTGTCTGCCTCTTTTATCCAAAGATATGATCTGTTTAATTGGAGCTGCATTCGAATTTACAGCAGAGTTTTCAGAAGCAGAAGGGGTTTGTAAGGAAACAGCATCAGCGGGTGGATTTTGGGATCCAGTGGCTGCTTCCTGACTCGCTTCCGTTCCTGCTGCTGCAGGCAGAAGTTTCCTCAGAAGTTTCTTCAATGGCTGTCAGTGAAGCCACGGCCGTTGACGCTGCCGCTGTGGGCTTGGTCTGCCCCTCTGATGGCTGAACACCAGAACTGCAGCTGTTTTCACTCAGCTGCTTTCCCCATTAACTCCTGTCTTCCTGTTTCTCCCTGTTTGCCCGGTTTTTCCTGTTTCTGTGTCTTCCTCATCACTAGAAATTTCTGCATTTGAGTTAGAATTAGACCTACAATGTCTACATCTGCTTCATCTGAAAATAGAACACTTATTTGCTTCACGTATCTCTCAGAACAGTGCCATTAATAAAAAACACATAAATTATTACCAATAACAGAATCACACATAGAAAATAAATCATTTTTGGATCCCAGCTGCTCACATAGCTGTCTACAACAGGAATGCTGAATTCTAATATCTCTGCAGGAACAGTAACAATCACATTATCATATCTTTTAAGCCAAAGAAATCCCAAGCAGCAATCATACAGCATTTGCAGCTTGTATTTAAACCAAAGGGACAGTTTATATGCCAAATATCTTCCCAGCTTATCTAACATCGGAGCTAACATCAGAGCTACAGACCACCTATACAGAATCACCATTAGAGTGGAATATATCAAATGCCACAAAACCCAAAATAGCTTCATTTTGCTTCCTTAATCTCACCAGGATTTAATCAATCAAGCAATTGCCCCACATTGAATAGGGACCAATTATTTTTTGTAATGTGGTGGGTTGAAGTTTCCCCCTAACATTAATTTTGCCAGAACAACTCAGTAGAAGTAAATGAAGATGTATTTACAAGCAGAATCTACACTGTATGATAGAATGCAATGAATATGTACAAATATACAGTATTTACAATATTTACAGGTATTTACAGATATTTACACATATTTACAATTAATAAACCCCACAAGTACCCCTCTGGCCAAGGACCAGTGGAAACTACTAGTTTCTCCCTCCCCCCATCTTACCACCATGTACAAAAGGGACAAGAAAAACGAGCAGAGAAGTTAGACTTAGCCAAAGTCAACCAAAAGCATGTTATCTCTCCTGAGTGATGCAAAACAGGAGAGAAGATGAGGGGAGGGGAGGGGAGGGGAGAGGAGGGGAGGGGAGGGGAGTTCTACCAGTGAGATTGTATCTTTACAGACTTGATTTAGGTCCTCAGCAGATGGAGGAGGTCACTAACATGTTCCTCCTCTCATGCTCAGCTTTAGAAAGTGGATAAAGCCCAAATGCACTGAGTAGTTTAGGCAATTATCCTGTCCCTGATAGGAGCTACTTAGAGATTCAGTAGATGGAGAGTACTAAAGATCTTGGCAGTACATACAGAGGTAATGCACCCTCCTTGCTAGTGCTTACAAGGCCAGGAGAACAGTGTATGCTCAGGCTGACTTTAAATGATATGAGTGACAGAAGCCTAGTGACCAGCGTGCAAAGCGTGGTCTATGTGAAGGAAGGGACAAGCATAACTGCTGCTCCTAGAAGCCCCTTTCTGGTTGTAGTGGGTTGGGAAACCAGTTCTCCCACCACAGGCAAAAGAAAGACTCAGACAAATGGATTGCAAAAAATATGGTGGGAGGTTTAAATGGAAAAAAACAATGAAAGTTTTACAGAAAACCACAAGCACCGTGACAAGGAGAGAGAAATCCCAGAACATACTCAAGAACGTCCCATTCCCAGTTGGGAGTACACCCAACCCCCACCCCCAGGGCTCTTTCTTCCTCCCGCAACCCAGCCTTGGGCCTGGGCAGGCCCAAGGGAAGCGGCTCACACCATTTTACCTAGGTAGCAGTGGGGGGACAAAAGAGGAAGTGAAGACCTCACACTGATGTTTTATAGAGGAGCAGAGAATTGTGGATGAAATACCTGGTTTCCTGTGACCTCCCAGTGGGCTGGACCCTTTTGGGACCTCCCAGGTGTGGTCTGTGCAGTAGCATCTGGGCCAGCACCCAGCCTAAACCACCACACTCATGCATCTCTACCATACAGTGGGCAGTTAGGGCAGGCATGCCTGTCTGGTCTCAGCTCTGCATCTTCACAGTTTTAGCAGGGATAGTTATGAGGTAATAGGCTGGATCTTTCTTCCAAGTTTTCTTATTTGAAATGTGGGCTATAAATCTAAACTGATACCCCAACTACTTTCTGATTGCTCTGAGTTTAAAGTTTAGACATACCAAGATAGTAATTTTCAAACATTCACATTTTATGAAAAAATAATACCATTATAAATGTTGAGTGTTTCCAGTTCTAATATTTAGTTTAATTGATGCTAACTTTTCTGGTAAGAGAGAGAAGGCACATGTCCTGTTCCACTTTTCTGTAACATGTATTTTTAGGCCATTATATTTAAAACACTATAACATGGTGAGATACTGATATTTAGAAGACCACTGAAAAAAATCAACCCTAAGTAAGTGGTGAGGGGGGCATCTAGTACCGTTTTTACAAGTGTTTTCTATGCATGGCCAGTAGAAATTAGGCCTTTTTCAGCCTACTTTGGCACTGAAGTGCCCACTGAATGTCCAGTGTAGCTTCATAGATAATGGTTACTGCATTGCCTTTGAAGTTAGGAAGCCATTCATGTTACTGTTCATGCTGTACTTTCATGTGTATCTTTGGCTTGACTGCATACTGAAGGTATTCACTGAGCATGTTCCATATTCACTGGTAATATTTCTACCTCAGATGACTTTGTAAAAGACAGTTTAAAAGACATTTTTTTCTACATTAAAGCAGTAGTTTCCTAATGTTCCCAGTTCTATATTATTTATTGATGCCAATCCTATCACAGTATCATCAAGGTTGGAAGAGACCTCAAAGATCATCAAGTCCCACCTATCGCCCAAGACCTCATGACTGGACCATGGCACCGAGTGCCACATCCAATCCCCTCTTGAACACCTCCAGGGACGGTGACTCCACCACCTCCACGGGCAGCCCATTCCAATGGCGAATCACTCTCTCAGTGAAGAACTTTCTCCTCCCCGTAAGCCTAAACTTCCCCTGGTGCAGCTTGAGACTGTGTCCTCTTGTTCTGGTGCTGGTTGCCTGGGAGAAGAGACCAACCCCCTCCTGGCTACAACCACCTTTCAGGTAGTTGTAGAGAGCAATGAGGTCTCCCCTGAGCCTCCTCTTGTCCAGGCTAAACAACCCCAGCTCCATCAACCTCTCCTCGTAGGCTTTGTGCTCCAGGCCTCTCGCCAGCCTTGTTGCCCTTCTCTGGACACGCTCAAGCATCTCAATGTCCTTCGTAAACTGAGGGGCCCAGAACTGGACACAGTACTCAAGGTGTGACCTAACCAGTGCTGAGCACAGGGGCAGAATGACTTCCCTGCTCCTGCTGGCCACACTATTCTTGATGCAGGCCAGGATGCCATTGGCCTTCTTGGCTGCCTGGGCACACTGCTGGCTCATGTTTAGGCAGCTGTCAATCAGTACCCCCAGGTCCCTTTCTGTTTGGCTGCTCTCCAGCCACTCTGACCCCAGCCTGTAGCTCTGCATGGGGTTGTTGTGGCCAAAGTGCAGCACCCAGCACTTGGATTTGTTGAATGCCGTCATGTTGCACTCTACCCATCTGTCCAGTCGGTCGAGGTCTCTCTGCAGAGCCGTTCTGCCCTCTACAGATCAACATCTGCTCCAAGCAAGAACTCATAATTAGTGATGAGTAGCCAATGCTCATGTCCTTTATTCTGTTAAACCATGTGCAAAGATTAACCTAGTTCACTTTTCAGGAGATTTAACAAAAGTTCAGGTTTTTCTAAATATACATGTAATGGAGCAGTACAGTCAAGGGGACAGATTCATTTCTTCTATGCTTGCAAAGAATATGGCTCAGGCACCCAGCAAGTTATGTAAAACTCTTGGAGGCAGTGTCCCAGATCTTTTGAAACTTCTTAACTGATGTATTTTGCCAAACTAACAACTAGATCAGGTGTTTTGCAATTCTGAAAGTTAAGCCAATTACTGTGATACTAACTGATCACATACCCTTTCTTAATTCTGTTGGCAAGGTTTTATGTTTCAATAAAGGAAGAAGGGTGCAAGTATTCCAGGCCTAAAGACAATAATGGCACGGTGCCAGTGCAAGGAAAACCAGGATTTCCCTGAATTGTAAAGACGTTTTCTAAAGTATCAGAGAGAAGATACATACCAAATACGTGCTTAGTGAACCATCTGTGAAGAAAGTATTAGGCTAATCATAAGTTTTGATTTAGGACGGCTATTTTTCATGATGGCATTCATTGTCTTGTAGTATTAGCTTAATAGTATTAAATAAATAGACACACCACATTAAAAGTACACATCATGCTAATTCAAAGGGGAGGGAAATAAAAAACGAAGCATTAAATTTGGAAATTAGACATACTGGAAAACTGGAAAATAATTCACAGTAATTCTCAGTAAAAAATATGACTCAAGTAGACTCAAGACATGCTAGATAATGAAAACTTCCAAGGAGAAAACCAAGAAATTTGTATCTGAAATTTGTTCTTTAAATATAATTTGGTCTGCCCAGCTGCTATAACAGTCTTGCATTTCAGTGTAAATGGATTATGTAAATATGTTTATCACATTAATATGTTCTTGTGTTTTTGACTTAGACATTGAGTGAAATAGGCAAGAAGATTCAGAACAGGAGACTACCTACTTCTTACAGAAAGCAAATGATAAATTTAGGTTTCTATAGTTGCCTGGCCTCTTAGGAATCTCCAAAATTAGAATTACTCAGTAACAATATTGTATAATTCTTGAAATAGCCTGTGCTAAGCAGTCCTCCCTTTACATACATTTTACTAAAGAGAACCCCTCTCTTTTTTGGTTACAAGAAAAAAATGAAAGAATAAGTACGGTGATGAATTTTAAGATGTTAGCAACAATAAGTATTTAACTCTGTATGAATAATTGATAATGAATAAACATGAATTTACTGCTAGCTTTCCCCAAAAAAAAAAATTCTTGCATGCAGGAATATTTATTGCAATGACATTTCCAGTCCATCGCGAATGTAGACATGCACTTTTAACAATAAGCAAGTAAAATTATTCTCCTTTTGCAAGGAGACTGTCAGCATATTTGTAATTTCTGCTTAACCCACTATTTTTCATTTTCTTCATTTTCTCTCAATACCTGCATTCCCTGAATATCTCAAGAGTGGATTTCTTAGGGACTAATTTTTGACCACTAAAATTGTTCATCTTGGCTTCAGTTAAGCATTAAGCCCATGACCAAACTAGGATGAAGATGTGTCGTAATCCTGATACATGAGAAATTATAAAAAATCAGGGATTACAGAATTACAGATTACAGGAATTACAGAATTAGAGGATTACAGAAGACCATTGGCAAAAGAAACTATTCGGCTGTAATTCAGGTTAGCAGCTTGACAATAGTGAACAATCTTACCCTTGAAACTGTTTTTGCCTAATTTTAGACATTAATTTGAAGAGGTAGTCACTGAAGGTAGACAAATATTATATATCCTAGAGCACCCTCTCTCAGTTAAAAATCAGCCTGCTTTCAATAGTTGGTCAGTGGCTTGAACATTGCAAATCCCTGGTTCCAGGAAATGGATGGATCTTTTAATCATGGTTTATACATTAATTATCTCTCACCTAAGTATATCTGTACAATAATTTTACAAGATTGTGAACTCTATTACAACTAGAACCTAAATTATATAGGTCTAAAGCACTTAACCAATGAAACTTCACTACTGAATGCCACCCCCAGTCATTTGCACAGAGCATCACTTAGCCTCCGTGACATGAATTAGAAGCTTAAAAGCTTCACACTATATCAGCAGTTGTAACAAGTGCTCTATTTCTTATTGCTTTAACAATTTGTACCATAAACTGACTCTGAGATACAGACTGTTTCTCAGGAAACTGTATTCATTGCCACTGACTGAAAAATATAGAAGCAAAAGAAAGAGGATGTGGCAGTGCCTGTGCCATGTTTCACCTCCTCAGAATATGCCCAAAATGCAGAACAAATAAGGTCATCTTCCTCTGCTTGATAAGCTTTCATGTGTATCTCTTAGCTCAATGCTTTAGCCACTAACCTAGAGGGGTTTTTAAAATGGGACTCTTAATAGAATACACTTTAAACACTCATTAGTTCAGGGACTGGAATCCAGGCTTCCAAGTCCCAGAAGACATCCTCATCCATTAGGCTGCAGAGCTTTGCAATGGCTATTTAATTGTTCTGTTCAACAGCAAGAGTAATTGAGAAAAACTTACCCTATATTCAGGCAGTTAAGAGAATCCTGCTCAGGTTTTAAATTTTCATCATGCAAGAGAGATCCACAGCATAATCTCTCACATGCTAGGGAACAGTCCTAGCATGTAGTAAGTGAATTTGTGGAAACAGCAGGACACCTGTTTTGCAAAGGGCAGTGAGAGAAGGAGATAAATTGTATGGCAAGTTGCATAAATGCCTACTGAACTTAGCTGTGATGGTGGGACAGGTAGAAGAAATACTCCCAATCATTTGTTCTGGGCAAAGATAGAAATTAGATGGGGGCTATTATGATCATTACAAGATTCTAGTCAGGCGTCTCCCCAAAAGAAAGTGTCTGGAGAATTTGATTAATAGATGGGAAAGTTTCTATGTAATTGAGTACCAAATGTGATGGAGGCCTCAGGCCTTGAGCCCTGATCTTACATCTTTCAACAAGTCACCCATAAAGAAGAGATGCAGACAGGCGGGTAAAATACCTATCCCATAGGTATAGGTTGGTGAAAGAGAGTACAGGAAAAATAAATAAAAGAGGGAATATCATCCAGTATTTACATAGGTATTTGGTGATTCAAGATGAAATAGCTAGAATACTAGCTGGAATACTAGCTTTCTTAAGACTACATCAGTACCAGACAGCTGGCAAATGACCAATATGATGCCAAGGATCCTGGGAAGATAAATGATGCTACAGGCCAGCAAACATGATGTCAGGACTGCAAAATTCAGTACGAACAGTAATAAAATTTCTCTTTCAGGAAGAACCCTATCTAAAAATACAGCCAATACAATCATGTTAACAAGGGAGAACCTGGATTTTCAAAAGCCAGTTTAGTGGGACCTGAAACCAGTTGTATTTAAAGTAAATAATAAAATTTCCCCTACTATATAATTGTCTAAATATTACACTAGACTGCTTTGTGGTAAGGAGACAACACTAACATTTTCTAAATCATTTAATATACCAAAGCAGAATATAAATTTATTTCATCAAAACATGTATCAATCCATTAAGTCTAACAGTACTTTAGTTTTCTTCTGTCTGCATATACACTTTAAGTTTTTATTTGTAAATACTACAAGGATGCATAGCAGCCCCAATAATCTTACTGCTCTTCCAACAAGGAAGAGAAATAAACAATAATGGCAGCTGAGTATGAATACCCCTGCTAAGATGTCTGGCTGACTAGTCATCAGGCAGACTCCTCCAGAACACCATTCAGAGAACCGAATCCTGAAAAAGCTTTTTTACTTTGAATAGAGAAAGGCTATTCACATGATAGAGTAGGTGGATAATCAAAACAATTAGATATTTTTTGTAACTGAAATATGAATGTCCTTTTATTAAAAGTGATAGTTTCATCAAGAACGATATACAGAAAGATTTGTTCTTCTGTTTTGTGCAGTGTATTTTTATCTCTATTTCCCTGCCATGCTGTGTGTCTGTAGTAGTCATGGTTTCAATTTTGTAACTACCTACAGTTGTAGACAAATTGATCTATTTATTTTTTAAGGGACTGTGAGAGACTAAATCTTGTTTCTCTTGATGTGACTTAGCAAAGATAAAAAACACCTTTGGTCCTTGCCCAGACAATAGCTGATGTGTGTTAGGCAGATGCCACTGGATAACAATTCTCTGGAATGTGCATAGACAAGATCATCTCTACCCATCATCTCTACCCCCTGAAAGGAAGGATGGTGCAAAGGACAATGATTTGACCACATGGACACATACCTAAAACACTGTATAAAAGATGTGAGGAACTACTGACTCAGAAGAAAGAAAAGACTGGGGCAATCCTGCTCTGAAGAAAAATGAAGAGAATACCAGGAGAGCAGCCCAGAGGAGAGAGACTTGGGGGTGCTGGTGGACGAGAAGCTCAACATGAGCTCTCAATGTGCACTTGCAGCCTGGAAAGCCAATCAGATCCTGGGCTGCATCAGGAGAAGTGTGGCCAGCAGGTCAAGGGAGGTGATTCTCCCCCTCTACTCAGCTCTAGTGAGACCCCACCCTGGAGTACTGCCTCCAGTTCTGGAGCCCCTATTACAAGAGGGATCTGGAGGTGCTGGAAGGTGTCCAGAGAAGGGCCACGAGGATGATCAGAGGGCTGGAGCACCTCTCCTATGAGGACAGACTGAAGGAGTTGGGGCTGTTCAGTCTGGAGAAGAGAAGGCTCTGAGGTGACCTCATTGTGGCCTTCCAGTATCTGATGGGGGGCAGAAGGCTGGGGAGGGACTTCTCAGGATCTCAGGTAGTGATAGGACTAGGGGGAATGGAATGAAGCTGGAGGTGGAGAGATTCAGGCTGGATGTGAGGAGGAAGTTCTTCACCGTGAGTGTGGTGAGGCCCTGGAATGGGTTGTCGAGGGAGGTGGTTGAGGCCCCGTCCCTTGAGGTGTTTAAGCCCAGGCTGGATGAGGCTCTGGCCATCCTGATCTAGTGTAGAGTGTCCCTGCCCATGGCAGGGGGGTTGGAACTAGATGATCCTTGTGGTCCCTTCCAACCCTAACTGAAACTATGAAACTATGAAACTATGAAACTAAGAAAAGTACAGGCACAGGAGAAAAGACTTCACCATGTAGCCTAGAGGCAGCAGACCGGGAGGAACCCTCTCCCTGTGTCCTAAGTTCCACAGGCTACAACTCATGGAGCTGAAGAGGCTGCTCAGACAAGGACTTGGAATTGGACTTTGGGATGTCACCCTACCCTCCTCCAGCAGAGGACAGCACAGCTAAAAAGGATGACCTCTCCACGCCAAAGAAGCAGCAGCCTTCCTCCACAGACCAAAACCGTCTTGGGGGGTGAGGGGTGCGGTAAATATAATTCCTTTCCTCTTCTCTCTCCCTCTTCCCTCTCTCTCTCCCCTTCTGATCCATCACTTTATTCTGTTAATAAATAGCCTTGCTGTTGATATTTTGGCCTTCTTTGTGCTTCTAATTTCATAACATGGGAATATTCAAAAGAACTAAGTCTCTTTGCCTCTCTGGACCAAGACAGGGAGGGGGAAACAGGGTCCACAAGTCACTTTTTAACTGACAGCTGGTGAATACTTTTAATGAAACATTTTTTCACCTTCCCAAAATGAATCTTGCATTTAACATTTATTTGTAATGTCAGAAAAAAAGATATTTCAGATTTGGGGATTTTATTCATTTTCCATTGCACTAACTGTTTCATTCAGTAAAGTGGATTTGGGGAAGTCGTTTTAGCTGATGATATTGATTTCATTTATATGGAGACAGATGATATAGAAGTATTATTGAAAGAGAAAGAAGAAAAGAGGAACAGTGCTGAGAAATGCTGATCTTACCAAATGAGAAGCACCACTATAGCGGAGATACTCAGTTAATGAAAGATAAGCCAAATCCTCTTTGTATATTGATTTCTTCTTTTAATTCTCTTTCATCTAACAGGAGTAGCATTAACAATCTTCACAAAAATAATCATGCTTATCTTGTAGCCATATAAATGCAAGAAAAATAAAAGTGAAATTAAGAAACTGAACACTTGCATCTGGGCTATTTATAACCAGTATATAAATACATAGCACATTGTTTTATATTTCCATTGGTTTATTGTGCTCCCTCATATGACTGAGCCAAAGACAAAACAGGAATTAATTTTTTATTTAGTTACAGCTTTTGCAGCTCTCAGTATTGTGAAAAATGCATCTTTCTACTTCAAAACTGCTTCCCATAATATTTGTACTTTGCAGATGAGTTAATTTGGGGGACAGGAATTGAAAATAACTGAGGGATCAGAGAAAGGGGATAATCCTTCTAGATATCTTCATAAATTGAGTTGAGAGCTGGATGACACAATATGGGGCGTTTGTCTCGTAATACATACAGTTGTAGTTTATATTCATTTTCTTAATTCATTGGTGCTTTGCTAAAGGACTTTTTTTTAAACTCACACACACACACTTCCTCCTGAAATACCTTTAAAATTCAGATGTCTCATTTATTGATAGAAATGTTTATAAAAGTTCTGAGCTTCATCAGGTGCTGTGAATCCAATCTCAAGTATCAGTGGTTCCAATGTCATTCAAAGCTTGTGAAAGTCTTGCTCTTACTACCTGCCCTTTGTAACTGTAGCTGACTCAAGAAGAAATATCAAACCCTATGTAAAATCCCTGTCAGAACTGTGTTTGAGCATGCTTTTTAATCTTCTGTTTTCTGAAGCTTTTAAACCAAATTCCTCACATTAAAATAAAATATTCAGTAGACACTCATTGGGATAGATGCTGGATCAAAGCTCTATGTAGAGTAGTATCAGTTACTCTGCCTTCTCTGTTTCGCATTTAGCACACTACATTGTGAAGCCACTTTGGTGTCACAGTGCTGAGGACTGCAAAAAACTAACTTTCAAACTGGGGGACCCAGCCTTAAGCATCTCAGCTTCCAGTGCATAAGACAGAAAAGTTTCCAGAATACCTAATAAGTAAACACAAGTGTAAAAAAATGTAAAAAAATTTACTTTGTATGCAGCCTGTTCCTGGGGTTAATAAACATCAGAGGTGAGCACTTCTCTCCACTTCTAATTCAGCACCTCCTCACTTCTAATTCAAAGCCTGAAACCTCAGCTGAACATCAGTATAAAAGCAAGCCAGGAACAGCATCTTCCCTCTTACATCAGCATTGGGATTAGAAACTCATCTCCTACCTTTTGGAAACCCTCCCAGGATAATATTTTACTGTCTACATCTCCTGCCAAAACTTTAAATAAAGTCTTTGAGGAAGAAAAAGATGAGAAAAGAAGCATGACTATGCAGTCTATGGGCTCCATCATGCAATGAGGCAGGGATTCCTGATGTCCGAGACTATGCCTGTAACAATCTAGAGCATCACCTCTATCTTCTTTTCCAGTTATGTTTTCAGGAAAGCAATTTCTGTGGTTATATTTCATGTAAAGTGCAGTCCTTTAGATTTTGTGCTGTACAAAACCCTACCAGATTATTGCCTAAAAGAGACTGATGTAGTAACATCTAATTTCTGCATCCAAGTGAGATTGTTTAACTGTTCAACTTACTGCTGTAGGAAACCTTTAGAGGCAGAAGCTAAAGAGATTGTGGGTTTGGTGCTATGGATTAACACTGAACAGACCTCTGAAGACCTCCCAGATGAAAATTAATCTTTGTAAATACTTACAATATTTTTCTGGTTGCTTAAAAAGCTCTATCATCTTGTGTATCTGTATTTCAATACAACAGCAAAGCATGACTTCAGTCTTGACTTACACTGTGTTTCATTTCTTGGCAAGCCTACATTGTTCCCATGATTCAAAGTCTGCCTACATTTCCCCTGTGACTTGTCTCTAATAGGAAAGAAAAGCCATGGGTTTTTTTGAGGTCTCTTATTTGTGATTCATTAGCAAAAGCTTTAGGTTTTGAAAAACTGTTTACTGAATTCAAGAGATGGCTGAAAGCAACAATGACTGTCTTCACTGGTGTAATATCTCTACTGTTCAAATATGGGTATTTATATTCTCCGTCTAACTGCCTTTTCACAGGATCACAGGATGTTAGGGGTTGGAAGGGACCTCCAAAGATCATCAAGTCCAACGTCCCTGCCACAGCAGGACCATATAGAAACTAGCACATGTCACACAGGAGTGCATCCAGATGGGTCTTGAAAGTCTCCAGATAAGGAGACTCCACAACCTCTCTGGGAAGCCTGTTCCAATGCTCTGTGACCCTCAGAGTGAAGAAGTTCCTCCTCATATTGAGGTGGAACCTCCTCTACTGTAGCTTATATCCATTACCCCTTGTCCTGTCACAGGATGCAATTGAGAAGAGTCTGTCCCCTTGCTCTTGACCCCCAGCCCTCAGATGTTTATAAACATTTATTAAATCCCCTCTCTGTTTTCACTTCTCCAGACTAAAAAGCCCCAGGGCTCTCAGCCTCTCCTCATAGGGCACATGTTCCAGTTCCCATGGCCTGCTGCTGGTCTCTTTCAAGTAGATTCCTGTCCCTCTTGAACTGGGGAGCCCAGAACTGGATTCTAGAATGAGTCGCTCCATCATTTTTCCAGGGATGGAGGTGAGGCTCACTGGTCTGTAGTTTCCTGGAACCTCTTTCTTACCCTTATTGAAGACTGGAGTGACATTGGCACTCCAGAATAGCACCTCCCTGTCTGCCACGATTTTACAAAAACTATGGAGAGTGGTAGAGGAACATCATCAGCCAGCTCTCTCAACACTTTTGGGTGCATCTCATGAGGGCCCGTGGACTTGTGAGTGTTTGATTTATCTAACTGATCTCTAACCCAATCTACCCTCCTCCAGTGGGGGAGGGAAGATATTATATTAATAGGGCAATCACTAGTCAAAACTAAGGAACACATATGAGTACAAGCCTTACTGTAGTGGAGAATCTTCCCTCCTCCAGTCTTCTCCTTCATCCAGGGTCGGGAATTCATAGGGAAGTGCAGTCTCAGGGGTAAAGACTGAAGCAACTCTGCCTTCTCTGCATCCTCAGTTATCACTGCTGCCTCCTCGTTCAGCAGTGGGCCCACACTTTCCCTATTCTTCCTTTTTCCTACTGATGTATTTGAAGAAGCCCTTTTTGTTCTCTTTAATTTCCTTTGCCAGTTTAGTTTTACTGTATGAGAATTATAGAATACAAACTGAATCCACAAAAATTGTTGAAGGTACATTACCTCAAGCACAAATTACTTGTCCGCCTAGCTCAGGTATGTAATACAGCCAAGTTCCATGCACTTACAGCCTCAAGGAAACTGTAGAAGGAAGCAATACCAAGTCTCTCTGATCCCATCAGTGTGAAAAGCCCTAAGTTTCACTGCTGTCCGTAGTTTCTGTTTTAATCAAGAATCCTTTTCCAGTCACTTGTGATCAATGGTCAGTAGTTGCACGTTTGATGTAGAAGCCTCTCTCTTTTTGAAAAACAAACATGCATGTCTTTCAGAAGGAACAATGGGTTGAGAAGGAGTACTGTGAACCATGTGAGACAAGTGCTTTGAGATGCATTGAAAAGAGAGCAATACCTGTTTCTGCTCATAGCTGCCACAGTGAAGAAATGCTGGGAGAGAAGTATAGAGGGCATAAACAGGAGCTTCTTTTTGCGTTTTACTTGCATATGAAAACTTCTGGTTGATGTCAGGGCTGCCTCCAGTTGCAGCTGTGGTTTGCACCCATCTAGCTCTATTGTGATTGTTATTCTGGCAGTACAAAAGCTAAGTACTATTTAATACGCACAGTTTAGAAGATGGACTTCTGTCTGCACCAAAATTCAGTTTTTCATTAAGAACTATGTAAGAGTGCATTCTTTTAACCCAGCCCTTCCACAGTACAGGTAGTACAGAATAGAAAACACCTTATTTTTATTTCTTATTGCATAAACACATTAAAAAAATGCATATAAAAACTACATGACCATTATCATAATATTTCCATGAGGCTGAGACAGCAAGACTGGATTGCATAGATGAGCAGAGGCAGAAACCATTGTTCTGGGTATGCCATTTCTGAAAGCTGAGTATTCAAAACCCACTTGGATGTGTCCCCATGCAACCTGTTCTAGGTGAATTGGCTTTAGCAGGTGTGTTTAGACTAGATGATTCCCAAAGGTGCCTTCCAACTGCTACTGTTCTGTGATTCTGTTAGGCATTGCTGGAGCTGGTATATGGCTTAATAACCTCTATCCATTTCCCAAATGTTTTAATTTTTTCACCAATAACCCACTGTATCTCTTTGTTCCAGCTCTTTCCTGAAGCACATATAATTGAATTTTATGTGATAAGTCTCTGTAGGCTGGATTCCTCAGGCTTATATGAAGCTAACAGAGTGCCAAAGAACAATCTAGCTAGCAGAGGCTTTGCATCACAGAAAAGTGGGGTGAAAAAGACCTTAAGATGTCATCCATTCAGTTCTCTCAGCCAATTACCCTCTGGCATTCCTGACACCAGTCTAACTTTACAAGCCACAATTATGGGAAAATACATTGCCCTCCAAGTCAATCTCCTGAGAGACAGAAAAAAATGTTGCTAAGATTTGTAGATAGACAAAAGACAGTAAATGCAGCATCTTTTACTTTAGGGAGGGTGTCAACTGTCCCTCATGACCTTTCTGTGAGTGCACTATAGCCTAAGTGGAAGCTACTGTGAAACAAATACAGAATTGATTAGAAAAATCATAATGTTAATTATGTTTCACCATCAAACTGCAAAGATATGTCAAATGGAGGAAATTAATAATTCAAATCCTTGAGTAGACAATGCACTTAGTAAATTTGTGTGTGTGTGAAGTGGAAAAGATTGCACTCACATTGTCAGATTGTGAGCATTTGAAATTATCTTGACAAGTCAAGGAAATAATCTGCATATGATTTTGGGTTTCTGTGGAAATAACTAACTACAGAAGTACAATATGAAGAATATCTTTGCAGCAGCTTTGCGGGAAAAGACCTGAAGATGGAATGATTCACCAAAGAGGCTGTACCACTTTTTGAAGTGTGGCATATTATATTAATAGGGCAATCACTAGTCAAAACTAAGGAACGCATATGAATACAAGCCTTACTGATGTCAATATTCTAAGTATCACAATTTAGAACCTATTAGGAAAGCTGCCAATGAAGAATAACAATAACTGGAAATATAAGGAGCAGGAAGAATGGGGGAGTTGGAAGTAACAGGGGTATTTATTGAGTTTAGGGACTACACTGCAATGAGAAAATTAATAAATATTTCCCAGTGTCTTCTGTACGTAGGAGGAGAAATAACAATGCTGAGTATCTTTGATTCTAATGTCTTTGATTGTGTAGATGTTTAAGAGCAAGAATATATCACTTAGGAAAGATAATAACATATCATAGAAAAAAAAACCTTCTATTACAAAACATATTGGCAATGTTCCTGAGGTTATGAACTAACTAGATAATCTTTAAAAGTCTCTTCTAGCCATATTCTTCTTGTTCTATCTATAAGAGCTGAGCAAACAGCTCCTGTTCTCAGCTAGTTTTAGAACAACTCATGACATATTCTTGGCCCAAGGCATGCAATGACTCACCAAGTCAGATCATTAATTTCCTGATGCAGACCTCATCTACACCATGTATACCATTCTTGTGACAGTCAGTGCTGCTGTCTCTCATCAACTTCTCCATCATCACCATCAAAAACTTCTGTTTCCTGATCTACCTTGTGTTTTCTCCCTGATACATTGCTGGAGGTCAGATGAATTTTCCAAACCCATAGTTGTTTGGTTTTTAATGAAGATTTATTGTTTAAAACTTTCAGTCATGGTCCAGCTAAGTTTTTTTTTCCCCTCAGCAGCTCTGTGACATGAAGTTCCATATGCTCAAAGACAGATAGTTCTCTATGCTCAGTGCTTCAGAATGCTGGTGTTATGCCAATGCCATATGATGCAAACGTGAGCAACATTGTGTTCTCATGCCTATTGGAACACAATATGCAGTGCAGCACAATGCCATGTGTCTGCTTTTGTCTGCTGATGGCAATAAAACCTTGAGCCAAATGCATTAATAGATTTCATTCTTTTTGTTCGGTTTCTAATTTAGAGGAAAAGATGTTTTTTGTCTATTTCAGCTGTAGCCAGTTCTGGTAACAAAGCCTGGTAATAAAGTTGGACTGACACCCACATAAAACAAAGCTGTGTGTTCATGCTTTCTTCTGTTATTGCTGCAGAAAAAACATCTTAAGATGCAAATACTTTAAATATGGTGTAGGTAACCTATTGATTTAAAAACACTTTAATTCTGTCTGCCATCATCACACAATTATCTTTAATAAAACTTTTTTTTTTTTTCTTCTTCTTCCACTTCTTCCATAGGGAATTGCATAACATTGCTGAGAACAAATTCTGGTCCTAACTGACAAGTATGATCCATACTCTGTCTGAAATAATGACTGTACCCTCTACAGACAAACTCAGATATCAGGTTTATCATTCTCTGATTTTCATAGCAGAATAGATACAAAAATTTCACCAGTTACTCCTGAATCTTTCAGCAAAGTATTTAAAAAGTAATGAAAATGAAATTCAGACATCTGAAATAAGCCTTCAACATGGAGATGCCAGGCAAATCAGTAGTTATAGAAATTACTTGTTAATACATTAACGACTAATACAGCTTAATGGACCAAACTCTACAGCACATAAACTCCTTTCTTTAGTGAGTGTGAAACAGTGGATTTAGGCTAGCCAGACGTCTGGATTTGAAAGACCTGTGTAGAAGTTATTCAGCCAGTGATTGCCACCCTAGAAGGACATTAAGAAATACCTTATCTTCAGGGTCTGTATAGAGTTCACTAATCTACCACTGCACTGTGTGCACCCTTTTTCCCTGTTTTGTTTTGTCCAAACCCTCCACAGTCAGCAGAGATACCTCCAACTAGGCTGCTCAGGGCTACATAGAATCTGAATTTGAATGTCTCCAGGGACAAGGGCCCAACAGCGTTCCTGGGCAGCCTGTTCCAGTATTTTACCACTCTCATTGTAAAGATATTTTTCCTTATGTCCAACCTACATTTACCCTACTCCAATTTAAAACCATTGCCCCAGCCAGTTGGAAGTGAAGAAACCTGTCTGTTCTCACATTGTCACATCACAAATTTGAACTGTTTGCAAATTAAATGGTGGACACTGAATGCTGTGTTTGTATAATGACAATGTTGTTGGAAATGGAGATACCTAGGGTTTCATTGTAGAAAGGGCATGGAAAAACACAGGTTACTCTTAACAATAAGAGAAGCAAATTATATTTTGAAAAGCTAGGGGGAAAAGCTGGACTGCAACACAAATGAAAATGTAAAGTGAAATCTTCAATTTTAATTTGTATTTTATTAACAAAATTTGTGTTTTATTAACAACAAATGCATTATACATTGCCCCTTTACAAGGACCCAAATATTGAGTTCAAGGAGAAATGTGCATTGTGTCTTGCAGAGGCAGCATGGCAGTCTGGTGTCTGAGAAATGACAGAATCGGTTAAAGCAGCAGCAGCAGGAGCAAAGAAAAGGGTCACCCTTATAAGGCAGAACACATGTCTGTATGGGTGTGATTGGTTACTCCCATCCTGAAAGCAAGGGGTGAGGGCTTGTGAGAGTCTTGCTCTCCCTGGAGGGCACTTTCTCCCTGGGGAGTTGAGTTAGTCTGTTCCACTCCACCTCCCGGCCCAGCAAGCCTATAAAAAAGGAAGACACTGCAGCCATTTGCTCTTTGGCTTCTCCTTGTCTGGACAAGAGGATTGCTGCTGTCTTCCTGCTTCTCTGCCACATGGTCAGGCCTGGTCCTCCTCCCTGCTACATCCACGCCTCTACAAAGGACTTCAAAGGACTGGTTTTATATACATATTTCCCCCATCCATCCTTGTTCCTTACCCTTGTGAACCCTTCCTGTTATTGTTATACATACATACATACATACATATATATATATATATATATACACATATATATATATATAAATTTTTAAGTGTTTTAGGTAAAAACACTTCTAGTGAATTAAAAGAAACAAACCAATTCTGCTCTTCATGCAGGTAGAGATGTATTTTTCTGATGATGATGGTCAAAGCTATTTGGTAATTCAAAATTTCTAGCTTTATTCAAAGAGCTGAAAAATGCTTCACAATAAGGAAAATCTATATTAGTTCCATGTTAAATGGAGAAACAAATGAGAGAAGTGTGAACACCCTTAATACAGAGTTAATAGTGGTTTGTGGTTTTGTTGGTGAGTACTGTAAAAAATATAGTGGACCTGATCCAGCCAGTCCCAGCACAGTGAACTGAAATACAAACTGACAGACCAGTCTGCAAAGAGGTGACTGCTGCTGCAAGTGAGTCAATTGGCCCCATATTGCAGAATCTGTGACTATTTATTGAAAAGTTGTACATGTTTTCCTTCACTTGCCCACAGCCTACCAATCCTCAAACCCACTGTTTACATTGTCATTCCAGCAGACTTCTTTTTCCCCAACTGCTTTCCCATCCACTTCAGCAATACAGCATTTCATTATCTCCATACTCCCATCCATTCTCACATGTCCTGTCCCTTCTCATCCCGCCAGGTTTCCTCACAGACATGAAGCCCAGCTAAACATTCCATTAACTACTCACCTGGGTTCCCACAGTGGTCTAATATGCAGATAGCAGTGCAGTTCTCCTAGAGTACAAGGGGGCCCAACCCTGACCTGTCCAAAGTTATAGAGCATGCTGGGGAAGCCAGGAACCTCACTGTCAACCTTAGGTAGTACAATTTTCCACACTCTTTTACTTCTCTACTGTTGGCGTCTTTTTAGTACATCTCTTATTACTTGCCACCATGTCTTTATCCTAAGGCGGTCTTTTAGTAATGTCAGGCATTCATCTCTGCCAGTGCTCCATAGGAAATAATTCCTTGTGATCCTAAGGAGATCACATGGTGCAGCTGCACTATACAATACAATACAATACAATACAATACAATACAATACAATACAATACAATACAATACAATACAATAAATCCAGGTTGGAAGAGACCTTCAAGATCATCGCCCAACCTATCAACCAATCCAACCCACCTAAACAACTAGATCATGGCACCAAGCACCCCATCAAGTCTCCTCCTGAACACCTCCAATCATGGTGACTCCACCACCTCCCCGGGCAGACCATTCCAATGGGCAATCACTCTCTCTGTATAGAACTTCCTCCTAACATCCAGTCTAAACCTCCCCTGGCGCAGCGCTATCAATAAATGTAACAGGAAATGAAATGCTGTAGGTTTATGATCACTGGGAAAAGGTTTGACGAGCAGAGGAGAAACTCATGAACAAAATAAAATACACCTAAGATCACTTTGTACCATTATGTCACCTTATTTGTGCAAACTTCAGCAATGAAAGTGACTTGGATTCATCCTGAAGTATCAGTTTCTTTTACTTTAATTGCCTTAAGGGCATATTTCCCTCTTTTTTTTCTTCTTTTTTTTTTTTTTAAGAATAAGACTTTCATAAAGGGAAAAAAAAATGTTAACTCTATATGAGTGTGACAAGAAGCCAACTCATATGTATAAATTCCTGTCAGATTTCATATCTACACTCCAGGCATGTTGACAAATAATTTCTTACTGAAATATAGCTGAAAAATGCAAAACAAAGGAAAAAGCAGAGGAGGAGGAAATAAGATCTCTTTTCAGACTTCAGCAAAAAAGAGACATTTTAATTAACATCAATTTCTGTTAAGGGCACCATCCATTTAATTGCATCTGCTTTACAAACTTGCACTGCAATCATCATTGACACTTGGAAATAAAAAAGGAAGATAAACTGCAAAACAAAACTCAATGGATTTTTTTTCTTATTATCTGGGAGTACAAGTCCAGAAGAATATAAAGTGATTTTGGTTTGAAGACACCATGCCATACTCACACTTTTTAGGGCTGCCACAAAGGTAATCCTTTCTCCATCTGCTCCTGAATACCCACATTAAAAAGGAGTATATACTTTTTATTGATAAATATATGATATATATACTTTATACTGCTATATGTATTGTAATCACTGTGGAAGCTGTCAGAGTCTGATCTGAACAAGTCAATGTCTCAAACATTGTGTGAAGCCACAGCCTTGCAGGTAGGACAAACATGTGTTCTGTGATTAACATAAGAGGCAAAATATGCCAGCTCAGAAGGGTTTAGAGTTCATCAGAGGATGAATGGTCCCACACCCTTGCCAAGTTTGCATATGTTCCACAAAGGAAGTTTGCTGTACACTGTGCCAAGGGTAATAAAATACAGGTTCTAAGTGAGGGCTGGGATCCAAAGGTGATTTATTTGATGTGTGTAATTGAGCTGCTGGTAGTGATTAATGTGTTCTTGTTAGTAGCTCTGATACGGAAGAAGAAGGTGTCCAAGACCTGTTTCATTTTTAAGCATAGACTGAGGAGGAGGACACAGAGTTCTAACTTGACCCCAGAGATTTCTAGTGATGAGGAGAGTGGAGAATCTGCATCAGTTAAGAACAGAGCTAAACAGATTATTGGGAAGGCTGCTTTGTGCCCTTGTACTTAGCAGTGGTTAGGTCACACCTTGAGTACTGTGTCCAGTTCTGGGCCCCTCAATTTCAGAAGGACATTTGAGACTCTTGAATGTGTCCAGAGAAGGGCAACGAGGCTGGTGAGAGGCCTTGAGCACAAGCCCTATGAGGAGAGGCTGAGGGAGCTGGGATTGTTTAGCCTGGAGGAGGCTCAGGGGAGATGTTATTGCTGTCTACAGCTACCTGAAGGGTGGTTGTAGCCAGGAGGGGGTTGGTCTCTTCTCCCAGGCAACCAGCACCAGAACAAGAGGATACAGTCTCAAGCTGCACCAGCGGAAGTTTAGGCTCAAGATGAGGAGAAAGTTCTTCACAGAGAGAGTCGTTTGCCACTGGGAATGGGCTGCCCAGGGAGGTGGTGGAGTCACCGTCCCTGGAGGTGTTCAGGAGGGGATTGGACATGGCACTTGGCACCGTGAGGTCTGTGGTAACAGGTTGGACTTGATGATCTTTGAGGTCTTTTCCAACCTTGTTGATTCTATGATTCTATGAATAAGTTATTGAGTAAGGCAGAAAAAGAGGAATACATGGGTAGTGGTTCAAAATTTAGCAAACAGACACTTAATCTGGGAAATTACAAACAAACAGAATGTGAGGATGACTTGGTGAATGAGAAGTACATGGAATGATTTCTCTGAAAAGAGGTTTGTAGAAAGATCAGTAGCTTCCAATAGGGATATCTTGGATTTCCTGACATCAGTGAAAGTCTTGTCATTGAGATCAGAAGGATCTGAAATTTCATGCCTGTAGGCTTGTCATTCCTCTCAAGAGTGCCTGTTTTTACAATAATGAAATTTCCTTGTTAGAGCAAAGATCAGACTACTGCTTATGTTTGAGCCAGCAAGCATCAAGAATATCTCTGGAGAACGTGAAATGGTACATTAGTGTATCTGAAAAAAAAAATATTCAAAGTACATTTAAGTGGCAGGTGTTTACTCTTTAAACTCCACCATCATAATAATTTACATCAGCTGTAGCACTTAATGGTTATTTACATGCAGCAATGAGCCAGCATAGTTCTTTTGGTACCATTTAGCACATTTTCAAGGCTGTGAAGAACTGCCAAGAACTACAATAGGAGAAAGTACATTCATTTCCTGTACCTCTACTTTACTGGGAAAAGTCCTTATCTCCCCACTAGGAGATATACCCAAGTTGTCAGTGCAATAAATATTAGTTTACAAATTCTGGATGAATTTTAGCAACACGGAGTAAATGCATGGTATATAAGGACTTCTGTCAGCTCTTTTTAGTTTTAAGGATCGCTATAAAGACATCTATCCTATCACTCAAATTCAAGCAACAATGTTTCTTATGCTTTCTAGAAACATGTTATATTTTGATAAAGGGTCTGCTACACAGGACACCTGCCTTAAGTACCTAGAGGCAGGCTGCAGGCACATCTGGTGTGCCTAGAGAATGACCCAGCATCATTGTATGCTTGGCAATAATACTGTGTATTACTATTTTCTACATTATACTAATTTTTCAGATTGAGACATTTGGGCTTCAAGCTTCTTCCTGTTCAATGCCCTCCTTTGGAGGTAACATAAGCAGGTGGCAGAGACCAGTGCTGCTCCTAGGCAGAACACATGGATGCAAGAGAGTGAAGAAGACTGCCCACATGCAAACACCCTTCTGCAATGCTGAAGCCCTAAGACATTTGCCATGACCTTAAGCAATTTGTTGCAGGCTGCTCAGCCCGAGTGCAGCAAAGCAGTGTGCTGGATTTGAACTGCACTTGAGTGTCACTTTATAATGAGTAGCATTTTAGGTAGTTATTAAAACTGGGGGGAAAAGCCCTAAATACTATTATAATTTGCTCTGATACAGGCAAACTGCAGCTACTTGTCTGACAAATTATGTTGCACAGCAAATTTACTGTTAGATATAATTTTAAAGATAATTAAAAAATTAAATTTCCATGTCAGATGGAATTATCTGTGGCTGCCAATAAAATAAAATAACACCTTTCAATTTCATTTTGAACAAAGAATAAAATAACAGTGACACAGCACTCTCTTTCAAGTGCTACTCAAATATTTTAGAAAGGAATGGAAGAATAAATGGGTGAGGAAGAATGAAGTAAAGCAAAAAGCAGGTTTATGACTATTGTCCTGAAGGGACAAAAAGCCTCAAAAATGCTCTGAATCAGACAATGGGGCAGGAGCCAGCAGGTCTGGTTTTTCAGGAGAATGCCCATTGCCCAGGCTTGTCTGAACATGCCCTGGAGTCCAAGAGGGGGCAGGTGTGTGTGCCTTTGGCCACGTTTGGAGAAAACACATTCTATAGGTTGAAGTGTCGGGTTTTTATCTCTTAATCTTTGCTATCATTGGCCATCATTGTCTCAGGAAATCTATAAATACCAGCCCTCCCCAACCCAAAAAAAAAAAAATTGCCTTGCAATTGTTCAGGCTCTGGAAGAAGTCACAAGCCTTGCTTGAAATCCTAGCTGTGATTCAGTTTACCCAGAGAAGCCTGCAAGACCCTCACTGTATAGCCTTGTTAAGCCCTGGAGCCAGGCTGAGAGATGAAACCCAGGAGGAGCTGAGAGTCCCCGGGACAGTTTTGTTTTATTGGAAGAAGTAACAAGTACTGCTGCGAAGATTGCAGCTGAGGAGCCTCTCCAAACAGGCAAAGCTACAAAGCCAACAAGCCCTGAAAGCTTCAGCAGCAACCTCTTTTCTACAAAGCTTTCAGCTGCAAATGTGCCTTAGTGACAAGCTGCAGAAGCAAGCAGAAAGTGAAACTGTGTTGCTCTAGAGAATTCTAGAGTTCCCCCCCACCCCTGTGGGCAATCTCCAGCTCTGTTGCTGATGTTCCCTTTTTTCTTTACAGTTTAAATTGCTGTTTGTTGTTTCTGGATTTTTGCTCATATTGTTTAAATTGTTACATGTTCCTGTTGGTGAGATATCTGTTCCACAACCGAATATTTTGAACCAGTAAATAGGTTTCATTAATATTTTCCACATTATTTTTAAATTAATAAAGTTATTAATATTTTTATTAATTGTTCCACCTACTGAATGTTAATAGCCTCCTTACGATCACAACAACTATACTGGATGCACATGTCTGAGTGTTGCCAGTAAGGCTATTTAAGAAAGGGCAGAAATACAAGACACAGAGTGAAGGAGATTAAAAAGAAAAAGAAGTGTAAACCAGCAGCACAAACAGCATGAACACCAACTTCTGACAAGGAGCGGTGGCAGGAGGTGCCCCATGCCAGAACAGATATCTATACTGCAGCCCATGGAGATGAGCCCATGCTACAGAAATGCATGAAGGAATGTATCCCACAGAATAATCCCATGCTGAAGTTGGGAAATGATGTAAGGTGTAAGAAGTAGCAAATAATTGTTATAGACTGACTACAATCCCCATTCTTCTGCACTGGTTGGCAAGAAAAAGAGTTGGGTGAGGACAGATGAGCCTGGAAAAGCAGTTGAAACATGCTGATTTCATTTCTGACTGTGTTTCTTGTGATCCTATTCAACTGCAAGTCAGTACAATACAATACAATAAATCCAGGTTGGAAGAGACCTTCAAGATCATCGTGTCCAACCTATCAACCAATCCAACCCACCTAAACAACTAGATCATGGCACCAAGTACCCCATCCAGTCTCCTCCTGAACACCTCCAATGATGGTGACTCCACCACCTCCCTGGGCAGACGATTCCAATGGGCAATCACTCTCTCTGTATAGAACTTCCTCCTAACATCCAGTCTAAACCTCCCCTGGCACAGCCTGAGACTGTGTCCTCTTGTTCTGGTGTTGCCTGCCTGGGAAAAGAGACCAACCTCTGCCTGGCCACAATCACCCTTCAGGTAGTTGTAGAGAGCAATAAGGTCACCCCTGAGTCTCCTCTTCTCCAGGCTAAGCAACCCCAGCTCCCTCAGCCTCTCCTCATAGGGCTTGTGTTCCAAACCCCTCACCAACCTTGTTGCCCCTTCTCTGGACACACTCCAGCAAGTCAACATCCTTCCTAAACTGAGGGGCCCAGAACTGGACACAGGACTCTAGATGTGGCCTAACCAGTGCTGTGTACAGGGGCAGAATGACCTCCCTGCTCCTGCTGGCCACACTGTTCCTGATGGAGGCCAGGATGCCATTGGCCCTCTTGGCTGCCTGGGCACACTGCAGGCTCATGTTCAGCCTCCCATCAACCAGCACCCCCAGGTCCCTCTCTGCCTGTCAAATATGTTTGGCCTGATACAACAAGTGGTAAATGATCCCCCTGCCCTTACCCATGAGCTTTCTCATGCTGCTTTCTCCCCCTGCCCCTCTGTGATAGAGTAGTGAGAGAGTAGCTGGGTGGGGCTGATCCACCATTTACAGAAAGTTGCACAGCAGTTCACAGTGGTAAAGCTGAGAACAATAAAACCAGCTCACTAGCTTTGAAAGCTAGTGCATGTTACTGTCAGGCAGCTTTCTAATCTGCCCTGGACATACCTGCAGAAGAACGATCCAAAATATACAGACTAGCACAAGAAACATCAACAAGATACAGAGAGTAGGTAATAGCAGCTCTGAGGCTGTGACTAATCCTGACCCTAGGCAGCCAACAGACTTCAAAGGAAGCACTGCATTGGCACAGCATTGCTGGGGCTTAAAAGGCCTACAACTGATTTCAGTAAGTGCTTTTGGCACTAGCCACATCAGAAACATTTCATGCAGAGTCTGCAGAGTGTCAAGAAACCATGTCAGAGTAATGTTATGTTGGTTTTCACTTGAATTTATTATCTGCAGTTCACTAAAGACCTAGATATTTTAGAAGGCAAACTGCAGAAGAGAGCGGGGGAAAAACACAAACTCCTACATTTTTTTTAAATCACAGTTTTCATATGCCTTTTAAACTACTACCATGCAATACCTCTAACTTAAGAAACTTTTAACTTTTATGACATACAGTTGAAAGAAGTTTCTACCTAGATAATAAGAGGTGAAAGTTAAACCACAGTCCAAGTATATTTTTTATATTTAAAGTCAATATAATGTAATTTCACTTACATGTCTACAGTAAAAACTTTTGTGGAAGAAGCTTTCATATTTACACAGGTCAAGGGAGGTGATTCTCCCCTCTACTCAGCTCTGGTGAGACCCCACCTGGAGTACTGTGTCCAGTTCTGGAGCCCCTATTACAAGAGGGATATGAACTATGAACGTGCTGGAAGGTGTCCAGAGAAGGGCCACAAGGATGATCAGAGGGCTGGAGCACCTCTCCTATGAGGACAGACTGAAGGAGTTGGGGCCGCGTCCCTGGAGGTGTTTACGACCAGGGCTGAATGAGGCTCTGGCCAGCCTGATCTAGTGTGGGGTGTCCCTGCCCATGGCAGGGGGGGTTGGAACTGGATGATCCTTGTGTTCCCTTCCAACCCTGACTGATACTATTTCACTGTAAAAACCCTAACTTTTTTCTACCTTTTCATTTTTGACATTTAAAAAATTTCCTTACAAACAATGGCATGTTGCCAGGCATTTATTCTTAGTGTCTCATAATTTCAGGATCTACTTGTTTTAGCATCTGTGTTGTATCCTACTATTAAGGTACAAATGTTTTGACATTTTATTAAGGGGCACAAAATACTAGCAACCTACCTCATAGCAGACAATAATGTAAAAAGGTATATTCGTAGACTGAAGTTGCACAATTGTGAAACAAATCCCAAACGATCAGCTGTTTCAGGACCTCTGGCTGTACTTTAGCATTTTCAACGCTGCTTGCAAAAATATTAGCATACAGCAGTAGAAAAGAAGTTTTGAGAAAAGGAGTTTTGCACAAATTTCCCTTTCTCCAAATATAAGTGGAGAGTAAAACCTTTACAGAGGTATTTATGTAACAATCACTTGCAATGTAAGGTTATTACCAACAACATTCTTATCAGTCCAATACCATAGAAGTATGCTGTGTTTTGTATCACACTGTATTACACCACCAAAAAGTAAAAGATACCAATCTATTTCTGTGGATAGATGCTAGGAAATGTAATCAGGACATCTAATCACCCTCACAAATGAAATATTTTTAAATATTTCATCAGACTAACAAACACAAATATAATCTTAAAGCTTTGATTTTCTTTGAATCTTTAGGCTACAGAAAGTCGTTGATTTTATGCTGATGTAAGATCTGTGAATTATAGCAGGCCATAGAAAAGTAGCAACCAAATCAAAATAAGCTTGGTCACAATAAGCTTGTGCTGAGTGCATAGTCAAGAATTAGAGAGTATATGCCAATGAATTGGGAAAGATATAAGATCAGTTGTGATAAAGCTTTTGCATTTAAAACATTAGGAAAGCCATAGGCACTGAACTCACTGAGTAATCCAGTGATGACAATCTGCACTGGTTTTGGATTTTAAACAAACAATATTCATTGCCCTAACACCTCTAGCAAGAAAATGCATGTTGCTCTTTCTATTTTATTCATAACTGTTCCTAACAGAAAATGCTTCATCCTTACTCTTCACAAGTGAAATTGAGAAGCGCATGGGTGGAAAAGCTTTCAGAGTCCCTGTCTTTGCTCTTTAAGTACAAGTTGTAGGGGGAATGCTAAACAAAGAACAAGGTTCCTATATGCCACTTGTATTTCAAGAGATTACACTGTGAATTCTGGTGTGACAGGATAACCAAGTATGGCTAATATATAAATGCACTGCACTCATTATTTGAAAGTTAGGCAACACATTTCTAAGGTTTGAAGACCAGATTTTTTCCTTGAATTGAATAGCACCTTACAATTTAGGTAGCTCTACCCATCTCAAGATGGAGTAGAAACACATATATGGAAAAGATTTTCATTGTCAAGTAAAGAATGATGAAATTAAATGAACACCGTCTAACTGAGCAGTTGGAGGAACTTAAAGAAAAATTAGTTGCTCAATACTAAAAAAGGGTAAAAAAGGTGTTCCAAAGGTTGGGGGAAGCAAAATTATATAATCCATTTCTCCCTTCATGAACTTTTTGCCTTAAAAATATTTTGGCTTTTAAAAGCATCTATCTGGCAAACTCTGTGTTTCCCCAAGCACAAAATAATTTCTCATCTTACCTGTTGTGTCTCTCTAATAAGCTCAGAAAGGTCCTGTTCCTCGTCTTCCAGTTGTTTGGATCAGCAAGACTGCCATCAAAGGGCTCTTGATTCTAGGACGTGGTGACTGACCATAGGCTGTGACCTCCTCTACCCCTCAGTCTTGCTTGCCTGTCACTGCAAAAGTTCCTAGTAGGAGAGAGCATGAGAGGGGCAAGATCTAGACAGGTATTTTTATTGTTCACTCCTCATTTCCAGCTGAGGCACCATATCCTGTCACTTCAACTTGCATACCCTCAGGGTGTATAAACAGATGAAGAAGAAAATTATTATTTGTATCCAAGGATTGAAGCTTAAAAAGAAATACTAATAAAGCCTTCCAAGACATGAAACCAATGCTTTTGTAGTCTGTCAACTTCTATTGCTGAAAAGAACTGGGAAAAAAACAGAGAGGAACTTCTCTTATAGGGGAGATACCTAACAGGAAAGCAGCTCATTGAAGAGCAGGGGATTTGCTACAGAAGCATTTGCATGATTGACAGCCTGCAGTGTCATTTTGCTTTTGATTCCTTTTCTTTCTTCTCCACAGTGAAAGGGACACCTGGATAAAAAAAATAGTACACAGCTAGCTGTGTCCATGCTCTCAAGAGATAATGTCGACTTATGTTTTGACCCAGCTCCAACAAACAGTTATTTCTTACCTAGTTTTATTACACTCCTTGCTTCTGTCTTTGAGGATTACTTTAGTATTTTACATGTCACACAGCATATTTAGCTTTTAATTATTTTGATTTTATGAAAGAACAAATCATTTAACTATAAGACTTCTGGTCCTATTTTTGAATAAAACTTTACAGAATCATAAGAGAGAGCTGGGTTTGTTCAGTCTGCAGAAAAGAAGGCTCCAGAAAGACCTTCTAACTGCGTTTCAATATCTGAAGAGGACCTACAAGAAAGCTGAGGTGGGACTGTTTAAAAAGGTGTGTAGCAATAGGGTGAGGGGCAATGGCTTTAAGATAGAGCAGGGCAGATTTAGGTTGGACATAAGGAAGAAGGTTTCTACAACAAAAGCGGTGTTCAGTTTTGGGCACCTCACTACAAGAAATACATTGAGGTGCTAGCACAGGTCCAGAGAAGAGTAATGAAGCTGGTGAAGGGTTTGGAGAATAAGTCTTATGAGGAGCAGATGCAGGTAATGAGGTTGTTTAATCTGGGCAAAAGAAAGCTAAGAGGAGACTTTATCACTCTCTCCAAATACCTGAAAAGAGGGTATAACAAGATGGGGATCAGTCTGTTCTACAAAGTAACAAGTGACAGGGCAAGAGGAAATGGCCTCAAGTTGTACCAGGAGAGGTTTAGTTTTCACATTAGGAAAAAAATCTCCTCTGAAAGGGTTCTCTGAAACAGGCTGCCTGAAAAAAATGGTGGAGTCACCATCCCTGGCAGTATTTAAGACATGTAGACGTGGGTGCTTAGGGATGGTTTAATGGTGACATGGTAGTCCTAAATTAATGGTTGTACTTGATGATCTTGAAGGTCTTTTTCAACCAAAATAATTCTATGATGCTAGGTTTTCTTTGCTGACAAAACAATTAATGGTAGTGTATCCCCCTCTCTTACTTGCAGGGAATTGCCAACAGCCACATGGAGATTAAAAAGAGAATATTGGTTTGGATTTATTAGAAGACTGATGATTTATTTATTCATTTTACCCATGGTATGCCATAGTGGGGATTAGGTTACAGCTAGAGTTTCAAGGTTTTGTCATCAGTGTTCTGAGAAACAACTAATTTGTCCTGCTCTTCCCTAATGCCCTTGTTTGTTCACACTGTCAAATCACTACTTCGCTTTCTAGTGAACCTTGGCAGCCACAGAGACATGAACCCCAGGAAGATGCCCTATCCTTCCAGTGCCTCTCAATTACCCTCCAGACCAGCAGTATATATAATCTGCACTTCCAGATGCCACATGACATATGCCAAACCTACTGTCATCATGAAACCATACCTTCAAAGGAGATTTCCAAGGCAGCTGAGAAACATTACTGAATAGCCTAAATCATCACCATGCTGTATTGCACACACATCCTGAGACTGTAACACATTAATTCAAAATTATTTCTGCTTACCACATCCAGGTCAGTATCTTTTGCTTAATGAAGAACACACTGCACCAATAGTGTGATAGCTTTGCAAGAAGTATTAGCATGCTTTTCTCTGTGTGGAATAGTACACACAGAAGTACAGTTGGGGTAGCACCTGAATTGTGTCTAGACAATGATCTGTTTTGGGATGGACCAAACAGGGAATTTTTAGATCACAGACAAGTGTTGAATCAGACTGGATAAGCTGAAAGGGTTACCACAGTCTAAAAAGAGGAATATATGCCCAAAACAAGGGTGGCAAAACTTACCTTGCTTCACAAAGTGTTCTTGAAAGTCTTGAGCAGAAAGCAGAGGCTATTCTTGACCATAATACAAATTTTAGCAGAATAATGGCAAAGCATATAGAGAAGAATCAAGTCCAACAATGCCTCATTAATTAGGATTTTAAATACTTGGCAGAAGGAGCACACAAAGTAGCCTGCTTTTAATCCAAAAATATGTGCATTAATTGGGAAAAATAAATCAGCTTTGCATTACTGAGGGAATAGATAGAAGCACATAATTCCTCATTAGTTAGAAATACAAGTAGACTAAAAGCCACTTTTCTTTTGGTAATGGGTATTTTTATAAGCATCTGCTTTTATCCACCAATTTCTGTTCCAGCTAAACGAAGGACCTGGTTTGCAATTACATCTTATCCCCACAGTCATTCCCAGTGAAAGAGTCAAGCCTGCTCTGCTTGAGCAGCAAACAAATAGTTCACAAACATTTCTGTCACCCACCAGAGGCTGGAACTCAGCAAAATCAGAAAATTATTAAGAGCTCAAGTGAAGAGCAAGAGACAGATTATGTTCAACCATAAAACTTCCCCAACTCTCATCATCCCCCCCAGCACTAACCCAAACAGTGGAGAGCATGTTATGAACAGCAATCAGCTCCTAGGAAAGAATCAGGAGTAGTTACAACAGATGTGGGAACATCACCTTGCTGAGGAGCTCACATCCTTTGTCAGCTCAAAAAAACCCAGTGAGATGTCAGAGGCCACAGAACACAAGGTATTTCTGGCACTGGAGAAGTCCCTACCGTTTCACTTACAGCCCACTGGAACATTATTGCTCTTTGCTAATGTCAAAATTCATCAGAAAATGCTCCTGTGACTTACTTACTATGGGCATTGACAATCAATGAGAGTTACAATACAATACAATACAATACAATACAATACAATACAATACAATACAATAAATCCAGGTTGGAAGAGACCTTCAAGATCATCGCGTCCAACCTATCAACCAATCCAACCCACCTAAACAACTAGATCATGGCACCCAGTATCCCATCAAGTCTCGTCCTGAATACCTCCAATGATGGTGACTCCACCACCTCCCTGGGTTCTAAGTACCAGGTATTATATGGAGCAACAGGGTGCAGATGACTGTTAGGGAAAGACAGAAAAGTAAAAGGGCAGGTGGCAGTAACAAATGAGGATATTCTTGATAGTGGCCAGATTGTGATTTCAGTGTTCTGGAGCTGACAGCCTGATTTTTGACAAGACACGGTCCTTCAGTTCTTCTAGCCTTCATGGACAGTTGCTGAGAATGATAAAATTAAACAGTAGGACATGGCCAGGGGCAGTATAAAATGGTCCAATTTTATGAAAATACTTATGAAGTAAATAAAACATGCACCTAAACAAAGATAAAATACTAAAAATATTACCTTATAAAGTCTGATACGAAGCAACTTACTATGACTATCCAAATCTAGTAATGCTTCTCTTAAAAGCAGATGTAAAGCAAGAGAAAAGAACAGCTAAAGCAGGAGGCAAAATGAGTCTTCATCCTATGATGTGAGAATTGACAAAAATAAATAGGGACTGTTTGACTGGAGAAAGGAACAAGAATGGGTGCAAAAGCAGTGAATGACTGGGACAAGACAAAGTCAGGTATTTTATAAAACAGACTAAAAAAAACCCTTCTCCTACAACTTAATGTTCAAGATCACAGACCACAAGAAAGCAAAACCCGTAACTTGATGAGACTCAGAAAGCCTTTACAAAGTAGCATTCATAGGGTTCATCTACAAAAAAAATGGAGCACATTTGAATCTCCATTTTTCAAGACAAATCGTTGTTCCAGTAGCTATCTATTGAGTAATTTCTGCAATTTTCAGTCAGAAACACTGATAGTAACTGCTATAAAAAAACAGTACTCGATTGGATGAATTATTCATCTGATCCAGAACTGTAATTTTATTCCATTGTAAGTATAATTCTGTTTATGTCCTGCTGTTTGTTTCATGCTACTCTGGTATTTTTCTGGAATTCACAATCTTCAGCTGTTGTTTTTTTTTCTATTGCCTCCTTTATGTTTGTAATTGGATTTGGTATCTCAAGGGTGGACAGATGTGAGCACAGCTCTCCATATATTATGCAGCGACAAGGCTAGGTCCAGTAGCAAAAGGGTATGAAATGAAAATCACAGTGACCAGAAGGCTGTTAAAAACCTGGGGCAACAGGGCCAGGCCTCTCTACTAGCATTGCTCCATCAAACTTTTCTACCTGCCTGTCTTCTACCTGCATTTTTTCAGGTCTCATACCTTTATTTCTTTTTTCTTCCCAGTTGAAGTTTGACAACTGAAATTAGAAAACTGAAGTAAAAGAAACCATCCGGCCACTGAGCTGTAGATATTGAATTGCTTTTGTGGAGAAAGAGCATTATGGGTAAATGATTTTTAATGAAAACCACTTAATAACAATTTTTAAATTGCTCTTTATTTTTAAAATTAAACTAATCCTGCAGTGATCTTTCAGCATTTCTCATTGTTAAGCTCGCTCTGCATAATTTTCTATTAGCTGAGTCAGAACTGGAAAGCAAAGTAAAGATGAGTGTCACACTGTAAAAAGGAGAAAAAGGGGGGGAAATCAAAAGGGAACTACTTCTCTAACAATAGCAATTAATTCTACTGCAGCCCATTTAAAAAATACGCTAAACTAGTTTGGCTCCTTTTTCTACAGGAGATACCATTCCTGTGCTCTTGAACAGTTATCTCTCTAGAGGAAGGACACAAAAGAATATATCCCCATGTTTACTGAACTGCACCATGAAGTATTATTACTGAGCTTGTAAAGACAGAGAAATTATCACAGTATCACAAAGGTTGGAAGAGACCTCGAAGATCATCGAGTCCAACCTGTCACCACAGACACCATGACTAGATCGTGGCACCAAGTGCCACGTCCAATCCCCTCCTGAACACCTCCAGGGACGGTGACTCCACTGCATCCATGGGCAGCCCATTCCAATGGCAAATGACACTCTCGGTGAAGAACTTTCTCCTCACCTCCAGCCTAAACTTCCCCTGGTGCAGCTTGAGACTGTGTCCCCTTGTTAGGGTGCTGGTTGCTAGAGAGAAGAAGCCAAGCCCTTCCTGGCTACAACCACCCTTCAGGTAGTTGTAGAGAACAATGAGGTCACCCCTGAGCCTCCTCTTCTCTGGGCTAAACAACCCCAGCTCCCTCAGCCTCTCCTCACAGGGCTTATGCTCAGGGCTTCTCACCAGCCTTGTTGCCCTTCTCTGGACACGTTCAAGTGTCTCGATATCCTTCCTAAACTGAGGGGCCCAGAACTGGACACAGTACTCAGGGTGTGGCCTAACCAATGCAGAGTACAGGGCCACAATGACTTCCCTGCTTCTGCTGGCCACACTGTTCCTAATGCAGGCCAGGATGCCATTGGCCTTCTTGGCCACCTGGGCACACTGCTGGCTCATATTTAGGTGGCTGTCAATCAGCACCCCCAGGTCCCTCTCTGTCTGGGAGCTCTCCAGCCACTCCGACCCCAGCCTGTAGCTCTGCATGGGGTTGTTGTGGCCAAAGTGCAGCACCCGGCGCATGGACTTGTTGAATACCATCCCATTGGACTCCGCCCATCTGTCCAGTCGGTCGAGGTCCCTCTGCAGGGCCCTTCCATCCTCTAACTGACCAACATCTGCTCCCAACTTGGTGTCATCTGCAAATTTGCTGATGACTGTCCCAATCCCCTCATCCAAATCGTCGGTGAAGACATTAAAGAGGATGGGGCCCAGCACTGATGCCTGGGGGACGCCACTGGTGACTGCCCTCCAGCTGGAGGTGCCACCATTCACCACCACTCTCTGGGCCCGGTCCTCCAGCCAGTTCCTAACCCAGCGCAGAGCGTTGCTGTCCAAGCCACGAGCTGACAGCTTAGCCAGGAGTTTGCTGTGGGGGACAGTGTCAAAGGCCTTGCTGAAGTCCAGGTAGACCACATCCACAGGCCTCCCCACATCCACCAGGCAGGTCACCTGATCATAGAAGGAGATCAGGTTGGAGAGGCAGGACCTGCCCCTCCTAAATCCATGTTGGCTGGACCTGAGCCCTTGGTCATCCTGCAGGTGTGCAGTCAAATCTCTCTAAATCTCTCAGTGCAATTGTTTCCCTAATATGTGTGAATATGATTTCAGAAGAAAAGAAATATTAGAAGACATAATAATAATAAACACATTCAATATCTCATGATCATCCTATAAAATGATCAGTGTAATATGAAAATAACCTTTCTTTAGGTCAATGTCAACATATAGTTTAGCTAACAAAATTGAACTGTAAATCAAATTATTACAGACATAACTAAAGAAACTGTGCTTCATTGCTCAGGATTGAATGCATGCTCTTTATGTTGAGCTATGAGGAGTTCTAAATGTATAATTATCCAGTCTTCTTTTTAAGGGGGTCTTCTCTACTCCTATTTCCTCCTTGAAACCATGCCTAGCAAGGATTTCAGACTCTCTAAATATTTCTGATAGTCTTACTGACAGCATCAGACATAGATTGCCTTAGAGTTTTCTTATTCAGCTTCCATATACTGTTAACTTTAATCTCACCAGACTGAGTAACATGATGTCCTGAGGGATCAAACCCCAAAGCATGCTCTAACCCAGACACCTAAGCATTTGCGAATGTGCTAACCTGGACATTTCCTGGCATCCAGATGGTCGAGGTAAATGTGTAGCACATGCAATTAACCTTGTAAGCTCCTGCAAGTGCGTAAACTGGACACTTCCTAAGGCCCAGATGGTCCAGGCAAATATGTAGCATGTGTAACACCCCAGCAAACTGTGTGTGCCCCTGGCCACGTTTGGATATGCCCCACCCTGTAAGTTAAGCTATCAGGTCTCTCAGTTACCAAAGGACATTTATTGTCTTGGGACAGTATTTAAAACAGATGAGAAGGTAGGCCTTTGCCTTGTTCTTATCATGAAAGAGACAAGAGCCAAATCCTGCTGAAGTTGCAGCTGAAGGGCCTGCCTTAGCAGGCCAGCTACACCTGGTCTTTGTTCTTAACATGAAAGAGACAAGAGCCAAATGCTGCCAGAGTGGTAGCAGAAGAGCTTGTCCTAACAGGCAAGAACTATATCCAGGCCTTGCACCTGGACCAAGGCAGAAAAGGGAAAAGCTCCAAGAGAACTGAATCCTGGAAGATCCATGGAAAAGCTACAGATTTGTGATGGATCGTGCAAGAGAGAGGCCCCCAAGCCCCTCCCTGAGCCATGGGCAAGCTCCAGACCATGAACTGGGTATGAAAAGATAGAGGCCCCCTAGCTCACCTGGAGCCAAGGGCTGCTCAAATTATAGTCACAGCATCTGAGAAGATACTGGACAGAGGAGCATGCTAATTGTGAGTCTCCAGCTAATCTGCTACAGAATCCCCCTTGTGGGAAATCGCAGATCACAGCACCTTTATTTCCAATTTGAATCACTGTATTGGAAATTCTTAGATCTGTGCTTAAATCATTTAACTGTCTTTATATGTGGAATGTAATACCCACAACCAAATAATAGAGTCTGTAA
Source organism: Colaptes auratus (assembly GCA_015227895.2). NCBI lineage: Eukaryota > Metazoa > Chordata > Aves > Piciformes > Picidae > Colaptes > Colaptes auratus. The sequence continues at coordinate 78,285,762 of CM026897.1, read as the reverse complement.
ATATACTTTGTAAATAAGTTACAGCAGTGTTTGAAGATACCACCACCAGGAAATATTAAATATAAAACATGTAAAATATATGCTATGTAAAAAATATATAACCATATATAAAACTATACATTTTATTACAGATGATTAGTAGAACTTTAATCTGTACATAAATTTTCTACTTATATTTGTGTTCCCATAGGGAAAAAGGAGTACATTAGAAAAATTTGCCAAGCATAAAACAACCCTAAGCCAAAAAAGTACAGTTTCAATACAATACAATACAATACACCAGGTTGAAAGAGACCTTCAAGATCATCACGTCCAACCCATCAACCAATCCAACCCACCTAAAAAACTAAACCATTCAAAGCATGCATGTCAATTTCAAAATGGATACAGGGTTTACAAATTAATTTTAAATAAGTTCCAATAACAAGAGTACTTATTAAAGAATAAAAATAGGTTTGTTAGTATTATATAATTCTGTGAATGTCAGAGTGCAATCTGTTTTCAGATCATTTGTGGGATGCCAAAACATTACTCTGTTTCCAGATTGGTGATATATTCAGACAATCAAACAATTGTTATCATGAATATCATTACAGTCCCAATCCAAAACTAACATCAGTTATACTCAGAGATATCTCTAATAGCTATCTTCTTAGATTATTAGCTATCTTCTTAATGCAAAGAGCATTAGAAATAAACCTTCCAGATATTTTTTCCTAGTCATTCCACTAAGAGCCATCTCACTGCAACCATCATGTAAGTCATAATCACAGGGGTTATATCTCATCTTATTTTAGGAAATTCTCATACTGTTCTGCTGAAGAAGATGAGTTGGACTTGAGGATTATGGTGGGACTACATAATTAAGTAAAGCAGATCCAACTGCTATGGAGACTATGTGGAAGAGGAGGGAGGATCAGTCACTGTGTAGCTGTTAATCCTTCCTTATTGCTTTACTCGAGACACATAAGAAATGCAGATCTGATTGTACTATGACAGCTTCAGCTGCCACACATTTTTACAACACAGTACCAGTGTCCATCTTAATATTTTGCCTCAGTAGACATGTATTAGTCACAAAAATCCATAGCCACTGAGAATCAAGAAAAGGCTCTACCTTTAGTAGACTGTCTGCCTATATGGCATACATTGTTTTGTTCACCTCTTAGTCCCCATTAACATCTGGAGTTTAGGAGGATACATAGAAGACAATATTGCATTGGGGTTAAGTGAAATTTTATCCACGCTGTTGACAAACTTAAATACGGAAATATATCTCTTATGTATGGAAAGAAATATAAATGTAAGTGTATATGATTTGAGTTGGAAAATAGAAGAGGTAAATGCAGAAAGACTTTGGGAATTATTTAAGTCTCTTCACATCTGTGCAAATCTGACCTGGAGAACCCTCTGGCATCCATTTTACTGTTTTTCAGAAAGGAGCATTTACAAGCAGCCCTCCTTTCCCATGCCAATAGATTTTCCAAATAAAAGTGCTGGAGTACTTTTTAATAGAGGTGCCAGACTGTTCTTCTTGGCATTTCAGCTTTCTGGTAACCTGATGCTGCATTCACATGGAGTAACTGCTCTATGCTATGTCAAAAAATCTTCAAGAGAGGCTCTGGAATACATGGAAATTTAGCAGTGGGGTGGGAGATGAGGATTAGGGCTGGAGTTTCCTTTGCCCTCAGGCATAATATCTATAGCCATCCATAATTTAAGATCATTTGAATTTAAGAAGACAAAGCCAGTCACACTCTTTCCTTCAATGGTGTTCATGCAGTTTTCTGTCTGTTAGCAGGTGTTCTCATTACTGTTATACTGAAGACCATTTTGAGTTTAATATTTGCAAGCTATTCCCCTTTCTTGTTTTGTCAGCAACTTCTCTTGTACATATTAAATGCTTACAATAATTAATATTATTGTACTTTTAATATCCAAGCACAGCCTCTTGCATATTCCATGCACAATGATTCTTCTTTACATTCTAGAAGATTCAGCTGAGGAAAAGTAGGGATTTTTTTAAGAATTACACACATGCACACACACACACAGAGCTTACTTTATTTTTATATGTAATAGCTAGGTCTCCCTCTTTTCTGAGGAAAAAAACCTAAAATTTTTAATTTACGTATTTTTTTGTGTATCTCAAGTGCTAACAGAGAACTGTCAGGAAAAAAAAATCTCATTCTTCTGCCCTTTTGCTTTTCCTGACTGCATGCTTGGGCAGAATGCATTAATAAGTACTTCAGCTTCTCATAGATGGTGTTCACTGCTTTAGACTAATTTGCTCTCACTGGCAGCTTTCCCCACACACATCAGGAAGCAATAAGGACAGCCTACTCTGCAAGGGAAGGTGAACCTGGACCAAGCACCACAAGGATGGCAGAAGCAACAATGCACTGTGGAGGGTATAGGTCCACTGTATTTGAATGAGAGTGGTATGGAAGTGGAATAGTGACCTAGGTCACCAAGGGATGCTGTGTATCCTACATCAGCCCCAGTGATGTAACAGGTCTGAGGTCAATACAAGGAGCCAAGACAGCAAGTTTGGGGCAAGACAGCATGTGACTAGGCACAGCATTCTTGTAATGTAGCTCAGGCAGCGACCAAGCTTGAAAGCTTGGCTCAAAAGAAAATCCCAAGATAAGGGAAGGTGAGATGCCTGGCCAGGGCTTCTTACAGCCACACAACTGCCCTGTCAACGCTGACACCGTTCCTGGGTAGTTAAACCTCCAGTTGTAGAGAGGAGATGCTGATACATTCAACTCTGACACAATGGTTGGGGAGAGGGTCACTAGGACTGCTTTTGTAGGTTATATAGAAGAAAGTCATAAGAATCAATGCTTAGATTTATAGACTAGTAGAACTAGCATTTTAATGAGGTAGAAGCAGCTATGAGAGTCAATAGTCATAATATATTTATCATCACAAGAAAAATTATTTGCATAGTAATTCTGGGGTAATTAGTGAGACTGTAATATTTACCAAAAAAAAAAAAAATCAGTATGTGTGCCCTATTAGAAGCAAAAAGAATTAAAATACATACCCAGGAATAAATATCCTTGTTTCAAACTACTCTAAATATCACAGCCACTTGATATATTTAATTGGTCAGTTTCCTGATATTAGCAAGTCCCTGGGTGATTTAACCAAGCATAACTTAGACATCACTTCTTGGCTTGATTTTATAACCCAGATAGTATTACCTCTCAGTGTATTCTCTTAACATTTGCAAACTGGGCTTGGTATCTCACTAATATACATTAGTAGAGATACATATGTTTACTTGTTCTCACTGGGACTCATAACTAGTCCCCACTGGTCATTTCCTTGGAAGCTGAAAGATAAAATACAGAAGCTCAAAAGTTCTGCCTTATAAGCTCTGGACATTTTGTAAATAAAAACTAATGTAATTCACAGTTGCTTGTCTAGAACCTCCATGAAATCGGAATCACATCACAAAATTTATCAGTCACATAATAACAATAGTTCAGGAAGCCCATAAAATATATATTTATCATAATCAAATAGGTCACATGTCTTATTTAAGATCCTGAGGTTTATACGAAATGGGTAATTAATTACCAGCATCCATTCTTAACCAATTTTCTTGTTTAGGACATTTATAGTAAGAAACAGACCTTATTCCCTTGCCTGCATTTTGTCTCAACAAAGCATATAGACTCTATATTAACTTTAACAGGCACATATTCGACATAACAGTGCTTTCTAAATTAGAATTTGCATCTGTTTTCTACTGCCACTGACTTTCCTTGCTCAGATAATTTTAATAAATTCTACTTCTACTAATGATTTTGAGTGCTGCTTATTTACAAAAGATGCAAAATGAGACCAGTAGAGTAGAACATCAGTAAGCAGCAATACCGTGTGGTAATCAGGACAGCATTGAAGTGCTGGTGCCCTCAACATGGCCAGATGCCATTTTTAAAGGCCATTTGACTTTGATATTGCATGCAGTCTTCTATTAAACTACATTATCTGAACAATTAAGCATATTTATTCTCCCACTTAGCAGCATGTTCACAAGCCAAACATCCAGTATCACAAACACTGAAATGCACACACAAATACATTGAGACTTTACATAATACATCAATAGGATCATATTTTAAAAATCCCTTATATGCACAAATTGAGAGAACAGCCTGTATATGGGTCTCAGGCTGCAAATCAGAACAGTGTTTCTAGGCATCACTGCATATTCTGTGTCTGAACAGAACTATCCATAGTGTGTTCACTCATTGGGAGGGAAAGGCAGAGCTCTCCTCTACCTACTTGGTTCCACAGTCCAACACAGAGAGAAGTGGTAGAGATGAGACTATGGCACCTGCCATACCATCACAGATGGCAGGGGCAACACACAGGTAACCTTGGGAACAACTAAAATGGCAAGAAGAGAGTCCTGTGAAAGTAGTCAAGAGAAGTTTAGTGTTTCTGGAGAACAACATAGGTGCAATAGAGGATGTGCGCACCAGAGAAGTTTTTGCAGGCACTCTGCCCTCAGACAGTTCTGGGACAGACTGCCTCAGGGTTTGTGCTTGGTAGGTTCACTTCAAGGCATGCAGAATAATGTAAACAACTGCTCCACTACAGATCAAAGACCCATTTATTTTCTAGTTCCCAATATTTATTCCACAAAGAGTATTCAGAATCATAGATGTATTTTGTCCTGCTGTTGGAGTACTGTAGGTTTTCACTTTGACCAGCATTCATTTCCCACCTTTCTTCTCTCATGGTGATTTCACCCTTTGATCCATGTATTTGCATCAAGAAGTTTTGCAGCTGCAGCATATCGATAATCTTACAGAAGATGCTGCACGATTGATTCACATCTATTGCTGCAAAGCAAGAATGAAGAACCAAAGTGTCTTATGAAAGTAATTGCAATTTTCCATTCCTTCTGCACAAGCAAGACAACCAAATGGGTCATGGTTCAAAAAAGGTATTCAAATTAACTAGAGAATTCAAGAATAGAAATAAATAGGAATGCATTTATCTGCTAAGATCAAAAATAGTACAGAAAAAAATCAGCAGCTTGTCACTGTATGCACAGCCTTGCTACTTTCATGGCTAAAATAAAATATACATTAAATTCAGAAGAAAAACAATGGAGCTGATATTACATTCCTGACATCTGTAATATTTTGTCTGCAAAAGGCTCCTGAACTCAAGCTACAATACCCACACATTTCCCTTGCTATTCAAATTTAAGTAGTAATGAATTCAGTAGGCTTTAAAGAACTCTGATCTGAAGATCCTGGCATAATTATCAAGACATCAAACAAACCTTTAAAAGTGATTGAATACACTTGCTGTTTTAATTTGCCTTGTTCCAGACTATCAATAAACACTCTCCCTCATTTTTTTTTCCTCCCTTCCTTTAAATTTTAACCTACAAAGAGAAATTGCAAAGGCTGGAGATATAAATTAATGTCCCACCTGACACTGTTTCTAAGTACTGTGCTGACACATAGGCTCTCTCTGAGAACCTGGACAGCTGCAAGTTAGTTACCACTATATGAAAAATAATTTTAATTTAAATGTCTATCACCTCTATGAGCACCAAACTGTGAATTTACAGTTGCTCATTTACTGCTACTAGTCAATCTTGACAGAGTGGGAACACAAAAATTATGCTTAAACAGTATCTAGGCTTAGAAAGCTTAAGGAAGGAAGTATTGCAGCCACTGATGTGTAGATGTGCATCAACTCCTGAGGGTACTTTTTGAAGAGTTTTTAGTGCAGAAAAAAGGTTTCTGCTAGAGGAAGATATATAGTAATTTTTAAAAAACAAATCACAAATCACCTCCTATCCTATCCAACACACATAACTTCCATGTGTCTAAAGGGTACCTACAAAGTTAACTCCATTAACTCCCATTGACTCTTGCATATATTGCATGCAAGACGTCAGGATGTATATGCTTGGATACCTTTCTTGAAGCACATTTCTATTACCACCTTGTTGCTAGTATCTTAACAAAACTGTAAAAATTGCTAAGAATTACAAGATTAGTACTTCAATATTTCTGTAAATATTCTGATTAACAGGATTTAGAAGTCAACATACCCTACATTAGATTTTAATCTTTTTCTAAGGAATAAAAGATATTTAAGGTATAATATCATGACAACACTATTATTTTGTAAAACTGGAACACATGCTTTCATGCAAATTAGTAGCAGTGATAATAATGATTTTCTCATTTTCCATTAAAATTTTAACTATTATTGAACTACATAAAAAGAATAGGTCAATCAAACTTCAAATTTCTCACTCAAACTACAAAATCTGAGATTGGATTATTTGGATTTTTGATGCAACAATGCTGATTGGTCAGATGGAACTAAAAAATTAAAGTTAGTCTTTTTTAATCCCAACAATGAGCCCAAAGAGCTGAGGTAATGAAACATCTGACCAAATCATGTTGTATGCTTGTTTGTTTGTTTGTTTGTTTGTTTAAATTAGTAATATAATGTATGATTGTAGTGTTGGTCCTTCTCTTTTCATGATATTTCCAGGCGATGCTTATCATCTGAGGCATGCTGAAGTTTATCATAATGCTGTGCTGGATATTGCCCACTTCAGACATAATTATAACACTGGTCATAGGATTAAGATGGTGTTTGTATGCATCATGATCATTTATTAGTAATCTGGCCCAATTTATGGACAAAACAGCAAAGGAGACTTTCTCAGCTTTTGAGAATTTTTAACATCCGCAGAATGTCCAAGCCAGAATGCTCAGGGTGCTGTGCCTCCTAAATGTGTCCCAGGTCTTGTTCAGAGATACACATTTTTTTCCCAAGAATGCCACTCAGAGATTTTGCCCCAAGGGCATATAGTTATGTGTGGCAGGGTGTGTGGAAGAGTATGTGCAAGTGCCTAGGAAAGAGGTCATCTTCAATGTTTTGGAATTTCACACCCAAACAAGTGCAGAACACTGATGAACTAGCAAAATATTTGGGAAAAAGTATGCTGTCAGTCTGGCAATTCCTGAAAGACACAAGTCACTGCAATGCGCTGGGGGCTAGACCATGACTACCAAGTCCTTCTTATCACTATTCAATACCTCCTATGGGACAAAAAAGACAGGGCCTAAAGACAGACCAATATGCACTGTGGCTACACAAACCCTGACAAGAGGTGTTGCAGGTGAACCAGAAGACCAGCCTGTGCTGGTATCAGTCACCCCTATACAGAAAAAGAAATACACAAGAAAATCAGTTCATCTCACAAGGGATGGTGATCAACCAGGACCATGAGGAGAACAGGAGGAAAAAAACAGAGGTAATCATTGATCCCTATACCTGAACGAAATGCAAGATAAAGTAAAAGGATTTTAGCTGCTATCCAGGCAAGCACATCAGCATCTGAGTACTTCAAAGCTGGGATAGTGGGGGCCAAAAGTTTGGCATTAGATGTCAGTGAAGCCAAGCAGCTGGGATCCCTGTCTAGGGAAGGGGAAATTGACAAGCCAACTAGAAAACAGGCACAAGCCCTCAATGTCTGGAACTGTTTCTGTCAGGTGTGAAGGAAGGAAGTAAGTTACATGTCAGCTAGACAAGTGGGCCACCATGGAGAGAGGTATCCAGTATGTGAGGGCATTAGCTGTGCTGGAGGTGATTTATAATGATCAGAATGATGAACAGTCACTTGAAGATCCAGATACAGTCCAGTGCACACCACTTAGATGGCAGAAGTTTCTGAGAAGCATATCACCATTGTATGCAAACTCACTGGCAGTAGTGGCCTGGAAAGATGGTCAGGGACATACCATGAATGATCTGGCTGGCCAGCTCTGCCAACATAAAGGAAGTGTCTCTTCTTCTGTAGGGCCCAAGATTCAGCTGTGGAGAAACTACCTGAGGAATTCAAGCAATTCAAAGAGCACATACTCTACTACATCTTACTGTGGGACAGGAATGTAAGTTAGTTTAGTGTCCTTTGGGAAAAAGGTTGAATTCTTACAACCAAGAGATTACAGTTCCTCTGGGAATGAGATTCATGGAGCTGGCCTATCAAACAACTGAAGAAGGGAGTCATGTGAAGAGAAGATTCCCTGTTCCAGAGGGAGTCATGAGAAGAGAAGACAACCGTGTTCCAGCTAGAACTAGTAAACAAGGCTAAAGCAACAAAAGAAACAGCTTCAAAATCAGTTTTGAAAGCTATTGTGCTTCATTAACTGCAATTTTAGTATTACAGTTTGCATCCCTCAGTATCATAATTAGCCAGAGTACATGCTAAACATATACGGCTTTGTTACTCAACTTGTCACACAAATCCTGCAAAATGTCACCTAGAAGCCAGAGACAGCCAGGGTTAGGGTATAAAATAAATTAAAATGAGAGGAACATCAGTGTGGATGAAAGCCCATGGATTTAGCAGAGAGGATAGTCAATGGGCTGTGCTTCTTTTCCTCCATGCAAGACAGGGATGCCTTTTTGGTAAGAAATGTATGTTGAGTATATGGCTTAACTATTGCCAGCACTACCATTTCTATCATACCTTAGCACTATTGTAAAGCTTTGCATCTCAGACATTGTTGGATCTTACCTGGGATTTATTAACTTGAGCTTGATCACTTGCATTTATCACCAGCAATCCCAAATCTGTTGTATCTGTTGTTTTAATAAATTAAATCTATTATTTTAACTTCCTGAACTTGTGTCAGTCCTCACTAAGAGACTGGAAACATTTATTCTGAAAAACAGTATTTTCCATAAGAGTCCTGGGCTTCTGTGACAGGCAGACATCAGGATCTTATCCATAATTTGACACTCTCAACCTGTACAGCTCTTAGGAGCAGGCACTCACCTGTCCAAGAGGGAGAATCTAGGAAGTACACACCACAGGGTACCCTCTAGTTTTGTCGAAGTGGTGTCAGAGAGGAGATGAGGAAGTGGAATGGAAAACTCACTTCAATCCTAGCAGCAAGACTACATGAACTGCAAGGGAAAAGAATCACAGAAAGGGATTCCTCCAGGAAGAACATCACTTGTTTCCAGTAAGAAATAACCCAAAGAGTAGAAGGGCTGATCTTCTGATCCTCTTAAAGAAACTCCATGTAATTTTTTAGAAAATGTAAGCAAGCAATTCCTGGTTGAGGGGTCAGGTGCACAAATAATTTTTACATTGATACCGTTAGTTGCAGGAGGGAATACGATAAGGAACAGGTCGGCAGCTGTAGTCAACAAGTAGCTTAGAGGTTGGTGCAGTCGAAAGAATTTTGGGTTTTTCGATATTGGAGAACTTTCTACTGCACCAGGTCAGCTGGTAACAGATGGAGTACATCTGTCCCAGAGGAGGGGAAAGGTCACAGTATACGAGAATGGCCTGTCCCCCAAAGGGAAAAAGATTCTGGGACAGAAATTGGCAGGCCTCATTGACAGGGCTTTAAATTAGCTTCGAAGGGGAAGGGGCTGAAACCAGTCCCCTCAGGCAGGAGTCTGGGGGTGATAAGCTAGAGCGAGAGGTGAAACCAGCAGCCCAGCTGCAGTGCATGTACACTAATGTACGAAGCATGGGTAACAAACAAGAGGAGCTAGAAGCCTTGTTGCAGTAGGAAAGTTATAATGTAGTTGCCATCACAGAGACGTGGTGGGACAACTCATATGACTGGAGTGCTGCAATTGATGGCTAAAGGCTCTTCAGGAGAGAGAGGCAAGGAAGAAGGGGTGGAGGGGTGGCCCTGTACATCAGGGAGGCACTAGATACCATTGAGATGGAGATCAGGAATGATCGGGTTGAGTGCTTGTGGGGGAGAATTAGAGGGAAGACCAGCAGGGCAGACATCCTGGTTGGAGTCTGTTACAGACCACCCAGCCAGGAGGAAGATGTCGATGAAGCATTCTATAGGCAGCTTAAGGCTGTCTCAAGATCACCTGACCTTGTTCTCATGGGTGACTTCAACCTGCCTGATACCTGCTGGGATCTCAACACAGCAGAGAGGAGGCAGTCTAGGAGGTTCCTAGAGTGCATAGAGGACAGCTTCTTATCCCAGGTGCTGCGCAAGCCTACCAGGGGTAAGGCTATGCTTGACCTCCTCTTCACCAATAGGGAAGGGCTGGTGGGTGATGTGGTGGTCGGAGGGTATTTAGGCACCAGTGACCATGAAATAATTGAGTTTTCAGTATTCAGCCAAGCCAAGAGGGGTAGCAAGAAGACCTCCACTCTGGACTTCAGGAGGGCAGACTTCAGGTTACTCAAGGAACTAACTCAGAAGGTTCCTTGGGACACAGCCTTTAAAAACAAAGGGGTCCAGGAGACCTGGACCTACTTCAAGGAAGAACTCTTGAAGGTGCAGGAACAGGCTGTGCCAGTGTCCCGGAAGATGAGCCGCCGGGGCAGACGGCCAGCCTGGATGGGTAATGAACTTTTAATAGAACTAAGGGAAAAAAAGAGGGTGTATCATCTTTGGAAGAAAGGGGAGGCAACCTACAGAATGTTTAGGGATGTTGCTAGGACATGCAGGAAGAAAATGAGGGAGGCAAAAGCCCATTTAGAACTTAGACTGGCCTCTGCTGTGAAGGACAACAAAAAGTCCTTCTATAAATACATCAATAGCAAGAAGAAGGGCAAGAACAACCTCCACTCCTTGGTTGACACGGAGGGGAAAGTTGTAACAAAGGATGAGGAAAAGGCAGAGGTACATAACGCTTTCTTTGCCTCAATTTATACTAGCATGGCAAAACATCTTCCAGACAGCTGGCCTGCAGAGCTGGCAGAAGGAGCCAGAGAGCTGCATAGTTTCCCGCTGCTCCAGGAGGTAGTTAGAGATCTTCTGGGCCGCTTGGACCCCCACAAGGCCATGGGACCAGATGGGATCCATCCTAGGGTGCTGAGAGAGCTGGCAGATGAGCTGGCCAAGCCACTCTCCATAATTTTTCAACAGCCCTGGCTCACTGGAGAGGTCCCAGAAGACTGGAAGCTGGCCAACGTGGTGCCCATCCACAAGAAGGGCCAGTTGGATGAGCCAGGGAATTATAGTCCTGTCAGCCTGACCTCAGTGCCAGGCAAGATTATGGAAGAGGTCATCTTGAGTGCGATCACACAGCACTTCCAGGATGGCCAAGGGATCAGGCCTAGCCAGCATGAATTTAGGAAGGGCAGGTGCTGCCTGACCAACCTGATCTCCTTCTATGATCAGGTGACATGCCTGGTGGATGTGGGGAGGCCTGTGGTTGTGGTCTACCTGGACTTCAGCAAGGCCTTTGACACCGTCCCCCACAGCAAACTCCTGGCCAAGCTATCAACCCATAGCTTGGACAGGAGCACACTGCATTGGGTTAGGAACTGGCTGGAGGGCCAAGCCCAGAGAATGGTGGTGAATGGTGCCACACCCAGCTGGCAGCCAGTCACTAGTGGTGTGCCCCAAGGATCAGTGCTGGGCCCCATGCTCTTCAACATCTTTATTGATGATCTGGATGAGGGCATTGAGTCCATCATCAGTAAATTTGCGGATGACACCAAGCTGGGGACAGGAGTTGATCTGCTGAAGGGAAGAGAGGCTTTGCAGAGGGACCTCGACAGGCTGGACAGATGGGCAGAATCCAACGGCATGAGATTTAACACATCCAAGTGCCGGGTTCTGCACATTGGCCACAACAACCCCATGCAGTGCTACAGGCTGGGGTCAGAGTGGCTGGAGAGCGGCCAGGCAGAGAGGGACCTGGTTGATGGGAGGCTGAATATGAGCCTGCAGTGTGCCCAGGCAGCCAAGAAGGCCAATGGCATCCTAGCCTGCATCAGCAACAGTGTGGCCAGCAGGAGCAGGGAGGTCATTGTGCCCCTGCACACTGCACTGGTTAGGCCACACCTAGAGTCCTGTGTCCAGTTCTGGGCTCCTCAGTTTAGGAAGGATGTTGACTTGCTGGAATGTGTCCAGAGAAGGCCAACAAAGTTGGTGAGGGGTTTGGAAGACAAGCCCCTATGAGGAGAGGCTGAGGGAGCTGGGGGTTGCTTAGCCTGGAGAAGAGGAGACTCAGGGGTGACCTTATTGCTCTCTACAACTACCTGAAGGGAGGTTGTAGCCAGGCAGAGGTTGGTCTCTTCTCCCAGGCAGCCAGTACCAGAACAAGAGGACACAGTCTCAAGCTGCGCCAGGGCAGGTTTAGACTGGATGTTAGGAAGAAATTCTATACAGAGAGAGTGATTGCCCATTGGAATCAGCTGCCCGTGGAGGTGGTGGAGTCACCTTCATTGGAGGTGTTCAGGAAGAGGCTTGATGGGGTGCTTGGTGCCATGGTTTAGGTGTTTAGGTGGGCTGGATTGGTTGATGGGTTGGACACGATGATATTGAAGGTCTCTTTCAACCTGGTGTATTGTATTGTATTGTATTGTATTGTATTGTATTGTATTGTATTAATTAGGGTGAAGGATTGCACACAGGAGATCCAGTTTCCAGGGGTAAAAGGCGAGATAGACAGCACCAGATCCCAATAGATACGATTAAGTAGGTGGCAGCTATGTTTCCATCCACCAGTAAAAAAGAAACTGAGGTTTTCTTGGGCATTCAGGGTTTCTTAAGGATGTATATCCCAGACTACAGTCTGATTGTGAGTCCTCTCTACTGAGTGACCTGAAAGAAGAGTAATTTTACATGGGGCTGTGAGCAGTGACAGGCCTTTGAACAAATTAGATAGGAGACTGCATGCAGTAGCCCTCAGGCCAGTCCAGACTGGACAGGTTGTTTAAAAAGTGCTCTACACTGCAGCTGGGATGCATGGTCCTACCTGGACCCTCTGGCACACATCACCCCATGAAACCCAAGGTCAACCCCTAGGATTTTGGACTCAGAGAAAGTAAGGATCCAAGGCCAATTACACTCCAGCTTGTGGTGGTGAAAGTTCAGTTCTCCCCACACACACAAAGAAACCACAGCTAACTCAGTTGGAGAAGCAGAAAATGGATAAGAGCTATATTTACAAGCAGGATGAAATGCAGATGGATATATACACAATATACAGTATTTACAATATATACAAAAATATACAGCAAAGAACATAATATAGAAGAAAACTCCCTCCTCCAGCCAGGAGGGTCCCCCGCCCTGTACCCCCTCTCTCCCCCTACCTCCCTTTTTTTCCCAAAAAGGGTTAGAGAGAGAGAAAAGGTAATTATTAAGGAGGACATTCTGTTAGCTCAAAACGTATGCAAGAATTATTCTTATCTGTTAGTTCAAGGTTAACTCCATCCAGCAGCTGTTGCTCAGAGAGAGACTGAAACAGGCAGACTGGAACAGACAGAACTGAACTGAAATTCAAACAGAACTAAAACTTAAAGTTGCATTCTACCAATCTACCAATGAAATTAGTTTAGAATATCTTTGTTTTCAATTATTTCACCAAAACATTCAGCCAGAGTGTTCCAGCAACTGTCCCTTTCTTAAAGGCACAGCCTAAAATGGTCACACAGCTGCAAAAAGTGGTATTGGCAGCATATGAAGGAATTCAAGCTGCCTCAGAACTAGTTGGTACAAAAGCACAGCTCCTCTTGGCAGGCTTACTGCCAGTGCTGGGAGTGATGTGCAAAGGAAAGGTCTCCTCTAGGCACCATGCAACTGATACTGCATGGATTAAGTGGGTTGTGATGATAACACAATGGGCATGAACAGGGAGCCCTAACTGCCCAGAAATCTTAGAAATTATCACAAGCTGGCCAGAGGGCAAGGATTTGGGGATGTCACCAGATGAGAAGGAGGTAAATGTACAGAGACCCCACTGTATAACAACCTGCCAAACAGTGAGAAACAATATCCCCTGATGGGTCCTGCCACACTGTGGAAAAACTGGACGCTACAATGTATTATAAAAACTACACTGAAACCAATGGAGGGTGGAACTTTTAAAAAGCAGTACAAGTGTTTAGCACAAGTCACCTGGTTAGCAAAACACCATGTAATGTTTCCCCTTGCAAACTTGTTTTCATTAGTCACAAGAGTAAGATCCAACACAGACATCCATGATGATATGTATAGTACCTCAGACAGAAGCTAGGCTGCAGTCTGAACCCATCATGATAGTAATATGGATATTTTTTCAGTGCTCCAATAAGCTAACTGCATTTTAAAATAGCAGCATAACAAGGACACCTTATCAATTAATCAAACTAATCTTTTCTCAAGGCCAGCCAGAAGTGATTATGTTCTCCCCAGCAAAGCAAAAGAGCCAAGACCACAGGAGAAAAGAAAAGGAATGGGAATGGAAGTGAAATGTGAAAGATATTATGGAACAACTGCCCAATGAATCTGTTTAGAATAATCTTTTGTTTTCCTTTTTACACCCAATAGTGAACTATTTATACTTTTCGACTTTTCTGCTCGAAATCTGCATCTGTTCCCACCAGAAGTACAAATCTCCCCCCAAGAAGACACCTTGGAAAGCCTCTGTGATTAAGAGAGAGCTATACTGACAGAAAGTGTTTATTTCTCAGCTGGAACTAAACATTACAATGTCTGTATTACATTGGTTACTCCTTGATGCACAAAGAAACCCCTCATATCTATCCTCAAGAGATGGTCACACGAGGTCCTCAAGTGCATATCAAACACTGCTCTGACACCCACTGCCTGTGCTTGAGACCCTCAATTATTTAATACACAATCCCTACTTTTCTATGACCAGCAGTTTCTGTAGTACTTATAATTTCACAGATGCCTACAGACTGATGGAAAAGATTGAGTTCACTTTGTATTATGCAGGTTGCTTTTCATAACTTAGGATAGATCCTGAAGGGGGAAAAGAAAAGAGAGTGCATCTGTCTTCTTAATAATCTGCAGTAAAGTCTTCTACCTGGATATTCTCCAGCCTTCTGCATAGAATACCATTAAAAGGAGAGGCCTGTTTTCCAAACATATTCATTATAGGCCATATCCAGAAAATGCTGCAGCTTTCCCAGAGGAGGAAATAGGAAGACTTTGATGGAGAGACATTCACAGAGAGCAGGTATTTTTCTGCATCAGATGTTTGCCTTCTCTCATAGACATTGTGGCGCAGTAAATCCTGTTAAAAGTGGTGGAATTGTTTTAGTAAGTTTTTATGTCAGCAGCTTTCCATTATAGCATACTAACTAGCAATAGCTCTGATGAACAGTACAAACACTTGGAATACAGCCATGAATAGTGCCTGAGCCTCTCAGTACATTCATCTCTCTCTTCCAGTAATGTGTATATAGAAAGAATCCCTCCAAATCCTTTAAAAGTAATTTACAGAACTCTATCTTTTAGTACTACTAATGATAAACTTTGAAATGGCACTTATGTTCTTGCTGCCTTGTAACTTCCTGGTGACCTAATCAACTTATTTAAACAGACCCACAACAAGCTCTCCTGCTGTTCCACCAGAAAATCTACTAATCTTTAGCAGGTAATGACCAGCAAAATTACAATAAAATTAGGGCCAGAAAAACATTCTTTAGTAGGACAAGATTTCAGCCAAACATCTGTAACAAAAATACTAGAATCATGGTCAATTGCACCATATTAATAAAAAAATTTTTAAAAAAAATCAAAGCAGTCACTGACTAAAATTATTTCCAAATTCTCTTCAAGATTGCCTTTAAAGTGCAACATTTCAAAAGGCAGAGATATCTTTTTCTTTTTCTGCTATGCTTTTGGAACTTCCAGGGTATCAAAATATGTCAGTTATTCACACTGCATAAGATACCTGTTACACCATTTAAGAAAGCATACATGACTTATGAACACCTTGTATCCATACACTCTAATGAACTAATGAACTCAGAATTCCAGTCTAGTCAAATATCTAGAAAATACACGTGAAAGAAAAATAAAAATACAACAACCAACTAAACAAACAAAACTTTAATCTTCTGAATTCTCGCTTGTGGTAGTTTTAGGCGATGCCTTTAAAAATTTTTCACAGATCTTGAACAGAATGTTGTAAAATGTAAATAAATCACTGTTGGGTGTAAAAAGGAACATAATGGTCATTCTAAAAATTCCCTTTGGAAAGATAACGCACTTAAGCTAGTAATGTAAACAATTTCTCTCTTCTCATCTCCTCAGGCTGGGAGATACTATCTTGCCTCTGCTTGACCTTGGCTGTACTGCTTTTGTTGTGACTGCTATTAACTTTTCTGCTTGTGTCTCTTCTCCCTTTTGTTCAGGGGGGCAAGGGGGAGGCAGGGACCAAGAAGCTAGCAGCTTCCCCTGGTCCCTTGCCGGGGGTGGTTCTTGTTCTGTTTATTAACTGTAAATATCTGTAAATATTGCAAATACTGTATATTTTGTACATATTCATTGAATTTCATTGTAGATTGTAGTTTTGCTTGTAAATACAGCTTCTGTTTGCTTCCAACTGAGCTGGTCTCACAAATTTATTGGGGGGTGAGGAGAGGAGGGAATTTTCAACCCACCACATCACCTTTCTTGCTTTATCTTGTAGGAGAAATCTTGCTTCAGAACTAAGTACTATAGTAAGAATTTGGCTTTTATTAATCTCAAGCACCTTAAGGTCCAGATTCAACACAATGTGTTCCACTTACACCCCATTTGCTCTTGTATATGTGACTTCTAGATACAATCAGAGTTTGAATCATGTACACCATCCAAAATTCAACAACAGATAAATATGCAATCTGTAAAACATCATCAGTAGCTTTATAAGCAAAATAATTTAATTTAAAAATTTACTACCGTATTCTTTCAAAATCTGGGGAAAACTGAGGGAAGATACAACCTTGTAAAAGGCAAATAAGAAACCAAAGAATTTTTAGGAAACATCATGCTTAACAACTCTACTAAAAGAAAAATCTGTCACCTACTGTGTAAGCTAGTTCCCATTCACAATGCATGCATCTCTGTAGTACTGGGTATCTGCTGTAAGAATCACTGTATTAGATTTGGCTGAGCTGGGGTTAATTCTCTTGTGAGCATCTTTCTGGTGCTGTGTTTAGCAGTCCCAAAGATGGGTGTTGATAACACACCAGTGTTTTGGCTACTGCTGCACTTTTCAAAAGTTTCCCCAACCCAAGTGTATGCTGAGGGGTGGGCAAGATCTTGGGAGGGGATGCAGCAGGTGATCCCAACTAGCCAAAGGGGTATTCCATGCCATATGACATCAGCTCAGATATAAGAAGCAGTGGACAAGAAGGTCAACAGATCCCTATCATCAATTAGTAAGGGATGAGGAAGATTCTGATTAAGGGGCTGGTCCATCAACTGGGAGATCAGAGGGAATGAAATCAAGCAGGAAGCAGAGGCTACCCAGATCCTGACCTCAGCAAAACTAAGAGATATGCATAAGGATTATAGCTGCCAGCCAGGAGAGCAGATTGCTGCTTGGCTGCTCTGGTGATGGGATAATGGGGCTGATAGTCAATTGCTAGAAGAGAAAGAAGGCCAAACAACTGGGACCCATAGCCAGAAAGAGAGGGATTGAAAAAGGAATTGAAAAAGAAACTGGTATATTCATTCTCTGGAGATGACTCCTGTCAAGCATGAGGGCAAGGAACCTGCATGTTGGAAGTTATCTGTAGAGACCTAGACAATGAGAGTGTCTCCACAGATCTAGAGTGTGTCCCATGAAGACAGGCCATTTAGAGAAAAGTGATACAAGGTGCCCCAGCAGCATACTCAAACAACTTAGTGATGTTTTATTATTTGGATGGAGATACATAGTCTGTAGAGACAGTGTCACCTTGGCTCCAGAATTTTGAGGATAATCTCTATACCACCTCATTCCCAGAAGCCAACGCCTCATCTACCAGGAATACTCCAAGAAATCATTTTTCTTCTGCCCCAGTCAGAGGGAAGGGGAGCCCCAGATCCATTCCACATGGAGCACTGTTTTTTCCTGCATGACCAGGGGGAGGACATGAGGAAATGGGGTGGTGAACCAATTTCTAAACTGGAAGCTTGTATATGTTAACTGAGAGGGAAGATGGTGGTTAAGAAGGGATCATTTAAGAAGGCAGTAAAGGTAGCTGCTGTAGAGAGTCAAAGGGGTAATCAACAATCTTCTAGGCAGAGAACATTTGAAGTAACATCCCTTAATCATGATTAGGGGACCTCTGGTCAGGCACCACCAAAGTCAGACAGTGAATACTCTGATGAAGACACAGAGAAGAGGGTTCCTGCCTTCAGCCAGGAGGAGAAAAGGGATGACAGGGTGTACTGGACTGTGTGGATTCAATGGACTGGCACACTGAAGCCACAGAAGTATAAGGTGTTGGTAGACATGGGTGCACAGCGTACATTGATGTCATCAGGGCATACAGGCGCTGGATCCATCTGGGAACATCAGCTCACATACTGTGCAAGAAGTTTATGCAAGACACGGGAAAAAACAATATATGTTTTTATCTCAGCTTGAACTGAACTGTGAATTTAATTTGTCATAAATTCCTTGGTTTTCTTTAAAATTTCTTTTTTACTGGAAGAGAAAGTTGTAACAAGGACTGTTGCTAGAAATTATTACTGGTTATGAAAATATTTTTCCATTGTTCAGCAGTTACCATTATAATATAAATCATATAAGGCATAACATTCAGTGTTAATATTTTTCTTAAACACTAACTTCTCTCAACTTCTCTCATAATTAACTCATCATTATTTGGAACCTTTTTAAAAGATAATAAGCTCAACATTATGCGGTGTTAGAAAAAAATGCTTCTTTTTAGAAGTTAAAACCATTCATGTGACATAGGTCATTATTCTCAAGAATTACAACAGGCATTTGAGTCTTAAGTTTTAAAAGCACTATCTTAGACATTCTGTCTTTTAAAAAGCTGCATTCACCATGTTCTGATAGTTTGTATCAGTAATTTATCTTGCATTTTGTATAGTTATATTATGCAAAATATTTTTTTAATCACTTTCCTTCACAAACTGCCTACATCCACATCACAGGTGTATACATCTATAAACAGCCTGACTCAATTTCCATCCCATACACCAACACATGGCAAATTGAAAGAACTGAAGACTGGACATATGTCACTACCATTACGTTGGAGTTCAGACAAATTATAGGAAGAGAATAATAGTTTAAAATGAGACAACACATTTGTCATCAAACTAGACCAAAAAATCTTGGACTTGTAGGACAGAATGCCTAGCAGCTTGCTACATTTTAGAACGAAGTGCTTATGAATGAGACATCAAATAGAAAATATGCTACCAATCAATTTGATATGAAGAATCAGAGATTACTTTATCCTCAAACATAATGGTTTTCACGAAGTACCTTTAGTATCAGGTAAGTTCTTTGTCAAGAACCATGTGAAAATTGTGTGGCTGTG
The DNA here is from genome assembly GCA_015227895.2 of Colaptes auratus. NCBI lineage: Eukaryota > Metazoa > Chordata > Aves > Piciformes > Picidae > Colaptes > Colaptes auratus. The sequence goes on along the minus strand of CM026897.1, from coordinate 78,266,474 downwards.
GTGAAGGCTGCATATGTCCAGAATTACGCCCCAAATATTGCCAAAACTTGTTCTTACATGTTTTGCTCAACTCCCCTCTTCCCCCTCCTTTCTGGAGTGGCTGCTCAGCCCAGAGCCAAGTAAACAAAGGGCCAGGCATCAATCAGCCAGAGTAAGCAACCCAACCTGCCTTCTTTGGGTTAAACAAGATCATGCACCCACCTTGTGGGATGCTTGTGTTTTATCCAAGTTCGGGCATAATTCTGACCACATGTTTTTTGTAATTGCTTTATGATGTGTTTACCAAGCTTGACTATTGCTTAAATCCAAGCCTTGAGCAACTTGTAAACAACTCACGCTTTTGCGCTGTTCTGCTTTGTTGCTTTTGCTTCTGCTTTTGCTCCGTGTATGCGTACTGCCTTTTTCTGCAGTCCGGAGAAAAGCACTTCATGCCTCAGCTTATCCCGGAAGCCAGCAAAGAGTCGTTCGCTTCGCTTCACTACAGCCTATCGTCGTACCCCAGTCCCGCCCCCCGCCTCCGCCTCAACTCTGAAGCTGCTCCGGAAGGGGACCTGTTCCCCCCACAGCGTCCTGCACATTCTGCAGGACCGCCAGCAACGGGATGCACCCAAGAGCCTGTCCAGGTGAACCTGCCTGCCAGCAGACGTCTACACCGCATCCCTGCGGCAGCAGGAGAAGGCTTACCTCCACTGTGTTCAGAAGGGACCGCCCCAGGAGCCAGCCCTGGCAGCGACCAGCTACGGCCCTGGCAGCGACCAGCTACGGCCCCGCCAGGTCCCCGCCAGGTCCCTGCAAGCCATGGCAACCAGCGTAGCAGTAACTTAAGCAACACTTTTAGCGAGTGAAACTATCTTTCCAGTGTTCACATGCTGAACATCACGTCGGGTTCTGTTTAAAATCCCCGTGCTTTAGCCCATGTGGTATTGTGAACTATGGTTTATAAGGCAGCACCCCAGTTATGTCTGGAGCCATAATTCGTGATCAAAAATTGATTTAAGTTTCTTTAAAAGGTTCTTTAATTGTATGCACTGACCCTTTGTCTTCCCTAGCTGTTTAGCAGCCTCTAAGTGCCTTGTTGAGTCGCCACCTGCTGGAAAAGTGGTGAAATTGGACTCTTGGTTCTAATTGGATAACTTTATTATTTTTCTTATTTGGTTTACAATTGTTAAACTTTACCAGTTTATGGGATTTATCCACAGCCGTACACTAAGATCTGCATATATGAATAGATACAAGGTTATTAATAATTTTATATTAATAATAAAAATATTATTATTAATTTTTCTTTGATAATAATTAACAGCCATTAACCATCACAGAGGCAGAATTTCTGATTAAAATTGTGGAGCATGATTTGAATCCCAGATTCATCAAGGCCTGGGAACAAAAAGGATCTCCTTAAGGGTCTTCAACAAGTAAGGTCAGTTTGTCAGGCAGAAAAGGCGTTCAGTCTGGATCTTTCTGGATGACTAGTTATTCCAGGCTAACTGAAAATAGGATTCTGGGCCCTTTCCTCTCCTGTCCGTTCTTCTGAAGTAGAACAGGAGCATTTTATCAGATCACATATTTTTGCAGACTGGAAAGCAGTTCTTGCCCAGAACTGCTTCTAGATTGATGATCTTGCTCAGAGTTAATTTCTACTAATTACAAGGCTTCTGCACTTCTCTGGCTTTACACCAGTTTTTATGAGGAAGTCTAAAATTAGCTTGTCTGAATTCTCCACCTGTCTCTTTTTTTATGCAGTATGCAAATTCCAGTAATTACCCTGTAACATTTTAAGGCCATGTCTTTCTCTCATACCAACTGAAAAGAAAATATTTCAAAACAGAATACTTCTTCATCCTACAGCAGTGTATATTCCACACAAACAGAAGAACTACTTGGAATAATCTGTTAACAAGCATTTTTTGCCAGAAAAACTGCAAAATAAGCAGCTTTTTAGCCCAATAATGCATATTAGAAGATTAGATGCAAAATCTACGTTATAAAGTGTCTCTTCAGAGACTCGGCTCATTAATCCAGTGTTAGAGCAGAGGAGTGGCTGCTTACAGGCTGCAGATCAGATTCATGGTCTTTTCTAATTATCTAATTTCAGCACCTGAAAGCTGAGCTTCTCACCCAAGTTGGTTGAGTGAACTCCTTCCATAATTGGTAAAGTTGCCATCCTGGAATGGCAACACATTCTACCATCCTTTTCCACAGCCTGAATCCTACGTATTTTACTTCACTGATTGCAGAGTATTTGGTCCCTATCATTTACATGGCTATAATTAGGTGATCAGCATCCTATTTCTTCTCTTAAGAAAAGAGAAAATTGAATAAGATATTACATTCCATACAACAGATTAATGGTGTTTGTAATTTTATTTGTATCATGAGTTCTCATCTCCAAACCAAATAAAAATTGAAAGGTACATAGCACTTGTGCATAAAAAAACCTCTTATAGTAAATTCAGATCAAATTTGGTCTGGTGACAAAATGGCTTTCCCTAAAATGAATGGAGTATCTTGCTGAAGAGACAACAATTGACTCTGGGCTAGTGTCACAACGCCGTTACTCAACAACAAGTAGAGGCAGAAAAAAATGACATAACAGAGAAAAAACAATAAGCATTTTCACAGAACGCCATAATCTTAAGGCCTGGAAAGGACCTCAAAAGATTATCTAGTCCGACCCCCCCTGCCAGATGAGGGTAGCCTATACCAGACGACACAGGAACACATACAGGTGGGTTTTGAATATCCCTAGAGAAGGAAACTCCACAACCATGCTAGGCAGCCTGTTCCATTAACTGAGTGAGAGAATAATCTGTATCCTTAGATCAGATGCATGTATTTAAAAAAAGCACACACAAACAACACACACAAAAAAACATAAACCAAAACCAAACAAAAACCATTGCTGATGTTTAACAAGACCAAGTGCAGGATCCTGCATCTGGTCAAGGCAATCCCAGGCACAAATACAGGCTGGGCAGCGACTGGCTGGAGAGCAGCCCTGAGGAGAGAGACTTGGGGGTGCTGGTGGATGAGAAGCTCAGCATGAGCTCTCATTGTGCACTTGCAGCCCGGAAAGCTAATCAGATCCTGGGCTGCATCAGGAGAAGTGTGGCCAGCAGGTCAAGGGAGGTGATTCTCCCCCTCTACTCAGCTCTGGTGAGACCCCACCTGGAGTACTGCCTCCAGTTCTGGAGCCCCTATTACAAGAGGGATATGGAGGTACTGGAACATGTCCAGAGAAGGGTCACGAGGATGATCAGAGGGCTGGAGCACCTCTCCTATGAGGACAGACTGAAGGAGTTGGGGCTGTTCAGTCTGGAGAAGAGAAGGCTCCGAGGTGAACTAATTGTGCCTTCCGTATCTGAAGGGGCCTACAAGAAGGCTGGGGAGGGACTTTTCAGGCTATCAGGTAATGACAGGACTAGGGGGAATGGAATGAAACTGGAGGTGGGGAGATTCAGGCTGGAGGTGAGGAGGAAGTTCTTCACCATGAGAATGGTGAAGCCCTGGAATGGGTTATCCAGGGAGGTAGTTGAGGCCCCATCCCTGGAAGTGTTTAAGCCCAGGCTGGATGAGGCCCTTGCCAGCCTGATCTAGTGTGAGGTGTCCCTGCCCATGGCAGGGGGGTTGGAACTGGATGATCCTTGTGGTCCCTTCCAACCCTGACTGATACTATGATAAAAATAAAGCTGCTCATGTGTACTAACAAGTTACATGCTGACAGAGTGCAGTTGTGGGTAAATAGCAGAGCTGGTTTTTAACATAGCCATAAGTTATAAACCCTATTTGCACAAGGACATTTGCAAGCCCGCTTCACCGTAGCCTTCCGCCAATTGCCTGGGAAGGAACATACTAACCACTTGGTTCAGAGGACCAGAGGGTATGCTTCATGTTACACACTTCATAACTCACTAACATCTATGACCCAGTTCATGACCCTTAGCACTGTTTCCTTCATAAATCCATGCCTCCACATTATATAGATTCACCTATATATAGGTTTAATTGAGATCTGAGTCAAAGTAATTCAGAACATTAAATTAATTCTTCACTGAATCAGGGCCAGATTATCCAGTACTTCACAAAAACTAGCCCTTAGTCAAGTTTGCAAGTACATGAAGAGTAGCATCTTCCAGCATCAAGCAATGGTAAAGCTGTAAAATCCATACACAAATACCATCCAATAGTCTCTATACCTGTGAGAAGATCCCAGGCTAGAGCAGCAAGCCAGCAGCATTATCACCAATATGAAATAGCCAGAACACATCCATTAACAGCTATATTTGTAAGTCACAACAGATAGAAAAGAAAAATGCACTACCTTCCTTTCCTGTCTTAGCAGTTGCAATAGATTCTCCACAAAGTTCCTGAAAAACTTATCAGCAGAAGCTGTTCTCAACATATTAATGAACAGAGTAATTAATCACAATATCTAGTGCTTCAGCAGACGTTTGCTGCATTCTACATACTGCATAATACAATCAGTCCATCAAAAGCAGTTGCACACACAACATGCCTTCACAAATAAATACAGTGAAGTAAGAGAAAGATTAATGACTCCAAACATGTAAAATTCCTTTACCCAATGCAGCAGAAATTATCCCCAAAAGTCTATTAAGTCGACATCTGATTAAGTTTTCATAACATACATAATTAGGACTGAAAAGGGAATGTAAATACAATTTGATTCCAGCAATGAGATTGTTGGCTTTTATGGAAACAAATTAAAAGAAAGACTCTATTGAAAGCTGCCACTTGAAGAAGACCTTGGCCTGTGCTGAACTGTGAAACATTCAATAGTAATTCTTCATACTTACTATGTGGATTCAGTCTCTTATTTATGTGAATGTCTTTTAGTGTACTGGTTAGAACTGCAGCAATTATTGCCTAAAATCTTGAAAGTAAAAGGCCTTTCTGTCTTTGAGAGGAAGGAGGAGAGGAAGAGAGAATTCTTAAACCAGCTAAGTAGATGTAATAGATCTCCATCTATCTTAGGAAAAAGATGAGGAGAAAAAAAATAAGAAAATGAATGATTTAAGTTAGAGACTTCACTATTATGGGGTGCTTGGTGCCATGGTCTAGTTGTTTAGGTAGGTTGGATTGGTTGATAGGTTGGATGCGATGATCTTGAAGGTCTTTTCAAACCTGGTTTATTGTATTGTATTGTATTGTATTGTATTGTATTATTGTTACCAACATTTTCCTCATACGTTTGTCTTTTATAATCTCCTTGTGAAGCAGATGTTAATGCCTTTCCCAACTCTGATAATACCAGAGTATCAGACATTATTACTCTACTTGTCTGCTAATGATTGTCATTAGAAAAAAGTTTCTTCTGACGTTCTTACTTCATGTTAATTATTTGTACTAGCATTTGTGGTTATACAGTTTACCTCCCAGCAGAACTGGACAAATTATATAATGGGACAACAAGCTTGTGTATGTCCTGATGTTATACAAATGCAGCAGGAGAAAATAGTAGGATTACCAAGGAGCTGAACAAAAATCAAATGGGAAGCAAATTAACAGTTAATAAAATCAGTGCGTTTCAGACCGTGAGCAAATCCTTGAAATAAATTCACTGAACAATACACAAGGACAGTTAGACTCAAGCACTGGAATTTCCATATGTGAAACTTAAGCAAGGAAACATCTGGTAAGAGGTGAATAAATGCAGTGTGACACAATACGAAGAACAGACTCAACTACTTTCATGAATTAAACACTCAGAGACTTTTAAAAATTAAAAACATTAGATACCTTTATCCTGAACTTTCTTAGATTTCTTTCCTATACCAAAAAGGAGCTCACTTTCTCCTGAGGCAAGACATCAAATCTTTAACACCTATATTTCTTAAAAGCCTCAGAAGTTTACAGTAGTCACACACCCACTAAATATTCATGGGAATCATAGAATTCCCTCCTTCTGTGCACACAATACAGTTAACAGCTTGTTAGCAGTAAGACACTGCTTTCATAGCCATCTGCAGTGCTTTTTACAACATCTCACTGTGGCAAAAAAGCCAAAATACCTGTATATAGCAGTAACCATCAGCAGAAATTTAGTACTGAACTACTAAAGAAACCTCAAGGCCAAGGCCATAAAATATATATATGTCCAAGCATGAGTTATTTTGTTTTCCTCTATTTCTTGCTCCTTTAAGCAATTTTGCTGGGAAAATGCTTTTTGAAATACTATATACCTTTAATCTTTCATTCTTCATGCAAATCTAACTGAAGGATTTTAGCCACAAGACTCATTTTTTTAATTCTGGACTGCTGTGCAGGAGTATCTTCAGAAGTTCAGCAAGGGCTAGTGTTTGGTCCAGCATCTAGGGAGGAATAACCCCATACACCAGGGCAGTTTAGGGGTTGACCTGCTGGAAAGAAGCTCCATGGAGAAAGACCTAAGAGTCCTGGTGGATAAGAAACTAACCATGAGCCAGCAGTGTGGCCTTGTGTCCAATGCCAGTAGTGTCTTTGGATGTATTAAGGAGTGTGGCCAGCAGGTCAAGGGAGGTACTCCTCTCAGCCTCTAATCTGCCCTATGTCTAGTTCTGGGCTCCTGAGTTCAAGAGAGACAGGGAACCACTGCAGAGAGTCCAGTGACAATGATTAGGTGACTGGCACATCGCTCTTGTTAGGAAAGAATGAGAGACATGGGGCTGTTTAGCCTGGAGAAAAGTGAGAGGGGATCTTATCAATGCTTATCAATATTTAAAGGGCAGGTGTCAAGAGGATGGGGGCAGTGTTAGGTAAGTCTGTCAATTTCATGGGAAATGCTGTTTGTCCCATCCTCTTGATTCTTGTGCTGTCTTCTGCTGAGATGATTGCAGCACTCCAGGTCATGACATAGGTATCACTAAAGCCATAGGTTATAAAATATGCATCCCCCCCCCCTTTTTTTTTAATATAATCCTTATCTTAGAGATATTATGAATACAAAAAAAAAGACCAAAACCCCCATTCTGTAATATCCCTATAACAAACTCCTAACTTATGCTAATACAAAAATCCCTAAAAAACTTAAAAATCTATGTTAAAAGTAAGCTATCAAATCAATGTCTAAAAAAAGAAACAAAAAAGATGTTCCATTAACTAAAGCATGCTTTTTAAAATTAAAACCTATTTGCCACAACCCTCACCTATATTACATAGAACTCTTTTGAGATGCTATAGCACACACAAAATAAAACAAAGAAAAAAAGGTTCGAACCAAAAGAAAAAAATATTAACCTATGAACTCCTAGAATAACTTATTCTACTTAAACTTACCCATTATCACTTATATCTTATAATTATTATTAATCATGTCTGTTATAATCAATTACTAATTGTAATAGCATATGATAATTACCATATGCTTATCGTACCTATTATTATAATTTATTACTTGATATACTGTATTATAATTACTAAATACTTATGATGAGTACTCACTATTCATTATGCTTACTGTTAAAACTTAACTACCAAAAACATCAAAATAACAAATTTCCGAAGTCCCTTACGATCAGAAATAATGCTGAAATCATTATCTATATTAGGTTTGCACTTACAAAATGTTGAATTTTTTTTATTTAACAAAATTTAGCATTGTTACTTTAAATCAGGACACAGGTTTTGTAGACAAGAGAGCGTTATCAGAGAGAGAAGGTGGGGGGAAGGGGGGGAACTGACAGGCTCAGCAAAGCTGCTGTAGCTGCAGAAGGGGGGGAAGGTAGAGGGAAAAGGGGGGAAGGGGTGGAAGAGGGGGAAGTGGGGGGAGAATGTCATAGCAGGCTGTAGTGTTCACTGGAGGCATAGAAAAGTTGCAAAAATTAGCTAGAACTTGTAAAATTTTCAGCCGAAGATAACAAGCAAGTCCCAGAGGAAGGCAACAGCAGCGATCCCGAGCTCAATTGATGCCCTTGAACCTCCTGCTGAGGTGCCTTTTGTCCTGGTGTGGCTGGCTCTGAAACTTGAGATGGTTAGAGCAAACACTATTGCTTCTTCCTCACTCCACACCGCTGGATGTTGACATGTGTAAGCTGCAAGCACATCTCCCACAGCAGAATTTCTTAGGGCTTCTAGGACAGGTATCTTCTCCCAAGTCATGCTTTTCACTTAAAATGTCCCTTCTGTCCACAATTAAACTATTTTGAAGAGAGTTATATCTCTTTTCTCCAAGATCTGATTAAAGACTCTGAATATCAATCTCTCTTCTTTTATGTCCTCACCTAAAAAGGAGGTTCCAACCCCCTAGGATTACCCCAACTGCTCACCTCTACTTCGCAGTTCTGCAGATTCTCTTTCTCTTCAATTTCTTCTTTTTTTCCAGAGGTGCTTATTATTTTTCTTTCTTTTTATTTTTTTTTTTTAAGCATCCAGACATTCACACTATTTGGGCCTCTATTTAAGCTAAGTTGTGGACCGTTACCAGCACTAGGCTACCCTTCTTTCAGACTGGATGTTAGGAGGAAATTCTACACAGAGTGATTGCCCATTGGAATGGGCTGCCCAGGGAGGTGGTGGAGTCACCTTCATTGGAGGTGTTCAGGAGGAGACTTGATGGCGTGCTTGGTGCCATGATCTAGTTGTTTGGGTGGGTTGGATTGGTTTGATAGGTTTGACACGATGATCTTGAAGGTCTCTTCCAACCTGGTCATTTCTATTCTACCTTCTATCTATTCTATTCTATTCTATTCTATTCTATTCTATTCTATTCTATTCTATCAACAACAGTATTTAGCAAGTCTCATAGAGACTAACAACTTAAAGACTACCATTCTGTAGTGATGGCAAACACCATCTCCACCAGGTCTGATGAAGCCAGATTTTTTGTTGTTGGTGCAAGCTGGAGTCATTATCTATATAGGTGCTCAAGGTGCACATTCAGGGTCACCATTTGCTGTAGTATAGGTGTTCAATCACCCTGAGCACAGCTTCTAGGACAGGATGTAAGCAGGCAAAGATGTTTATTATGTTATACAGCAAGGTAATATACTCTATCAGAAGGCACATATGTCACATCTTAATTGGCTATTTTCTACTGGCATGTGTGTAATTAAGGCATACAGTAGGTTAAAATAACAAAACAATATTTTAACACATCCAACCAAATTCTGCCCAGTTTATCTCCTTCAGTTACAGGATGTTTACATTCTTTTCTAAGTCAGAGACTAAACATAGCTTTCCAAAGCTATCTGAAAATGCCCTTCTCCTACACATTCCTTGTGGAATTATTCATTCATGTGAGCACTAAAGAATCAGCATATAATCTAACAGTATTTTTGGTTATTATTTCATTATCTTTTTTGGAATTATCTTGCATTTTCTTCTATTGTCTGTTGTCACCTTTCTTCAAAGCCTGTGGTAGCTGGTGGTATCACCCCCCAGGAACAGCAAGTCTAATCACAAAGCCGTGACAACATAGCTCTAAAACTCAAGAGGATATGAGGTAGGACTGTTCTCATCACCAATAGTGTTGTTTTCAATATTCAGGATGTTTCTGTAAAAGACAGAAGTGTGTGTTTGTGAAAACTGTTCTATCCCTCACCTCTGTGCTTAAATTCTGTGCATAGTTTTGAAAAAATGGAAAAAGAGAAAATAAGCACACCTTGGAAAGCAATGAAACTAAATTACACAGAAGTAAGTTTTGAAATTTCAAAACTATTGCTATTTTTGTGAAAATCTTGAATATTTTCATAAAATAAACTTATCTTCAAGAGCAACTGACACACTTTTATTGTTACTTTGATGACGAGGAAAATACAAATACTACTTACTAAAAAAAATTAAAAATTTGCAGATAGGGAGAGATAATTACTTTGAAAAATTAGAAGATAGCAGGATTACAGAATCACAGGATGTTAGGGGTTGAAAGGGACCTCCCAAGATCCTCGAGTCCAACCACCCTGCCACAGCTGGACCATAGAAGCTAGCACAGGTTGCACAGGAATGCAACCAGATGGGTCTTGAAAGTCTCCAGATAGGGAGACTCCACAACCTCTCTGGGGAGCCTGTTCCTGTGCTCTGTGTCCCTCACGGTGAAGTTATTCCTCCTCATGTAGAGGCAGAACCTCCTGTGCTGTAATTTATACCCATTACCCCTTGTCCTATCACAAGGTACAAGTGAGTGGAGGCTGTCCTCTCCCTCTTGACCCCCAGCCCTCAGATATTTATATTATAAATGTGATCACCTGAAGAACCTGAAAGTGTTCAAGTCCATGGGACCTGAAGGGATACACCCACGGGTGCTGAGAGAACTGGCAGATGAGGTTGCTAAAGCCCTCTCTATTATATTCAAAAAGTCATGGAAGTCTGGGGAAGTCCCCACAGACTGGAAAAGGGCAAACATTGCTCCCATTTTCAAAAAGGGTAAGAAGGAGGAACCTGGGAACTACAGGCCAGTCAGTCTCACTTCTGTGCCCAGAAAGATCATGGAGCAGATCCTCCTGGAGGCACTACAGACTCAGAAGAATAATGAGGAGGTGATTGGGAACAGTCAGCATGGCTTTGCCAAGGACAAATCCTGCCTGACAAACCTGGTGGCCTTCTATGAACAGGTCACAACATTAATAGATGAGGGGCGAGCACCTGATGTCGTTTACCTGGACCTGAGCAAAGCCTTTGACACTGTCCCACACCACATCCTGGTCTCCAAACTGGTGACACGTGGGTTTGATGGGTGGACCACTAGATGGATAAAGAACTGGCTTGATGGCCACACCCAAAGAGTGGCTGTCAATGGGTCCATGCCCCAGTGGAGGCCAGTGACAAGCAGAGTCCCTCAGGGATCAGTCCTGGGACCAGTCTTGTTCAACATCTTTATGGGTGACATGGACAGTGGCATTGAGTGCACCCTCAGCAAGCTTGCTGATGATACCAAGCTGTGTGGTGCAGCAGACACGCTGGAGGGAAGGGATGTCATCCAGAGGGACCTTGACAGGCTGGAGAGGTGGGCACAAGCCAACCTCGTGAGCTTCAACAAGGCCAAGTGCAGGGTCCTGCATCTGGGTCAAGGCAGTCCCAGGCACAAATACAGGCTGGGCAGCGACTGGCTGGAGAGCAGCCCTGAGGAGAGAGACTTGGGGGTGCTGGTGGACGAGAAGCTCAACATGAGCTCTCAATGTGCACTTGCAGCCCAGAAAGCCAATCAGATCCTGGGCTGCATCAAGAGAAGTGTGGCCAGCAGGTCAAGGGAGGTGATTCTCCCCCTCTACTCAGCTCTGCTGAGACCCCACCTGGAGTACTGCCTCCAGTTCTGGAGCCCCTAGTACTCAGGAGGGATATGGACGTGCTGGAAGGTGTCCAAAGAAGGGCCATGAATCCACGAGGATGATCAGAGGGCTGGAGCACCTCTCCTATGAGGACAGACTGAAGGAGTTGGGGCTGTTCAGTCTGGAGAAGAGAAGGCTCCGAGGTGACCTCATTGTGGCCTTCCAGTATCTGAAGGGGGCTACAAGAAGGCTGGGAGGGACTTTTCAGGCTATCCGTAATGACAGGACTAGGGGGAATGGAATGAAGCTGGAGGTGGGGAGATTCAGGCTGGAGGTGAGGAGGAAGTTCTTCACCATGAGAATGGTGAAGCCCTGGAATGGGTTATCCAGGGAGGTGGTTGAGGCCCCGTCACTGGAAATGTTTAAGCCCAGGCTGGATGAGGCCCTTGCCAGCCTGATCTAGTGTGAGGTGTCCCTGCCCATGGCAGGGGGGTTGGAACTGGATGATCCTTGTGGTCCCTTCCAACCCTGACTGATACTATGATTTATTAAATCCCCTCTCAGTCTTCTCTTCTCCAGACTAAAAAGCCCCAGGGCCCCTCAGCCTCTCCTCATAGGGCATGTGCTCCAGTTCCCCTTAATCATCCCTATAGCCCTCTGATGGACCTTCGCAAGTAAGTTCCTGTCCCTCTTGAACTGGGGAGCCCAGAACTAGATGCAATATTCCAGGTGGGGACTCTCTAGGGCAGAGTAGAGAGGGAGGAGAACTTCTCTTGATCTGCTGGCCACACTCTTCTTAATGCACCTCAAGATACCATTGGCCCTCTTGGCCACAAGGGCATATTGCTGTCCCGTGGATAATTTGTTATCCACCAGGACTCCCAGGTCCTTCTCTACAAGGCTGCACTGGTGCAGTTATTATTTCTACCCAGATGCAGGACTCTGCACTTATCCTTGTTGAACCTCATTAGGTTCCTCTTTGCCCAGCTCTCCAGTCTGTCCAAATCTCGCTGAACTGCCATAGAGGCTTCAGACATAGCAGCCAAACCTCCCAGTTTCATATTGTCAAGAATATTAATTTATTAACAATATAGGAAACACAGTGGGAGATAGCCAAATGAGGAAATACATGTTTTCATAAGTCAGTCAAATCAACAAAGATACACAGAATGAGAACCTATTTACTGTACATTGTGTTGTACTGTAGTGAGGGAAAGGTGTCTTATATTAAATTCTACATTTAGTGAACAATATTTTGTGAATTTGCTAATATAGCAGTTTAACGTTATAAATACCTTATACTGTCATTCACCTATAGCTTATATAAGGAAAAAAGACTCTTAGGCAGATAAATCCCTGGCTCTTGATGCATTATCCAAAAGAAAACAAACTTCATGTAACTGCTTACTCTGAAGAAAGACATGGAAAGGTTCTACTCCGTCAAAGCACCACTGCTTCAAAGTTTCCTTTCAATCAGTAGAAAACTCCAAGCAAGAAGATGCACTTCTAAAGGGATTTACTAGCAATGCATATGAAGGAATCAAACCAACCAAACAAATGGGGAAAGTGCATTAGGTCATTTTAGTTTTGGCTACCAAATAATTTTCCTGACAAGAAATGATACTAACATCTCTGGATTTCTAACCATATAAGGAATACATCTACCACCACATGCACCATTTACCTGAAACTTAACAGTTTGTAGCAAACATGTTAATTTTCAGCGTAAAACAGTTGTAAGTAAAAAAGCACTTTATGACCAGAATCATGCACATGCAACATGTATGGGCTACCCGGCCTTTTTTTTTTTTGTCCTAGCAGATAAGATGGAAGAATTTTCTCTCTCTATTGCTCTATTTAAATTCATTGGGACAGTGAAATGAGAAAACTTAATTAATCCTCCAACTTTGATTTAGAATTCTTTATACAGAGACATGCTATATACAAATTTAGGACACTACAAAGTTATACTTTCCTCCTATTAAATACAATTCTATTTTTTAATGGCCATCATAATTGTCAGATACCCTCTACTGTATTGCTTAAATTTATGTAATGAGCACTGACACAAGATAGGCGAGGGAAAAGAGGAGGAGGGGTGGCTCTGTATATTAGGGAGTCACTCTCTGCCACAGAACTTGAGGTGGAAAATTATGGGATTGAGAGCCTGTGGGTTAAAATCAGAGGGCAGCTTAAAAAATCTGACGTCCTGGTTGTAGTCTGTTATAGACCACCCAACCAGGATGAGGAGGCGGACGAATTATTCTATAAGCAACTGGAGGCTGTCTCATGATCATCAGATCTTGTCCTTGTGGGTGACTTTAACCTGCCAGATATCTGCTGGGAACTTAACACAGCAGAGAGGAGGCAGTCCAGAAGATTCCTGGACCACATGGAGGACAACTTCCTGATACAGCTGTTAAGTGAGCCTACCAGGGGTCAGGCTGTGCTTGACCTGCTGTTCTCCAATAGAGAAGGGCTGGTGGGAGACGTGACCGTGGGAGGCTGCCTGGGGTGCAGTGACCAGAAGATGGTGAAGTTTTCAATATGCAGGGAGATAGGGAGGAGCACCAACAGAACCTTCACCTTGGACTTCTGGAGGTCAAACTTCAGCCTGTTTAAGGAAATTATTTGCAAAGTTCCCTGGGTATCAGCCCTCAAGAACCGAGGGTCCCCAGGATGGTTGACCTATTTCAAACAGGGCTCTTGAAGGCACAGGAACTGGCAGTTCCCATCTGCCGAAAGATGAGCCGGCGGGGAAGGTGACCAGCCTGGATGAGCAAGCAGCTCCTGGAGGAACTAAGGGAAAAAAAGAGGCTGTATCACCTTTGGAAGGAGGGGAAGGCTTCTCGAGGTATGGTTAAGGAAGTTGTTAGATTATGTAGGAAAAAAATTAGAGCGGCAAAGGCCCAGTAGGAACTGAAGCTGGCCACCTCTGTGAAGGACAATAAAAAGCATTTTTACAAATATGTTAATGCTAAAAATAAGGGCAAGAAAAACCTGCACTCCTTATTGGACCTGGAGGGGAAGACAGTGACTGAAGACAAGGAAAAGGCTGATGTCCTGAACACCTTCTTTGCCTCAATCTTTAACAGCAAGGCAGGAGGAATTCAGGACGAGTAGCCTCCTGAGCTGGGTGATGGGGTCAGGGAGCAGTGTAATGCCCTGGATATCCATGAGGAATTAGTCTGGGACTTGCTGACCCACTTGGACACTCACAAGTCCATGGGACTGGATGGGATCCACCCTGGGGTCCTGAGAGAGCTGGCAGATGAGCTGGCCAAGCCGCTCTCCATCATTTTCCTCCAGTCCTGGCTCACTGGTGAGGTCCCAGATGACTGGAAACTGGCCAGTGTGGTCCCCATCCACAAGAAGGGTTGGATGGAGGAACTCGGAAACTATCAGCCAGTCAGCCTGACCTCAGTGCCAGGGAAAATGATGGAGCAGATTATCCTAGCAGCAATAACTGCGCACCTGCAGGATGGCCAAGGGCTCAGGTCCAGCCAACATGGATTTAGGAGGAGCAGGTCGTACCTCTCCAACCTGATCTCCTTCTATGATCAGGTGACCCACCTGGTGGATGTGGGGAGGCCTGTGGATGTAGTCTACCTGGACTTCAGCAAGGCCTTTGACACTGTCCCCCACAGCAAACTGCTGGCTAAGCTGTCAGCTCGTGGCTTGGACAGCAACACTCTGCGCTGGGTTAGGAACTGGCTGGAGGGCTGGGCCCAGAGAGTGGTGGTGAATGGTGCCACATCCAGCTGGCGGTCAGTCACCAGTGGCATCCTCGAGGGATCAGTGCTGGGCCCCATCCTCTTCAATGTCTTCACAGACGATTTGGATGAGGGGATTGAGACAGTCACCAGCAAATTTGCAGATGACACCAAGTTGGGAGCAGATGTTGGTCAGTTAGAGGGTGGAAGGGCTCTGCAGAGGGACCTCGACCGACTGGACAGATGGGCAGAGTCCAATGGGATGGCATTCAACAAGTCCCAGTGGTTGGGTGCTGCACTTTGTCCACAACAACCCCATGCAGAGCTACAGGCTGGGGTCAGAGTGGCTGGAGAGCTCCCAAACAGAGAGGGACCTGGGGGTGCTGATAGACAACCGCCTAAATATGAGCCAGCAGTGTGCCCAGGGTGGCCAAAGGCCAATGGCATCCTGGCCTCATTAGGAATAGTGTGGCCAGCAGGATCAGGGAGGTCATTCTGCCCCTGTATCTGCTTTGGTTAGGCCACACCCTGAGTACTGTGTCCAGTTCTGGGCCCCCAGTTTAAGAAGGATATCGAGACCTTGAACATGTCCAGAGAAGGGCAACAAGGCTGGTGAGAGGCCTTGAGCATAAGCCCTGT